>OZ018412.1:27466338-28066338 GCA_963969595.1 Neckera pumila | reverse complement strand
AAAAGCATTTCTTCATCCTCCTTTTCCTTGTTGACCTTTCACATTGGGTTATGAAGAATATCCAATTGAGTTTGTACTCTTTCCAATTTTTGTCTTCACATAAATGAGAAGCTATTAAAAAAAACGTATCACAAAATATACTATTTTAGAGTATTTTGGAAAATTGTTGCTCCTTGCTTTAAATCTAAAATTTCTCCACAAAAATGATATTTTCTGAGTTTGAGTCAAACTAACAAAATGAAGGTCATCTACTCTAGTTTCTACTCCAATTTGAATTTTGAAAAAATTCCTAATATTGCATATTTTACTACAATTTGAACATTGGATTTATTTACAATGTTTATTATTTTCTAATTATAGAATGACACGGAAATTGAGTTTACACCATGATGTTTGTCATTGTGATATACAATTATGGTGAAAATTTCAGATTTTTTGAAATTTTTTATTTATTTAATATGATTTTTCTTCACTTTTTCTTCAAAAATTCTTAAAAAAGTCAATTTTTAACACAAAAAAATCTAAATTTTTTTTGAAGTAAAGAAGACACGTACTTTCATCTTTGAAAAATAAAAATAAATTTTTTCATACATATCTAGTTGCAAAATGGTAGCAAATTGAGTGATGGATAGTGAAGTTTGAAATCAATGGTCATGGGTCCGTCATTTAGCGGTTAATATTAAGGTTGGCTACTCAGGAAGTTCCGTCTGATTGTTTTGGAAAAAAAGAAAAGAAGAAGAAGAAACTCCGTTTGATTATTATTAAAGTATTACTGCAGATACTCTGTTGGTGGGTGCGGGTTTAGGATTTGATCTAATTTGTCAATTAACCCCTAAAAGCCCAAGTGTCCTTGCGAGGGTTATTTGGTACTTCGGGCAAGCTCATGTGACCTCAATTTTTCACATGATTTTTTGAAACTTTTTTGGGAGATAGGAAATCACATTAGCTTCGCGGGAAGATAAATTTCATCAAATTCCGACTTACCCTCCCAAAGTTATGATGGATTGAATAAAAATTTGAGTTCAGGAATCTGCTGCCCCTCAGGAATCTGACTTTGACTCCCAAGGGGGCAGCAGAGGTGGCAAGAGAGGAGAGGTGGCAAGAGGTGGCAAGAGAGGCTATTGTTGTGCCTATTAATAGGTCACATGAGGCTTTAGGAGCTTGTAGATGTTAGAGATTTTGAAATTTTTCAAATTTTTTTTTCCTACTTCTAAAATACAAGTGCATCTTTCAATCCACTATTCAGATTTCCTAGATCAAAAAATGTGTGATGGGATTTGTTTTTTGAAAATGGCCTATTGTATTGTCATTTCTTTGGATATAGTGGCAAATTTTAATTTTTTTGAATATCGGGATTGTCTTGGATTGCCTTGAAAATTGGTATGCACATGCCTAACATGTTTCCCCATAAGAAAAAAATTATAAACTGGAGGTCTATAGTGAAAAGCAATTCAGCAAATGGCGGTCAAAGGCATCTGAAATTTTTGGGCACAGTGGAAAGAAAAAAAAAACAGACTTTGAATGCAAATATCTCTCAATCTATACGGTCAAACCTCACGAAATTTTTACCACATGTTCTCACACAAGTTAACTACAAGATCCAACGGTTACATTCCCAAAAATCAATTTCTCAAAGTTTTTTGATGAATGCTCTAGAAGTGGCAGTTTTGGGTGTTTTCTGAGGTAGAAAAGGCCTTGGGCTCTTAGGGGTTAACATGAGGATGGTCTCATCCCAACTAGGGTTTGATTCTGATGGTCTAATCCCAACTAAGGTTTGGTTCTGATGGTCTAATTTCAACTAAGGTTTGGTTCTGATGGTCTAGTCCCAACTAGGGTTTGATTCTGAATTTCTTAGCAGACCCTATTTTGCAGAGAATGCTTTTGTAAATGGAGGCTGCGGACAGAGAGACAGATATGTTTGAATGATTCCGGTGCCTTCAGTTTGCATTAATCTTTAAAGGACCAAGGCCTTTTTTCTGCCAAAAAACACTCAAAATTGCCATTTCTACAGCAAAGAGTAAAAAACTTGAATTTTTTTTGCACATCTAACCATAGGATCTTACACCTAACTAGTATGAGACTGAGTGGAAAGAATTTCAATTTTTTTGACCGCACAGATTGCAAGATATCTGTATTTAGAGTAAAAAAACAAGTTTTCAGCACATTGCGGGACTACATTATTTGACTTTGAACTTTCTTAATTTTCATTTTTGCACTATAGAGTTTTGAGCTTTAAATCTTTATATTGAAAAATCAAGTTGAGAATCTAGAAAAAAATTCAAAATTTTTAATTTTTGATACTTTAAAAAATTGTTTAAGTAGAAGAGGTATGAAATAGAAGGAAATTATAAATTATTAATATCTCTAAAAGGGAATTAAAATGCACTAATTCCAATGGTGAGATTGTTCTAGCAAGCAAACTAAACCATGTGGAACTTTCTTTTTTGAAAAATTGTAAAAATTGCATTCACAAATGAATCCTACAATTTATTTTTTCAAGAAGATGCTCTAATTGCTCAAAATACAAAATTTACGAATTTTTTTTTTTAAATGAATTTTTTTTTGCTACCCCCTCTTTCCTCCCCTTTCATGCTTCTCCACGATTTGGGGCATAACTTTTGTTCCCAGGCACTAATTGAAAAAATATATATTTGTACAAAGCCAATCAATTTTTCTATCTCCAAAAAAAGTTTCAAAAAATCAAGATAAAATTTTAGGCGTATGTACCTACCCAAAATTCCCATTTGTCCCCCAAAGTAACAATGGTCCATTTGGAGTTAAGGTGGGTACTTACCCTCCAAATTGCCACTTTTTGCTACTATTCTTAGATATTAGATTGGTCAAGTTTGGGCATTTTCTTATTGACAAGTGAAAGGAGGTTCCAACGCACCAAAGAACGTGACATTTGGATGTTGTATGCAAAAATTATAAAGGAACAAAATTTGGTTTTAAATAGTTTAGGTACATAATTGATTTTGGAGATGTCCATAGAGTGGAGAGTTGGTTAGTGGTGCATTTGAGGTTCCCACCTTAACCTTGGAAAGCTAGGAAGAAACCTAAAAGACAACCCAAACTCCAATTTACCTTTTAAATCCTAGACATTTAAAAAAAGTGATTTTCAGTATGTACTTATAAAAGTTGCTCTTTATATAGTATATATAAAGAGTTTAATTGTTGAAACTAGAAACACACTCGGTTTGGTGTTGTGGAATGTTAAATTTGATGCTTATCCAACAATACATTTTGCAATACATTTTGTGCATTGCAAAGCATACAATTGTATAGTTTACTCTTTAAACCCTTGTAATGTTAGTAACCACATGTAGTGATCAAAATAATTTTTTCTTCTGGCAAAACAAACTAGGACATGAAATTAGAAGTTCTAACCTTTCTAACAACGCACTGCAAGCTAACATACATTCTTTTTCTCAAATTTCCAATAGATTTCAATGTTAGAAAATACAATCCAAATACGGTTTAGGATGTAGGCTTATACGCGCCTTTAACATTAACTCATGTAACTATTACAAGATCAGAAGGTCAATCCTAATCATTGGATGTGTAGTGCAAGATTTCTAACATCCATCTAATCTCACAAAGTTTGGATCTACACAAAATAGTGAAATTAGATTGCCTTATACTAATTTCTCGACATTCAACACTATATAAATATGTACAAAGAATGCAGTAATGAAGGAACTATGTGTGTTGTCTGGGTTGGTGCATTGTTTATGGCTCGGGTTTAGAGAATTGCATGCACCTCCATGTGGACAAACAATGGCTCATGAGCTAAATTCTCTGCTAATTGTTAAGGCAACCCAATTTCACTATTTTGTGCAGATGAATTTCAGTTATTGAAAAAGTACATGTTTCAAGTGACTATGATGTATACCCATGATGTACACTGAAAATTTTGAAATGTACACCATGAAAATGGACGGTCAAACCTTCAAAAAGTGAGGCTTTGCAACAAAAGCTCACTATCAGCTGGCATACCGGTAGCCAAACTAAAACAAGATGGGATCAACAAAACCCCAAAAGATGGGATACAAACCCAAAAAACCCAAAAACAGGAACAAAACGCAAGAACCGCCAAACTCAAGCTTGGCAACATACTAGATGCCATTTCATTTTATTTTTTTTTGTAATTTCACCTGCTCACTCCCCAGCTGGGGGTTCACGCCACCGAGTCTGTTGCTGAAAAGAGCCCGATTGTACTCCTAATAAGTCAAGTTAGGGGGGTGCCTTGCATTGGCAGACTCTTCCGTTAAAGTACTGGTAAGGCATCTTGGGGCCCCCACCAAACCTCGTCCTCGTCCTCGTCCCCGGGAGGTACTACTCCTATCCAACATAAGCTCTTGAGAGCAATCATCTGCTTTTCAGCTGTGTCGCCTCCTGCTGGTCGGACCATGGAGGGTGGGTGCGCTTGCTTCTCGGCCATTTTCTCTCGTGTACGACTTATGACTTGCATTTTTATCCATTTACCTCATTTTCTTTGGATCACATATTTTCCCTCGTACGATTTATTACTTCGGCATTTATTCATTCACCTTGTCTCATCTCTTGTTTGGATGGCAATGGTATGGAATCACTGATTTCCCTTGTACGACTTCTGACTTGCATTTAATTTTACCTCGTCTCTTTTGGATGGAATGGAGTCTCGTTTTCTTGTGCAAAAAAAAATGTGGATGAGGTGGGTGTGGTGGGTTGGTGCCAATTGGATTGGGGGAGGGAAGGAGGGAGGGAGGGAGGGAGGGAGGGGGGCTGATGGTTTTTTGAAAGTTGTTTTTGTTTATTTGAATTATATTATTTGGCCCTATGCATTGTCTTGTCTTTCCATGTCATGGTCTGAGGATTGGGTCAATGAGGGGGTCTGAATATTCATCTGGAAAGGGCAACATGACACACCTCAGGACTTGGGAGGGACTCAATGATTTCATGGATACAAAATAGGTTCATGGCCCTAGTGAAGGTCACTTTTTGATGAGAAAATGGGGAATTAGTTTCATGAGTTGATTTGCTCACATTACTTTTTTTATGACTTTAGGGTGAACCCTCATTCACAAAATGATAATAAGAGTATTTGTGTCAGGACAATCTATGTGTAGTTGTGGACCATAAATTGAAACATAATAGTGTGTGTTACAAAATATGTACAGGGTGCACAGGGCTGCAAGGCCTTGTATGCCCAAGGCAAAAATGCATATTATTTTAAGGAGGCTTACTAGATATGGGTTTAGTAGCTGCTATGCGGGTATTCTAAACCCTCAAACTGTGCTTTATGTTGGAAACTCCCCTCTTGTAAATAATCAGAACTTGAACAAATCATCAATTTGCAAACTGCTTAAAATTCTTGGAAAGAATGGAGACACAGATTAACTCTATAAGGACGGGCTAGTCTCTGTAGAAACCATCCTTTTTTGATACAATGTGCATCATCTACTTTAAGAAAACCAAAAGTACTCATTTGAGGTCAAACTATTGTGTAAGGCCTCCCCTTTTTGCACAAAATTCTAAGGATGAACAATGACACTTCTGTCCTATATGCAAAGATTGTTTGTCATTTATCGGACACTTAGTGTCCGCGGCAACGTTATAGGGATAAAGTAAATTGTGATGTATAAAACGTTGATTCTGATTGACTGTGTGAGGCAATACAAGTCTGTTGGAAATGGGACCATGGCAATGTGATATTTAAATGAGTGAAGACTTGGTTCCTTCAAATTTAGAGCCTTAACCCCTAAAGTAGGAGGTTCAAAAAGAGCAATCACTTAAGTGCTAAAACTAAATTTTGGGGAAGTAAAACACTTGAAATATTTTTTTGTAAATTTTCCATGATAAACAAGATGAAATGGCATCTAAATCAAGTTGCTTCATATTTTTGAGAGCTTTGTGGAATTAGTTATGAAAATTTGAAGTTGAAATGCCATAGGGCTCTAAAAGCGACCACCTCCTAGAATGTACATTGTTTGTACATTTTGGCTAATTGAAGAAAGCAAAATGTACCTTTGTATCACGTTCGGTTCAAAATGTCCAAACTGTTTTCAAGCCTCCTACCTTAGCATCCAAAGTGAAACAATATTTGTTTTGAAAATTGCTTGGGTGTTGGCCAATATGGCTTTGCCAGACTTTTGACTCCATAACTCAACTTTTCCTTTGCAAAGAAGAGCGAGGGGCTTTAGATTTGTATATAGTCTTAAGTTAGGACAAAGTATGCAAATCTTCATTTCAAAATGATGTTCCTCTCCATTGACCCAATTTGGAGTACCAATTGTAGGATCTTCATCAAAATTAGATCTACTAATTTTTGTTTGACATCCAATTTTTTTTTTTTTTTAAATTTAAAAAAACTAAAATTTGATATTGCATATCTTAAACATTGAAAAAATATGTTGGCTTTCAATCCCTAACTACCTGAGTGACCATATATGGTTGCTCTAAAATTACAGGCTTGTTTTGGTGTAGGCAATTAGTTAACTTTCTTTGACCGTTCTTAGAATATTTACAGACAGAATTGAAGGTTAACTTTTTGATGCTTTTATTTTCCACTGAAATAAATAAACATTTTATTTTTGAGAGGTCTTCAAAGACATATATGTTCCATTAGTGGAAGAGTAAAAAGCTTGCCAATTTTACTTGATTTGAGATCTAAAAATTGTAGTTATCCATTTGCTTTGAAAATGGTCCCAATGGAAAGAGTAAAGTGTTTTCATGATTTTCACCATTGAAAGTTAAAACATGCAAGTGTTGATTTGGAGTTATTTGCAATTTCTACTAATAAAAAAGAAGTGCATTACAACAATTGCAAGGTGGATTGTGTGTGATGAGTTTGATAGCTCTTCATTTGAACTTAAGGTTTTTGGAAGTGCATTTTAGCATGTTAACACAGTTTTTAGTTGTTCATGTAACTTCTAATCCCAAAAAACTCTTATATGCAAATTATGCAAACATTGTAGGGAAGGACAACATACTAGAAATAGGATGCATACATTTTTCTTGTTATAATCTCACAACTCCTATGCAATTTCACACTCAAAACTGGTTGGCACACTAATAAGCAAGATTTTGAAATAAACAAACAATTTGCTTCATTGGGGACAATTCTAAGCCCATGCTCTTTTTTTTTCATAGGAAAAACACACGAAAAGGCTTGGGCACTTATTAGGGGATAAAAAGCTGTACAAGATAATTTTGATGAAAAACATGAGATTATTTTAAAAAATCAACACACAGGGAAAGCAAACGCCGACCGTGGGACTCGAACCCACGACCACGTGGTTAAAAGCCACGCGCTCTACCAACTGAGCTAGGTCGGCAGCATGTGCCATCAGCAATCACAATACTCATAATATAACCTTTCCATCCGGACTGAACGTTTATCGTTCCACTCCAGATCCTCTTTCATTACTGGATTTTCACGCTCGTAAGAAGTCCCCAAGTAGAACACATGCGGCATTCGATCGACGATGATTTGAAACCGAGCACATAGTGCTTGCGGAAGAGACAAGATTCCGCAAGTTCTGCAAGGGTTTGGTTTGGTTTGGTTCCTCACAGCCACAGCAAAGCTTTCAAACAGTCATCTTCCCCATGTTAAGGTTCAACATTGACGCTCACCACTACCAATTGAACTTCCTGTCGGTTCATTCAATTGCAGCTCCAATCCTTCAATAACATTCCAATCAGAAATTGATTCGGTTCAGTGTCGATTAAACCATCTGACCAGATTTGGATACATCAAAAGAAAGAAGCTGATGAGAATTTCGTGATGTGAGAAAGATGCATTTACGTACGCCAATCTGCCACGGCCACGATTGAAATACAAAACCAACAGATATCTTGTGACGAGCTCTTCGTGTCCTTGGCTGGATAATTTCGAGCATTTGAAGGGTCAACACCATGCCCTCATACGTAGCTTGCCTTGGAGGTAAAGAACTTGGGAGAATTCTTTGTAGTCCTAAACCCCAAAAACGAAAGTTGGTTTATTCCACAAACTAGAGGCATCATCGAGGCTAAAAACGGATAGCTTCGTAACACGATGTCCTCAGTCATGCTCACCTTAAGGCTATCATCAAGTCTTTTGACTTTTCCTGCTGTCACCCAACGTGCCTCATACTTGTCAAGTTGATAGAATTCTATTGAATGTAAGCCCAGTGAAAAGATTGGCTCCATCGAAAAATCACATGAAGTAGTAGCAACATTTCAGGATATCGAAAGAAGCCAAAATCGACTCTGGTTCTTTCTTGGGATGTACAGAAACGACATTTTAGGTCATTGTGCACCATACTTCTTCATGGATTCTTAATTCCTCTCCCTTTCTCATTTAAGAACTCTTGTAAGGTAGGATCATATTTTGAAACAAGATGCCAAACCATACTTTTGTTCATCAGCATGCGCAGCAACGGCCTAACGAATAGCGCAAGAAAAATAGCAACCACTACTCCATGGGCTACCATAGTTTTTTATAAACAGAACGCGAAGGTAGCATACACAATAGGGTTTCTTTAGAGTTTCTTCCTCCGAGCTCGATGCTTTAAAGACCCTGCAAGTGAAGCGCCTAAACCCTAAACCCTAGGGCTCACCCTCTAGTGCATGAAGTGGACATTTAACCCTACCAAACCCCATCATCTGAGCAAGACCTAACTACAAAATAGCACGGAGAAATAATTAGGGCAAAGGTATACCTGCATCCCCTCGACTTTGAAGACCAGCATATTCCAGCTTAGGAGGCAACCTGGACGTAACACCAGCATGCCCCAAAACTTCATATCTGCAGCCAATATCAAATGAGCTGAAGCACCTTGAGTGAGCATGAAAAAACAGACGCAACGACTTGGGTTTCTGCCCCTAAACGCCCCAACGAAATGTCCAGAATGAAAACACAAAAAACAAGAAAAACAGGAACAAAAGATACTGACCTGTGAGACAGTGGAGAAGCTTCTTCACCTCCAAACCCTACCGATGCTGACGATTTCTGAGTTGAGCATTCAATGCCATTTTCATGGCTCCCCAAAGTAAGAGAGACAAGAAGTGAACTACATCACCACGGTCTCCCCCTATCCCCGTGTGCTGCAGAATTCAGAACCTAAATATATCAAAGGAGACGTCTTTCCCTGTGAAGCTTCGCACGCCAAAGATCCGCCTCTTCCTCCTTCCGTCCCGAGTCCCGAGTCCCGAGTCCCGAGTCCGGAGTCAGCCCAATTCCACATCCACCATTGCCACTAGACCCCTCGTGGCGCAATTCTGTAGTATTTGTAGCCCATTGTTTCCAGCCTTTTTATACCCTTTTTGTGAGCTTGGGGTACAGCTCTGTGAGGGTGGGGAAGCGAGACGAGACGGGGCGGTTGTCGTAGGGAAAGCTTAAGCTTCGAGGGGTGTTGAAATTTGCACAGGGGTTATTTATTTGTTAGCACTGAGGTTGCCATTGAACTGAGAATCTGTTGGTGGGTTTTTATACTTTTGGATTATTTACTGCAAACTCCAGCACACTTCCAGAGATGGGACATTTGTACGCACTTGACTTCGACGGCGTCTTGTGCGACAGCTGCGGGGAAAGCTCCATCTCCGCACTCAAGGTACACCCCCGTCTCTTGGCTTTGCCATCTTTCTAATCTCGTGGACGCGTAATCCATTTGTTTGTGCGCTTGGAATGGAATCGAAGCTCAAGTGCTAAGTTTAATCCAAGGAGACTGAAGCAATTTGCATTCGATCTCTAGTGGTAATTGTTATGTTTGTAGATTCTTGGAGAATCAGTTCAATTGATTCTCTTTCGAATTGCGTATGTTGTTTGGTTTATGGTTGTGCTAGAATTGCTGGCAATGTTGGATGTGTTGATATGAATCTGCGCTGTAATTCACGTGTGATATTAGTGCTTCTTTGAATGGAATACAAAATGGGATAAAAAACAGGACGGAGGGTGGTAAGATTTACTTTATGACGTTGTGCGAGTTTCTGAAATAGGTTAATTTGACTGAAATCGTGTATTAGGGGTGGGTAGGGTGTTGACGTGCTGGCTGTGTGACCGTAGCTAACAATGTTGTATGTATTGAATTTGAATTTGAACCTAATTGTTAAAGAATTGTTGTCTAGTGCGAACTTGTGATCGTGTTCTGACTTGTCGATTTCTGGGGGTCAATTGCACTGCGCAGGCTGCTAAAATTCGGTATCCGGAGCTTTTTGCAGGCGTGGACACAGATACAGAGACCTGGATCCTTGATAGCATGCGCATTGTACTCACCTCACCTTTATGCATTCCTGCCTAATAGGAGCAGAAAACTGTTAGTAGTCAATTATCAAGTGTTTCTCTTCCGTATTATCATATATGCAGCCCAGAGTCTATTGCAGTTGCTGTAAACAGGTAGAACTGGCTTTTGGATCTACCTTTCAAGGGATTTATAATTGTCGGTGGTTGCAAGACTGGGCTTGGTGGTCCTTAACTCCTGTTAGTGTAGTTTGTAGGAAAGAGGATCCGGAGTAGGAAAGCCAACATAGCGTTGCTTTGGAGCCCCCCATATTTGCTTCATAAATCACAAATCCCATGCAGTAGAGCGAGTAGGGTTTGTGATTAGGTCGGAATGGCCGTCCCATTTATGTCTCCTGAGAGTTGATCTCATTGACCTTTAGTTTTTGTGAATACACTAACGTCTTGTATACTTGTGATAGGACTTCGTTGCCTTCAATACCCTATAGAACGCCAGCTCTGTGCGGCATGTCTTCTATAGTACTCTCCTGTTAACTTGTGGAATTGCTCCAATTGAGAATCGACTATGTATCAACTATTGTTAATGGTGTCGTTGTTCGTTCTGAGCAGGTGCGGCCAGTAGTGGAGACTGGATATGAGAACGTTTTGCTTGTGCGACTGCTGCTGGAGATCAAGGCTCCTCACCTCCGCAAGTCTTCGGTATGTCAATTTAGGCACTTCTGAGTGGGTCATCTGGGGACTTTCTTTGTTCATTTTTGTGTATTTTTTTTATCAACACGTTCAATGTTCTTCTCGGACTTTAGTGATATAAAATTGGTCCCCATTTGATCATTCAAATTGGTCATTTAAAAACCGTGAACTGTTGGTTGTTTGAAGTTTAACGTGGATGCCTGAATGAACAGGTGGCAGAGAATTTGTCTGTGGACGACATTTTAGCAGATTGGGAGCATGGCATCAAGCCAGTGGTGATGAAAGAATGGAACGAGAACAGCAAAGAGGAGCTAGTGGAGCTCTTTGGTAAAGTACGTGATGACTGGATGGAGCATGACCTTCATGGTTGGATTGGTGCCAATAGGTGTGAGTTCATCATCTCCTCCCGTTTCTTGCAGGCACTTAGTGTCTGGCTTCTTTCTATCTTAGCGAGATGACACCATTTTCATTTATAATGCACGGGACTTTTGATATGTGTAAATTCATATCGGGCGTTTTTGCACAAAAAGAATATCAAAGATCTGGGAAAGGAGGTGGTATCCTATCTAACCCCTCTAGCATTAATTTCCATGTTAGAAGTGCAATGGATGTAATACTGAAGTTTGTCACTGGAATGGGATAATAAGGCAGAGAAAAGTGCACCTGTCTTTGTGCACTTTTAACATATTGGGTATGATTGCTGCCTTTGATTATTTTCAAGACAAGAGGGCTACTTGTTGTCGATCGTTCGATTGCTGTGAATGCATGAGTGGACCTTGAGTAGAGTGTCTTCTGCCGAATGATCTTTAGGACTCAGAAGAATCATTTTTTTTGTACATGAGTCTTCTCGTACAGGTTCTATCCAGGAACAGCGGACTCTTTGAAGTTTTCATCCTCAACCGTGTTCATTGTAACAACAAAACAGGTAAGTTGCTCATTCAGTTTGATCAGAACCAAGGAATCATTAAGCTGTTTCTTCAAGGCATTTGCTTTGTTAATCTGTTTTAGCTCTTGACATAGTTCTCTTGTGTTTCAGGCTAGATTTACATCTGCGTTACTGAAGGAATTAGCAGGTATTGACTTTCCAATGGATCGCATATACGGCCTTGGCAGTGGGTAAGCCTTCCCAATCAAGCAAGCTCAATTCCTCTGCTGTGGGTGCACCATATGATGTTGCAATTTTCGTTATCATGAACCTCTGGTTGATATGACAAAGCCTCGAAAGAGTACACATTTTTTGTTCCTTGCTAGCACATGTATTGTTTCAGGAAATTTAACATTGACACTAGCCAATCAGACCTAAAGTGGAGGTGCTTAAGCAGCTGCAAGAGCGAGTAGAACATGAAGGCTTGACTCTCCAGTAAGTTCCCACATTGATGCCCCGGGGCTTGTTGATAACACCAAATGTCACAAATTGTGGTTGATATCATCATTTGTATATGTGTGACCATCTGAGTGTCAGTATCAGCGATTAATATATTCATGTGCTGTGCAAACAGTTTTGTGGAAGATAGGCTTGCCACGTTACGGAATGTCATCAAGACCCCTGCGCTCGACAAATGGAATTTGTATTTGGGTAATTCTTTGACCATGGATTTTGCTCACTTTCTTATACAAAATGGTGCTCATGAAATGATTACAACTCTATTTTCTGTGTCTTCATACCTGACTACGTTCTGTTTTGCAGGAACCTGGGGTTATAACACCCCTAGTGAAAGAGAAGAAGGAGCTAGCATTTCACGAATCCATGTTGTCGATCTTCCTGACTTCTGTGCAAAATTGAAATAGAATCTCTTGGTGGTCTTTGTAGACTGGAGTGACCCTCTTGGTTGTTTTTTGGTGTATTGAACCATTCCGTTTCCATACATTTGTTTTCTTCACTATTTAAAGAAAGCATCATTTGAATCCATCCTGTTGAATTGTACTTGTAATAGATTGAGGAGTAGATTACTATTGTGAAGGTGACTATTATGCTCATTAATGGCATCTAATTGATACGAGTTGCATTTTTTACTCCTATATGAGTGTGAGGACAGAGCTCTTCCCTGCAATTGATTATTTATCTGGGGTTTTGGGTGGTTATACTGCCTTGGACATGCCTGTCTCAATTGTAAGTTAGACATGTACCGTACTGAATTTTGATTGTAATTGTTATCACCAATGTAACTGGCCACAATGACTCATTCAACCAAGAAGTTGCCATGATCTTGACCATGTAAGGTAGAGGCACCCAATGGTGACCTTGTACCCAATGGTGTCCCTTTCTAGGAAGGGGCGTCATTTCAGAACCTAAATGTAGACATACCAAACATAGCTTATTATCTTTTGATTGAAATAATAAGCCATGTATGGTTCACCTAGAAAGGGACACCATTGGGTACATAGTCGCCATTGGGTGCCTCTATCTTAATCACCATCGAAGGCACCTTAACTGCCTTTGTGTCCTATCTGATGCAATCTAGCACAAACACATCAACTTGGTAAGTTATAACCCTATTTATGCTGGGTTGCATCATTAGTGTACATTTCAAACTTTCAATTGTAATCTACTCATTCCTAGTGGCTACAAACTGGTACATGATACAAATAATTACATGACTCAAGTAAGGTCTCTTACCTCACATCCAGCAAGATTGGCACAAATAGTCACATGACAAAAATAGGGTTGGCAACGTGAGGGACTTGGGAGCATAAGTATGAGCATGAGCGTGAGCTTGGTTACCAAAATAAATAAAAAATCTAGTTTTAAAGGTATTGGACCTACGACTAGGGAAAGGTCAATTTTGACTTCAGGACCTCGGTATTCTATCTTTATGGATTAAAAAAAGAATTGAATAAAAGAATTGGACAACAATTAGTCTTTCTAATGAGTCTGGAATTGCAAATTGAAGATCAAGGTCTATCACTATTAGCACTTAGGATTTAATGTTGTTGAGGGTGGGATTAGAGGCCTCCGACTATCATCTCGGCACCAAGAGGATGGTTTGGGATCAGAACCCAAGATTGGACTTTGGGCTAAAATCTATATTGGATATGTAGGAATGAAGGTTGGTCATACTAGAACTATCAATGTGGAGGTGGCCTTGAATCCTTCCTACTACATTGCTATCATTTGGAAATTGGGTGGTTTAGGACATTAGATGTGCATTTTTCAAGGTTGCTAGTGAATGGTTGAGAAGTGGATTGCCAAAGGTCCATATTTTTGGATGGTTCCATATTGTATTCTACTTGAAGTAAGCAAATTTGTATTAAAATTAAGTTTTTATAGCAAGATTTGTAACTTAATCTATTTTAAAGAAATGAATTTCACTAAACTTTACTGTGTGACAATGTTTATAGGGTACCCCAAGCATACTTATACCCTACTGAGCTTCTCAAAGCTGCTAGAATGCTTTGGAATCTTCTTTAACTTTCCAACAAAATCCAGTAGAAATAGTTTATCTTTAATATGAGCAAATATGTCCAATTTCTATTATTATTGTTGATTATGAGTGCACTTTCCTTTCCTTTCCTTTCCAAGCTTCTTGGAGTTGTCAGAGTGTGTGGGAATCTTCTTTTACTTACCAAAAAGATCCAATAAAATTAATAAATTAGTAAAATATTTAATAATAATGAATACACTTACTTGCTATTACTTATCTATTAGGACAAACTTTCATTTACAAAAATTAATTAAAGTTTGCTAAAAAGACAATTAAATTCGGAATTCTATATAGAAGTGTGCAAGATTTGCAAGAGGAAAAAAAGAATTGTTGGTCGGTAATATTATAGGGAGAAGTCTAGGCTCATAAAAAGTAGAAGAGACAATTTTTTTACTTTTGGAAAACTAATTTTAACATTGGACTTGAACTTTTGGGAGGCTTTTAGTATGACAACAGGACAAAGGTACTTCTAAAATGTACTTTCTCCATACTCACATTGTAGAAGTGTAAGCATCCTGGAAATTGACAAAAACAATTCCAATTCTAGAAAAGTGAAAAATTGTTTTTTTGATTTTGGCTTTGCATGGAAGTTTGCCCTTCATACATTTGTTTGCTCAATTGCTATTAGTATTGATAAAAAGTTAACTTCTCTTTCTTTACCAAGTTTTTTTGAGTTGCCAAAATGCATTAGTATTATTTTCACTTGCAAACAATACCCAATAAAAATAGTCAATGGTTAATAATGCCAAACGCACAGACTTCCTGTTATTGTCTACTAGTCTCCGTTATTGGTTTATTTAGAGCGTAGCCATTGTTGATAGATAGTGCTGGTGCAACAATCACATGAAGATGCCGAAGTCGCCATTGGATTCATACAAGACTAGTCTGTCTATATATCCATCCAAGTGTCACAAACATGGTAAAATTGAATCCATATATTATTTCTCAAACAATGTACAAATGTACAAACGTGAAGAAATGTACTATTTTCTCAAACAATGTACAAACGTGGGGTTGTCAAGCAATTGCATTTCCAAACCGAGGCCCCACTACTAGATTTGTTGTTTGAATTGTATGATGAACTCCACTAGAGGACTTCACTTGCTAAACTTGCATCTACATACCCATTCAACGTCTTTTCATCACAAAGTTTAGAACCTACGGTTTGTCAACAATTATCATGTGGTTATTGTTGTTTCATGGGTTTGCACGTTAATATACAATTTAGCGCATCATTTTTTTTTAATGTGCGAACCCATGAAACAACGATAACCACATGATAATTGTTGACAAACCGCAAGGTTCTAAACTTTGTGATGTTGCCTATTCAATGATTGACTCTATACAGACCACCATTCTATTAGTGCATCTCCGTCCTTGGCAAGCCAAATTTTTTTGGGAACATCCATCAATTTGGCATTCCAAGAACAAACATGAAAGTGGCCCAATTCCAACAAATTTATAGGATCAGGGGAATATAAGAACAAGCACTTCCCTTCTCACATGCCTCCACAAGTCCACAACAGTCCCAAACACGAGCTCCCCCAAAGTTGAACCAAAACTATTTAAATTCCTTCTGAAAAAGCCTCCCAAAAAGTTGGACCAAAACTTTTCGAACTCCTTCTGAGAAAGCCGCCGAAAAAATAGTCCCAAAACTTTTTGAATTCCTCTTGAAGGAAAAGCCTCAATAGCCGCTAATTCGGCAACACTGGCTGTCTTTCCTTTCCAGGCTACCACAACGCGTTCCGCCGCGCTTTCTTCGCCATCACAATCAAGCCCGGCCTCTGCCTCCGTTCAAGTCAAGGCGCTTTCTTCCTGACCCACAATTCCAATTCAATCTAAAGCTTACTCTGGGGTTGGGTTTCGGCATACTGCTCTCATCACGGATCTCAAATAATCCGGGGTTTAAGCTTACCTTATCACGTCGAGATCTACTTGGGAATACTTTCCTTTTCTCTTTTGTGTCTCTCTTTACTTGAGAGTCATGACCAAGATTTGCAAGTCGTAACGTGCGTGAAGATCGTGGGATGTGAGCTCGACTTGGGGATACATTCAATTGCGGACGTTTTTGTTTCAAGAGGGAGTAGTGTTGTTTGGGATACGTGAGATTTATTGACTGGGGCTAGCTTGGAATGAAAGGACGCGCCTCGGAGTTTGAAGTCGTTGTGGTGCAATCCTCGTCGACTCAGCAGCAGATGAATCCGCCATCGCTCACGCGTCCCAAGTCGAACGCCTCCATGGCGACGATTGTGGTGGATATGGGCAACCGCGGTGGGGAGGGGGATATGCTTCGGCTGAAATCGAACGGCGCCATGGATGCGTACTCGCCTTCGAAGAAGCCTAGTAGTGCACGGCCGGAGCCTGTGTCGCGGATTCACTGCATTCCGCTCTTGATGGTGTTCGTATTCTTTATTCTGTGGACCGCCTCGTCAGGTTCGTCAATTTGAGATTCTTGGGTAGCCTAGAAAATGAGCGTTTGGCACTTTGGAGAATCAAATTCGGGGGAAGAGTGGCTTCTTGTTGGGTGGTTGTTGTGAGTACTAGAGGTTTTCAAGTTCATACAATTTCTAAGGGCTTGGTATTGCCAGTTTAGGTCTAACTTGCGTTCGTTTTCTTTAGATGGTTAGAAATTTTCCCATCATTAATACTGTTCTATAGTGGTGAAAGAATTGAATTGGTAGAACTATTCGTTGGCGGCTGTTCAGAGCGAGTTCTTTTGAGAATTAAATTTGTGGAAGAGTGACATCTTGTTGGCGGTTGTTTTGATGAATAGAGATTCTCAAGCTCATACAAATTCTAAGGTGTTGCTATTAGTGTTGCCATAAATATTATCGTTCTCTAGTATTCAAAGAATTGAATTCGTAGAACTAGTCCTTGGCGGTTGTTCAGAGCACGTCCGCGAACTTTTTACTTCGACCTTAGTTCATACTGATTTCCAGGTCTTGCAATCTTCAGTTTAGGTCTGATTTGCGTTCTCTCTCTCTGTGTTTCGGGAATGGTTAGAAACTTTGCCAGGGAGAATATTGTCCTAGCATTTGACAGAATAATATTCATTGAACAATTCTTTGGGCGGTTGTTCAGTTAGACAGCACGTCCTCCTGAGGTTTCCGATTTTACCTACTTCTGAGTTTTTATGTTGAGTTCTTATAAATTATAGCATAAAATATTTTAGAGGACTTGAAATGTCCTTTGCTTTAAATAATAGAGTGCCGAATGTACCGAATATGCCTAGATTTACTGCTTCACCTGAAATTTATTTTGTCGAACGCTTGAAAAGGAAGGTATCTGGAAAAGATCTTCGAAGTTAGGTTGACATGTTTACTTTTCGCGTTTATTACTTTCATATGCGCCAGGTTTCAATAGAGACCCAGCTGCATTGACAAAGAATATTACGAAGGTCTTGCAATCTTCAGTTTAAGTCTAACTTGATTTATTTTTGGATGATTAGAAATTTTGCCCGAGGGGAACAACGCCCTCCCGAACCTTTTCGTCATGAAAATGGACCCTTTGAACAAGTTGGCCACATCGAAAGAGCAGACGAACGACGGGATTTCCAATCATGGAACCAGGACAGTGTTGAATCATGACAATAGTAATATTTATGCGAAAGGTGATGGATCTCACTCTCTGGAGCATTTCCGGTCCAGGAACGTACCCTCTGTGAGGAGCACATACATGAGGGGCACTGCAAGCTAAGAAGATTTACGACGGTGCAGCCCTTAAGACGACAATGTCCTTTGGACTGCAAGTTGATTCCCACCCCCTGAGGAGCACCAGGACGACAGGACTTGCAGTGATATACTCACTGAATTCAAAGGCTGAGCAAGACCGTGATCTGAAGTTGATCTTGCAGGTTTACAGGATGTCTGAAAGGACCTTGTCGTAGTACTGGAGTTTGCTGCTTGGATTTTTTGCTTGCCTGCTCCAAGGTTTGGTGGGAAATTGTCTACCATATGCATATGCATCCATTAGTATCAAATTTTTCATTCTTAAATTCTTTGAGGGATATCTGTTCGACATCCTCGGTCGGGCATTTCCTGATTGCCACAGAATCACGCTTGATTTAGATTAGTTAGCTCTTCTCTTCTCTAGGTATGGAACCGGGGTTGGTTTAGTTGTCTTGAAATTATAATTTGAGTGTACTCTGATGGCATATAATTTCATAAATCATCTTGTATCTATTTGAGGTACGTGAGGTATAATCGTTTTTGTAAGTTGATTGTATTCAGACTCTATCACCGGTTTGCTGTCCAGAATCTGTCCTTGAATCCGATTTCTGTTGCTATTCGATATTTTCCTTTTAGAAACTCTGCATGCGCTCTCTTGTGTAAACTAGTGTGCGGTTAATTTAGGAGATGATCCACTCTTTTCACTCAAATCTTAAATGTTTTGTCATTTTCTCGTCACTCGATGTGTAAGAACTTGTGCAGGGGCTGGCAACTTGTGCAGAGCTCCATTGCTCGAACGCCACTCTTTTCAATTAGTAACTTATGTATCCAGGTGCGTCCAACGATGATTTAATGAGGGTATTAGCAAATTTGATGCATGAAGATCGTGGCACACTTTCCAACACCAACTGAAAGCTGTTGGACATCACAACGGCACAAGTGGCACAACCCAAGAAAGTGGTGGAATCTTATTCCATTGCAAGGCTTTGATTTTATTCTTTTGAAGAAGCTGTACTTGATGCGTTGATATTTTTTCTTTGCAGGGACTCGTAGTCATACTGAAAGAGCATTGCGGTAGCCTATTTTGACTATCCACCCATACTCATGAATTTGTCTTCCTTTGTGGCCATCTGCCTCTCATTGCAGTCTATTCGTAGTTGTGGGCAAGAATTTAAGGTAGATCAACCTATTACCACCCTGATTTGCAATTTGACTATCTTGGGGCTAATTCCATGAGAAACATATATTTTTCAGAGGTGTGTGCATGTTTCATGAATCAAACCCAAGTGAAATTATAATTTTCTGATCAAAATTGTAATTTCTGTGAAGTTTTGAAGTGTTTTACTAAAGCGTCCATGCCTAGGGTCATAAACGCCCTAATAACAACCCATAATCACCTTCTTATGTCCCTATAAGCATCTAGGTATTCACCAATCAGCTATTGCCACATTACCCTAAATGACATAAATGCATTGATTTTGTCAGATTTCCAGATAGAATTGGCTCACTTCTGGATAGATTTGGATGGTGGAATGGGTGGAAATGGGGCCAAAAACAGGGTGGCGGAAATGGGTTGGAGACAGAATTAGGTTGGTCTACCTTACCTACCCGTGAGTACTAACAGCTTGTTGCTTGAGAACTCAAATTGCTTTTCAAAGTGCTTTGCATATCAGAGATATTCTCTTAGACCAACACTAAGATTTACGTTGTTGACCTCCTTTAAGTGTAATTAAATAATTAGTGGAGTATATCCTACCATTTCCAGTTTATATTGATTAAAGTATAACATAGAGCCACCCATTACCAACCAAGACAATCTTAGGGCCTTGGAAAATTCAACAAAGGCTAGGACTAATTTTTGACCAAAATGGCTCTCTATAAGAGTGAATTTTGACACAAAACTCTCGGAACTTGGACACTAGCAATTAGAATTGTAGCAGTAATTTTAGAAGAACTTAACTTCAAAATTCATAGATTTCAAACATTGACCGTCACTTTTTCATAATACAAAGACATTTGAACTTGCACCTTAGTTCCTTATCAAATTCGACAAAAAAAATTTGTTTTTTTGAGAAATATGAATAATTGTTTTATAGAAAATCATCAAAAGAAGTCAACAAAAACTCATAAAATTGAGTGCATTGATTGCCAAAATCATTGGAATTGGATGAGATATGCACATTGCCATTCTCATGATTGAAGCAAAAACTATCATTCTCATTTACAACTCAACCTCTTGGTATTATAAAGAATGGGAAAAAATAATCATTTATTGGAACAAAGAGTGGAGGAAAATATGATTTCTTGCAATATAATGGTTCCATTGCCGAATGTGACAGAATTTTATTATGGTTTAAGATGAAATTTTCAGTAAATATTTTTTACTACTGAAATCAACAACTACTGCCGAATTTGATAAGGGCCGACTACGGTACATAAAAGCAGCCATTAAATAAACATTGTCTTATTTGACATTATGCTAATAAGGCCCTCATACTCAATTAAGCTACACTGAATAGTGCAATTAGGTTGCCCCAGACTATATGTTGACCATGCTTGAATTTCACATGGTTTACAACTTGAAGGTTGTTAATTTATTTTTTGGCAGCTTTGTAGTGGTTGCAAGGCCTTTCAAATATATATTTTTTGCAATAATTAGTGATGAAAATCTTTTTTACAGCAGTAAAAGTGTAAGACATGAGAAATTAGTGTGGGGCAACCTAATTGCACTATTTGCTGTACATAATACTATAAAAAGGCCATTGAAAAAAATTCTTGGGCTGTTAGAAAATTTTGCTTATGACTGCACAAAAGTAGCAAAAAGTCGGTTTTCAAGGTACGCACCTTACATGTACCAAAATTGTTGTGCCTGGATTGAACTAAACTGATATATTGATAGATCGGAATTTTTAATATGAAAATTGCTAGAAATACCAAAGTAAAACCGATTAACTCAGGGACATATGGACATGGAATTTATTTTGTAGTATGGTGGACTCACTACTGTAGTCATTTGGAGCAGAGAGCAATTAAGGTATACAATCTATTTCCAACAATGTTAAGCATTTTAACATATGTCCAATTGAGCAATGGTGGTGGGGATAATTTTCTTAGGTTAGGGGATAGAAATTAATGAAGATTGCACTGTTTTTTTGTTAATTTTTCATCAAGTTTGGAATTATTTAGTAGAAATTAAGGAAGTGTAGATTTACAATTTGACTTGTTCTCAATGTACAAGCAAACCTATTTTTGAGAAGCATGAAACTACAAACTAGTTTTAGCAACTTCATTAGGTGTCCATGTGTTATTCGTCACACAATAATGAAGTTGATAAACTACATCACATTCTCCTCATTCACAAAAATAGGTCACCCTATTGTGAGCAAATAGGGCTTTGGTTAGAAACAGGTAGTATACCTTAGTGGTTACAAGCCTCCTGCAAAATGCTATGACGAAGAAATCTTGGATCAGGTTTCAACAGGCAAAAGCTAGCTACAGTACTGATGTAGAAATAGTTCGTTGGGGCCAAAAACAAAATTCCCATTTAGCACAAAATTACTCCCTATGTAAACCACTCTTGGGAATGTCCCGTTCAATTGGCGGGAAGCTTCTGTGCCGTAATGCCCAATTATGCAGGCAAAACCACGTAATCGGGGATTACAAATTTTTCATCCGGCTCATCGTGTTCATTCCATTTTCATCGTGATTTTGTCGTTATTTACGTCGGGCAATACCTGTATCGTCGGGCATTGCGCCAAATAATCGGCCCTCCTCTGCAGGCGTTGCCCTATACGTAAGCCGTCAAATGGTGTGAAAACACCGGCCTCAGACAAGCACTGAAAGATCCCAAAAATAATTTGGAGTGAGAATTCTGGATTTGTCACGTGGAGCTCCGTCTGCAGTGAGATTGCTGCTGTCCTGTCGTGTACTTACAGAATCAATGTTAGAATGTGGTGAACGTTATAACCTTGGAGAATTTCAGAATGCTCCAGATCCTTCTCAACAGGGTACGGGAAATTTCTGAGGATTATCAGCTAGTTTCCTCTAATTCCCATACTAAACCGGTTTCTCAAGTATTGAATCCGGTTATTTTCTCTCTTTTTCTCTCTTTTCTATTCAAAACAAAATTTTTAGAACTTTTCCACCGATATTTTAGCCGGCTGAAAACCGGGTTTTTTACAAATCAACCGGCTAACTTGTAACTAGCTGCCGGTTGATCCCGGACATTGCTTCTCGACCATGACAGAAGGAGAGGTTCTGGTCAGGCATCCTCGGTATGCACCCTATCTACATGCCAATGAACGGTCACTTGCAATAACCGGGACAGCTCAATGAACTGTGCAATGAATAAAAGAAAATGCCTGGTTGAATACTGAAAACAAGAGTAATGGTGAAGGGCAATGGCATTTTCTCATAATAGCTAACTTACAAACCTATGTGAACTCAAATTGAGAAAGGTCACAAGTTCTTTTCACAAAACCTTAATATTCGTGTTCTACCTGGGAGCCAACTTCATACAGTAAGTATTCAACATTTCCAAAATAGTAAATTTCAGTAGTACCCACAGACTAAGAAACAAGTACTAAGTAAAATGTGACCGGTCATTGGCATGTGTCCCATAGTAGAACAATGGATTGGAGAATATTTCAATTCTTTCCTGGCGAACTCAATAACAAAAAATGATGATATGTAATAGGCCGAGACAACACATGAACAAAGCAGTTAGGAAAGCTTCATTCTCTCCATTGGCACATATGCAGGAAGGCAGCTTGGACATCATCTCCATTACAAGTGAAAGGAAAATAAATGTACACCTTCCAATTCTCCGGATCAAATCATACCCTTACTGGATATGAAACGCAGACCAGATCCAAGTAGTCTGTGTTTTAGTACCCAAAGGCACGCCTTGTTAGGCATCTAACCCACCACTCCTAGCCAAGAAACAAGACTAAGTCAATGTACAATACCAAAGAACTCAACAGCAGCTCTACCCTTGTCTGGGCCTCCATTGCAAGATAGTACCTTGTCACGAAGAGGGAACCCTATTTAAAACGCATGGTCACTACCTAGTCTCCAGCTGGACGCACACCTCCTTTCAGCTTCTCTTTCTTCAATTTCTTCTTTGACACCGGCTTCTTTTTCTTGGGCGGAAGGTTTTTCTGGGCATATTGGTATAAGAAGTAGTTGCCAACACCAAAAATCAGCAAGGCTCCCACAACTACAATTAGAACAATCAGCCCTGGATTGAAACCTGCGGTCTTCTCAATTGTTCCCTGTTCCAGCACAAACAGCTTCGTCAATAAGGGAGTACATTAACCTGGAGAACATGGCAGCGTAGAGTCAAACCAAACCAGCTATATCGACCATTGACAGAAAAAACTCACACGTAAAACATCAACTTACTCACCAAGTTCGGCAATTACCATGAACATCAAATGCTCACTGTTCGTCGCAGCAACCCTAGTCTACAATGTGAGGATGAGTGCTGCTCAGGTGACACCACCCCTGAAATGTAGACCTCTGTACATAGTCTCCAGAGAACACACTGGGTGTCTCCTGAGCAGCACTCCACCCTCTTATGAATTTTTTTCTCTGCTACCAATACGTGAACCCTCTACGATTGTTCTACAATAGTCTCAGGGTTTAAGAATTCATACTGAAAGGCAAGAGAAGGTTTCAAGAGGTAATAGAAGCTCTAAGTAAGCAGATAATAAGCTAGCAAAAAATCAAAGCAGACTGCAATTCGTGACCGCATACCCTGCCGATCAGATGACGTGAGAGAAACTTAAGAGCAGAATGCATTCAGCTAGTGGTAATCACCGATTCCAAAACAATGTAAGGATACTCCAAGACTGTGAAAGTCTAATCACATCAATACAGATGAGCTGCAGAAACTCTGAAATGAGTACACTGCCATGCGCCTCTCTTTTTATCAGAATACCGTGGAAGCTCACTATACTTCCGAAACTAAACCTAACCGGCACCATCATACTCATCAGCTCAGCTCTAGTAAACCTAAACCTACCTCGTCGTTTGCCACGATCACGAAAGCTAGACACTGAAACCTATTAATAGATTATACGATCGGAAGAAGCATTACTCAATCATCTAGATTAGATGAGCAGAATGGCATCACCACCTAAACTTGCCCTTTCTCCTCTCCACAAAGCACACAACCTAAACCTCTTCTGAAGCTCCCTAAACTCTCACGATCCTCTCACTAAACCGCAATCTGTTACCTCTCGACAACGAAACCAAAGGACTAAAACTCAAAGCTCAAACAGAAGCGATCGAAAGCGAAGGATAGATACCCTTACAAAGACCGACCGAAGACGAGCGCCATCCGAGACGCCATTACAAAACATGAGACCGACTGGGATTGGGATCAGGGAGTGGAATTAAAAAAGAAAAAAGCGGAGAAGAAGAAGCGTGATTATTACCTTGCCCATGAATGCAGAGGGGTCGACATCCGCCGACCCTGAACCTTTCGCCATAGCCACCGAAACGTCAAGCTCTGTTGCGAAAGCTTCGTCTGGCTTGCAAAAACATCTCGTCTCTCTCTTTGCTCTTGGGGACGGAAAGGATGGACCGTTCGACTGACGACATTCGTTGAAAGATATTCATCCATTCGCGAGGTTTCTTCATCCATGTTTGGGTGACGACCTTCCTATTGGTCCCTCCGATACAACTCTACAGTACAGTAGAGTTTTTTTGCTTAGCACTTAATCCTTAAAAGGACTTAAAAGGGCCATTGTGAAATGGTCAAACTTTCTCTCTGAATTAAATTTAACCTTTTAAATTGTATTCAAACAAAAATCTTGTACTTTTATTATTTGAAAGTTTGAATTATATATCACCATGAAAAATTCAATTTCTTTTGTGAAAAATTGTAATTGTTATCATTTTTGTTGCAAAAATTGAACATAAGTAAAAATAGAAAAAACAATCCAAATGATTTGAAATTTTTTCAAAAGACACAAGTAACAATGAAGATTAGTGTGAAAAATTTTCCATGATCATTTTATTTTTACAGCTAAAACAACCACAACAAAGATTTTGAGGTCAAATTCAACTATCAGATCAAATTTATCCTTTTATCAAAGGTCCACGCCTCCCCAAAAGTGGATGCGTCATGATCAACCTCAATTGTACTTTCTAAATAACTAATTTTGGAATTTGATTTAAACTAAGAAAATGAAGCTTGACAAATTTTGTTTCCACTAAATTTTGAAATTTTGAAAAAATGTCAAAATGAAAAGAATTATTGCAATTGAAAGCTCAATGTTTTAAAATCCAAATAACACAATATGGTGTGTTTTTCATTACAATTATAAAATTATATTTCTCATTCTACCCTTCATTTATGGTAAAAATTTCAGATTATTATAATATATATTATAATTTATATATCTTGATTTCCACCTTTTGCTTTAAAAAATCAAATAATTTGATTTTTCCATAAAAAAATTATTGATAAAAACAACATAAATAGATAATACAAAAAAAATTTGACTAGCCAAAAATAACAAAATTTTATACATCTATTGAATATAAAGATAAATTTGGTTTGATAGTCAAATTTGATTTCAAGATCTTTGTTGTAGTTGTTTTGGGTGTAAAATAAAATAACCAGTAGAGTTTTTTTCTCACTAATCTTCATTGCTACTTGTGTCTCTTAGAATTCAAATCATTTGAATTATTTTTGCTATTTTTACTTATTTATGTTCAATTTTTGCAACAAAAATGATAACAATTACAAATTTTTACAAAACAGATTGAAATTACCTGCAATGATATATAATTTAGAGTTGGGTCAAATCACACTCAAAGGTACCATTGGAATTACTTTGTTAGGACAAGACTTGAGTCCTTTTTTGAACTTTTAAATCTAAAAACTCCTTTGATGTTGTCATTTTAAAGAAAAAATTATAGATGAATAGTATTGCAATGTGTCCCTTTAAAAGTTTGGAGACAAAAAGTTTGGAGACAAAAATTCATAGAGAAAAAATCCTTAGAAAGACATAAATCACCAGTTTTAAGGCTAAATTTAGTATCTTTTTACAATATAGCACTTTGGAAAGTTATTTTCATTGAAATTTTTATACTTCTCAAACATACGACTATTTAAAAGAACTTTTAGTGATTAAATCTTGAACTAAAAATAATATAATTTTTTAATTAATTAAATTATTATTGACAAACTATTAATTTCATCTAATACAAAATTTAGACATTCAATTCTTAAAATAGCTTATGTATTGACCTTCAAGTCAATATTATATACATTTTTTGTTCCAACACAATCATCATTTGGGTTATTTTTTATATTGAAAGGGACATTTACAAGTTTTTACCTTTGAAAATTATAGAAAATGCAAAAATATTCAAATTGTAGAAAGAAAGTCCTTTTTTATTCTATCATATGATTATGTGTATATATAGTTTTTTTGGATTCAATCACACTATTATTAATCAAAAATTAGAACCCTTTTCTACAATTGAAAAACCTAACATGTTGACATTTTAACTTCAATTGGAATTATAATAAAGAATTTTTTATTTTTTGATAAATAAAGCAGTATTAGGCTCAACATGACTTGAAATACAAATCAAAAAGGACTAAAATACCTATAATTAATAGATTAGCATTAAAAACAATATCTAAAAAGAAGTTACACTGCAGATTTGAGTGGGTTTGATCCCTTTTGTGGTACATTTGAGTGTGATTTGACCCAGTTTCAAGTTATAAAAGTACTAGATTTTTGTTTGATTACAATTTAAAAGGCTAAATTTAACTCATAAAGAAAGTTTGACCATTTCAGAATGGATCAAGTCCTATGAGGGTTAAACATTGACACGGACGTTTTTTGTCCGGTGGATGACAAAGAATATTGCTACATAGGACAAACACGCAACCAGCCATCCTCAAAATTTTGTGTGAAAAAAAAAGGTACTCTATAGTAGTTTGACTTCTAATGAGCACTTTTCAATTTTCTTAAATGAATGATTCACATTGTACCAAAGGGGATGATTTCCACAGTCACGAACTCGTCCTTTAAGAATTAAAGTATCCTCGAATGTGAATTTGGAGTGTGTGATGATAAAAAGATGCTTTAATGCGAGAAGGATGACCTTTTTGTATATTACTTGTATATTATATGTTGAAACTTTGATCAATTCTTTCATAAACCTCTTTGATGACAAACATCTATAAAGAAAATGATTTGTTGGCCAAAGCCAATTTTGACCTTGAAATCGATTATGTATTATTAAGTCTAATAAAAATGAAGTATTAATACTGCGTTTTGTTTCTACTCTACTTTTAAATTCTTAAAAAAAATCAAATGTCATAGATACGCCCAAGTGTACATTATAGAATGATTAGGAACCTATGCGTGTGGAGTAGGGTCCATCTATAATACAACCCATCTATAATGCATCATTCAAAGACCCAACCTTGAAAAAATGGAAATACTTCTTCTGCCTATCAAAATGAAAGATTGTTCCATGAGATACATAATACATGCAATACTTATAGTTTCAAGAGTAGTTATTCTAAACTCTAAACTCAATGATTGGGACTACTTGTACTAAGTCAAATTTCCGGCTTCAACAATATATAATTTATTCAAACATGTATCCAAATAAGGCATATGTCTATGCATTGAAATCATCTTGATAATGGAAATAAGATGCACTAAAACAAATCCATGCCAATTATAAAAATCACTTTAAATTGATGAATGTTGTGCCACAAGAAATGGAACCTGCAAAATTAAATAATTTAACCAATTGATTTTAGAGTTGGGCAATTCTTTGTTTCTAGGTAGGGCAATAGCTTAGATGACTCACTTAGTATGCTAAAATTTACAATATTTGCCACTCTATAGACTCATAAACATTTTGTGTCCAAAATATTGTATTGTCACATGTGGACTACTGACAGAAATCAAGGGGTTAAGGAAGAGGTACCTATTTCCACTTAGTCCCCATTTTTTCTTTGGTATCCATACCTTAAGTTTGTTTGTTTGTTTGTTTGTTTGTTTGTTTTATTACGTTGAGATCTCCCGGACCGTGCGTCCCCCGCCGTGTGCTTGGTACCGTTGGAAAGCTCTTGGCAAGGAGGTGTGGACGGGCCTTGTTTTGTGGCCTTTGGAATGATGGTGTGAAAGATATTGAATTTCAAAGTTTTTATATCAATAAAATGACTTTTCCTTTTGTTTTGGCTATGGCAACGGCACAAATCTAGTCTAAGTTACCTTAAGTTTGTTTGTTTGTTTGTTTGTTTAGCTGTTTGTTTGTTTTCTTTTCTTTTCTTTTCTTTTGTTACGTTGAAATCTTCCGAACCGTGTGTCCCCCGGCTGCATGCTTGCTACCGTCGGAAAGGGCTTGGCAAGGAGGGGTGCACGGGCTTGGTTTCGTGGTGTTCCAACATACGGTGCAGAAGTTATTGATTTTTGAAGTAATTATGGATCAAAAAATTAGAAAATTACTTTTACTTTGATTTTGGTCGCGTGCTTGGTATCGTCGAAAAGCCCTTGGCAAGGAGGAGTGCATGAGCTTGGTTTTGTGGCATTTTGACCAGGGCTTTTTTTTTCATTTTTGAAGAAGTACCATAGTGGCAACATAAAATGTTACAGTGGTGTTCCAAATTGCAACATTCATCTACTTATTGGATATATAGTATGATTTTCATCCCTAATTAGGTGATTTCATCTAATATTTTTTTTAATTTCAAAGTTGTCTGGCAATTTCATCCAATTTTTTTGGCATTTTTTATAACCTTTTTTAGCCAGATTTTTTATTCTGGTGCAGTTTGGCACCAGAAAGCCAAAAAAAAAAGCCCTGATCCCGACCTACAGTGCAAAAGTTAATGATTTTTGAAGTATTTGTGGTTTGAAAATTACTTTTACTTTGATTTTAGTTGCATTCTTGGTACCGTTGGAAAGCTCTTGGCTGGACGGGCTTTGTTTTGTGGCATTTGGAATGACAGTATGAAATTATTGAATTTCAAAGTATTTATAAATAAAAAAATTAGGAAATTACTTTTACTTTGATTTTGATCACGTTCTTGGTACCATTGGAAAGCTCTTGGCAAGGAGAGGTGGACGGGCTTTGTTTCGTGGCGTTTGGAATGACGGTGTGAAAGATATTGAATGTCAAAGAAAATTAGAAGATTATTTTTATTATGATTTCGGCTGTGGCAACGGCACAGGGCACACTAGTTGTATACAAAAATCGAACAGGTTGCAAATTAGGGTGGTTTAGAATACATAAAGAACTATCAGGCAGATTCTTTGTAATTCTACCTAAGGTGCCTTATAGAGGTTTCCGAACAACTAGATGTCTTACACCGGTTAAACACCGCATAAGTCCAGATTAAAAAAAATTCCCTGTGGGTACTGAAGAGACTCCCCCTAACCATTCCTAATGCTAGATAAGGAATACCGACTTGGAAACACAAATTCTTCTTGATGTTGCTAACTGAAGTGCTACGTAGAAGCTCTAAGACGACTACACCTAAAAATTTGACCTTATCAGCTTTGTGGCACTGTGAGCACGCAAGTAGAAATGATGATGAATTTTTGTGCATTACGTTAGCAAATGATTTTGAAACAAATTGCAACCTCCAAATAATCGTTAAGAACTGAACAAGTGGGCTAACAAGAAGGTATTCTCAAATAAATTACATCCCACTGAAATACATGTCTTCTCGGGGAATAGGATTATCAAGTATCGCCTGTAAAAGTATACCAACCTCAGAAATGAAGGGGTCTATTCTCATCATTTCTATACTGTTAACACTTCACCAATGGTAAGCCCCAGCATCCTATTACTGTACGACCTTTACAGCATAAAACAAAAGTTACAACAATCCTCAGAAAAATGGGAAGACATACACCTCTTGCCTGTCTAATTAATGCTTACAATCCCAAAATGTCCTCAAGGGGAGCAAACGACGTTTGACTGTGCTCTTACACTTCGTTCAGGAGTCGAGAGTTGAAAAGATTTAAGGATGTCAACCAAAAGGATTCCCACCAGCCGGACGCACGACGTTCTGTGTATGTACTTGGTTGCCTGAGAATGGAGCCTCTTGACCAAATGGATGCGTTGACGTGTACCCTCCAGACACATTAGGCTGCCTGCAATACGGTAAAAACAACTGCTATCAGAACAAGACTACTCGATTCTTTGGAATTTATTGACCTAGAAAATGCTTACTGCTCAAACTTGACCTCTAAACATGAACAGTTCGATTGATCATGTTGTGAAAAATATGATTCAGATTGCCAAATTTTAATCACTACAATTAGTGAAGAAAAGTGCGAGTGTTCTTCAAAAATTAAACTAAATTGGACACAAGAAAGTTCCCAGAAGACGTACTCAAAACTGCTAAAAAAAAAGCTCAATTTGGGCCCTCTTGGATAGCGGATACAGTTAATTATTTGCAAGGAGACACATTGCACAAGTAAAGTCAGGGGAAGAAAAGTGAAATCATGTGGCAAGACTTACGCTGGAAATGAGTTCATCTGGAAAGGTGATGCCGTATGATCTGGGCTAAAATTAAAAGACCCTGACAGAACACAATAAGTAAATGTCATTAAACAAGACCTCCAATTGTACTCAAAAGTAGATGAATCACTACTGCAAGAGATAATTGATCACTGTGAAAATGATGACTCTTCATAGTTACCCCCTAAGTGCCCAATATGCAAAAGTGGCCACTTCCATATCTATAGGAGTTGAAATACATCAATTAGGAAGCTGCAAATCAAATATACCAATAGAAAGAAGAAAACATTCCCTACATTAACAAGCTAGTCTTTCAAAAGTTCTTAATATTAGAGTACCTGAAGGTGAAGTAGAATCATTGAACTGAGTGAAAGAATAGGCCCAATCAGATGAAGGAGCACTGGTTGGCAAACTCTGTGGTGAAGTAGTCGAAACAGCCTCCATTGCTGGAACGCCACTACTCACAGGCATGGTTGACGGTAATGCTGCTTGTAATTCATCCATACTTGGAAACTGCCACAACAAATCAACAGAACCACCAACATCTTAATAAGCGATGACAGGCTTTTACAAAGTTCTCATTTACTATTTACCATTAAAACACAGCGAATATCAAAGATCTCAAGGCATGCTCCTGAGTGTAAAATCAATCACGTTTAAAGAATACCAGGAAGTTGGAAACGGCTACTAACAACCTGAGATTGCTATCGAATGTGTTAATACTCTCAATAGACAATCAGACAAATCTACACATTGTGGAGTTGCTAGCTCTGAATTGAAGAATTGAAAAACGTCCTTCAGATGTGTCGTGTACCTGCATACTCCCACCAGCAGCAGCACTCGAAGCCAGACTTGCTGGAGAATCGTCCTCAAAGTCGTCGTCAAATGGGTTTCGAGACCTTTGCACAGGAGCTTGTGACTGCAATGGCATTTGGTGAGATACCTCTGAAGCTTGCGGTTGCACTGGAGGTTGGAATTGGGCTGGAATTTGGCCTTGCCCGTGGCCTTGCCCTTGAGCCTGAAATAATTGCGTCTGTGAGTTTTGTAGGTTTGCAGGAAACCCCTGATAAACAGGAAGAGGAGACGACAACCATGAGGAACATGCTTCAGTTCTATCTTTTCCCAAGGCACTCTCGGACTCCAAAAAATTGGATTCACACAGATAACAATCAAAGGCAGAAACTGCTACAGAAGCCTCCATCAGCAAGCTGGAAACAAAGACGACATATGCTACAGCAAAGTAAACACGAATTCAGTGATTTCTCGTTGACAATTGACAAAATTTCTACAGTATCAAAGAACCATAACTATACCATCTGTACAAAGATCACGAAAGTACATTGTACCGTGTCAAAAAAATTACCATATTATAGTAAGCCTCCATGGAAGCGTCTAATTGTGGGGGACGGAAAACAGGCTGCGTTTGTTGATGATGGTGCATGTTTAAGTCGGGGAGGTGATCTTCAAGAGAGGGTGCATAAAAATTCTACATAGCAGGAAAAAGAAAAAAAAGACATACCGTTAGTTTCCAGCAAGTCCCGTGAACATCTCACACCATAACATGAACTGGAGAAAGTAAGCAAAATGAATCCCAACAGCGAGCTCTACTAAAGAACTGCCTAAAGAAATTTAAAAAGCACCTGATCGTATTCTACAACATAAATGAAAAGTCAGAGAAGAGACCCAAAGTGCCAGACGAGATATGATGGAAAAGAAAAGACGGAAGTGAAGCATTACTTGAGGAAGTTGACGTCGAACTCTCGGAGGTTGTCCTGGGCTTGAGGTGCCTTGCGAACCACTTGAAGGCATTACATTATAATGTTCCGGGTTGGAAACCACCTGGGAGTGTGACAACTCACAAAATCAGCAGAGAGTTTGAACTCAAAATAGATTATTCAGCGGATACAACGATATCTGTGATCCATTTCTGATGGCAGACCATGATTGTAAGCATATGCACATCATGTACTCCACGTGTCCCGAAATAACTGTCCTAAGTCAACCTCATGTATTTTAAGGTTGTTTTGAGGAGGTGGGATGGAGGCTTTTTCTGTCCAATTTTATTTAGGTTGAAATAAACACATGTAAATTTCTTCACTGATTCTGGTGATATTAAATTTGAACCCTCCTGAATTTTATGCTTTTCACAATATGATCAGTGAAATTAGTATCAAACATTTTCAACAACACCGTGGACACTTATTTCGGGACGCAGAAAACATTTCAAATGTCGTTGTGACTTTTAAATATGTCAAAACCAATGCCCTGAGCACCTCCAGACGCAAGGAGTACTTTGTGAATGCAATCCCTTCAGCTCAAAAATGTACGCCCTCCGTCCCATAATAAGTGTCCAAATTGGACCTTATGTTTTTTTAAGGTTGTTTTGAGTAGGACATATGGAGGTTTTTTCTTGTCCAATTTTGTTTAGGTTGCAATAAACAGATGCAATGTTCTTCATTGGTTTGGGTGATATAAAAGTTTGGCCTTCTCTAGATTTATGCTTTTCACAATATGATCAATGAAATTAATAATCAAACGTTCTCATCAAACTCTGCGGACGCTTATTTCTGGACGGAGGGAGTATATGATGAGACAACCACTACAACGACTTCTTTCTACCTTACGAGAATTCCTCACCTTTGGAGGACTTGGTGTCCCAAAGCTTGACCAAGTATCCAGATTACTCGTCGTCGTCGTCGTCGTCGTCGGTTGACCCCAACCAGACTCGGCCCATTGATTATTAGGCTCACTCTTAGGGGCAGGATAGCCAGCAGGCGGCGCAGGTGGGGTAGGAGAGGCATTGAAAGTGGCCCAGCTGTCACTATTGGCCGGTGACACCTGTGAGGCTTCCGCAAATGGATCCTCCACCCCACGAGAGGCTCCCGTGTCTCCATTAATGTCAATTAAACTGGATGAGTTCGCTCTCTTGTAGTCCGTTGCAGTGGGAGCTACTCTGTCATCCCCTATGGATCCAAAACTCTGTGACTGCAGTGTCCTGCGTCCTGAATCAACCTGGAACATCAAACACCATACCCGATCATTACGGCCTTCTCTAAAACGACATCCTGCATACTTGCCATACTATCATTCATTGACTGTAGCACACTCGTCACACAGTCGAACTATGTCATTGTGAAAAGTTGACAAGATTAACCCCTAAGAGCTTGAACTAATGACAGTAAGATCAAATTTAAAAACCATACGGAGTACTAAATAATGGTAACTCCTCCAAAATATTGATTATTGTACAATTCATGGGCAACATTCATTCTTCTTTCCATTGATATATCACAAGATTTTTCTTGAAGTTTCCTCAATGAGTACTAATTGGATTGGACGAAGTGCACTTTTCAAAACATTCATTGTCCATCCAATGCACTGAAACTCCTCCAAAATATCTATAAAATTGATTCATACGGAGCCTTCTTTCTTCTTTCCATTCATGTATCCCACGCTTTTCATATTTCTTGACACTTGCTCAATGAATAATAATTGGATAAAGTGCACTCTAAAAAACATTGATCATCCACTGAGCATGCATTTAGGGTATAAGAGGTTTGATTGTATACCGATGAACGAGCAGAAGAATCCGGAGAGTCTCCATTGGGATGTTTAAAAACTTCCACACGAAGTCCTGGTATATCTCCAAGGATGTCGGTGATGGACTGCGCCGGCGGAGGTGTGACATCGAAGTCCTTGAAACTGAATGGTCTCGATAAAACACGCCTCTCTCGGCCGTTGGTTTTCGGTGACTGCTGCTGTTCCAGCCTTTCGTCACGGTCGTCATAACTGTGCCGAGTTGGCCTCGGTGGTGCCTGAGGACTGCCTAACGTCTTGGAACTGCTTAACGTTCTGGGGCTGCCCACAGTTCTGGGACTGCCCCTGTTGCCCATCGAGGAGTTTCGGTCAAAATCTGACTTGCGTCTATTGAACGAAGAATCCTTGCCACCCATATGGTCGTCAAACGAGAGGCTTCGCAAATCAGAGGACCGTTCCACCTTAGGTTCTGGCCGGCGCACCTCGACGACGGGTTCTTCCTGTCAAGGAAGAATATTCTTCAACATTAGAGCAACTTCAGAAAAGGTGGGGAGCCTGAGCCAATTGCTAAAACGTAGTCCCTCCTCCCGAAATAAGTGTCCTAATTGGACCCCACGCTTTTAAAGGTTGTTTTGAGTATAGGTCATATGAAGGCATTCTTAAGATGCAGTGAACACATGCAATGTTCTTTATTGATTTAGGTGATATAAAATTTGGACCGTTTCATATTCATGCTTTTCAGAATACGATCAATGAAATTGGCACACTTATTTCGGGACGAAGGGAGTAAAATGCAGAGGATGCTACAACCACTAGAAACTTGATCCTGATTCCGATACCGACCCCTGCTACCAATGGCAACTCATCTCTTCCAAACACTTGTTTGGCCTTCAATTTGCAAATTCGGTATAAAATGACTTGGCTGAATGGCTGTGGCTACTATAGTAGTTAAAGGTTGTGTACTGTCACTTGTAGTGATCTACAACCTCCATTTCAAAATTGCAAAAGAAATTCATAGAAGATTGATCTCAAGGGAGTTTGGCTCCTGAACCCAAATGATCTCTTCACGGTTCTAAAGTGATCTCCCAGAAATTACACTTCTACATATTGGATAAAATGCATAAACGTGACGCAAACAGTATCCTCTTCCTTGTGATGAAGGCCTATATGACTCTCCTATCAACTGAGTACTGGACAACATACACTTCCGGCGGTTGAATTTCAGCTGAAGTATGGCTTCTTGACGTAGCCACATGTCTCAATTCGTGATTCATGTTCGTTAGCCAAACTAACCTGCTGAGCACTAGAAGGCGCATCTCCCGTGAAAAGCTTCTTCTCGTATACTCGCCTAATAAATTCTCGCAGCTTCTCTGGACTCCTGGAATCACAAAGTTCGATCAGCGAAAAACTTACCTGAAAAGGTTATTTGAAGCCTAGCTGTACATCACTCATCATGCTAGAGAAAAACACGACTTAGAGAAGAACTCTTCAGTCTTACCCACTGTCAGGAAGCGAGACCCGCGCAGGATCCAGACTCCTGAAGAAAATTTTCCTAGCTCGCTGTTCAAAGGTCCACAAACGATCAAGAAAATTGATTAAGTAAAGGTCGCCTCATTCAAAGCTAAACATTCCAAAGGCTCGTATCTATTCAGGACAACACACGTCTACACGTCTATTGGAGTGTATAATTTCCAAAATCCCCAAGGGAAGATTGACGTGCAACTTCAGATTCATTTGAACTTCGCTGCATTTACCTCATTGCCACCAGCTTGCAGAGCCGACACCTCCGCTGCAGTGAACTTTGCCATAGAAACTGACTTTATCCGGTGTGAAAATTCTCGACTGCACATACCCAGGAATTTCCACTTTTCAGCATAATTTCACAAACAAGTTGGACCGCTTTGTACGAATAAAATTCATAGAATACTTCACTAAGTAAAAGCCATGTTTGAACAGATAAACATTTCTCAAATAAGGCATGTTCCAACGGAATTCAACCTTAATTCACATCTTAGATTCCAACCCACATGAGATCAAGGTATAGAACACTAAAACTGTCAGGGACTTCAGTCTGACTCCTATACTGACCCCGCTTACCAACAGCAAGTCATCAATTCAAACACTAAGTTGGACGCTTTAACAAGTGGTGTAAGCATGACTTGGCGAAGTGTCTACGGCCACTCATCTTTGCACGGAAATAGGGTTGTCTACTGTCACTCGTAGTGGTCCACAACCTCCTACGTTGAATTGCAAAAGAAATTCAAGCGTGATAAAAAAATGTGAATCTCCAACAGACTGGTCTTTAGTACCCAAAGTGATCAATTCAGTGAGCTCCATTGAGCGGATCTCCCAATGAAATCACACTCATACATATGTTAAAATGCTTGCAGATAGTTCGCTCTATCTCAAAGACAAACAGGACCTGGTGCCGTGAATTGATCTCAAATTAAAGAACCGTCCTGCTTTGAGAATTTGACCATACATCCAGATACTCCAACCTTGCACTGGACTAAGAATTGAGAGAGCCAGTAGTCATTGAACACTTACTGAATGCCACTACATTGTGTGCAGACGAAGGTAGAAAAGGTTGTACACACATATTGCGGCCCCTGCAAAATCAACCAACACCAGACTATTAGTGACGCCTCGCGAAATACTCGTTGAAATAAACGAAAAAAATATATATTTCCATCAATAAATACTAAAAAACGGAGCAGGGCATCCAAGAACAGACCAAACTGTTGCAGTTGATACACCGTTTGTTCTCCGGGAGCTTGAGCAACCGTCGAATAGTGGCTTCATTCTTCTCATCTTCTCTCCGACTGCCCATTTTGTCTAGTGCTTCTTATTCTTTACACTAATTGTGATACTGGATCTGCACATCAAGACAACGAATTGACCTAAATTCAGGAACAGGGGACAATCTCGAAATCTACTCGGACATGACGGTTGCTGCGATTGCAACAAGGAATCGCCAGAGTTTCTACAGCATCCAACAAAATTCTAAACCAGACGGACGACACCTGCTCTAAACGAACACGAAAGGAGACACAGTTTGTGTGTGCAGGAATTTTCTAAGCAGGCATCGACAGAAGAAGTCCTTCTCGAAGCGTGCTGAAAAATGTGTATTACAAATGGTGCATATTACAAATGGAGTATATTACAAATGTTTCTTTGGACGATCGACAAGAACATCCCCGAGGACCGAAAAGTCGACAAGAATATCGAAAAAGTGCGTTTGAATGCTATGATCGTAATCTTCCATAAAGACAATTTGTAAACCTTTCAAACGGCATAACCACCGAAAAGCATCTCTCTTCAGAACGCACTTGAAAAGCTGTAATTGATGGTGGAAATCGAAACCATGAAACACCCTGTTCAATAGCTTCTCATTCCAAGGATGATCAATTGTGGATACCCATAAAAGCTTCGGATTCACTGGCCGACGTGCGAGAGGTCCTAACAAACATGACCCTCTGCCCTAACCCATAACCACGCAAAGATAGTTCGCCTTTTAATGAAAACAGAGACGTACACAGATTGCATTCACCTGCAGTCTACCAAAAGACCGCCGCCAACACACGAACGGACCGACCTCACAACCAACAGTTCCGTTACAACTCACCAAAAAATCCCGGTCCCCGATACCCAATCCACCCCACGCATTTCCCTTTCCCTTACTCTCAAGAAAACGAAAAAACAAAACCACAGACCCATACTCACTCTCCACTCTCCCCAAAATACCCTTCTCCCCCAATTCCATCCAACCCACGACCCCCCCAGTGCAATTTCGCTTCCCCCAAACCCAAAACTCCCCAATAAACCCAACCCAACACCCCAATTCCTTCGCCCGTCCTACCTGCGCACACCCACCTACACCTCGAACAAGCTCCCGCGTCGTTACAGGGGCACCAGTAAGGAGGGGACCAGCCGGGTCATGAGTAGTCGCATCTTGCGCATCATCCGTCCCTTGCGAAACTCCTGATGCGATTCTGACACAGCGGTAGCTAGCACACGAGCGATTTGAGGGGAGCAGAGCAGAGCAGGTCTGGAGCACGAGGACAGAGGGAGGGAGGCGGCGAGGCAGGACCCACCAGAAGCAAGGCAAGGTGGAGCCGAGAGATGGCAAATGGCAAATGGCACGGAGGATGAGGCCGCAGGCAGGCAGGCAATCGCGCGCGCGTCTGCCGGGGAGAATCAATTAACTTACACGTACGATCGAGGCAGGCAGGCAGGCAGTGTTGCGAGGAACACTTGGGAAGTGACGATGGATGCTCGTGACGCAGTCAAAGCAAGAGAGAACTAAAGCTTACTGTAAAAGTTCAGGTAGGCTCTGGCTCGCGGGCTGGGTCGTGACGGCGTCACAGGGGCGTTCAGTTGGTTGCTCGCGCGACGGCGTCCTCGCTATGCCCGCGACGGACGCGGGTGCGGCCGTCACGACACGAATGACCTTGCGATCCAGACGCGGCGGGAGCGTGGCAACGGGAGACGGAAGTCACGGAACCGCCAAGGGACTCAAATGCGCTATGGATTCAAAAGTATCCACTCAAGAACCGACCTTTTAAAAATAAAATAAACTTTGACCCTTAATAACTTTTGCATGGAAAATCCAAATGAAAAGTCTTTTTAGTTCATTGAAATTTTCTTTCAATTGCCAACAAGAAAAATATAAGAATTTGATGAGTTTAATAATACAATAATAACTACGATTTAACCCCAAAAAATGGTGGACCTTTTGGAAGACTCTATTTTGTAAGTTGCATGTAATAAGTATGTTATAAGCTCTCAATGCTAATTGGTCATTACAATACTAAGAACTTGGCCTCTTTGGTTGCTCGTTACTTAATAGACACCTTATGTCAAAAATAAATTTCAAAAAGATCTTTGATTTTTTATATGAAGCAAGAAGTAGAAGGTACTAAGGTTTTTCACAACCAAATATTAGGTAAAGAGTTATAGTCTCGTGGCTAGCAATTTTAGTTTTTGGATAGTTAATGTTGTTTTTTAAGCATGCTAAAAGGACATGCAAAAATTAATTGGATTGACATGATGTAAGAATTCAGCAAAGGTAGTTTACAGTAAGTCCTAGACACATGTTTTCAATAAAAAAAATTTTTAATACCTAACCTCTATTTATGCAATTTCTAAGTGAATATTACACTTATTACTACCCTTTTTCTTGTTGTATTATAGTCTACGTAGATATCTGTCAAGTTCAACACTACAAGAGAATGGGGTATTTTAAGTGAGTTTTTAAGTATAGTCCTAGACACAAGATTTTAAGTAATGACCTTTAAGGCAATTTTCAGCAAAATTTTATTAGAAATACATGTATTTCTAGTCAAATTTTGCTGAAAATTGCCTTAAAGGTCATTACTTAAAACCTTATATCTAGGACTATACATAAAAACTAACTTAAAACACTCCATTCTATTGTAGTGCAAGGACATTCAAATTTCAAACAATTAAAAAAATTGATTTAATTTGGAATTCAATGAAACAGTTTAATTCAAAGGTGAAATACAACTATAGATAATTGCCACCCGAAAATTCAATATGGGTGAAATCAACCAAACCAAACCAAAACTGAAATTATTCAAGATTTTTGTATACAAAGTAGTAAGAAAATTGTCAAGATGGCGATCACTTAAAATTTTGTACATTCATTTCTATTTCTATATTATCCATCTTTAGAATCAAACAAATACTATTTAATTACATTTATGGACTTTCTCATTGACATTTGGTGCCCTCATCTATACTTCAATTAGAAATGAAAAATTTGGAGCAAAAAATTACTTGTATCTAGTAAAAAATAGAGAAAACAACAAATGTGGATTTAAATGTTATGGAAGGATGTTGCTTGCTATTGTGTGTAATAGATGACCTCTAAATTGATTCATTAGATGACATTTTGGGGGTGTAAAGGGCCATTTCAGCCCCGTTCCCTATACTACAAGAACAGTGATGCTACCAGAATATTTAATTAATAAAATTTTAATTTAAAAATTTGAAAAATTTGAAAAAAAAATTAGAATTCTACTTAAAAATTAATTTCTAAAAGTCACAATTGTTGTACCACGTCAACCAACTACTGCAGCAAAGTTCCCACAGTCCGGGAACTTGGAGGAACTCACAACCCTTTAGCCCCTCAAAATGTCATCTAATGAATATGTTGCAGATATTCTTCAAAAAAACTATTATATGTACGTTGCTTGAGTGACAATCCAAATGGTGTTGATAAAACATGTCTTGGAGAAAAGCTCGTTTGTCTTCAAGGTTCATGTAGAAGTACTATTGTTACCAAGTAGCAACTTTATTGAAGACATTTATAAAAATAGATGTTGAATTGTTTTTGGAAGTTTGTTTTTACAAATAAGAATTATATGGGAAAAAAGAATCTTACCAAAAGTTTTTATTATAGCATGTGTCAAACCTTTTTTGAGAAAAAATTTAACATTTGGGAAAAAAATTGCAAACTTGCTATCTGGGTATGATTTCTAAACACATGTGGTTGCATATGAAGTTTCATTAATTTTGCTTGCCTACAAGTGATAAATAACCTCTCAAATTATGACCTTGCCTACATATATAGAAATCAACTGTTTATCACGTTGATAATCACCTTAATTTTTCACGATTTTAGACAAAACCTAAACTTTATAATCAATTTGATGCAAACCTCAAATATTTAAAATAGAACTATCCGAGGAGGAAGAATTTATACTATTCCTTGAAGTTCTAATTTTATTTCCATAATTTGAAGTGCACTTTGAGAGACTTGCCTTTCAAGTTTTTCCCCTATTCCAAATCCTAATGTTTTGACCAATTAGATGCTTGTTTTGGAGTCATACTCCAATGATACAAATTTTAAGTTCTAGTTATGTACCATTCAGAAGTTCAAAATGCATTTGGAAGGCCAATGTATTGTTAGGGCTGAGGATGTTCTAGGTATATTTTTAGAGCATCGCCAACAGTTGCACTACAATTGATCACAACAACAATTGGTGGTGAAGCATTTATTATTGTGTGAGATGTGGCGGTACCGTGACCATTTCATGCTCTACACCAACTACTCATTAAAATCGTATTCGCTTCCATTGCATAACACTGTTAACCAACATTGGAAGGATCCTTTTTGCTCCCCTCAAAATGTGGAACCTCCTAGTGTTGCAACACATAAGGTAGCTACCAAGTCCATGCCAATTTGGAGTTGCTAGATAGCTTGCCACTTACCTGCAACGCACTACTGACTTTGTACACATAGCCAATAGTTCAATGATGAATCACAAACCTGTCCAACAACACTGATCTAAGCCGGCCAAAAGGTTCAGCGGGCTAGCCAATAGTATCGTTTAGATTATAACTAAACATCCTCCTAGGTATCTACATCTTGAACTTCCTATATGGCTGAATGTCCATTTTTGTCATATGGAAGTTGTGAATTCATATTTGCGTACCATTACCACACTGATTTCGTCTGTTAAAGACCGCCGTGACTTCTGTTCAATGATACGGAAGTCGTGGCGGTCTTTAACAGATGAAATCAGTGCGGTAATGGTACACAGATATGAATTCACGACTTCTGTACAATCAAAATGGACAGTCAGTCATACAGGAAGTTTAAGATGTAGGGAGGCATTATTCCTCCTCTAAGGGGGAATGGATTAGTCATGTTAACAATGTTATGTGAGGCATTATCCCTCCTTTAATGGGGAATGGATCAACCATGTTAACAATGTTATATGAGGTCATAGTCAAAGTTGGCTAAGTTTGCTTGAGTATAAAATTGCCTTCTACAAAGGCCCTCCATTGTCAAACAAATGTGGGAGTGACAAGGGAGAATGACAAAAACTTGTACCGTGAAGGGATGTTGGTGTGGAGCTTTTGGCATTAGACAAGCATGACAGCAAGGCCGGATTTAAGGGAACCGACCCATTGTTGACCATTTAAACAATTATACATATCTGCAAGGCGGGGTTCTTGAAGGGAGAAATTTTCCCCTATGTAGAAATTGAGTTAAGAAGGTTCCCATAATTTTCTAGATTTTTATTTCTCATAACATAATTACCATGAATTTCTTTGCTAAAGATTCTATTCAACCTATACTTGTTATATAGACCTCCCTATTTCCGAACAAGGACTGATTGCAAATCCACCCACGGGTTAGTTGCAATATTGATCATCTTGTAGCCAATCATAATGCGCCACAACTACATGGGAAATTGTGCCATAATTAATGACCGTTTGTCTCTTGCTAATTGGAAAGAGAACAATCTACAAAGCGGAAATGGGATGGTGGTCGGGAATGGGTCGGCTCCCTTATAGCATTGCCACCAGTCTTAATACCAAGCCTTGGCAACAGCATTCCAAGCTTGCCACACTAGCGCAAGGAAAAATGGATCCGCACCAACACCATGCCACGTTAAAATGTGTGCCATTAGTCCCGTCACTTCTACATTTGCTTGGCAACCAAGGGCCTTTGTAGCTGGCAATAGTACACTCACGCCAACTTGGTCAACTTTGACTATGCTCTTAGTGGAGGACATGGAGGCTAGGTGAGAAGTGTGAGAAGAAAAGGGAGAGCTTTAGCGAGGACTTTAAGGGGTTGATGTGGAACATCGAGTTGTGTTGAGTGCACCACCACATCTCAGGGCGGCAAGTGCCTTGCCACTTCTTCATGCCATGGTCTAGTTTTGCAGAACTGATGGCGATGCTCTAAAAGCCCATTTCCATGGGGCCTGAACGGGATCCAAAATTGGTTGCAAAAGGCGCAAATAGCGCTGGAGGTTCTAGACGTCCAACGGCTCCTTTTTCTTGGGTTGTCCAATACATGAACATTCTAAGATTTGGAAAAACCCTGCCCGTGGGCACCCTCGATGGGGACCTCTAGATCCAATTCCCATGAAAACTAAGCCTAACGTTGCAGAGCCTGTTGGCAAGGCCTCAAGTGGCGATGGTCTTGGGCAACCGACAAATTCATCATCTCACAAAATATTTCCCAGGCTCCTTCCTTCAATCGTTTCAAATTCAAGGACCAAAGAACAAAAACAAAATAAAGTAAATAAAAAATTCCCCGACAACTCCTCAGTTTGTGCCTTGATGGCAGCGCCAAATCTAGCCAGGGTCTAGAATCTCTACTGTAGAATCTCCAGAACCACTGAACCAGTCGTGACGGTGGTGCCGGTGGTGCCGGTGGTGCCGGTGCCAAAGTGTGTGCAATAAAACAAAAATTCAATGATTCCTTTCTGCTAAATTATATTAAGTTAGTGCTAAACTTCCCTCACTTTGGCCGGTCCGTCGGTGTTTAAACTTGACCAGTTGACCCCTTTTTCAGTTCCCTATGCCAATCGTGCTAAAGACCGTTAAATGACGTGGTAATAATAATACTAATTTGCATTGATTTATATTGATTTGTACTAAATAAATAAATGTTCAACAGACAGGAAGGAAGATGCTCTTCACTAGGGCAATTTGGGGGGAGCTTCTTGACTGTTGTTGAAAGATCTGCTGGAATGCATCGGATTAGGTCAAGACTAAGTTAAGTTAGAATGGGATTGATTTGCAAGGAATTTGGATGATGAATTTTGTGTTTCTCTTTCAAACGAAAGGGGCAATTGCAATGATAATTTCATTTGGGTCAAAAGAAAAAGACAAAAGAAAAAAGGGCAAGCCCATGCCTTTGGAAAAGGCCAGGGAGATCAAACAATGAGGATAAGCATCTGGCAATGCTTTCTCAGGTGGGTACAGAATTAAAATATGAGTGTTTTTTAGAGTTGGGGTGGAGAGAATGCCGCTTTTTCTGGTGCTATTGCAAGTGGAGTGCCAAGTGTAACCTATCTTTCTTTTTTTTTGAAACCTGGAGTTTATTTCAGAAATGTGATAAGGACAAACGGCAGAAAGCCGAGTGCCTCGTCCTGGAGAAGGGAATTTCATACACTCATAGACGCCAAACAAAATATAAACCACTACGCAAAGGACCCACATCCAAGTGTAACCTATTGAAGTAACTGATTTATCCTACTAGTGTGTGTGACACGAATTGACCTAAGTCTTAAATTAGTGTACGTTGAAAATTATTGTATTGTGCTAATTTTCACAATAAATGGATTTTGTAGTAGTACTCTAATTTTGAAAGTGATACCACCACTAGGAGGGAGACCCTATGCTAACTACTAAAAAGCAAGGAAATCAACTAGATTTAAAAGGTGGGTGTTAGTGATGTTAACACCAAGGCTACATGCCTTTGCTAGGAGGGAGACTCTATGCTAACTACTAAAAAGCAAGGGATTCAACTCGATTTAATAGATGGGTGTTCATGACGGTAACCCTAGAACATTGGACTAATCACCGAGGAAATCATCCTTTTTAGAAGCATGTGAATCACTTGCTTAAAAAACAACAAGAACACTCATTGGAGGTCAAACTATTGTGCAAGATCCCCCTTCTCAAACAAAATTCCAAAGATGAACACCTACACTTCAATCTTACATAAAAGAACTCTCTCTTATATAGAAGGATTCTCTGTTATGCATCGGATACTCAGTGTCTGCAGCATACGTTACAGGCTTAAGTTAGTTGAGGGATAAATCAGTATACTGTTCATCGGAGCATTCTGTCAGCGGCTAAAGAGCTGGTGCATCCATCAACACAATTAATGGCGACGCTTGTGACAATTCTGATTTTCAAAGAGTTGCAAAAAAAAAAAAAAAGTTTTCAAAACTTGACCTTAGCAGCACCGCTTTCATCAGTTAAATAAAGCTTCGCTGACCTCGATGAACTCAGATACTGTATGCCACTATTAGAAAGGTTTCAGACATCGCTAACCCTTGAAGGACGGACCGGTAGCCATGGAAATCATGTATTGTGATTCCGTGTGACATCATCTACTTTGAAAAAGCTTAATACATTCATTGGAAGTCAAAGAACTGTTGAAGATCTTTCCTTCTTACTCCTAATACCGAGGATGAAAAGTTGCACTTCTATCTTGTAGGGAAAGATTCTTTGTCATTCAAAGGACGCAGAACGTCCTCGGCGGCGTTCAAGGGCTAATGAACAAGCAATAGCCGAGAATAATCGGTTATCCTCTGGTCTCATTGCAGCTCCGTGAACCTTCACCCACCCTTGCACAAAGAATTTTTCATAGTGTGAAACGGAGGGCCGTCAATTCAAGGGCTCACAAACTTTCTTAAGCAAATCATTGAAGACAAAAGCAATTCACCAAATCCTGCCACGTGGAGGGAATAGTATCAATTAGACTTCACTCACATAATCCACTGAAGAAAGCTGGATAACCAGTCAACTCTTCAGGTTGAGTTTGCAAGTCTTCTTTGCTGCCCAAGTCGGTCGTTACTAGGTGGGAGCAGATGCAAGTAGGCAAGTAGGTCAAGCACGCCTCTCAATGTCAAGCCCAGGTCAAACCAACTGAATCCAACATCGAATATTATTAGTGCACTGTAGATCCTGAACTTTGCAGCGAGAACAGTACTGTAGAAACAGAATTCGAAGTAGTAATTCTGAAAGTAAATTGATACTTCCCCTCGTCGGTGTTAGCACAACCCTCGAATGAACAGTGCGAAGGATATGACAAATTTGATCTCTACTACCTGGCACCTACTAAATTCTCAAACCGTCATGCTGCAGTTCAGACTAACTACGAACTTTCCAGAAGTCGGAAATACACATATACCGGTACTTGAATATTTCTACATGGATGAACAGCCTGGGTGCCTCGGTGCAACATAAAATTTCTCTGTGCTATAAACGTTCTTTCAATTATCCTAGCTACATAGGAAACCTGGAATAGAACCTCAAGAGACTGGCGGTTGTTTCTTCTGACTGTAAAATACTCTATCCACCACACCCACTGGAAGAGCATAAGCAGGATCAATTGCCTTCAGTCCAGAGTACCCCAGCAGAGACAGCCCTGCTCAAAACACTAAACAATCAGAAAGTAGGCATAGATTCTAAAAGTAAGATTTAATTGCAAAATAACACTTACGAATATTGCAAGCTATAATACCACATAACCCAAGAATGGCAGAAGAGGTGTTGGGCAAAAAGGACGAAAGAAATCCTCTCCTTAGATAAACTTCGGAGGATCCCTTTAGATCACAAAGACTTCTGCACTTTGACTGCTGCAGAAATGATTTTTTTCATTCAGTTCACCTTGTTTTGTTCGGTGTAAACTTTACACTAGCCCAAGCAACAAGAATGAGCATGAAGGAGGCACATCAGTGGCTCCTGGTGGCATGTCAAATATTTTTGAGATAAAAAGTTTTCAAGGTAGTTCTTTGAGAAGGATTGGAAACTTGTAAGGTATATCACCTATTTCCAACAATGGCCCCATTTGTGCAATATGGGGTGACCTATTTTTGTGAGGGGAATATGATGTGGTTTAGCAACTTCGTTGTTGTGTGACAAATAATACACTGTATAATAATACATTCTAGTTTTGCATTGACACCTTTTAATAATACATTCTAGTTTTGCACTTCTCGGAAATAAGTTTGTCTATATATCGAGAATAGGTTGGACTGTAATCTACACTTCCTTAATTTTTACTAATTCCAAACTTGATGAATAATTAGAAAAAATAGTGCAATTCTTCATTAGTTCTATTCCCTGACCGGAGAAAATTATCCCTCCACCCATCGGCACATGCTAAAATGCTTTAACATTGTCCGAAGTAGGTGATATACCTCACTTCTGAAGATGTCATGAATGCAATCGATTATTTAAGATTGTTATCGCACCGGAGTTCAACATGATGTTGGTTCAAATTTTTAGCTTTTTGCTCTAGAATGGCCCTGAAATGGAATATTGAGCACCTGCAACACCAAAGAAGGTGTGAAATACGTCAACGGCGTCGTCTGGCCTGTCAGATATCCCCCCGCCTTCAGGATCCTGCAAGCAAAGAAAGTCAAAGTAATATTATTAAAATACTGAACTGAATGTCAGAGAGGCCAATCAAAACTCCAAAAGTAAAAAACTTTGTGCAGTCTCTCTTGTCAGAAACCGACCTGACAGTCATAAGAACGTGCTGTCTGTCAGAAAGGAAGAGTCTTCACGATGCAATAAATGAGGAATACGACTTGGGAAAGAGACACCGACCTGACAATCAAGAATGAATTGCTCAAGATTTTTTTTATCGATCCAGTGCACCCTGTCCATTATGACCAGGCTAGCAAGCACCCACCAAGAATAACAAACCTGAGGAAAAAACCACTCGATCAAAATCCAAGCATCAAGAACTGAATATTGACTACTGCTTGCATTTCATATCACATATATTCACTTCGTACTAAAGAAACTGCATAATAATAACATGAGCTAGCAATCCATAACAGATCTCCTCACTAAGGTACTTAAGCAAACAGAAACTACTGCCACAAAAACACAAGAAACACAATACCTTGACAGGTCATTCTCAAGATCCCTGGAAAGCAGAAAATCTGGTGCAGACGATGTAGACAACATTATCAATCCGACTTCTGATTAAAAACTTACGTCTGGGAGTTTCTCAGGTCGACCATTGAGGCCACCCGTTTTGACTTGTCGTTCAGCCAGCCACCAGCCTAATAGATCTTTATCAACATGATGGAGAGCACCGCCTATAGCAAGCGCTCCAACACAACAAAAAACTGCAGTAAACAAATCAAAGGAGTTGTGACCAACGAATACAATCATACATTTCGATAATTGAAGCTTGTTATAGAAAGGATTTGAGACCAAGAAACCAAAATCTAAAACTGAAAACTAAAATCGATACTAGAACTCTTACTTTGGCCTGCATGGGATTCCCCACCAGGAATGCAACCAAAACCACCGTCGAAGTTTTTGCACCTTGCAACAAAGTCACAGGCCTTGGTTACATCAATCCTGTCGAGACGCTTCAGCAAAGAGAGGCAGCAGATTGCGCAGTACGAAAATCTGCTCCACAAAATCCAGTCAGAATCGATTTTGCAATTTCTCACTAATGTTTGACCCTTCAATCTAACCCTAACTAGGCCACAGAACATATATCACTTAGAGACTGCCCGGAGGAAATGATACATGCGACTACTGATTCTACAAAAGCTCATACATGCCTAAGAATGTAACTCCTCCTAAGCATGTACAAGGGAGGGAACAAGAACAACACCTGGAACTGAAGGGAGAGCATACCGAGTGTCAATCTCCCCCCATTCGTCACCAGCAAAGGAACCATCCTCATGCTGTAATCCAGCAACGTCTGCACTCCTGTAGGTTAAGGAATTTGAAATACCCACCCATTGTCCATATGAGATTCTCAGTTTCCTTCACTTTAAAGGAACATGCAAGTAGAACGAATTAGCTAGCTGGAGTGTTGAGGACCGTCAGCTATTTGAAAGTTAACTAATCCGAAGAGTGCCCACACTTGCTAGCTAACTGATGCCACATTGGTGTGGGCAGATTTAGCACTTCAAAACACAGATACAGACATACTTAGCTTACTAGTCCAATATCAGGGAGTTAACAGGTGGACATGAATGCGATTTCATTGCAAGCTAGTTAGCACAAATCTGCTAACTTAGACAACTTGGAGAGTGCAAGCATGTACAGTAGTAACTAATTTCAGTTAGTAAAACTTGCTACTTAGTTCATGTGCGCAAGGTAAGGCTCTGGATCAAGGATACAAGTTGCAATTTTATCTGCATCCACAGCGTCAAGCCTGTCAAACAGTGCCAGTATCTGCACAGCACTGAGCGTGTATAGAATGTGCGGGTCATGTTGGTAGTTTCCTCCAAACCCCCCTGTATCCCACAACATCCATCATCAACATATATAGTAATTTGCTATAACAGAAACATTTTATAGCTCATTACGAGAGATGACAATCAAACGCCAGATACTTACGACCACTTACATTGCTATGACCGTTCATTTCCTTCGGTCTCCTCAGTCGCGCTATGTTTTATACAAATACCAACCTTGATCTATAATATTAAATCAGCATATCAGCTCGTCTTCTAGTAAGCCCGATACTTCTCTCTGTGTATTTCTCTTTAAAAGTTAGTTCTATCCTAGTGACGAAGTCGCTCTTTAGTTTTTCACTTCTAGTTTGATTCCACGAGGCTCTCAATCTCTTTCCAAACCACGCTCTCCCTACTTCACTACAAACACGGGCTTACAGAAAACAAGTAGCTACACTACAACCTATAAGAGGCTATATCTCTGTAAATTTAGAAATGAAATTAGTGAAGAATTGGCTCGCTTTTCAAGCAGCAACCTACTCAATCTTTCTCATATTCACTGTAAATGGAGCTCTTGTCCTCCCATTCAATCCAATGTCAGTAAAGGCCCTATTCCATTAGTTTTATCTATTCGAACAATACGAACAAGACCTAATTCAACAGATATGATCGAGAATCCCTTCAACAAAAAACGAGACGAAAAGAAAAACCGTCTTTCCATAGCGCACATCCGCCCAACTCATACAAAATTTCCGGATCCATTGAACAGATGCTTCGTACCACACTCATCCTGGCACTTGACGACCCAAGGCACGATCTCCTCCGGATTCATGTCGCCGAGGCGTCCCATGATGTCCAACGCCGTGAGCCCCCAGTACGCCCCGCTCATACGCAGGTGCTCCATTGCCACCGCATCGAAATCCGATTTCTACAGCAAAAGCCATACCCAGTCCTTCAATCTATCCACCACAACCCTAAGCCCTAAAATTCGATTGAACCAAAGATCCGACCACCGAATACTCCTTTCTCAAGCTCGTTCAACCTTGCCATACCGAAATTCAAGAGAGAAACTCCGACATTTCTTCATCTCGACCCCGAAAGAGGTATAAACCCTAAAATTCAATTGGAGCAAATGCTAATCCTCGAAAGCATGAAAACTTAATTCCGACGCTGAATGCTCCTTCTCAACCTCTCTACAGTGAATCTAAAGAAAGAGAAACTATTGAGTCGTTCTAAAATCGAACTCCGTGACGGAAAAACGAGAGATTCGAATGTTACCTTGTCGAGGGACTTGATGTAATCGACATGCTTGTCCAAGTGCAGCTGGTCTTCCGCCATTGCTGCTGCGGCTTGGATCGAAAGGCTTGTTGTTGAGCGACAAAGAGTTCAAAGTGTGAAGCATACAGGCAGAGATTGAAGGAAGACGTTCAGTTGATGGTCAAAACTGGACGGAGGGACGACGGGGGGACGACGGGGGGTCGACGGAGCGTCGACGGAGCGTCGACAGAGAGTCGACAGAGAGTCGACAAAGAGTCGACAGGCTAGACCACATCTGGTAGAAACATCCATAACTGCTGCATCTAACGTACCATTGTTGTGCAGTTGTTTTCTAGAATGGGTCACTGAGTCGCATGACACGTGACATTCCCAATTTAGACCATCATTGCATTTCTTCCATTTCTAAGAAATTATAAAATGATTGTGTATTCTACATGTATAATGTTGCATATGAGCATGATAAAGATTGGACATTAAAATGACATGCTAGTATAAGATGCTAATTGTTGATTTATCAATCTAATGGTGTATGTCTTGCCATTATTTAATACACAATTTATATTTTAGGAGTCAAATAGTAATACCATACATGTGATTTCCTATAAACCTTTAAATATTTAAGGTATACGTTTAAAATTGATACCCTCTAGTTTTATTATGTTTGGGTTGTTTAAAGTGTTACCAATATAACTTTAAATGTTAACCCTAAGTGTCCAAGGCCCTTTTTGACCTTCTTGGAATATGCTCTACACCAAACAAAAAGCCTAAATTTTGATTAGTTTTGTTGTTTAAGAAAAGTATTACCATACAAATTCAAACTAGATGTCTTATGGATCACATAGGAAATAAATATACAACAAATATTGCTTGTGGACTAAAAGATTATAATATTTGATGAAGAGGGTATTACATAATGTCAAAGTGGTTTGAAGTCTTTCAATCCACTTTTCACATGTTGTTTCTAAAATTGAGGACATGAAAAAAATATGAGACTATAGGACATAACATACATAACCATAATTGATTTATGACTTTGATTTTTCCCTCAAGATCCAATTTTTTGAGTCTTATATCCACAAACTTTGAACATTAAAACATCAAGATTTACAATGGACACCCTTGCATAAATCTTCAATATAAAAATCATGAATAGTTTTTTTTGCTTACAATAGATTGACTTTAAAGGGTGTTCAATTTTTTTAGACTACCAAAAAGAATGCTTTGATAAGATTTTATATAACTTTTAAAATTGATTGACACTAAAATATGGTGCCTTTGGTAACACCAAAATATTTTAACCCTTAAATGACATACTCAATCCAAGGGGCTTGTTTTTTAAGAGAATTTTTGGAAAAACTCCTCCATTGTTCAAATACATGTGGACCTCCTTGGTATTGTTTCTCTGTCTTCGCATGATGCATCTAACAATTTCAGTCTTGGATTTTGAATCACAATATGAATTTACATTTTTTGCATTAGAAAATTGGTTAAGATTTTGAATAAAGCAGGAATACGGCATAAACGTTGCCGGTTTATAAAACGGTTTCAATATACATGCACTTGTCACTTATTCTTTAAAATGACAAGAATAGGTACTTTGACACTATTTATGAACTTGCACCATTTACGGTATTCCTACCTTAGTAGCTTCAAAGTTGCCAATGGCCTTGAAAAAGGCAGAAGCTCATAATCTATTGATCATTTAATCCTATAAAGACGAGCCTATGACCACTGAGTTCTAGCTCTATTGTCCATTACTTTGTTTTTGCCATTTTTCAACTAGATATGAATGAAAAAGATTGTATTTATTTTTCAAAGATGAAATCACATGTCTCCTCCAAGTTGTAAAACTTTAAACCATTTTTGGAAAAAATTGAAATAACTGTGAATTTCATAAGAAAAAAATGAAGAAAATTCACATCATTTACAAAGTATAATCAAAAAATCTGAAATTTTCTCTATAGATGTATAATATAGTGGATAACATCATGGTCTAAACCAAAGTTACCATGTCATTCTATAATTAAAAAACCAACAGACCACAGATATTGATTCAAAGTTCATATTACTATAAAATATTGAAATTTAAGATTTTTTTCAAAATTTTCAATTGGAGTAGAAAGTGTAGTAGATAAGCTTCATTTTATTAGTTGGACTCAAATTCAAAAAAGACCACTTTTATGGCTAAAATTCACATCAATAGTAAATAGCAAGAAATGGCCTACATGCACTACAAGGGTGATTTGTGGATTAAGCATCTTCTTCTTTATACAAGTCAATAATACCATAATGAGGGACTTCACAATACTATTCAGTGAAACTATATTCAAGTCTCCTTCAAATAAATAAATTGAATGAAAACACATTTTTTTCCATCCTCCACTCTCAACTAAAGTCATCCATCAAACACTTGATGCCCACAATAGCAACACATGATGTCCATTTATAATAGATTCCAAAATCCCACTTTGGGCAGACCTCCAAGGACGTCAAATGTCCTTTCAAGAGTTAATATGTAATTGAAGACCTTGCAAAGTTACAAGACCTGTGGAGCCTATTGTTTATTTTCATTTTATATTGTGTTTAAAAACAATCGTGTGCTTGGAGCTAACCATTTGCTAAAATGCCATCAAGCAACCGGCTTCTTCAAATCAACCGTACAAAATAGTATTGAATAGATATGAGTTGGTCTTTAAAAGGACCACTTTAGTCATTGATTGCACCCCCCAAAAAAGTATTCTTTATTGCAAGAACCAATCATTGGTCTTGATTTCTCAAATCACTTTAGAAGTTGTAAGTGGACGCATTTTGGGAGACCTAGGGTCACAAATAGGTACCTACAATAGAAATCTCAGAAAATTCATAACTAATTCAAAAATGCTTCAAAAAATATGAAACCACTTGTGTTACGTTCTTCATCCATTTTTCTTTCTCTGAAAAATGAATGAAAAATATTTCTATTCATGCAAACCTACGAAAAAAGGCGGACCAGCCTTTAAGTGGCCGCTTTTAGAGCATCCTACCTTACATTGTCTCAGTGGTCCATAGACAATGTACCAAGAACAATTTACTATAGGATCCAATTTCCATTTTCGCTGGAAGATTCTATCCAAAGACAGCTGCGCCTTACTCTAAACAGAACTGATACCGGCATAACTTTTCCCTTTATAGAACCTTGAAGAGTTGAAGTGGCCCGGAGGGCATCACCTATATATTCAATGTTCATAAATGATCCTAATTTTTAGCAGCACTTTTAACAGAAATATTTTGTTGTACTGTACATAACATGTTAAATATCTCAGTGATAAATTTGAAAATTTAGCACATTCAGCAGCAATCTAAGCAATTCAAGCTAATCGTGGAAGTCACATTTGTTACCAATCCACCTTGAATAGTCCTACTGAGCAAGTAAATTAAATAATATGCAAGTAGATTAACTTACTCAAGAACAGGACAAGGACCATGTCAACCTGTTTCTTTTTACACAGGAAGATATTAATACGCAAGTCTCTCTTGCAACACGCATTCAGCTCTCAATCGAAAACACTCCATTACAAATGAACGAACAAGTTTCATTTCAAATGATGATAACACAAACGAAAACCTCATAAGAAACCTTCGCTCAAAAAAGCACTGGTTCACTGCAAAATTGCCACAGTTGGACATGAGAAGCCGCTACGTATTCACATGATAATCAATACTTTACACAGCACATCACTCACATCTACCTCCTGGTTTGCATCCGAACCAGCACCCCACTAAAAGTACCGAAGATCCACATCACAGTTCAGCAGTAGACTCGATCACCCAACCGTGTAAAACCAGGCCCATGAGATCCTGCAAAAACTCTTGAGAAAGTCTCACTACAGTATTTACAGAAGTCACATGAGATAGCCAGCTGATCGATACTCTCAAAGTACTAATTAAAATCTCCATCTCGCCGTCTTCACAACACGGTTCAGGAACGCAGTTCTGTTGTTCGACAAATTTACCGAAACCTGCATCACTTCCCTCACAGAAAATTTCTGTTCAAAACCAGTGTACCTTGAAAGGGAGGACGCCATAGCTCCGTCGAAGCCTCCTTCTAGATTGTACCAAGACCTAACGTAAAATATTGGGATTTCAAGTTGGAGCTTCCTCAGGAAGGTTTCAAAGTGTTGACAAGCCAGTCAAGCCCTTCGAAGACTCCCTTGCAGTAATACCTTGAAAGCTAGGATGCTATAATTCCGTCGAAGTCTCCTTCTGCATTGTACCAAGACCACTACCTATTGTAGAATATTGGGACTTCGAGGATGTGGTTTCCTTAGGAAGGTTTCAAAGTGTCGACAAGCCAGTCCAGTCCTTCGAAGACCCCCTTTCCAGTGTTAGCACAACACCCTTGAATGTGCCATGGCCGATCCTCCACCATCGCCAAGTCCAGCAAGTCCGTGAGATCGGCCACGCTCAAGCAGTGTTGCACGTCTTGCTTGTTGGCGTACACCAGGAGCTTGGCCTCCTTGAGTTCTTCCTCGTGCAGAAGCTTCTGAAGCTCTTTCCGTGCTTCTGGGATGCGAGTGGAGTCGCTGCTGTCCACGATGAAGATCAAGCCGTGGGATTTGATGAAGTAGTGGTGCCAGAGAGCACGGATCTTCTCTTGGCCGCCCACGTCCCACATTATCATTGTTAGGTTGCGGTACTGGAGAGACTCTAGGTTGAAACCCACCGTGGGTTGCGTCTGGCGAATAGTGTTGGGTAGGGTGACTTTGCGAAGGAGAGTTGTCTTGCCTGGTCAACAAAAGAAAAAAAGCAGCTGTAAGCAACAGCAAGAAAACAAAACAAAGCAGCTTTCGATGCTACAGAGAAGCAGCGACACTAGGCGAGGCTCGGTCCCTGTAGCACTGCCTCGCTTTTCAAGTAAGGTCCTACTCCATCTTCCCTCATCACATGTAGCTTTTGTCAATCCGAAGGTTTCTCCACTTTGGTTCAAGCGGTACGTGTCAACAAATCCAGGAACGAAACAAGCAACTATGCTACGAGAGGCTCTGCCTTTGTAGCATAGGGTCACTATTCCAGTGGAGAGGCTACTCAAACTTCCCTTGCATGTGGCTTTATTAAAGCAATGCCTCCTCCAAAAGCAATAAAAACAAATAGCTTTGCTACAAACGTCTCTATACTTCAACAATGGCTCGATTTTTGTAGGAAGATCCTACTCGAACTTCCTGGAATTCAATGCATGTGTAGTTTGGCATTGCAAAGCCTCCTTGGCTACCCTACAAGAGGCTCTGTCCCCGTTACAATGATTCGTTTTCGGCGTAAGGCCCTCCTTATCGAGCCTAGCGCCACTAACCTAACATTTTCGTTTAAAGAGATCGAATTAAGATCCTTACTCTCTACCATTCTAGTGGACGATCTAAAATTGCAACAAAGTCGAAAACTATAAAACCATTACAAACCCTATCCTCTCTCCTCCACTAACTCTTGTCACCAAGAATAACTCACTTGGCTGGCCCTGAATTACCACAAGCAGTCCAAGCATGACCTGACTCCGTATCTACAACCTCCCACTACGAAATTATATACAAAATGTGGTTATAAAGAAGTAAAATCACTAAGGAAAAGAAGTAGTACCTGCACCATCGAGGCCTAATAGAAGCAGTTTCTGGTGACTCTTGGAGCGTCCAAACCTGTTAAAAAGGCGAGCTAAAACCTGCCCCATCAAACAAACAAACGCAATTCAGTCCTCACAACCGTAGCATTCACACAGCCAAACCTTCCAGTGTTCCAAAACATCCAAATCTCCGGAATCACAACCTCCCCTCCACAACAGAGAGATAGAGAGAGAGGAAATGACAGGAATGCGAAACTTAAGAAGAAAGCTGCCATACGGCAGGGGAGACTTATTTCATGAGAGCAGAGAACTAAGTTATTGGAGCCGTAGACAGATGCCATTCTGCAGCGTCTTCGTACTACCACTACTTTCAAACAGTACCATCATCACCGCTTGTATCTTCTCACAATCTCTTGCCAACCAGGCAACTGGGGTTTCGCATCTACCGAGGCACGATCAGACTGGATTTGGTTGGTTCTCTTTTGCGCACTCTCAAAAGATTAGTTCCCAATAATGCTTCCTAAACTAATAGACTAATGGATCTCATCCTAATCCAATACGGAACGTTCAAAGCCAAAAACAAGTTTTCCAGATTAGCGATGGAATCAGAAAAAAAACCCGACGAAGAGTGAAACTCAGTGGCGCCTACAAAATGTTCCGGAATGGCAATCCAAGAACCATTGACAATAAAATCTCCGTGCGACTGTTCTCCATTGCAATCGAAAACAGGAAGAACAAAGCCATCAGTACAGCTTACCCGAGATCTCTCTACTATTACAGAAATTTGCAGTCACTTCAAATATTGTCAGCTATTACAGAAATTTGCAGATTCACAGCGAACATTCGAAAATTGCAAATTCGGGATTAAATCGCTTGTCACGAGCTTGACCAAATACTCACTTGTTCGTAGTACGACCCGAACGAGCCGCTCTTGTTCTTCCCCGGACTCTTCCACGGCGTCTTGTGACCCGTCATAGCTAGCTCACCCAAAAACTCTTCCCAACACCAGCCAACAGCAATTTCGCCTCAATCAGTTGTGACCCATCAAAATTGCAGGCGAAGAATGCAAAAGTTCATGATCTAGTAGACAAAACAAAAGCTCTTGATCTAGCTTGAAGAGCATCGCTATTCCAAGCAAATCCCGAAATGGGTCATGAGCGCCAGACTGGGATTGAATGCCGGATCCATGAGTTTATAATAAATAAACGGGAAAACCACTACTGCGAGCCTTGATTGAAACCAACACGGTTTGCAGAAGCGCAGGCGGCGGTCGCGGCCAGGCTTCTGTCTGTTTCCTTTTACCAATTAAGTTAATACTAATGGAGTTCATTAACTCAAGCTCACGTTCGGGGGTTTGAATTCGGCATTAAGTTAATTCTTGGGAAATCCGCCCCCATTGAAGTTCCAGATTTTGGATGTGCGCGGACTGGCCTGCAAGGAATTTAATTTCACAGCCTTCCGTTTGTAAGGGGCGGTTGTATTTCAGTTTACCCCCTCATTAAGTATTATTATTTTCGCATTTCTTTAATTTAATTTGTGTGAATTGAAATCAAGCCAGGGTTCATTTTTTAAATGGATGAGATTTGATGGATTTGGGGAATTAATTACCGATAGGCTTGTAGAATTAAGTTATGAACTGATTTCTGGGACGTGGCATGTTGATCTTTTATGGTTTTGGAACTGTGTATTTGGAATTTGTCCATCATTTTCAAGTTCAGTTGATTACTATGATAGTTGAAATTTGTACGGTACGGTATTTGGCACATGGTATTTACTTTTGGGTGTTCTGTATGGTTTAAGGCAGACTATAGAAGTGGGTAGTGGGTACAGTATTTTATTTAAGGGTTGTTTTTTTGGTTTGGAATGAGCATCCATAGCAGTGATGAGGATGATGAGTACTTTTATTCTGCAGATACTAGGGAAAGGACCCACAATAAGACCCGCAAGAAAGCTCATGCGAAGACCCACAAGAAGACCCACGAGAAAAACGTGTGATCAAATCAATCTTTGTAGGATCAATTTGAAAGGGTGGGGGGGGCCACATTTTCCACCATTTTGTATACTTTTACTACTCCAAATACAATAATAAAGTTCATATATGTTCAATGGCTTTTGTCAATACTCAAACTCTTTTGTCTTTACATGTTGTTAAGGAACATATTGGAACAAATCCAGCTTCAAGACCAAGAATGGAAAGGCACACACACTATCCTATAGAAGAGATTTGGCCATCCATTCTTTGAAGATCTAATTCTCACCTTTGGGGCTATAATAAGCCTTGTAATTTGTGCTTTAAAAATTTGCCAAATCATATACTTCTAAAAAATGTCCTTCACTCTTAAGCCTATTTTACACTCACATTGAATAGCTATGGAGCAAGCCTTTCAAGGGTCATGACTTATCTTTGGATATGATAGCCTTTGGAAGTAGTGTAAAGCTAAAGGAGACCACAAAGTGAACTATCTACATTTTAAAAAGTTTTTCTAAAATAGAGCAACTCTAAATGTGAGCTTTTTTTAAATGATTGATTTTGAGCATTTTAACTCAAAGGTCCCTAAAATTTGTGTTAGGCCGAGTTCTCTTAGTAGGCTTATTACAAATTTTAGATGATTCAAAATATAATAGTTTAATTGCTATGAAGGACAAAAGAATTGTTCACATCATTCTTTGGTTTAAACTGAAAATTTGGAGTCTAAAGTGGCAATTTTAGTCAATTTTCCTAACTGACTAAAATTTGTTCTCTCCGGGGCCTCCATAACATTCTTGAATACAAGGTTGGGGTTCTTCTAAAATGATATTATATCAAGAATAATTTGTGCTATAGTGGTTCACAATTTATACATCAACAGGTGTACATTCAAGATTCTTAACAATTAAAGGAGCCTTGCCACAAAGATAAAGAATATTATGACTTCCTCTTATGAAAAGTGAACCTTAGTGTAGATGTCTTGAGGTAATTCCTAAATTCTAGTGGATTTGAATATATCATTGGTGTAGAACTGGCCTCATTTCCTTATGTAAAATGAACTCCTATCAATAATTGAACAATGTTGGCAAATTGAATGTATAAGGTTTATCAAACATTTGGAGTTTATACACACACTCACTTAACCCTTAAGCGCCTCGCTGATGACCATAGAACATTCTTTTTAGTACCATATGGCATCATCTACTTTTAAAAAATCAAAAGTGCTTATTGGAGGTCAAACTACTATGGATGATCTCTCTTTTTTGCCCAAAATCATTGAGATGAACAATTTCACTTCTGTCCTACATAGAAAGATTCTTTGTCATTCATCAACCAAAAAATGATGGTAGCGTCCTTTAAAGGTTAACAAGTGAATCAATTTTTTTATTATGTCCTATTTTATATATCATATCCATATGTATTCTGCATGTATTTCACGTACTATACCTATATCAGAGTTTTTTCACTTTTGGTTTTGGCAGGATGGTGGACAAAAAAAAATTGATACAAATTAAAGCAGCTATTTATTTATTTTTTATTTGTGAGGGTGGTTAATTAATTGATAAGACCTACGTATGTTCCAAGGTATAGTATAGTCATGGAACAGTCAAACATTTGATTCTACAATGTTGCAGCAGACAATTCAAAAATGCTTAACCCCTAAAGGCCCAAAGTCCCCTCGGCGGACACTTGGGAATTTGGACAAGCTTGTGTGATTTGAAGTTTTGGCCTGGTTTTTTTAAAATAGGGAATCACATTAGCTTTCTAAAAATACAATTTGTTTTTCTCGACATTGGAAGCTTTGATTCATTCTATTTGGACTCAGAATGAGAAAGTTATAGACAATTTTGTTTTTGGGGCAATCTAGCATCCTCTTCAAAAAACAACTTTAAGTTATAGTATCCATTTTGAGTGCAATTTCAATTTTTTCCAATTTCTTTTTTTGAATAGGTTAAGTTTTTTTTGGAAGAACAATCCATTGCTGAAATTATGGTGTTTTAATTCCACCTAAGAGCTATAAACGATTTAGTGTTTTGTTCACTTTTGGACCTACTTCTACTTAACAATTTTTTTATATGTGAAAATCAAGTTTTGACATTCTGAAATTTTTATCCCCGACTCTTAATTTAAATGCTCAACATAATAAAATTTAACCCAATGGTGTGTAGTGCAAAAGAAATCTACAAATGGCCGTCAAAGTCATCTGAAATTGCAGGCCACAATTCAAAAAAACTTCTTTTCCAACTTCAAATGCTAATATCTTCCAATCCGTACGGTCAAACTTCATGAAATTTTTACCACATAATCTAAGACAAGGAAAGTACAAGATCCTACGGTTAGATTCTTAAAAAAAAATTGATTTCTTGAATGATTGCAGCAGAATTGGCAGTTTTTAGTGGTTTTGGAGCCAGAAAATGCCTTGGGCCTTCAGGGGTTGATATACACAATACTGCAGTGGCACAGTGGTAATACTATTACTTCCTACACTAAATCACGAGTTCAATTTGGACCAGTTGTAAATTTTATGATTTTATGAAAATCCCACTGTGCATTTTACCAGGAATCTGAGGCGGAGGAGGTAAATCTGGGTGGTTTCTGTAAATTGCAGTTGATATTTTTATCCTCGTCAGTTCTGGTCCTTCAATTGCATTTTTGTTTTTATTTTCTGTCTTGGCTCAGGGGTGTTCATTTGGGGGAGAAATTTGAGCCAAATCTGCCAACATCAGTAGATCTCCATTATTAACCTCTGAAAATTCTTAAAATGAAATTGTGTTTTAGAAAAGTTTTGGTCAGCTATTGCAATTTGACTTTTGACTTGTTCGGGTACATAAATTATGCCTAGAAATATGATTTGGTCTCACAAGTGTTAACCCCTAAATGCCCAAGGCATCAAATTTTGGTGTGGACAGTACTTTGAAGTTAAAAAAAATAACCAAGTTACGATTTTCAATCGTTTGGATTTTGAATTTTTTTTGAAGTATACTTTTAACATCAAAAATTGGATTTTGAAAATGAATGAATATGATTTTTCTATTCAAGGGTTTGTGCAAGGGTGTTCATTGCAAATCTTGATTTTCTAGTGTTAAAGGCTCTTGGAAATAAGCCTCAAATACACTAAATCTTGAAGGAAAAATCACATTAAAAATTCATTCATTAAAAATTTAAAAAATTATAGAATAGATTGTGAGAAGCTGTAATTTGATTGGGATATGCATATTATGCACATATCCTCGTATTTTTGGGTGACAATTTTTTAGATTTGACATGTAAAAGGAGGATTGAAAGACCTCAAATCACTTTTACAATTTTAACACCTTCACAATCAAACATTATAATCTTTCATTCCATAAGTGATATTGTTGTATTTTCTTTTCCTATGTAATCTCTAGCATTTCTAGTTAAATTTGTACGGTTCAAATTTTGAAAAAATTGATAAAACTTATCAAAATGTTGTCTTTTTGTTCAATTTAGAGTAAATTATAAGAAGACCAGAAAAGGACTTAGGCGTTTCGGGGTTAAAGAATTTCAATGTGAAATTTTTGTGTGTTGGTTTGAAGGTAAGATTGATATCAAACTATTACAATTGTTAATTTATATCCTTTTTGCCATCCAAAAATCTTGATCTAAAAATGACTATGTTTGAACACCAAAATTTATGAATTATGAGTTGAAATTTGGAAGTGTGCTCATCTACTAGGTTATCCCTTTGCAACAAGTGATATTTGGAAAGATAAAATTCTTCATCTTATACATGGAGCAAAGTAGGTTTTCTAGTGCATACATTTTAGACAATGAAAAATGATCATCAATTAATTCATTGATGTGAATCCATTTCAATAGAGTTATTCCTCTCTCCAAATATTAGTTTTGGAATTATTTGCCTATTTTTTTACAAATTGAATCAAGAAAGTATCTATTAATTCTAAGGCTTGTAAGTATTACCACATTTTATATAATTAAAAATCCATTTTCAAAGTTTTGAATATTAGAGAACAAACCTTTGTATATTATTGGCGGACCGCAATAAATAGTACAAACATTTTCTGCAATCATCTTAGGACTATCTCTAAGAGGTGAAAAATAAAAATTCCCGACTTATAGAAATGGATCATTTTGTGTGTCTACTACATAGGATTTGAATTAGACTCTTCATCTTCAAAAAATGGCCTTAGACTATAATTGTAATTATAAACCCACTTCCCAAAAGAACATCTTTCTCAATCAAATCTTGAAGAATTTGACAGTGGTCACTTTGCATGGTCTAAGTATAAACCACTCTAGGACTCTTACTTTAAAGAAAATTTGCTAAAAAATGTCTAGAATAATAAGTCATGATATATTCCACTTTCTCAATGATTGAAATTGCTAAAATTTTACAAATTTTTTGGATCATATCACTTTATTTCACTTTTAGATGAATAATTAAATTTTCATCTATATTTTCCATATTTCATTACCCTCCTAAAGGACCAAATGATCATTCAATATACACAAAAGATCTTGAGTGATTACATACAAAGTTAGTCTTGGTTAGAAGTTTACAAAAAATTGACATAAGGTGTGAGCATGTCCTCCCTTAGTAGGAATATAATATTTTTTCTCAATCAAATGCCTAAATCTAAAGTTATAATGCCGTGAATTTTTCAAGCAGCATGTACAAAACTCTTCTACTTTTGAAATTTGGTATGTACGTAACTTTTATGATTTAGGATGTAAATGCAAAAAAATAACCATGTGTAGTGTAAAAATCTCACTATAGGAGAAGTTAACGGATGTTGGCCTCATCAAGCAAGGTTAGGAAGAAACTTTTTATTCTAACTACAAAAATATAATCTTTCAATCTATGTGGTCATGATTTTTGAAATTTTGTCCATAGTAGTCTCGTATAGATTTGCATGGCTTAATTTTGAAAAAAAAACTCATTTTATTTTTTACACTACCCTAAAAAGTCGCAATTTCTGACAATCTATGCCCAAATGTGCCTAGGTCCTTTAGAGAGGTTAATGGATGTAAACAACTTCATCTCTTTGGTTGAAAAGATTTCTTTTTACACTCCCCAAAATAAACAAAATAAAAAATCGTCTAAACCACCCCTTAATTAGAGAAGTCATATTGTATACAAAGGTATTTTTAGCTTAAAATAATTCTGAAAATAGATCCCAAATTTTTGTAGGGAATCATTTGTCAAAAAAATAGTCTTGTAGGATAGTTATATTTTAAACATCCATTAAAATTTAGTTCTTGAAAAAATTTAATATATGGTAGAGAGACTGCTGTAATACTACTTCTTGAGTACATTATTACAAAATTGTTTGTAAAAAAAATTTGAAATCATTTAGACATCATCATTTCACTGATTCGCACAATGAGTTTTTTAGTATTTCATAATCAATGTCCCGGTAATTTGGGTATATCATAGCTTCCTAGCAACTTGGTCATACAAATAATAATATTAAAAGGTTGCCTAAATTTTAGAAAATTATTGACCTAGTTACCCCCAAAAGATTGTCTATTTCATAGAAATTCAACTTGCTCCACACAATCTTCCATCTCTTCTCTGTCAACAAGTATAAACATTAGTAGAGAATTCGGGCCTTCTTAAGGGCCGTGAGTTCCCATGAGTTCTTCACAGGTTTTGAATAGTCTCCGACTGTTGAAATTGTGCCATTGCAGCAGGCCGAACTTTGGCCACATCAGAAAGAAATAAAGAAATAAATACATTTTTTTCTTAAAATAAAATTTGCAAAAATAAAAAATAAAAAAAATCTGAAAATATACTTTTTAGACAGCCCATACCACTGTTCACAGCATGGGGACAGATTGGGGAACGGGCCTGAAATGGCCCTCCCTTGGCCCCAAATCCCTTCTAATGAGTATACATTGCAAAGTTTTTGCCTTGCCGTTTTGACTGCTTTAATCCCTAAAGGACCAAGGCCTTTTTTTTGCCAGGAAACTCTTAAAACTGTCATTACTAGAGCAAAGAGTAAAAAAATTTAAAAATTGTTTTTTTTTGCACATCTAACCATTGGATCTTATACCTAACTAGTAAGAGAATATGTGGAAAAAAATTTAGAATTTTTGACCATACAGATTGCAAGATATCTGCATTCAAAGTGAAAAAAACAATATGTCCTCCAAATGGACAATGGTCCTTTAGGGGTTAAAGCTCAATCTCTCACAAACAAAACATACCTCTCATATGCAACAACCCTTGATACTTAATAAAACCCTGACACACAAAGTAGAGAGTTTAGGGTTTGGAGATCAAGACAAAAGTTTTGGTAATTGTACCCGCTTTAGATGAAAGTAGCAACAACAATCCAAAATCTGTAAGAACAACTTAAAATTAATGCCTAACTTATTTTAATTATAATTTTAAATTTATTGATTTTAATATATTATTTTTGGATCTGCCAAATTACTTTTTGCCCTTTAATGAATTATTAGGTAGAAAGTTGTCCAAGCTACTAGGAAATTACAATGTCAAGTTTAAGGGAGGATGCTTTAAAAGCAACCTTTAACACAAAGGTATATATTGCATTCATCAATATACCAACAATATACACTTTAGGAGGTAGTTGCATTTAGGGACCATTGCATTTCAACCGCAAAATTTTGTAACTAATTCTGCAAATTAAGGTCCAAGAAACATGAAATGACTTAGGTTAGATGCAATTCCATTTTTCTTCCTATGAAAATTTATTGTAAATTGTTTTAAGGTGTTTAGTTTCCTCCAAATGCAGTCAGCTCTCAAAAGGTCACTTTAAAAATAGACTACCGGCATATGATATCTTTGCCAATTTCACTGAATATGATCAATTTCTTGGATGTAGACCATCTACTAAATGTACAGTCGGATATAATGATCTTACAAATCGCCTATTTTTGCCATTCAAAGATTTTTTGCATATTATAGAAATGAATTGGAATTTTTCATCTTGCTTAATTAATACTCAATTCTCAAGCAATTCCAATCAAGCATATCAAATTATAGTTTCTTGAAAGCAAATTTCTATTTTTGACAAAAAATTTAAGTGATTTTTCAATGGTTTTACATATTATTTTATTGAAAATAATCCATGATATATATTTTTAATTTGATTCCATAGAAATATAGGGAACATCTATACTTACATCTTTGCTTCAACTAACTTTTCTAAAAAACTTTTCAATTCTTTCTGTAGAGATTTCAATGTTGGGATGACAATGACCAAATTTTGTAAGATAGATATCTCTATATGAGTGAACTAGATTTTGGCAAAGTCATTGTACCGTCATGTTCAAATGTGCAAAATTAGTTACGATATGAGGGGCAAACAGAAAAGTCTAATTATAACAAAGAAATACTCCCTCTGTCTCAAAATAAAACCGATGTTTCCTTTGTGTTTACAGAGGAAACATTGGTATTATTTTGAGACAAAGGCTGTATATATTTTATAAAATTTTGGGCATTGTCATCCCAAGATTGAAATCTCTATAGAAGGAAGTGTGAAACTTTTTTAGAGATGCTAGTTGAAGAGAAGATGTGCTTATGGAAAATTTCCTATATAGATCTATGCAATCCAATTTCTAAAATTCATCACCAATGATGTCCAATGAATTATCATGTAAAAATATGAAAACTGATTTTAAAAATTCTCCCAAGACAGAGTTTTAAAAAAAAAAAATTAAAATCTGCCGGTATGCTTGATTGGGATCGTGCAAGGATGCAATGCTAATTATACTTACCAAAATATATAAAAAATACTCCACATTTAATGGCTCAAATAGGCAGTTTGTGAGATTGTTGTACCTGACTGTACTGGCTATTTTTTTTCCGGTTATTGCCGTAGTTGCCCATGGAAGATTAACTTAGGAATCATTCATCTTCTTGCACATGGTTGCTGTCAGCACCATACTTGTAATTCTTATTAGAGCCATTAATAAATACACAGTGCTTAATTTTGATTACATGGTTGCAAAACAGGTTTAGAGCATGGGCTGCTCATAAATCTCATTCCAAATGGAGACCAAGGGCTTCAGTGCTTCCCCTCTTCAATAATTGGGGTAACATGATAAGATGCTTTGAGCTGATTTTCTTTTGAACCTCATAGTCCTGTTTCAAATCAATGCCCAAACTCTAAAACAGAGAGAAAAATTGAATGCTCATCTAACTTACTTCCGTATGAATCAACAACATGCAAAACTTAATTGACACCCTCTTTCCAAAAAAAACAACAACATGCAAATCCTCTGTAAGGTGGGAACCAGCAAATGTGCCAGTGACTCAAAACCACCATCATCAAAGAAGTTTTAAATTAGAAAAAGTAGAAAAAAAATGATCCGCTGAGGACTCTGTCCTCCGGTTGCTGTGTATTGTTTCCTCTATCAATGGAAATTGTCCATGTGTTTCAAGAAAAAACGCACCACCATCGTACTGTTCTTATTTCAATAGGAATTGTCCATTGGTTTAATCTTTAACCCCTAAAGGACCGAGGTGATTTTCCTACCAAAAATCATTCAAAACTGTCATTTCTATTGCAAAGAGAAAAGAGTTTAAAAAATTGTTTTTTTTTGCATATCCAACCGTAAGATCTTATACTTGACTAGTATATGAATATGTGGAAGAAATTTCAGAAACTTTGACCACGTAGATTGCAAGATATATGCATTTAAAGTGAAGAAAACAAGTTTTTTTCCACCTTGCTTCACTAGGTTTTTTGGCTTTGAATCTTTTTAGTTCAAATTTTTTGCACTACTGATTTAGATTTTCTACTTACCTATGTTAAGTAGTTGAGTTGAGAATCTACCAAAAAAATTTAGGAAAAAAAGCACTTAATTTTCACTCTTAAAAAAAATTGTTAAGTAGAAGTGGGTACAAGATTGAAGAAAAATCTAAATTGTTAATAGCTTTTAGATGGAATTGAATCACAATAATCCCAACGGTGAGATTGTTCTAGCAAGAAAATCTAACCCTGTCTAACAAAAAAAATTGAAAAATTCTCAAAATTGCATTCTAAAATGAATTCTACAACTTATTTTTTCAAGAAGATGCTTAGATTGCCCGAAAAACTAAGATTGTCCATAACTTTCTCATTATTAGTCCAAATTGAATGAAACAAAGCTTCACATGTAGACAAAAATATAATCTTTGAGGAAAAAATTTGAAAAAAACTTATTTTGACTTTTTGTGATTTTTTTGGGCTGCCCGCAAAATTCCAATTTTACTTATTGTGCCATAACTTTTGCTTTCGGGCATCAATTAAAATAAAAATTATATATTCGCAAAGATCTCGCAAAAATACACAACCCCAAAAAATCCCAAAAAAGATTATAAAAAATTGAGATCGTAGGAACCTGCCCGGACCCAAATTGTCCCCCGAGTGGACAACCGGTCCTTTAGGGGTTAAAGGACCACTATTCTTTTGGGGGATAAATGGGAATTTTGGGCAGGTACCTATGGGCTGCAATTTTGTCCTGGTTTTTGGAAACATTTTTTGAAGATAGAAAAATTGATTAGCTTCATGGGAATATAATTTTTTTTTTTCAATCGGTGCTCGGGAACAAAAGTTATGTCCCAAACTGCTTGGAACCTAGAAATGGGGGGGGGGGAGACGAAGCAGAAAAAAATTCAAAAATTTGAACTTTTATAATTTTTTTTTTCTCATAGTTATATTTTTGTCTACTTGGAAGGCTTTGATTCGTTCCAATTGGATTTGTTATAAGAAAATTATGGACAATCTTGTTTTGGGGGCAATTAGAGCATCTTCTTGAAAGCATAACTTGTAGTATTCATTTCTGAATGCAATTCTTACAGTTTAAAAAATATATATATCCACATGGTTTAGTTTGCTTGCTAGAGCAAACTCACCGTTGGAATTAGTGCATTTTAATTCCATTTTCGAGATATTAATAATTTAGATTTTCCTTCTATATTGTACCTGTTCTACTCAATAATTTTTTGAAGTATGAAAACCAAGTTTTTTGGATTTATTTATTTTTCCCTAGACTCTCAACTCAATTTTTCACCATAAAGATTTAAAGCTCACAACTTTGTGTAGTGCAAAAATTAAAGTTAAGAAGGTTCAAAGTCAAATAACCTAGTTCGGCAATGTTTTTTTTTTTCAATTTAAACGCAAATATCTTGCAATCTATCTGGTCAAAAATTCTGAATTTTCTTTTAATACATTTTCATACTAGTTAGATGTAAGATACTATGGTTGGTTGTGCCAAAAAAATAATTTTCAAATTTTCTTACTCTTTGCTATAGAAATGGCAGTTTTGAGTGTTTTAGGCAGAAAATTGACCTTGGTCCATTAGGGGTTAAAAAAAGAACCCCAAAAGAACCCACCATCATTACTCTAGGTACATCTCCATAATCAGTAAGTACTTATGTGGAAGAATGGATTTGGAACCTCTACCAAAATAAAAACAAAACTTTAATCCTTTGTAGCTTTTGCAAACGGTATTCAAATGTCATGTGCATTAGAACCTGCTTTCAGTTACTTGCCAACAAGAAAATCTCAAACTTTGAAAGCACAATTTATTTATTTTTTTCCAAAAAGCATTTGTAAATAGAAAAAAATAATGTTTCTGTAGATTCTCCACCATAAATGTTTTTACATCAAACTTTATAGTGCAATATTCAAAGTTAAGAGGGTCAAACAATGATGAATCATTGGTTCAAGACAAAATAGCCCTTAGCTACAATAAAAAAGGGAAGTATCAATGGTATGTTTTTGTGACAAATTCCGTTTTGGAAGTCATTATGTATGAATAGTATTGCATAAAGATTCGTGACGTAATTAATGAAAATTTGACGAGTCTAATAATAATAACTAGGCACAGCAAGAAAAAATGGCGTTTTGGGGGGTGCGTACGATAAGATACATTGATTCATTCTCCATTGAATTTACCCTTCTTCTTGTCTACACTTATCCACTCCCAGTAGACTAGTATTGTATTTAGGTGTCAAAATTGAATTTTCACATTAGATTCTCATAGATATGTATCACTTCACACCATTCACAAGATGACATGTTGCACTCTTTTTTTACAAAAAGGATTTGACTTAAGGTGGGTACACCCAAATGCGCCACTGACCTTAAACCGCCATCTATACTCTCTGTACATTTCCAAACCCAGTTATGTACATACGTGCAAGAAACGCTTTTATAACTCAACTTTGTTCTTTAATAACTTTTGCATAGAATATCCAAATGCTACGTTCTTTGATGCGTTGGAACCTCTTTTCACTTATCAACAAGACAATAGGAAAATCTGACCAGCCTAGTAATAGTAAGTAAGCACAATACCAATTTGTGGCGGTTTTGGGTGTACCCACCTTATGTCAAATCTGACCTTCACATAGCATAGAACACGTTACTTACCCTCCGTGCACACACACAAACACATTTGACTGTTCAATACTTTGTAATGTTTGCAGATCATTATCAAAAAAATAAAAAAATAATGTTCGGCGGTCAGTATCACAGAGCATACACGACCCAAATGGCAGTCTGTAATGGATACAGACCCGGCTCTCCAAATGTGCTCGTTTGGTCCGTTAGCTGTTTGGAATGTGACCTGGCCGGCTCTTCCTTTGAATATTCACATGCATGCATCAGCTATTGCTTTCTCTACATGAGTTTGGACATCAATGTGGTCCACCGGTCGTCCACTGTACTCCGAGCTAAATGTACAAGAGAATGCTCTAATAATAGCATAGCATGACGGATGTACTTCTAGAAGGTTGTGTAATTTATCATTAACTTTAAAAAAAAAAAGGGACCTTTGAGGTCTTGGGAAGGTTGTCCAAACTTGGATTTTAGAAACGGGTATCATATAACTTGTTCAAATGACCAGTTAATGATGAGCCTTTGGCCCTCCTCGAAGGTATGGGGAACCTTAGAGCCACTATTCAATTTTTTTTTTTATCAAACTTTTGAATTTTAAAAGTACAAGTTTAACCCCTAAAAGATCAAGGCCTTTTTTCTGCTAAAAAACACTTAAAACTTTCAAATCTATAGCAAAGAGTAAAAAAATAAGATTTTTTTTTTTGCACATCTAACCAGAGGAATTTACACCTAACTAGTATGAAAATATGTGGAAGAAATTGAAACTTCAGAAATTTTGACCAGACAGATTGCAAGATATTTGCATTTAAAGTGGGAAAAAGAAGTTTTTTTTAGCACATTGCAGGATTAGATTATTTGACTTTGAACCTTCTTAATTTTAATTTTTTGCACTACATAGTTTTGAGCTTTAAATCTTTATGGTGGAGAATTGACTTGAGAGTCTAGGAAAAAAAAAAGTTTTAAAAAGTTAATTTTTATTCTTTAAAAAATTATTAAATGGAAGTAGGTATGAAATAGAAGGAAAATCTAAATTATTAATATCTTTAAGATGTGATTAAATTGCAGTAATTCCAATGGTGAAATTTTTCTAGCAAGAAAACTAAACCATGTGGAACTTTTTTTTTTCTTAAGTTGACTCCAATGCATGGCAATTTTGGAATGAACCAAATAAAATGCACAAGGCATGCAAAAACAATTACATGTAGATGCACAAATTACGCTAAGCGGTCTTGCCTTGCTGACCATTTTGTGGTCTAATGATATTTGTGTTGGTGCACTCCCTTGACCAATCAACAGGAAAGAAACACTGATAGAAATTGCTTCCACATGGATATTAATGTCGTGTATAAGCCCTTAACTCAAAGACAACTTCTCATCATTTGACTAAGAAAATTCTTCAGTTTCTTAAAATGTTTAAAAATGTTGCTTAAGGGCTTTTGAAGCAACACTCGCTTTCTCTTCCACTCCATGTCTAAGATAACCCGACGTAATTAAAAACATGCACACAAGCATCTAAGTGTGGTTCCTATTAAGTGGTAAATTGACTTAAGTTTTGTAGAATCTTATTGGCAATTGAAAGAAGACTCAAAATTTTCTTAGCCTATATTTTATAGCATTATAAAAATAAGAAAAATGTGACTGTGAGGCTCTGTCCTAGGTAAACCACAGTATTAATTTATTGATAGTAGATGGTGGGAAAATTAAACAAAACATTGAATCAATGATATTGAAGCAAAATGAAAAAGAAAATGAAAATTTTTAAAAATGAAAAATGAAAAAACGAAATCCTCCCACCCATGTGATCCAACTAGTCGGATAGGGAGGGTCAAACTAGTCAACCTCCCATCTATGCAATACAAATGCAGTTGTAAATAGGATTTGGAAACTTGAATTCAAAAACCATTGTCAATGCAAGAGTATATGGAAAAGTCTTTGCTTATAAACTATGGATATTTCAAGTGTTGATGACCATTGAATCTAAATTTATCCGTCTTCTCTCATGTTTAAAATGCATACATTTTAGGCAAGAATCTCTAAGGGTCGATTTTCCAACATGGTTACAGTTATGTGAAGTTACCTCCACTAACCCAAGTAACTTAGTACTTATGCCTGTTCTAATTCCATGTCTTCTTTGCAGTTTGAACCAATGAGTTTCCAAAGCCATAAAAAACCTCATTTGCATCAACTTTTCAGCCCACTAAAACTGTGGTAGGCTCATTAGACCAGCCCCACTGCAACACGCTAAAGCAACACTTCAAATGTTTTGCACCATTGATCTTAGAAGATCTTAGAAGACCAATGGTGCAAAACGTATAGAGAGTCACTTCCGCGTATTGCAATGGGGCTATTGTCAGTCCCTACAACAAAATGATGTATAAGGCGCCCTCTAAATGGCCTTTGACCCAAAACCGTCGGTCATCATCATCACTCTAGGTACGTCTCCAAAATCAAATATGTACTTATGAGGAAGTTAGAAAAGATTATACCCAAAAAACACTTTGACCTTTCTAAATGCTGCATTCTTTGGTACATTTGAACCTCCTTTTCACTTGCCAACAAGAAAATGTGAAAGTTTGACCAGTTTAAAAGCTTACGACCCATTTCCAACCACTTAAGGAAGTACGCACATTTGGATTGCGGGTTTGTTGAGTCAAGAAATTTTTCCGTGTACAGAATTAGGAATTTGGAAGGATTGCATAATTTTCCAGAATTTTATTACACAAAACATAATTACTATGAACTTTTTAGCTGAAGATTCTGTCGACCCATACTAATCATATAGAACTTCCTTTTTCCAACAAAGGGTTGGTTGCAATATATTTGAAAGTCTTGTAGCCAATCATAATGCGCCACAATTGTATTGGGAATTGGGCCATAACTCATCACTATTCATCTCTACCTGCACGGAAAGGAAACAGCCTTTACTGCAAAAATTGGAGATTATCAGAAATGGGTCGGCTACCTTAATAATAGTGGTAACTAGGTGTAATTAGTAGCAGAAAGTGGCAGTTCGGGGGGTACCCACCTTATATGGCCAGAGTGACCCCCCCCCCTCACTCATCCCCTGAAGTCATTCCAAGAATGCATGTACAAAAAAAAAGACCCCTATTTTGTGCTTGATTAGTTTATCTTCTACCCCTCTCCTAGCTAATTCAGGGCCTCTGATTGCAAATACAAATTCAAAATTTGCAAATTTTATCATGCTTGGCAAATAAAAAATTTCAGTGTTTTTCCTCGAGGACAAGTGAGGGGGTCAACAGCAACAGACATGTTTCAGTTGTGAACAAAGAGTCAGTTTGCTTCCTTGGCATCGATCCTCAGTCAAGCTAGCCTATTCTTGGAGGACAACACACCAAATTTTCACTAAGTTGTTGACTGACCACTTACACAAGCTCGAGGCTTGCCTCTGTTTCTCAGTAGCCAGAGTCAGCTTTCTTTTTGGTGCAGGTTTACGCACCTTTAGTTGTGGCCCAGGGCTTTTCAATCATGTCCAGAGTTTGGACGGTTTTGAGTCCATAGAATGTAAACCTTTGCAGTAATTTCAACAGGGCCTGGAGTCAACAGACTGTATGTACTATGGTGCACAAGGGCTGTCCATTATAGGTATCTCTACCTCACTATGGTGTACAAGGGCTATCCGTTGTAAGTATCTCTACCTTACTATAGTGTTTTTCTTTTGCATTATAGAAGTATGTACACCATGCAGTAAATGGAGGATGGTCCCTCCAAATTTAATCCACTGTCACTGTGTCACAACAATAAAGTTTGGCACCATGGTGCTAGGAAAAAAAATTGCTTACTGTGGGGCACAAGGGCTGTCCGTTATAGGTATCTCTACCTTACTATGGTGCCCAAGGGTTGTCTTCAACAGGACCAATATATAGCCCCTTCAAATATTGAAATCTAAGCTTCTAACTTTTCATTGTTTTATAGTTAGATCTTCAAATTTTTGTCATGATTGGAAGTGCAATAAAAAGTACTTTCAATAGGTACAAGGAAATCCAAATCTAAATATTGGACAATGGAAGTAAATTGCTTTAGAAGCACACTCAAAGACAACAATTGTAGAGGTGCTAGCAAATTGATCATGCTTACTAATGCAAAACTTGGTCAATTGTAGTTCACAGTGTTGTGGTGTAGAACAAATTTATTTTTCTTTGATAAGCGTGATTTGCCAACACCTCTGCAATTGTTGTCTTTGAGTGTGCTTTGAAGCAATTTTATTTTCATTGTCCAATGTCTAGATTTGAGTTTCTTGTACCTATTTAAAATACTATTGAATGCATTTGCAAGGATTAACCCCTAAAGGACCATTGTTCCATCGAAAGACAAAATGGATATTGGATAGGTTCTTATGACCGAAATTTTTGGTGTGACTTTTCAAAACTTTCTTGTAAGATAGGAAAATTGATTAGCTTTCTGGAAACATGATTTTTATTTTAATTGGTGCTTGGGAGCAAAATTTATAACACAAAAGCCTACAATTGAATTCAACAAGTAGCAAAAAAAAGTCAAAATAATTTTTTCAAATTTTTTTTTTCAAATATTATATTTTTGTCCACATGTGAAGCTTTGGTCCATTTCTACTTGGACTAATACTAAAAAACTAAGGACAATCTTATTTTTTGGGCAATCTAAGCATCTTAAAAAATTACTTATAGTATTCAATTTTGAATGCAATTTTTACATTTTTTCAAAAAACATTGTTTGAAAAGGTTAAGTTTGCTTGCTAAAACAATCTCACCATTGGGATTATTGTATTTCAATCCCATCTTAGAGCTATTCACTATTTAATTTTTCTTTTAATCGTGGACCTACTTCTACTTAACAACTTTTTAAAGAAGGAAAATCAAGTGTGTGTTCTTGAATTTTTTTTTCCTAGACCTTGACTCAATTTTTCAAGACAATTTTTTTTAATTCAAATTATTTGCAATTTGAATCAAGTGTGTGTTCTTGAATAATCAAGTGTGTGTTCTTGAAGTCCTTTATCTTACTCAATTTTCAATATTTTTTGAAAAAATTAAAATCATAGGATGAATATTGTTTATTACAACATTGCAACCATTGGGAGTAGCATTTTTCAGTTCCATAATTAAAGTCTTAACAATTTAGTATTTTGAACCATTCTCTACTACTATCTACTTACTATTTTTTTCCTATATGTTGTACAATTCCAAATGATGTGAAGTATTTCAAGCATCTGGCTAACTTGACTCGGAAAAAAAATTTAAAGAAGCACCACTATTTTGGACATTTTTCATAGAAAAGCGAGCTTGTGAAATGCAGTTGCCTTGTTTTTTTGTATGGCCAAGAAAATGATTTTAATGAATTTTAATGCTTATATCTTGCAATCCACGTGGTGGAAAATTCTGAAATTTTTACCACATGTGCTCAAATTAGCATACTACAAGATCCTACGGTTATATTTGTCAAAATTTTAATTTTTTTTCAAAAATTGGGTACTTGTACTAAAATTGACAATTTTTGACCATTTTCATTGCTTAAATTGATAAACCTCTTGCTTGCCACATCCAGAACCTCCCAAACTCAAATAGAAAAGAAATGATCAACATCTTGCTTACTAATAAGAACGCGTTTTTCTGGAGATGAGGCTCGAGCACGACGCTTATGAATGTGTTCCATTTCGTTGAGATCGCCCAAAACTAGCACAAAAACCTCACGACCACCTCAAATTTCCCCGCAAGTAAGGGAGGAGGTCCATAATGCGCTCACTTAAAAGCTGAAATTGAATTTTGGGGAGGTGAAACTTCTTGAAATATTTTTTAGTAAATTTTCCTTCAAAGACAAATGAAATTGGCATTCAACCCAAGTCGTTTCATAATTTTTGGAGCTTTGTGGAATTTTGTTATGAATTTTTGACGCTTTGGAGGGCTCTAAAATCGCCCACCTCCTCAAATGTTCACAGCTTGTACATGCCAAAAGCAACATGTACAAGCAGTGAACATTGAGGAGGTGGGCGATTTTAGAGCCCGAACGGTTTAAGAACCTCCTCCTTCACATTTTTGTTTGCCCCCAAGACTGGTAGAGAAGAGGATTATTGCATCTTTGTACACATTCAGATCTCTTCAGCAACACACGTCAGGATTCGGTTATATTCAAAATACTTGGGAGATCATTTGAACAAATGAAACCCCACTGTGGCATTGGGGGCAGATTGCAAAGCACCAGCACGCCCAATTTTGCCCGGGGTATCATAGCTTGGCGTGGATGGGGAAGTATTGAGCGAGCCTGGTGTCAGCACTGTCTGACAACAATTTGGAATTGGATTGGCTGAGAGCATGGCCACCCATTCACTGTCAAGCTCTTGGCCCGGGGTTTGGGCAGGGCTGGGAGTAAAAAATGAGCCACCCATTTACAGGAAAGCTCCAAAAAGAGACCAGTCACGGGAAATTTCTCTCTCCAAACGGTAGGAGAGCGTCCCTACCACCCAACCCGCCATGCATTGACTTTGCAAGATCTTGTCGGATTTCTCGATTTTGGGGCTATTTTTTATACTTTTTTAATAAACCCACATGTTGATTGGTTCTTTACAATGACAAAGCATTAATGTTTTGTAATTGATTCCCTTTGGCGTGTCTTCTTTCATGTGAATGGGTGGCGGATGGAAGCGGCCTGGCTTCTTCCATGCCCGAGCTACCCCATTCCCCGAGCCGTTTTGGCCGTGAATGGGTGGCAATGCTCTGATACTATCGCATGCAGGGAGCCAAAGTTGAAGTCATAATGAGTTGGTGAGGCAGAGCCATTGAAGAGATGCCAAGGTCCCGTTCCACAATGGGACATTCCAACTGACCGGGCCCTTCCTCCTCTTTGAGCCTTGGGCCGCTAGCCTACCGTGGGGATTGGCCGGCCCACGGTGGAGATGCTCTTAAGCTGTAGGTCACACATTTGACGAATACGGCTGACTGTTGCTAAAAATTTCCCCACAAGTACATTTTTGTTTGCTCCCAAGATTGGCAAGGAAGAGGGTTATTGCATCCTTGTATACATTCAGATCTCTTCAGCAATACACGTCAGGATTTGGTTATAATTCGGTTATATTCAAAATACTTGGGAGATCATTTGAACAATATAAGTTAATGAATATAATATTGTTGGGCTAACAAATATAATATGGGCAATTTCATTAAAGTGGCGGTACATTAGATGAGAAATCAGCCTTGTGGAGGGCTGCGTGTTCCCAACCTGTGAGAACTTGTGAGAACTGCCGAATTCAGGGCCATGGCAGCTCGCTGACATGGCCGAGCGACTACCACGTCGGAAAAAAATATTTTTTTTTTTCAAAAAAAAAAAATGAAATTTTTTTTTCTGTTTTTTTTTTCATTTCAAGAATGAATATTTATTTATTTATTTTTATTTTTTTTTTATTTTTTTAAATTTTTTTGTCGGGAACAGCCGTTCCCTAAAACTACGGGGGGGACTAGCGTCGAGAATGGGCCCGAAACGGCCCTCCCAACCCCCCAAAACTCATCTAATGTTCCAAGTTTGCCACTTTTACGGTGTGCCATTTTCACCATCAACAACAAGTATAGATTTTAGAATGACCGTTTTGAACCATCTAGGATCAACACGGATTTAGAACGGCTGTTCTAAACTGTTTTCATTCCATTTAAAAAAAATATTGCCATTTTAATGAAATTGTCCATTAATATTGTTGGCCTCATATAATACAAAAAACCACCCCTTTCAGAAATATACCACAAACATCCAGCAATGATGCAAATTGATTGGAAGTTACAAGGGAAAGATGAGATGCTCATGTATTTCTTATTCAAATCGATCGGCCAGAAACATGGGAAACACAAGAAATAGATGAGAGTATATTATCGACAAATCCCAAAAAAGGTAATATAGTTTGCATCCGTTGTTGCACAACTTGCAGATTTTAAGTACATATACATTAGATGAGATTCAGAGGTCTTGGAGGGCTCCGAGTTTCCATGCTGTCTGCTGCGTTCCCAAACTGCAAGAACGCATAGCAACAACTGGCTGACGTGGCACAGCGATTGCCACGTCATTTTTTTAATTTTTTTTAATTTTTTTTTTTGCTTAAAATGATATTTTGGAATTTTTTTTTAATTTTTTAATTTTTTAATTTTTTTGACACACCCGTATCAACGTTCATTGAATCTGGGTAGATCAAGGAACGGGCCTAAAACGGCCCTCCAAGACCCCAAAATATCATCAAATGGCATCACAAAAATGGCATTTGGACATTAGTCAAGATGTGTTGAAGTGTCTGTAGGCAGGAAACTAGGCGGATTAAGAAATAACTATATACAGACCCTTAAAGCCTTGTTTTCTTCATCCAATTCTCAACAAAAACTCTCACAATTGCAACTATGTAAGGTAACTACACCTAAAATCGCACGGTTTCTAAAATCGCACACTACATGTTCTTGCCTAAAATGTACTCCCACTATTTATATGAGTCTATGATCGCTTTTAGGTGCACCTATTTTTAGCACTTGAAAATTAGTAATTTATTCACACGGTATCCAAAAAATGCATTCTAAGAGAATCTAAAATCCGCTTTTGACTACCAATGGGATCCCATTATTTTTTCAATATAGTAGTGAAAACCATGATGAATTGCTTAACTGTGCTATTTAAGGTGCAGTTACCTTATATCCAGTGATCCCATAATTGCTTTATGGATTTTAGTGCAACATGCTACCTAAGTTATTAGAATTTAGTGCAATATACTACCTCCAAGACAAATGGGCATCAATTTTGGCTACCTTGAGAGTGAGTAATATTAAGAAAAAATAGAAAAGATAGGATTTTGCAAGTTTTAAAGGATGATTCGGAGTACTATAATACAAAACTAATAAAATAGATGCAAATTCCAATATAGAGGAAGTTGCACATTGGCTACCAAATTCTATTGTTTGTTGTTGTCTTGACTAAAATCTAATTTTTTCAAGGATTTTTTCCATATACTTTTAGCTCCTAAAAATTTTAAGTAGCAATGGAGCAAAATTTAGCCACTTTTGTGAATGCTGCTTATGTCGTCTTGTGATATGTATGCCCTCATAACCTGGCAATGTACGTTATTTAACCCCTAAGTGCCCGAGGCACCAAAATTTGGTGTTTGCAAAACATGGAAGTTAAATAAAATCTAACCAAGTTGCTATTTTTAGTAGTCTTTATTTTAAAAAAGTTCTTCTTGAAGTCTAGTTTTAGCACCAAAAATGTGATCTTGAAAATAAATGATAGTGATTTTTCTATTCAATTTTTTGTACAAAGGTACCCAGTGCAATCTTGACTTCCCGTAGTGTTGAGAGCTCTTGGAAATGAGCTTGAAATACACTAGATCTTGGAGAAAAAATCACATTCAAAATTCATTTAAAAAATTTGTAGAGTAGATTTTAAGAAGCCATAAATTGATTAGGGTTATACAAGTTAGGCCCTTTAACCTCATATTTTTTTGGTCAGCAACTTTTTAGACTTGATTTGTGTAAAGAAGATTGAAAGATTTTTGCAATTTTAGCACCCTCATGGTCAAATATTATAATCTTTCACTCCGTAAGTGATATTGTTGTGTTTTCTTTTCCTATGAGATCTTCAACATGTCAAGTTTGAATTTGTATGGTTACAATTCAAAACAAATTGATACAACTTATCAAAATGTTGGTATTTTGTTCAATTTAGAGCAAATTCCAGGAAGCCCAAAATAGGCCTTGGGCATATAGGGGTTAATTAAGATTCAGCAAATCGGCACCTCTGGAAACTCCAATTCATATTATACCATGATATGGTAAATTTCATTCATTTAAACCTTGAATCCACTCACACAACATAACCCCTGATTGAAATCACAATTCAAGCTATCAGGAAGTTCCACAAACTTTTAATCTGCTCACATGTTCCAAAAGAGCTTCCACAAGACTTTGCACAAAGAAGAGCAGCTACAATGATGGTGTGGTATATTCCACACCCCAACAGTGTTTCATCAGTAACTACTGATGAATTAGATAGGTGGAGGATGTAGAGGTGCACTATCACTATAGAACCAAGGCAACATTAACACATGCTATTGAATGTTATGCACCGAAGACATGTATGTCTGGAACTAGATTTTGAATGCAATTGCAAAATAGATCGACAAATGAACAAAGGGATTTGCTTCAAACTCCCCCCAAAAGAAATGGCGACAGCTCCAAATTCTTAAGAATCGTCTTTTTATGAACCTTTGGCGCTTCCTTCACAACTCAACTCAAATTTGAGAAAGAAGAATCGACTTCAAAATGGTTCCAAACTGAACTGGTAACCATGAATGGTCAGGCCTGTGACCACATGTTAACCCCTAAAAGACCAACTGAAGATGTCCAACTTGGGGCTCATTTTGAGACAATTGGAGTAGGTCATTTGTGGACTTTGTTTGGTTCAATTCTGTTTACAATTTGACTAACACTTTTAATACTCTTCAAGAACATAATATATGACCTCATCTAAATTAGATTTTTCCACTACAAGAGAATGAGGTGTTTTAAGTGAGTTTTTAAGTATAGTCCTAGACATAAGGTTTTAAGTGATGACATTTCATGCAATTTTCAGCAAAATTTTACTAGAAACACATGTATTTCTAGTAAAAGTTTGCTGGAGATTGCCTTAACCCCTAAAGTTCCATGACTATGTTCTTACCAAAAATGCTCGAAAATTGCCATTTTTAGTACAAGATCCAATTTTCAAAAAAGAACTTTTTTTGACACATGTAACCGTAGGATCTTGTAGTATGGTGACTTGAGAACATATGTTAAAAATTTCAGGAATTTCCACGACGTGGATTGCAAGATGTAAGCATCCAAATTCACTAAAACCATTTTTTTGGCCTTGCAACACTTCACAAGCTCACTTTTCAATGAAAAAATGTCCAAAATGATGGTGCTTCTTTGGATTCTTTTTCCTAGACAAGTTGGCTACATGCTTGAAAATTTCCACTTCATTTGGAATTGTATAACATTCAGGAAAAAAACACTAATAGAGAATGATTCAAAATACAAAATTGTCAACAATTTAATTATGGAATTGAAAAATGCTAATCCGAATGTTTGCAATGTTGTAATAATTAATCTACACCCTAGAAATTTTTTTTTCAAAAAATGTTGAAAATTAAGTAAGATAAAGGGCTTCAAAGTCTACTTAGGAGTAGAGAATCCATAACTACGCACAAAGTTAAAATCTTCATAACTTTTGACTCATTGATCAAAATGGGATGATTCAAAGCTTTTTACCTATTGTAACTATAGAAAACCAATTCCAAATTTTTGATTTCAAAAAAAGTGATTTTTTTTATCTGCCCGGACTGCCTAGTTACAAAAAAAAGAAACAAATTAGGCCATAACTTTTGACTCGTATTTCCAAATGTCATGAAATTTGGTGCATATGAAAGATATTCCTTGCCTCCACCTTCTCTTAAAATTGCAACCAAAAATATGGAAACCTCTAGTCGTACGTACTTGCCCAAAATTTCTATACGGCCAAAAAATGCATGTTGGTCCTTTAGGGTTAAAGGTCATTATTTAAAATATTATGTCTAGGACTATACTTATAACTCAATTAAAATACCCCATTCTCTTGTAGTGTTTACAATATGATCAACTAAATCAACCCTTTTTAAAACTAGAATGCTTAGACCGCCTCTAGAAGCTAACCATGTAGTATTGCTTTAGACCTCAACAACTTCTAGAGGTGGAGAAGAAAAAGTCCTACTCATCCGATATTTTTGTACATCATCATGAAGGTGCTAAAAAGTTTACAAGATTATATATTTCCATTTATGGATTGATTTTGTTTGCTTGTAGATCTTGATTAAAAAAAATTAATAGGTTGGTTCTTTCATGTCTAGTTTTTGTATTTCCAAGACTGATGAGTACAGTTTCATAGTTTTCTTGTTTGTCAGATTGAAAATTGATATATTCTCATTGTCACTCATTTTGAATGATTCTTAGAACTCTACCATCTTTGAATTGTGGGCAAACTTCTTTGCACAACTAACCATCGGGCTAACAGCTCATTGTTCTAAAGTTAAGTGAATTTCAAACTCCTTCATTTTGTATATTTTCATTTTGTGAATCCATATGAAAGAAATTTGTAATTATATTTTTTCAGTGATGAAATTATAAGTCATATGATTTTCATATCTTTTTGTAAAGATTTGGAATTAATGTGAACATCTTAAAGAAAATCGGAAAGAAAAATCTGATCAAAATTAATTCAAGAGACGCTTAAAATTGAGACACCCAAACAATGTGAAGTTTTTACCATAGGTGTATATTTTTGTTGCAATCATTGTACAACAAATTTCCATGTTACTCTATTTAGGAAATTTGTATACTAAATATACATTTAAAATTCAAATTGCAAAAAGGTATTTGGTTTTGGGCTTTTAAAAGAATTTCACACGGGAGATGAAACCCAGCTTAATAAACCTCATTAGTTTGGACTGAATGCAACATAACAACATTTTTATGAGTAGAATAACAAATAAGAAAAAAAAACTAGAAAATTCCAAATATTGTGCACGGTGATCTATTGATTTAGTATCTTTATCTATTAAAAGTCTGTAATATTAATAAATATAAGTTTTTGGTATCATCTATATTAAATGCATCAAAGCAATTCTCCTAACTATAGGATGAAAGACAATTTTTCCATGCTATTGGTTTCCGCAAGGTCATCCAAATCATTTTCTATAGAGTTTCAAGGTTAATGTCATCACATCTAAAGTTGTTTGCATGCATCTTTGAGCATATAAGGTTTCTATTACGATATTGGAACATTGCCTTAGAATATTTATTTATATTCTTCATTCAAAATATGGACTTTGAAGCACTTAGAAGTGAAAGCAATGAGCCATTAGAAAAAGAATGGGGCCTCAAGAGGACCACCGTATTTGGAGCAATAGTGCAAAAATTGCAAATAAAAATTACATATATATATATACTAGATTTTATGACTTTGAACATCTTTGACTTATATTTTTTTTATTACAAAGTTTTAAGCTTTAAATCTTTGCTAGTGTGCCTTGTGTCGTTGCCACAATTAAAATCAAAGGAAAAGTAATTTTCTAACTCTCGGTTCCACTCCCAATTCCACTCCTAGAAATAAGAACGCCACCAAAATCAAAGCAAAAGTAATTTTCTAACTCCCGATTCCACTCCCAGAAGCAAGAACGCCACCAAAATCAAAGCAAAAGTAATTTTCTAACTCCCGATTCCACTCCCAGAAGCAAGAACGCCACCAAAATCAAAGTAAAAGCAATTTTCTAGCTCTCGGTTCCACTCCCAATAGCAAGAACGCCACCAAAATCAAAATAAAAGTAATTTTCTAATTTTTTAATCAATAAATACTTTGAAATTCAATAACTTTTGCACCACTGCTCCAAATGCCACAAAACCAAGCCGGTGCACCCCTCCTCGGCGAGAGCTTTCCGACGGTACCAAGCACGTGGCCGGGGGATGCACGGTCAGAAAGTTGTCCAAGCTACAAACAAAACAAAACAAAACAAAACAAAACAAACAAACAAAGCTTTTCTGGAACATCCTTGAAGTTTCAAGGCACTGTTCTGACTCCCTTTTATTCACTGATTTATTCTTTTGACTTGCGCTATAAGCTTTTGACTTGCACTGTAAGTTGGTATGTAACCCGCAAGCTTTCCTAATCACTCTTTGTTCAAGTGCCGTAAACAAGTTTTAACAACACTATATTATGCAACAACTTACAGTAAGTTTACAATGCAGATCTACCCGTGTCATTTGGTCTTCTAGTATACCAATTGACTCCAGTTTGATTATCTAATCCAAGTATGCCTGTACAGATGATTCACCATGTTCCTACCATATCCCTAGCTGCCTTTAACTTTACAAGAGAAGACTGATTGTACTCTTGGTAACAACCACCTAAATCATGTCTCATTTTGCCTCCTTCTAATGAAACATCATGTTTGCAAGAAGGAAGTAGGTAGTGTGTCCTGCTACACTTGATTGACAGTATCGTATTGGTTTGCAAAGTTTGCAGGTTTAAAAAACACCACTAAGACAACAAGTCCTCCAATCACCAGAGACTCAAAGAGTAATTCCAAATCACTGCAAAGTATAATAAGCCAACTAAGCATGAAATTTAGAACCTGAGTCAATCCCTTTTGTACTTAGAAGGAATCAACCAATATTTTAGGAGTAAAAGTCGAGTCTTGCAAGCATCAATTTGGATACTTCAAGAGGTTGTGGACCTCACCTGTGCCCGTCCCAGCAACACAACAAACCAATGTAGCATTAGTGAGGTACAGCAGGTGTCTAAAGTCCACAAACGCATGCTATAGCTTTCACAAGAAATTAACCAAACACATACAAGCAAGACATCATTCCAAATGACTACACAGCAAAAAAGACCTGATGAACTGTAGAACTTTGAGCACTGTTTCGTAAAGAGTCCATTTCCACCAAAACTAAGCCCACCAATGTAACCACACGGCAAGCTCACTTGAGCTGTAGCAACAGTAGTACTCCACAGCACTGCAATGAGCCGCAAGGAACACAAAAAAACTAAGTCCCACAAGTTTGAACAGTGATATGAGGTGACTTAAGTCAATTCCCATTACAATGGGCCGGCATACTAGTCCTCCCCTAGCTGTCAGTCAGACTGTGCAGCTTTCAGACAAAGCCGTTAGAGGCAGTTAATCAGCCTCCCATTATAAATTTGCTCTGTAATTAGCCTCTCAACACTACAAGAAAATGATAGAAAAAACGACTGCAGGAAACGACTTCAAAACGACTGAAATGAAGTCGTTCCGTACAAAACGACTGCAAAACGACTCAGGGCCCTGCAGTCGTTTATGCAAACGACTGCACTTATATTATCACCATCCATTTCTCCTGGGATGTAGACTTCCACATGAAATGGATGATACATTGACGTGTCGAAGTTGACGTGGACAGGGCTTGTGGTGGGCACACGCCCTGACATCAGGCGGTGTGGCATTTTTCCATTGGGCGATGACAGAAGTCGTTCCGAAGTCGTTTCAGAGTCGTGTTTGGAGCTTGTCAGAGTTGTCAGAATTGCAGAATTGTCAGACCTGTCAGGCTGACGTGGACTGCCACGTCGGGCCACTGGCAGTCATTATGGAGTCATTTCGTAGTCGTGCATCAGTTAGGGCGGCGACATCCATGTTACTTGCGGGCACATTATAAGGACCCCAGGTGAAGTCGTTTTCAAGTCGTGTCGAAGTCATTTTATTCATTGCACACGCATTTTTTAGAGTAGGTAGCAGTCGTTCTGAAGTTGTGATGGTGTTTAAGAACAGTTCTCTACTAGTTATCAGCCTATTGGTGCAGTTTTGAGGGAGTTGAAATGCAGCAACTGGCATGTCTTCCTACTAGGCCACACACGGATGAATCTCAGAGTTTACATGCAAACTTTGCCCTCAGTCCAAGAGGATCTCCTACTGAACTAACTGCACACACCAACGATAGTGTCCAGAGGTGCTGTATGCACCACTGCACAAGCCCAACAAACTAGACTGACAACCTCCAAATGAAATCCTAAACCTGACACCACCATTGTTTCGTTTAACATATTACGCTCAATTCATTGACATGGTAATTATGAAAAAGGAAATGGGCATGGTATTTCACAAAACATCAATTCAATTTCTGAATAATGGATGTCCTATGTGCCTCCTCGCAGAGCCACACATATCCTGCATGTCTAAACCCTCGGAAAGCCATCTATCAAAGACCGCCTCATGAAGTGGACTTTATGTACTTCTCATTCCAAACTGCGCATGTGCCCTTGGCGTCTTCAATTTTGAGCTGCTCGCTGGCTTCATGGGGTAACATGAGTGCTACCCCTTGGTGCAAAACATCCCGCACGTCCACCTTCCACCACCCCTCCGGTATGTCCTTGAAGTGGAATTTTGATTCTCCTGCTGCTCCGCTAATGATCCCCACTGCTACTTTCTGCTTCACGGAGCGGGGATTCATGAGGAATACCTCCTCCCCCATGTGGAGCTGCATCACACAAAGCATTAGCCAATTGCAACTGCACGCTTAAACATTTTGTGCAAGTAGAGATGGCATGTCCGCTGTACCACTGTTGCTGCTCTCATATGTCACTCACAAATGACTAGAAGACTGCAGGAGGACTTCCACGCAACTGCCACGCGACTTCCCAGCGACTGAGTGGTAACGACTAGGTCACGGCAGCCTTGGTTTCAATGCAGGCGGCCTACTGTGCAACAACATGTTCAAGAAACCCGAGAAGCATCCTTTCATTTCTATGTATTCATCAGATCTTTACGACACCTTGTACAAGTTCATAAAGGGCCTCCTACAATGCAATTAGTGACAGAACAATGTAGTGCAAGGTGCGACAGCAGTCTGCATTCTTTGGGGCTGAGAGTGGTTTGGCGAGACAGAATGCTCACCACAGGCCACAATTTTGAAACTGCCACATTCTTAACAGCAAGAATTCTCTGCTGCGAGCACCGGGGATCTAGACACTCACACTTTCAAGTAGAAGGAACTCAGCAATTCTGACCTGTCTTGACCTTCAAAGAACCCTGCATGTATGTTGGGCCGTTGGTTGCAGCAGACCATGCCTGGCCTATTGGGTACACCACAGAGAGGACACCTACTTCACTTACTCTCGACTTCAAGACGACACAATTGTGAATTCCCTATGACTGCAACTTCGGGTGCACTCCAAGTTTGCTATTTTGTGACTTCGATACAACTACGGCATGTGCGCAGCAAAAGAAGATGACGAAAAAGACAAGTGGGCAGAATTGACTTACCTTCTTGTCACATTTCTTCTCCGTCGTCTGCCTTGATGCATTGTTCCTTGTTTCCCGCTTTTGCAGTTTTACCTGCACCAACAGAAATTTCAGATTAGGAATGCGAGGCTAATGAAGGTGAGGGGATCACCATTGATGCAACCACGAGGTTTGCAAGCCCCCTCACCTCCCACAATCTCAAGAAAATCATACGGTGAACCAGTTCGACGTTTCTCAATTTGTTGCGCCATTGTTTCGTTGACAATTTCAGGGAACTTAGCCCTAAAGGTGGGTACATCAGGGCAGTCTTTCAGCGCCTCCAACAACGGCCAGAGGTAGGATTTCAAATACTCCTTGTCACCAGCCAATGTGCTTAGCCACTTCATATAAAAAGGGATGCTGATTATGACATTGGCATCCGGATTGCATGCCACCCGTGAGGACTTGCTATCAACTATCACGGTGTTCAACGCACTAAAGAGGGGCCAAACCCCATACACCTTAGACAAATTTTTCCCCCCGCACATTACTTTACCGCCTTCTTCCTTATCATCCTCACACTCCTCACCCGACCAAATGAAGACTGGATCTGCTTCAAAGGAACCCGTCAACCCAGTTAGCATAGTGGGGACAACATCAGCCATATATGATGGACCCGTACTTCCCCAGAAAGCAATCGCAAAGTGCGAAAAACATCTTGACAAAAAAGGTTTTAGCCAAGGCCTCAACACGACTCTCCGAGAATGAGTTCTGGTGGTTCCACGAATTCGATGGTGCGGGTTTGTGATATCTAGCGGGCTGCAGTCCAGCAGAGTGCCATGGACATTAAAAATTATTAATTTCGACCTGGAGGTTCTACGGCGTGAGAGAATGTCGGAAACAGTGATGGCTGGACCCACCTCATTTGACGTACAAGTATGGACGTCAATGGGGGTGATTACCTTGCTCGGAGACTTGGGAGCAGGCGCTCTCCGCGCCTTCTTCTGCCCAGTCTCCACCGCAACGGGTCCGGCCGCTGCTACGACTTCCTCGGACGCCACAGATTCCACGTGAACTGGGCCCACCTCAGTCTCCGCCACCTGCACTGTTCCTATGGTGGGCAGTTGAGGGGCACCCTCCTCCGTGTTTGAAGCCGGGACTTGAGCTGGGGCACCCTCATCTGGGGTACTCGCAATCACGATTTGGTCGGGGACGTGGCCACCTTCGTTTGTCTCAACGCCAAGTGCGGGATTCTCTTCAGTTGGGGTCTCCTGGATTTTGGGGATGGCATCTTTGACTGCAGAGGGCTGCGCAAGCTCGAGCTCTGCGGATTCCCTTGGACTGACATGCCACTGCTTCCGAATATCCTTCGCTTCTTGGTCTGTGTCGGAGGAGAGTAACACTTGCGCGACAGTCACGTCGCCTTCATCAGCCGATTGTCTTGCTCCAACCCGCACCCCTCTCTTCTCTAGAATGCGTCCTGCAGGCAACTCTGAAACGAGTGTATCCAGGGACTTTACCTTCCGGCTGGAATTCAGAAGCGCATCGATAGGATCCACCTCAAGCACGCCACGATTGTCTTTGGGGTCACTCTCCGACTGAGTTATGCAAGGGCTGTCATTGTGGGCAACATTGGACTTCCGCATGAAAGTTTCAACCATAGAGCGAAGGTCTTCAATTGCCCGCGAAGTCGCGGTGTTTGTTGCCAGAACTTGGCTAAACTGATCCGACACATTCTGTTTCAGAGCAGCCACTTCCGCCCTCAATACCGTGTCGCTGGCCACCCCTCTCTGCGCAAACGACAAAACAAGAAAGAGGGAGTCAACGCACATGTGGGTTCGCATATTGAAAGTATAGGGTCAGACAGGCTACAAGGACTAGCTGCGACACTTGAAGAGAGCTTTCGGACGACTGCAAGGGCACTCGGGCACGACTTCACCGTGACTGCATTCATGTTGTCACTGCAACTAAATTGAACCTTCCAAATTTCTGCCGTCAGACTTTAGTTCTAATTATCCCCCCTCAATTTCATCCGTGTGGGCTTCACACAGTGACCATACATACAAGACACATCTAGCCAACCAGTCCTAGAAATGACAGCAAACAGACTTCAACATGGCAATTTCAGTGCTTCGCTATAACACCCCCTGTCAATTTCCCTGCTCAGAAGTTCAGTTGTCAGTGCAATTTCCTCCCAACAATTTTGCAACATTGTGAAATGAATCGGCCAAAAATGAAAAAGTGTAGGGTGGCAGAGACTGAGGCGATTTGACCACGGGACTCCATTCACGGCGGAATATCCTTCAAGACAAGAACTGGGGGAAGTCAGAGTCATGTAAAAGGGTCATGTACAGGAAGATAAATAACTTGACATAGCCCGGGACCATTCGCAGCCACGTACAACGAAGACAAGCGAAAACATGAAAACATGCCACAAGTGTACGAGGATGAGTGGAGAATTACCGAAGCTGCAGGGGTGACGCCACCGCTTGCCCGCATGCCCTCCGCCAGTTCTGTGATCCCCGGACTGCTGGACCGCCCGTCTCTCTGCAAACATACCGGCAACCAGTCAGGATGTTCGGGCCCCATGAAAGCACATGCAAAACAAGTGGGCAGGAAGAAGATATGATAGGACGGAGCAACAGACACAGTGGACACAAGCACAAACAAGAAGGATGCTTACCACTTGCGCTTCCACGCCTGCTTTTCCTTTCCGCCCTATTACACTGCAGTGCTTCACACTGTAGCGTGCAGCAGTCATCTTCTCGGACTTCCGTTTCTGAGCATCCGTATCCCAGTAGGCAATCAACCGTTTCCACTGGTCATCGTCAGTTATGTGCATAGGCGTCTCTTTGTGGCCTTGATTGTATAGCATCTTCAACCGAGATCTCTCGCCTTTCATGAACCTCGTGACTGCAGTACGAAATCCAACCATGCTCAGAGGAGTACCCACATACTCGAACTCGTTATCCAGTGCTTCCCGTAGTTTGATCAGAGTGTGAGGCTTGTGTTTTCCCCATTCCACCATGCTCATATCTAGGATCTTTGGCGTGAACTTCCTGATCGCCTTGTCCCAGGCATTCTTCCCCTCACAACCTGCATCTACCTCGCCACCTTCCTGGACGAACACAAAATTGGGCTTTGTGGAAGTCGAGGACCGCTCGAGACTACCCAGCTCATACGCAGTGCGCTTTTTCCTTCGCTGACCTCGTTCCAATACATCACTTCCCGCGCCACTTGCTTGCCACGCACCCTCGTATGTGTTTGGCGGACCTGCAGCCCAAGGCAGTGGTGGCTGGCTTGGCTGCTGCGGCATCCACTGGCCGGGCATCCACGACCATCCTGGCAGGTAAGGCACAGAAGGCGCGGTTGTGGGCTGCGTCGGAGGATTCACTGTCGCTTGATTAGTCGCGGCCGATCTTCCTAGAAGTTCGGATTTTGAACGCTTCTTCCGCCGGTTGAGCAAGGGCTCCTCGACCTGAACATCATCGTTGCTGGAGTCCACAAAGAGTGGTTCTTTGTACTCTGCACCGACATTCAAAGCCAAACTGTAATTTCATGAAGCAATGTGCCGGATGACGTGACCCCTCTCTCTGAAAATGTCCTCACAACTATCGCTTTTTGACCCGCGACTCGATTTCATGGAAACATACAGCTTTGCGGCGTTGCGGACCGTCCAAAATGGAATAGACGTCAAGAAGTCGAGCACAGTGTCGGCTCCCTCAAACCCTAATCCTTGAACTCTTTGGGGTATAGCAAATTACCTGCGGCAGCTGCCTCATTCTCCGATTGTTGTCGAACATGGTTACAAGCAAGTGCTAAATTCATCATACTTGCTGCGATTGTTTCAGAATTGGACTCCGTGGCATCGGAGGAGGAGTCCCGCTCGCTGGTCATCCCTGCGGCGCCCGCGGCTTCTTCTTTATGCTTACAAAGTGTGCGCAACCTCCGTCCTTTCCGTCCTCAGAGTCCTCGCTGCCGCGCACTCCTGCGCAGTCCCTCACCCCCTCCTCCCGCGATTTCAGCGCTCTCTGGCTTCTTCAGCGTGGGCTGTTTCTCCTGATCCCTGCAACGCAGACTTCCAACCGGCAGGAGTGAGGAACACTCGCGGTGAGATCAGCGGGCTAAAGTGATGGACTCAAACTATGGTGACGACTCTCCCCAAGGCAGCACAATCACAGCAAACAAGAGGCGTGCGCTAGGGTTCCGACAGGCCAAATACTCAGAAAAGGTGCGAGATGATACACGTGGCCGCCCGCAAGTCCACACCCTTTATACGCTGCACTGGACTGGCGGCCACAGCGATAACATGACCCGCGACTCCCACGTGACTGAGAAGCAGTCACGTAAGGAAAATGGGCCCGCAAAGCGACTCGTAAACAACTTACACGCGACTGCAGATCTCTTGACTTCCACCGTAGCCCGATTTCAAAAAAAAAAAGGGTCCCTTAACCCTAGCGCGGTATGTAAATGTATTGAACAAAGGAACTCAGCGATCACAGACTTCAGGAAGAAAAACAAACACGCCACGAACTCAACTATGGCCTTAACAGATCAGAAAAACGTGCATGCATTTGTGAGGTTCGTCTTTGCGACTTACGCCGTCAGGCCGTTTGGACCTGCATGGCGATGCAGCATGAAGAGGGCACAAATTTCAAGGCAGACGACAACGGCCACTGCAAACTGAAATAACTTACATTGCTCTTTTCACGACGAGGACCTCCTCTAGCCTCTTTTTGTTCTCCGCCACCCACGCGTCTCTGAGCAGCTCGTACTCACACCGAGGATGTGGCGGGCTCGATGCTGGCGACTCCATCTTCCCCGCCTGAGTCCAGTTGCTTCTGCGCCTGAGTCCAGTTGCACTTGCGCTGGTGCCTGTTTTCCTTCGATTGCAGGCAAGACTACCCAGCACGTCGAGCGCCTCCGATTGTGGCCCTCTTCCGCCCAAGTTCGATGCTCACGCACTCACCAGGAGCGATCCTGGAGCTTCACAGGATTCCACAAAGAGAGAAAGAAGCACAAGAAAGTGCCTCCCCCTTCAATCCAAGGTGCGTTTGGTTGAATGCATTCATTGAAGGGAAGTAGTGGTCAGGATTTGGCGGCTGGCAATAAATTTCGGCAGCCTTGAGTTACTGCATTTGAGCCTGATTAGACTACTCGGCTGATGGCAATCTGCCCCTGATTTTGCAATCCAATCATTACATGATAATCTAATGATTGGGAGATTGTGAAACTAGCAAGAGTGGCACCGCTAATTTCGTTTTCAGCAGGTTATTAGGGTCGGTAACTTGAAGTTCACAATGTCATGTCGGCCGAGGCAACACAGACGTTGTCGGGCGCTCTTGTAACTCCAGAACGACTCCAGAAAGTCATTTTTGAGTCACTGCTTGGGTCCAGAGACTACATAGTCACTCATGACAGTCGCCGCGCAGTTGCGTACTGTTGTTTCCCGAGACTGCCATGATGGAACCCTGTGTTTCAAAACTTATTTGAAATTTTAATGTGCATTTTTCCCGTAGACTGTCAAGCGAGCTTCCAGGGAGATGTCTATGAAGTGCAGGGGGGTGCACATAATTAAATACCGATCTTCTAATTCGTGTACTGGTCCACTGAGTTGCGCACAACCATTGCACATTCTTTTTTTCGTAACAATTTGCATGAAACAAACCGATTTGCAGCGACTACCTATGTATTCAGCATGGAAATGTGTGACATGTGAGAGTGCATTAGCTTGTTCCTGCACTATGCCAAAACATGTGCCGCACTATTTTTCTCAGTCCTCTTAGTCTCCTCAATCTTTTATTCCTGTGTAAGGTGGAGAAGCGGTGGTTCTTGTCAAAGTGAGTCCATTCATTCAAATCACTAATTGTTTTCATGTTTCAGAAACAGGAGCTTATATATGCACTGAAGTCCACACAGTTTGCGTTGCGCACGACAACTGCAGAGGGTGAATCACGCTCAAAGCCGGTGAGTATCTCAGTGAAAGCATTCCAATGAATTTGACCATGTCTACTCCCCATGCATGGACCAATCCATATGTCAATAAAATATGGAACCTCCTTATTTTTTTATAAAGTGTCCAATTCGTGGAGCCCCCATTCTTTCCCAATTTTTTTTTGGCTTCTCAAACACTTGGAGTAGAAATGCATTCCATGCATTTAATTTTACAAAGTGTCCAATTCCTGGAGCCCCCATTCTTTCCCAATTTTTTTTTGGCTTCTCAAACACTTGGAGTAGAAATGCATTCCATGCATTTAATTTTACAAAGTGTCCAACTCATGGAGCCCCCATTCTTTCCCAATTTTTTTTTGGCTTCTCAAACACTTGGAGTAGAAATGCATTCCATGCATTTAATTTTATAAAGTGTCCAATTCATGGAGCCCCCATTCTTTCCCAATTTTTTTTGGGCTTCTCAAACATTTGGAGTAGAAATGCATTCCATGCATTTAATTTTACAAAGTGTCCAATTCCTGGAGCCCCCATTCTTTCCCAATTTTTTTTTGGCTTCTCAAACACTTGGAGTAGAAATGCATTCCATGCATTTAATTTTACAAAGTGTCCAATTCGTGGAGCCCCCATTCTTTCCCAATTTTTTTTTAGCTTATCATGAAAGGATATTCTGTATTCCATTAAATGTTGACTTATGGAGCCCTCGTTCATTACCCATTTTTTTGGGCACACCCCGTTTCCATAGACTCCTATTTCCTTGTGCTTTTCCCTTTTTTTTTGATTTTCCATGGAGATTTTAACTCAATAATAAGTTACTACTTCTAACACTTCAAAGTAGTTCCTTTCCCATACACTCTACCTTCTCCTACCTTGCTCCCTCCCCTAGGTACAAGGCAAAGTAATAGTTTGAAATTGTCCTGCATCATATGTGTTGCCTTCTGCTCACAAATGAGACCTTGTCATCACTGATGTTGGTCCAGGAGTTGACGTCCCTTTTCTATCTGCACAGAATACATATCCTTTGTCATGGGTGTCAGTCAGGACGGACTCACATTTGCTACAGAACGACACCAGCATAACTCTCCCTAGTCACTCTGCAGTCGTAGGTTAGTTGTAAGCCTTCGCAACCTAGCTTGAGCCTACATCTACCTTGGCAGTTTCTTGTGCGACTAGCGTAGGCGAGCTTCGTTGGGCCCCGTCGGATCTTTGGGTTTCCACAAGGGATTCTCAGACTCCTGGCAACCGGTAAATGTCTCTATTGCAGGACCGGGGGCTATTCAAGACGGTAGAGTAGGTAGCACTTCCTAGTCAGTAGCAGCCCATCTTTTGCATTCGGAAAAGTTCTGAAAGAATTCCTGGATGTCGTCAATGCCCTCGCAGAAACGCCTTAGAGTTGCGCCGTTCTCCCGTAGTTGTCATGGATCACTGTTTCAGTATTCTTTGGGGTGTGTTTGTCTTGCTCTTCACCTACCCAGAAGCCCATATCAATTCTTGATCCTCACTTTTCCTAGCATGTTATCCTTTAAAGAGATATTTACTACCACCTCTTCTTTATCGCCACAAAATTCTTGTACAACTGTAATTTTCCACCACACGACCATAGCATGTGGCATTGCGAGTTGGACAAGGTAGGAGTCTTCAATAAGTGTACCTGTAGTTCCAGAAGTCATTGTGAAGTTGAAGGAGTTGTACTGCAGTCAAGTTGAAGTCTTCCAGTAGTTGTTCTGTAGTTTGTCTCCCACTATTATACCCTGTGATGTTTTCCTTGAAGAAGGGTCGTTTTGACGTCCGCATTGTGCACAGTGCGCAGGAGGCAAAGCAGAGGACTTCACACATACAACCAGGATGATCCCTGGTAGACTTCCCTTGTCTGATAGCGTCAGATAGCGATTGCGAGATGACTGGCTGTGGAGTAGACAATTGCAGTGGGCTACACAGTACAACGTGAAGAGACTACATTGTCCGTGCACTGCATGCCGTGGGGGACGCCGACTACTGATACGGAACGTGAAGGAGCACCTCATCCGCAATGGCAGAGATCCTAATTCCCGTATTTGGAGAGGTCCAGGTGCCCGAGACTCTTCCGATGAAGAGTGGGAGGAACAATTTTGGGGACCGCATACAGATAGAGAGCAGGAAGTGGATGCCACAATTGATACACGTGGGATGATTGACCAAGCACTTGGACAGATCAATGTCGCTGATACAGCTGCGGAAAGAGTCCAGCGTGAAGTCAGTGAGGCCTTTGCCACCGCGGACTCCATCCATGAAGAGTGTTTTGAAGTGGGCACGGAAGATGGTGCAGATGTTGATGAATGTTGGAATGAAACACCTGCTGCGGATATCCCAGCTGAGAATGCAGCAGAGCATGCCAACTTTGATGGCCGCTTATTGGAGGAGAGTTTGGAGGATTTGTACGAGGGGTCGCGATCCAGCAAGCTAGCCGCGACAGTGTTGCTAATGAATCTTTTCACTGTGCATGGGGTGAGCAATCATTGCGCCAAAGAAGTTTTCAACATTCTTCACTTGCATCTACTACCAGAGAAGAATGTATTGCCAAAAACATACCATGCTGCAAAGACGTTGACCACAAAATTGGGTCTCACATACAATAGCATCCATGCATGTGAGAGAGGATGTGTGCTATTTCGGGGTGAATACAAGGATGCCTTGCGATGCCCTAAGTGCAACGGCCGCCGGTACAAAGACGAAGCTCGTCGGGCCTTTCCAGTCAAAGTTCTCCGACACTTCCCCATTATTCCACGCTTGCAGAGGATTTATAGGAGCCCTCACATTTCGAAGTTGATGTTGTGGCATGCTGAAAATCATAGCAATCGGGAAGGTGGAGACGGCCTGGTCCGGCATCCTTGTGACTCAAAGGCATGGCAACACTTCCAAGAGAACGTGGATCCAACCTTTGATAGTGATCCACGTAATGTTCACTTTGCTCTTGCAGCGGATGGAGTGAACCCTTTCAAGCAAAACAAATCATCTTGGTCAACATGGCCTGTCTTGTTATTGAACTATAATCTCCCCCCTTGGCTGAGCACAAAGAAGTTCTTTGTTATGTTGGCGCTATTAATTCCTGGAAGGGAATCCGTGACATCAGAAGTGTTCGATGTGTACTTGGAGCCCCTTGTCGATGAGTTGTTGGAGTTATGGGAGGGAGTTCCAGCATATGATGTGACGAAGGATGTCGGGTCCCAATCATTTCAACTGCGTGCCATGCTATTGTGGACTATTCACGACTTTCCCGGATATGGCACAGTAGGTGGATTCTCACACCAAGGCTACGCAGCATGTCCTTGGTGCGGAGTAGACCTAGGAGCTGAGCACTCCCTAGAGCTTGGTAAACAGACATATGGTGGGACTCGACGGTGGTTGCCTGCAGACCATCCATATAGATCGGAGGAAATGAAGGAGAACTTCAATGGCGCCATGGAAAACCGTCCTAAACCACGCTCAGTTACAGTCGAAGAGCAATTGCAACACGCACTGGAGTGCCAGGCTTGGAGGGCGGCTGGCCATAGAGACGGTGCAGCTGGGGATCCATCAAAAGTTTTTGGTGTGAAGCGGTTAAGTATTCTATTCTGATTGCCATATTGGAAGGTGAGCTACTGTGGTCCTCTCTGTGAACAGGGGACGTGACTTGTAGGGGACATGCATAGATTTATACAGTCGTTTTGAAGTCACCGTTGAGTAGTGGTGAAGTCTCATCAGTTTAGTAAAACTAATTCATGACAGATCCTGTGGACGTGTTTTGAAATTAGAGATTCTGCAGAGAAAGACAAGTACGGATAATTTTGGGGGACCCTTGTCCTGAATAAGGTGTGTGGACAATAGAAGCGCTGCATGGTCTGTGCAGTTCACAAATGAGATCCTCAGCAATAGTGTAGGGGCGACCTATATCTTGGTTGCTGCTTATTTGTAATCTAATCCCAAATATTTTTGTGGAATGCCTTGCAGCATCTCTTAATTCGCTACACATTGGACGTCATGCATTGCGAAATGAACCTTGCAAAAAAATTCCTGAAGACCATAGCAGGGAAGAAAGACACAGTGAAGGTGAGAAGAGATTTGCAGAGGCGAAACATCCGAAGACACTTGTGGTTGATTCCAAACCCACGCAATCCAAGGAAGATGGTGAAGCCGCGGGCATCATATGTGTTGACGGAGGATGAGTTTGAGAAGTTTTCAAGTTGCGTGGAGTCCTTGAAGACACCTAGTGGCTTTTCTTCCGACCTAGGCAAGTGTATACGGAAGAAGAATTTTGGTGGTCTTAAATCACACCATTACCATGTATTGATGCAACAAGTTTTGCCACTAGCGCTTCGAGGGTTGATGGCACCACGTCCCCGTATGGCTGTAATGAGGATGTGTAGGGTTTTCAGGCGCCTTTGCACCAAGGTCTACAATCCAGCAGACTTCACGTCATTGGAAGCCGATGTAGCGGAAAGCATGGCATTATTGGAGATTGAATTTCCACCATCTTTTTTTGACATTATGACGCATCTTCCTTATCATCTAGCACAAGAGTTGGATTTGTGTGGACCGGTGAGTGCCCGTTGGATGTATCCGGTTGAGAGGTACATGAAAGTGTTAAAAAACCATGTGCGGAATATGGCCCGCCCCGAGGCATGTATGGCAGAAGGGTATTTGAAAGACGAGTGCATCGGCTTTGTAACAGAGTACTTGCAGAGATTTGAGCCCACGCGTCGACGTGTATGGGACGAGGACGAAGAGTATGGGGATGCCGAGGAGGTGTTGCAAGGTGCAGGCAAGCCGTATGTGATGAGCCCGGCCCTGCGTGACATTACGCACGATTACGTGCTGACAAATGTATCCTGTATGCAGGATTTATATGAGTAAGTCCCTTTTCTAAGCCGTGCCTGTCATATTACGATATTGCGTAGATACTTTCCGAATGGCATGAGCAGTCTAGCACAGGAAAGTCTGTCCTCCTAAACCTAGTTCTTTTGCTCTATAGTTGTACAGAAGTTGAGAGTAAGTGTTTTTTGTGTACCGCGACTCAATCTGGACTAGTGAGTGGGCGCCCAAGTTGCATGACAGTCACGGTACCGTCAACCGCGTCGGAGTACAGTCGTAGCGGTTACGGCGTGCATGCATGTTCCATCCTAAACCTAACACCCCCCATCGTTTTTTCTTGTAGGAAGTGGCGTGCAGAAGCCCGTGAGAATCCGTCAACAGCCGCATTGGCACAGTGGATTCAGAGCACTGTTGATGATTCGGAGCATGATTTCAGGAACCCCAACAACGTGGACCAGTTTCTGTTGAGCAAGAAACCATCACAAAAAGCGACTCGATACGCTCGCATCATGGCATTTGGCAACCACTTTCGAGTAGAAGATGAGGCGTCAGCTGAATTGGTGAGCTATAACAGTGGTGTGGCTTCCGTTTTTGAGGTACCGTCATACAATGCAGATGATGCATCTGTTCCCTATGTCGGCATCTTGAAGGATATATTGCTATTAGATTATGGGCCTCTACAGACAGAGATCAGTTTGTTGCGATGTGAGTGGGTGAAGCCGTCCGACAATCGCGGGAATCCTACATACACACGTGATGATGCCGGTTTTCTTGTGGTGAACTTCCACCACAAACTTCCACGGTTAGCGGAGCCTTTCATTTTCCCTAGCCAGGCCACGCAGGTTTTCTTCTCTGATGTTGTAGACAAACCTGGTTGGAAAGTTGTTTTGCACCAAGAAGCGAGAGCGAAGCGGGAAGTGTTGGATACAACGAATGCCTTCATCAGTACAACCGTGGACACAGCAGGTCTTATAGCTCCACGTCAAATGCCAATCCCCCCCGATGCGGTCAATCTTGTGGGCGCCATAGACTTGTCTGTGGAAGACAATTTACTGGCGCAGTTAGGATATTAGGAATACTTTCCAGTCGACTACTAGTACAGTAGTAGTCGTTTTGTAGTAACACTGAAGTTGCCGTGCAGTCGTGCCCGAGAGTGCTCAACATATGGCCTGAAATTGGTAGAATGAATCTTTGTATCTGTGTTCCATACGCGGTGATGGTTCGCATGTCTCCCTGCGCACATTTGTATTCCCACTTAATCTAACGCTGATTTCGTATAGTTGGCTTTGTTGACCACTCCCCTGGCTTGCATTGTTCCATACATACTAGGACTCAATCCTATGAGAGTGAGTACATCCGCCTTTCTTGCGCAATGTGTATCCATGAATGGAGTATTGCTCTCAGACTCAAGGACATCATCTCTTTCGTAAGCACCTGACCATGTGACATGTATAGGTTTAGGCCCTGGATCCCAAAGAACAAATAAGCCAACCATAATTAGACTAGAAAACTTCTATGGAAAACATTGCCTTCTATCGTGTTTCTGTTTTAGAGCAACCTTGTGCATTGATTGCATCTACCGTACTGCTCACTTGTTTCAAATCGACAATGCATACTGGCGGTAAGATTTCCAAAAGCCATCATGCATGCGACTCATGCATTAGTGGATACCAGATGTATCTGCAATGTAAAATTAGCCATTGCATGTGAATGCAAACTTGTAGCCGAGGTTCTGTAGTTCCTCCCTCCTTCTGAATGCAAGTACAAACTTGACTAGGTCAAAGAAGTTCACCACCCAGTTTCCTCAAACCGACTACTCACGGACTGCAGTCACAGTTTTTTTATCCCAGTCACCCTGTAGTCGCTCTGTAGTCACTCAGTAGTCACTCGAAGTTGTAATATCCACTCTTCACCAACTAGGTCTCCACGTCCCCATACATAGTCTGCCACGTCAGGAAGGCATCGACGCTGCGAACGGGAAGTGCCGGATGAAACTAAGTGTGTGTTATTTCCTCATCCCGAATACAAAATTATAACATGCCATATATATAAAAATATACGTATATATTATATATATTATTCGTATTACATATATAATATATAGTGTATTATATATATTAAACTATATAATATTATATTAATATATTAATACACTTATTTATGTTTATATAATATTACAATAAATAAATAAATATATTAATATCATAATATTAATGAACATGTATTAATTATTATATTAAATATTATAATGTTATATATTATATATTATATAATGGTGTAATTATATAAAATATTGTAATATATAAATATATTTGTTATTATGTTAATATATAATTATTAATGTTATATGTTATAAGTATACATGTATATATGTTTTTTGTTATATTATAACTTTTATTAATATCTTCAATGTATTTAAATTTAAATATATTGGTACACATACTTAGCCAAAATTGTATCAGAAGGGATGATAACAAAGAATAATGTGAAACGAAATTACAAGTGCTTATTTAACGCATGTAACCAGTACAACCAACTGTCTGTCTAAACAAAGGTTTCAAAATATCAAATCGGTCGACTCATCAAGCGTACCTAGGTGGGGGGGGATACACTGCAAAAAAATGATGAAAAAACAACTTCAAGAAACGACTGCAAAACGACTGAAAAGCAGTCGTTCCGGACAAAACGACTGTAAAACGACTCAAGGCCCTGCAGTCGTTTAGGACAAGTCGTTTATAAACAACTAGACTTCTATTATCACCATCCATTTCTACATCCAAGGTAGAAATGGATGAAGTGATAAAGAAAGTTGGGCTTAAGGAAATGTCTGTAGAGCTGCCATGTGGAAAGTGGGAGTGTGGGACTTCTAAAACATCTGACGTGGACATCTGACATGGACATCCACGTGGCCAGTCGTTTTGAAGTTGTTTTTAAAGTCATGACTGACCCATGATGAATCTGACGTGGATGGCCACGTAGGAAGTCATTTTTGAGTCGTTTTTGAATCATTTTGCAATCATTTTGTAGACTTTGCTGTTGATGTTATTATTGACATTTCTAGTCATTTTTGAATAATTTTAAAATTAACATGATGTGTGTAGAAAAGAGTGTGGGGCCCATTATTTGAGTAGTCATTATGTAGTCACATATCAATACATTCAAAGTTTCACAATAATATACCATATACAATACACTACATACAATACATCATACATCATATACCATACACCATATAATATACACCATACACCATACATCATATACCATACATCGTACATTGTACACCATACACCGTACATTGTAATTGACATGTGTCACTTGGCTTTCAAAGCCACTTAATGTGTGAGTAAGAAGAAATGAAATGACAAGGCTTTTATACTAGTGGGGTGGTAGGAGACAAGACAAACCATGTGGGATATGTAAAACACAGGAATTGTGTTACAAGTAGTATTTCAAATCTCATTTAAGCATGGTAGATTAATTTTTTTCAAAAACCTTTGAACTAAAAAAAGTTGGTAAATCAACCTCACTTTCATCTCCAAAAATCCATTTTATATTTTGAGCCTCAAATCAAAAGTTATGGACAATTTTGAGAAAAGTATTAGAAAGGATATTTAGTTGAATAGCTCTACAGTGATCCAAGATGTTTCAACTCATTTTGCAGTTGCAGGAAGTTGTTTTGCAGTTGCAAGAAGTCGTTCTGCAATCGCAAGAAGTCATTTTGCAGTCTTAAGAAGTCATTCTACAACAACACCAGAGAAGGAGCATTGTTGTTCATGTAAGAGGGGAATAAGCTTTAACAATTGCGGCTACAACTATGAAAACACCTTCCTACCTTTACGTTGGAACCTTCAGAATGTCTGTTTTGAATCATATGAAATGTCTGGAAATATTGCAAAGTTACCAATGCAAATGAGAAATTATAGTTGTTGTCCTAGTAGGAGTGTAAATGAATTTCAAAGTAAACCCCGACAAAGAAAACATGAGACCCTAACAAAACAAAAAGGCCATTGGGAATGAATAATTTATAAGAGAAGAAAAAAATAATTTTTTCTTTTTAAAGAAGGTTGAAGAAATAAATTTAAGAAGATAAATAAAGACTAAAGAAAAGAAAAAGTCAAAAAAGATTTAAAGAAATGAAGAAGAAAATAGAAAAGGAAAAAATTGAGTAACAAAAAATAAATTACAAGGATTACAAAACTCTAAAACAATATGAAGGAATAAAATTACCAAAATAAATAAATAAATAATTATGTTTGTTTTTATAGAAAAATTCTAGGAAATAACAGCAAATGAAACTAATAAGAGAAAAATAAAAAAATCAACAACACATAAAAAAGAAAAAGGTAGAAAAAGAGATGAAAAGACTAAAATAAATTTTAAAAAGAGAATGAACAAGAAATAAAAAAAGAAGCCTTTTTGTATGCATCATATTTTAAAGCTCAGATGAATGACTTCAAATCATTTGATCCCTACAAAAAAATAAAAAAATAAACAAAGAGTACATACTAAAAGTATTTAGGAACTAAGGCACTTTAATTGCCTAACATTTATTAATTTGTTTGTAGACAACACATCATCTTGTTAAAGTTGCATCCTTTAACACTATATTGCATGGAAACATCATAAAGATTAAAACTATTTTGCGCCAAAATACAGTGATTAGTCAGTCATTCTACAATGGCCCTACAGTAAAATCAAGGTTGTACGGAACATCTTTTTCTATCATGTCTTTTGTAGTAGCCTCTTTCTTTTTCTTTTTCCATCAATAAGCCAAGAAGTCGTCTGCCAGTTACATATTTGTCTCAAAGTCATCTACCAGTTACATTACAGTCATTTCTTAGTCGTGCTACAGTCATATTTTTAGTCATCTTCAATGCCACCCTGCCACATCAGACTGTTAACGACACTGTCAACGGATTGTGCAGATGAAACTCACCTTTTGTTAACTCTTCATCTTGCAGTCGCGGACGCGACTCTATGGCGACTCTGTGGTGGTTCAAGGGCTGTAGGGTTAGCAGCGTTGGTGCAATTAGGGAGCCATAGTCGTTTTCTAGTCATTGTGGACATCCAGTCGTTTATCTCTAGTCGCATTTTGGCCCTTTTTCTTGTAGTGCAAATGCTAATAAATTTCAGCCACCTTAGTAAGAGAGACTTAAACTATTACAGGTAAACCCATATTTCCTTGCCATAAATTTAGTTAGAACCATATCTTGATGTCAAATCAATCACTAGATATGGTTAGGTGGTTGGAAATTTGTACTAGTTAGGTGTACATGATTTTTGATGTGTCACCTACTTTTGCAAAACACATTTTTGGATCCTTTCTTTTACTAACATGTATAATTGTCAAAGCTACATCAAGGTCATAACCATATTCCATAGATTAACTATGAAATTTTGCTTTTCAAAGACTTTTGTCAAATTTAATTCTTTGCATTTAGCTTAAACTAAAAGATGAAGTCTAGAAAACAAACAAACAAACAAACAAACAAACAAACAAACAAACAAACAAACAAACAAACAAACAAACAAACAAACAAACAAACAAACAAACAGCCTCATTTAAGGTATTGATATATTAAATCCAAAATTTTAAAATTGCACTTTGATGTGGCATTTCAAGTGCTACATCACACTACAATTTTTTAATTACTACTTTTCAAAAAAATATTATTCTTTATTTGCAATACTGATAGAGATTTGCCGGCCCTCTTGACGTTCCAATCCTTTTCTAATGTTTATTTTTCAAAATAAGAAGCAAAATGGAAATGACTCAGCTTAGCATTTCTAAATTTTAATTTTTTTTGACTCCAAACATTTTCTTATAGCAAAAATGACTTTCTATAGTAATGGCAAATTAGAATCTTATCATGTTAAGAAAGTGACAAAAAACTCAACCTAATCTTTGTATTTTGTCTTGTAGCATAAATCTATCAAAGCACAAATCCTTTGCTTGTTTAGGATTGGTTAACCCCTAAATGACCAAGCTGCACTTTAAGGCAACATGGAGCTCACTACAAATGGAATTTCTATTTCTTTCTTTGAAACTTTTACAACATGGGAACGAGTTTTTTCTTTAAGGTCCAATAATTTTCATAACTTTTGACTACATGGTTAAAGTATTATTATTAGAGAGTTGGAAAATTATAAAACCATGTGGGTTTCATTTTTCTTGAGTTTTCTTATACCTCATAAAAAAAAATTGTCATTTGATTTTTGATTTAGTAGGACTAGAAAAAGTGTCACTATTAGGTGTTATTACCTTATAGAATACCTTACACAGAATGACTTTGAAAATTCACACCATCACGTCTTGGGAAACTAACACATAAATCTATAATAAAACTAGAGCAAATGAAATTCAACATCATCAAAGTCACAATAAGATGGGTACTTCCAAAATTCCAGCCTATCTAAAACAACGATATACATCTCCAAAGGCAAATATGTATTTATATTGAACGGTCGATTTTTAGAAAATCTACCAAAAAAACTTTGCCCCTTCACAACTCTTGCATATGATACTCAAGTGTTGCATTCTTTTGTGGGTGATTGCAAAAAACACTCCATGTTTTTTGTTCAAAATGTAGTTTTTTGCCATAGGCCTGGCAGTACTATATAGTACTATGATTCTGCAGCGCCCCTCAGATCTCAACCGTCAATTCAGGGCGTGTGCAAATTTCAACCATCAATTTAGTACTATGTAGTACTATAGATTGCTCCAAAGTACTACAGAAGCCACTGGAAGCAGAAAAGGGGTTTGTGCACCCTTTGTTTTTAATAATTCAAAAAAAATTCAAAAACAAAAACAAAAAATTCCATTAAGCTGGAGAAGATTGTGCTCACATTGCACCAAAAAATTAGTGGAGGAAAATTTTTCCCTCTTCCTAACCTTCGCGCAAAGGAAGGTCACTTTGACCCCATGTGGACAATTGACATGTTGCTATTTTCATAAAAATTCATCGTCAATCTTTGTAATATTAGTAGACCTCCAACATGTCCAATTTGTGGCTTCAAATTCGCATTTTTGGGTCAAAAATAGGACTAAAACCCCCCAAAATGGCCAAAATAGACACCCAATTGGGGGAGTTTAAAAATAGTAGACTAATTTCGAAAAAAATGAGAAAATTACTCAAAGTCAATAACTACCCTATGTACCTTTTTTTCAAATTTCAAGCCAAATGGACAAACAATGCAAAAGTTATGAGCAAAAAACCACCCGTCCAAGGGCAAGGGGACACAAAAAAGGACAAGTGTTTCTTGCAATCACCTTTGTGCATTGGAACATCCTTTCGTTTGCCAGCAAGAATTTAAATTTGAAAATTTGACAATCTAATCCTTAAATGCCCAAGGAATTTTTTGAGCTTCTAGCAATTGCTCGAAATTGAATTAAAAACCAACATTTTGATATATAGTATCAATTTTTTGAATTGTAACCATACAGATTCAAATTAGACATGCTATAGATGATATAGGAAAAGAAAATTCAATAATTTCAGTTACGGGCGAAAGTAATTTGATGTCTTTCAATCCTCTTTCCACATGCCAAATTTTAAAAGTTGGTCACCAAAAATAAAATTATGAGGTTAAAGGGCCTAACATACATCACCCCAATCAATTTATGGCTTCTCCAAATCTACTCTACAATTTTTTCTATTGAATGTCCAATGTGATTCTTTTCTCCAAGAGCCCTCAACACTACGGAAAGTCAAAATTGCAATGGACACCCTTGTACAAAATCTTGAATAGAAAAATCATAACCAATCATTTTTGAAATTGGATTTTTGTTGCTAAAATTAGACTTCAAAAAGTAATTTTCAATAACATGAACCACTAAAAATAGTAGCTAGGTTAGCAATTTTATTTAACTTCAAAATATTGTCAACACCAAAATTTGGTGCCTCGGGCATTTAAAGGCCAATAACAACAATAACTGTGTATTAGTAAATAAAAATGGTTATTTTGGGTGTCCATGAAAGGATGAAAAAGACTGATTTTTGATTAATCCAAAAACTAAATCACCGTTGAAATTATATTGATATAATTTCGTAGTACACTATATAGTACAAGCACACAAAATAGATATATTATATTCTCTAAACAAGCATAAGTGAACAAACTCACTTCTACAAATGAAGAAGACTATGCACAACAGATTTAATTACTTCATCAGAATTATCAAAATAATAATAATCTTGTTTTGCAAGGTGGTGAATTAATAAAGTAAAAGTATACATTTTCATTAAAAAAGAAAAGAAACTCTATTACATTTACTTTTAATTTTATTTTACTTCAATATAGTTACCAAAGTAAAAGATTGTTCCCAATGGAAAGCAAGAGTTCTTTACTTTTTTCCTTTTACTTTTCTCTTGATTTGCATCTTCTACTATATAAACTAGAGACTCTTTATTCAAAACTGTTTCAATAGAAAAAATAGCTCTCAAAGCCATTCAAGTTGTTGTTTAGGATTATTTGCAGTGATCTACTTTGAACATTGATTAAACATGGCGATGCCATCAAGGAAGTGGATTTGTGATGATGAACTGGAAACAAATGTGAACAAAAAGAGAAGAATAGAAAACACAACTACAAGTAAAAGAGTTTCGCGTGAAGGTCTAATGGACGAGTTGGTTAAACCGTTATCAAAAGAGTGTCCAAATTGCAAGTCAAAGAACTATAAGTTTATGATGTTTGCAAATAAAAATTACAAACAACCTCGTTATAAGTGTTTAAACAGTGATTGCCCAATGGTAGCTTACACAGTTGGCGGCAAAGTTCGTGAAAGGAAGGCACAAGGCATTGATGCTAAAAATGCCATACCAGCTAGCAAAGCCGTGCAAAAAACTGCTAAGATTGCTCCAAAATCTAGCAAAAAACCTTCTTCCGTATTCCATATTGATGAAACAAATAGTGGTGACAATCAAGAGACAATGGAAGTCAACGAATTTACGGATCTTAAAGGTCTTTTTGATGACAATGACTTTGGAATGACTTCACATTTTAGTGATTCTAACAACACTTCAAATAGTAGTGATTCTGACGACACTTCAAGTAGTAGTGATTCTAATGACACTTCAAGTGAAATTATGGATTATGAACATGAACATCTAGTGCCAAAGATGACCAAAAGAGAGATAGAAATTGCAGATGAAGTTGATGAAGATTATTCTTTCTTTGAAGAATATACAAACAAAGATGGTGAAACAATAGAACTATTAACTTTTGTTGAATATGTAAATCCATAATCTATATTTACTACTATGGATGCTATGTTCAAGTTCAAACAAGGCCATAGTCTTGCTGATTATGATTTCCTATAGGACCTTCTAGCAAAGAACATGATTCCTCCTTCAAAGCTAGAATTCTCACCACAATCTGGCAATGCATCATGGGAAAGCCAAACATCAACAAAACACATGGATTTCCAATATTTGGTATAAACACTAACTGCCAACTTTAGCGTAAATTGATGACCACTACACACAAGTCCTATACTATTGTCTAAGTCTATATGTCGGGCTAAAGAATCATGGACCTAACAATTCCTACTTGTAGTCTGGATGTTATTTTGGTTTTTACCAATTGGTTGTTTTGCATGTCTATTTGTAGACTTTAACAATTGGATGTGTAGTTTAAGAGTTTACTAGCAGTAGTTACCAATTGGGATAGTGATTCAATTGAATTGAGATGTAAAGGAGTGGAAATCCAATTGGTAGTTAAGTTGGTTGAAGACTTGAGCTTATAGGCAGGTATTTTCTCAATTGGAGTTCAGTCGACCTCAGTGAAAGGAATTCATTTCCAGTTGGAAGTAAAAAACAATTGTGTGTGTTTTGTAATTTGTGTTTGATGTTATGAATATAAGTGTATGTTTGCAATTATGAGTTTGTGCAATGGTTGTATGTGATTGAATGTTTGATTGGAATTAATTGAGACTATGGATATGAGTGGGAGTCCAATTGGAAATAGATGTGTATGCGGTGAATGAAGAATATCAATTGGAAGAGTAAAATTGTGATATGGATGTTGGTGAACAATTGTGAGAAATTGATAAGGAAACGTGTGGTTGAGTGAACTATGGAGTGTTTACCAATGGGATTTGAATTAATGGTTAACTTGGATAATTTTGATTAAGTGAGAAAATTTGTAAGTGAATCAATTGGAAATTAAATATGACAAATACAAGGAGTCTGTCGAGTGACTGTGAGTGTTGAACAATCAGAAATTTGTGTGAAGAGAGATTAGGGAGTTTGTAATAAATTGGACGGTGTATAAAACCAATCGAAGAAGTTAAAGAATTAAAGTCAATTGGAATATGATAAGTATGATTATAAATAAAATCCATTGGTGATAATTTAAAGTGGATTACTGGAATTAGTGAGAATAATTAATTGAAAAACATAATTTAGATTAATGTCATCGAATATTAAAAGAGAAATTGAGATAAATATACAAGATAACAATGACTAAAGAGTATTTTGAATTGAAGACAAAGAAGTGTGCATATTGTCAATAATCGGATAATCTAAGAATGAAGTGCAAGACTAAAAAGGAGAATTTATTAGAAGAAGACAAAGCCAAGAAATCAATTGGAGAAAAGCTAAAGAAGAAGAAAAATGAGGAGAATCTTGGGGAAAAGAATTGAAAGAGAAGAACAATTGCAGTAAAGCTGGAAGATCAACAGCAAATGAATGTGTTGATAAGTAGTTCTAAAGCCATAGTGATTGATACAATAAGAAAGAACGGTATATTTCAAAATCTTGCAATTGTTGTGCTTTGGATTAATAACAATTCCAGTTTAAATAAATTTACCTCCTAAAGTTTGAACTCTATTTTGGGTTTATTTTAGAGAATAGTCAAATTAAAAATCCATCTACACTACGAACAAAAGCTAATTACATTGAAAAATCATGTCTATGATACAAAAAGATCTTGGATTGGACTCAACACAAACCTTCCGGTGAGTGCGTGAGTGAAAATGCACTACAAGGAACTCTGTGTCCTATTTGACAAAAAATTAACATAACTTTGTCAATTCCTTTGTCAGTGGAAACGTGTAGGTTCGGCCACTTCTTTGACGGAACTTCGTCAAAGTATTGTCACTTCTGACAAAATCTGCGTCAGCTTTTCTAGCCGTTTCCTTGCTGGCCCGGTTGCATGGCTTCACGAATTATCCTTCACAACAATTACTGTTGTGCTTTTCTCTAGAAAAAAGATGGTCAGCGGACCGCGGTGCTTAGGTCGATGCACAGACCTAGAAATTGACTTGCTGAGATTAATTGTGCGGTAGTATGGTACAGTTGGAGGCCCTTCTCACAATCAATTAGTTGCCACAAAGCTTTAAAAATGAGCAAAATAATTCATGGTATGCCCCAGTCACATACTTGAAAAGAATAGAATTTTGAACATCTGCATTCGAGATGTTATTACTGCACGGTATATATACAATGAAATTGAACATTCTATAGATGAAAACCTACTTGATAGGCTTTGCACACACTAGATGACGTCCTCCACAGTGCTTATTTCCTGTACAACAACCAACGTAAGCAGCGCAGGGACGAATTTGACTCTTTGCGTAGCAAGCAGGAACAAACTTGTCTAAATCTTATCACAATATACACACTCACACAGTAAGTCTCTCCTTGTACACCTTCATGGACACTCAACCCAAACGTCTTCAGGATTATTTTCCAAACTTTTGTTTTTAAAACGGCACCTACTGTGCACACTAGGATCATTTTCCGGCCAGTGCTCTACAACTAACATGCAACCGCTTACAATCACAACAGCTCCTCATCCCTATTTTCTTTCTCTGCCTCTTTAAAGTGCGAGTGCCTTCAATTTCCTCCGGTTCCACAGCTTCTGCGGCATCCTGCAAATCTTTAAAGATTTAGCCAAACCAATTTTGTAAGCGCCAGACAAGCCTAAGTATTACATGAAACACTGAAACTTCATTGCTTCTTACTACCCTCTGTCACATGACTTTAGTTGCAATACTTGTGCACCCTCCAAAGTATGATCATTTAAAGGTACCTCTAGTTCTTTGGAAATTTGCTATCCTGCTAAGCGCAACTTACTAGAAATGAAAAGACCGAGATATTCACAACTTAACTTCAAGTCATCTGAATTGACTGCGCCCATGATAGCATTCACATTTTAAGACTCCTCGGGTTTCAATATCCGCGAAAACTCACCTCTATAACACTATATACCAATGTTAAGAGGGGTCGTTTTTTGTCTCTTGGCTCTATGTTCTAACTTCTAGTTAAATTTCAACTTTTAATAGCCCACCTCTAATTTCATTTAGCCACCAAGCATAAATGTCTACATAGGGATTTGTTCATGGGTACGTCACAAATGCTTTGCTCTCTATCTTTAACGTTAAGCAAAGATTGGGTCCCAAGCATTCGGGGGAAGTATATTTGTCTTCACCACATTCTAGAAAGGGAGTAATGACTCTGGTATGTAATGTTACGTTTGTTGCACAAGAACCAAATCTGCAGCTAGTGAAGAATTACAAAGTGAAGGAGCTCCATTGAGTGAAACCCTTAATCTAACTTCTAACCTATCAACCCTCAATCCCGACTTATGCAATGAAGTAAACTAGATACTCACAACTGGCTATGACCCTAGATAAATAAAATGAACTGAATTATTCAAAAAGGCATTTCACAAGTATTTGGCATCTCAAACGACAAAAAGAGTGATGAACATTGACAATACTACAATACTTACTGTTGGTTCCACGTGACTTTTTAGAAGGGCTTGCACTGCCTACTTGTAGAGAAATCAGTACCAAGACGACTTGTTTCAAGCAACCTCTCAGAAATCTTACGCAATAATTATCAAGCTGCAATCAAAAGAGTCTATACACATCTTTTATAGCAAGGTAAGCGTTTATGATCATATGCAAGTAGATGAGTTAAGAGGCAGAACATTCTTACCTCAAAGATCTACCTCCTCAGAGTCGATCTCCTTTGAGCGCTCTGTATTCAAAATCCAACAAACTTGTTTAGGGCTTGTTAAGGGCTTAGAGTTTTGGAATACAACAGCGGATTTAATTGAATTTGACGAAATGGCATCCTTACTTTTGGCAGTTTGCGCCACACAAACTTGAAAATTTCTTGGAGAATGTCCTGCGCACAATGAAACCAGAGACAGGGCAGGCTAATTCTGTTAATGTCGCGACCAAGCCCCAACATCTGCCGAGCATGATCCAATTGGATGGAAACTTGGACAGGATGCTACAGGAGGAACGATGAAGTTGGTGAGACAGCAAGCAATTAGTTTACCGGTTGAAACGTGCTGGAGCAAGCACCAACCTTGATTGCTCTCCTTCAGACAAATCTCCTTCTCTCTTCAACTTGGGCAATGCAAATGAAGATCTCTAGCTAATTATTTTGCTAGTTCTAGACAGTGAATACCTACAGTATGGTAGATGGAACAGCAAAACTACCCTCACTCAAGTCCAAACCAAATCGCATTGGCAAACAAGAAAATGAGCCCTTGAATTTTCAACTACAAAAAGCAAAGAAAAAACAAGGAAGTGTGCTAAACAGCTCGACATCCCACAATGTATGAGGTCCGCCAATGAGTAACCCTAAATGAAGCCCTTTCACCGGTTCCATAAGCTACAATAGTTCACCACGACCATTTCCACGACCTCATCAAAACCTCGTCAAAAAGCTCTAATTTGTAACATTAATTACATAAAAGCAACCGCAGAATCACATTAGAATGCAATTATATGAGATTTGAGTACTTTATTTCTTCACATTGCCATTATATGACCCCAAATCCTAATCCACAGTCAAACACCAAGCTCCACCATCATTCCCGATTCAAATTACGTCTCTAGCTCTAACTCCTCTAGCACACACCTCTTCGATTTTAAAATTAATCAATTCAAGATAAGGAATGAAGTATTCAAATTCAAATGAGATTTTTTGCTACATGAACCTAATTTTCCTTCACACTGCCGTAACCAACAAATCTGGCTCCAAACCCTACTACCACACAAGGCCTTTCCAATAGAATTACATCACCATGCACCTCGCAATGTCCGCACAGAAGGCGCGATCCATGATGCATAAGAATGAAGAGAAGGGGTAGTGGTGGAAGCCATAGCCACCACGAGCTTCAAAATGCAACTGACACATGAAGAAACAAATATAAAAGTACGCATAGCACGATTGAAAGAGAAGTGAATTGAAAACAGGTAGATGAAGATTGCTTTGTGAATCTTAGAGTTTTCCACGTGGCCTGCCTTAAAGTAAGACATATGTGAATAATTGACAGGAAGCTGACTAAAACTGAAAGAAATGTACGAATCAACAAAACTGGCATTGACCGGAAGCCAATTCGACAATTTGGACAAACATTTGTCAATTCCTTGTCATATGGGATGCCAATTCTTTGTAGTGATGGCAAAGCTGCTCGATCATGCGCTGTCGTCCAGGAGGCACTGCTGAGCCCACAGTAGTGGCAACATCTTCATGGTGGCCGTCTCGGGTGTCACATTGAGCTCCCTTGCTAGCGAGTGGCTCATGGTACGCATGGACGGCCGCTTGTAGCCTTTGCTAGAGAGGCAGAGATTCACTATCTTACACAATGCGGCCAACTCCTTGCCATTGTGGAGTTTGAACTTGGGATCCACTAAGCGTGGGGTAAGTAAAGGATCCGTTAGAAACTCGGAAGCCCAATCGGCACCGTCATGTGCGAATCTACCGCTAATGGTGTGGAGCACAAAGACGCCAACACTATATTAAGAAACCCATATTTTTTAGGATGTTTTCACTATATTTTGGAACGCAATTTTGTGGACATTATAGTTGACAACCCATGTTTTTACATCAACAATGATGTTCAATAAAACATCTTGATGTTTTATTGAACATCATTGTTGATGTAAAAACAGCTAAACTTGTGGTCTAGCCGCTTGTCAGGAGCCATTTGGGCAATGCCGAAGTTGGCGATCTTGGTGGCAAACGCATCCGTGAGGTAGATAATGTTGGCGTCAAAGTTCAAGTAGTTGCACGAGGGGTTGAGGTCGTGGTGCATGTACTCAAGGCCGTAGGCGGCGCCTATGTGACGCGCATGCACGTCGCCCAGTCCAGATGCTCCATCTCTTTCGAGTTCTGCAGGTGGTCTGCGAGCGTGCCATTGGAGGCGTACTCAAATACCAGCATGTGCGTGAAGGGGGAGTCCTTGCTGCAATACCCCACGAGGTTCACCAAGTGCTTGTGCTTCATGCGTTCCAGCCTCTTGATTTTGCAACAAAACAAAAGCTTCAAATTTGACGACCAGTTCGAGGAGGACATGCAAATGCTTGTCATCGCAACTGCGTCTCGCTTGCAAGCGTGCCTTTGTTCAACACTCCATCCGAGTACGTCCCAATAATGTTGCTAAAATCCTTGCAAGCGTCTTTGAGCTCCTGCGGGTCAGCACCGGGCAAGTGGTTACAAATGAAGCTGCTTGGATACCAACTTTTTTGGCCACGAATCTTGAGCAACAAGAATGCCCTGCCGCATATGCACACAACAAATCATCAATAATAGAATAGCAATGGCAAGGATCAAGGCAATCCCCACCTCTATCAAAACCAAGTGCATCCACACAACCTTGCTACTTCTAGAAACAACTTCCTCACCGGACGACGAGGCCACGGGCGCCAACCGCGCCTCATTCCCTACTTTCAAAATACAACTACACTGCATGCTTCACTCTCCTGGATACCAACACATTCAAAAACAATCACACCAATGCACCAAACCACATTCCTTGCATTGTCCGCCTCATAATGACATAACCCCCACAAATCCCAACAATCAATCCATTCAATGCCAAATCCCAAATGTCATAACATCACCAAACTCACGCAACACATCCTTTCTCCGTTCCCTCATTCCCTTTTACCTCTTTCCTGCGGACACACCACCATGACCAAATGCTCAAACACCATGGCTACTAGTGTGCCACTCCTCAAGCTCCCAAGCCAAGTTTTGACAAGAACCTAATGTTGCTGGCCCTCAAATTGATACAACTTTTTGAAATCTGATTCCGCGGGAAAATACTAGTTGCGTACGTAGCAACGCTTGGGAGCAGGACACAGCAAGGGGTCAGTTATTCAATTTGTGACGTGGGAATGCTGCACGGATGGATATTTCGTTTGTGACGTAGTATAAATGACCAACTGGGCGAGGGCTTTGTGAAAGGATTGCATCGATGGCACTCATCAATAGGGATGCATATCAAGAAGGAGCTAAGTTAGATGAATGCAGGACAGTGAGGATGTGATCAAGCGACGGCAATGAATGCGCGGCAAAAGAGTGATGCGTTCGTTGTGGCGGGCGGATTTGTAGCAGGCAAGTGCGGAGGCGCGATGGCCAGAGACTGGCAACTTTGGCAAGGCTGCTTGCGCCAAATTCAAACTTCTGAGCATGCGCATAATGACAACTCCAAAAAAAAAGCCCTGCAGTTATGGATGAAATGTTGGGATGAAATTATGAAGTGCCAAAGTGGCAATATAAAATGTTATAGTGTGCTATCAATTTGAAAATTCATTCACATTTGGATATAAAACATCACATTAGTACATATCATGTATGTATAATTTTGTTTTCATCTACAATTTGGCAATTTCATCCAAGATTTGTTTTAAATTTGAAGTCTCAGTCTAGTAAAAAATTTCATGGTTTGTCACCATTTTTTTGCCAATCTTTTTTTGGGTGCAATTTAGCATTATTTTGGACCCCCTTCCAAGCCATATATAACACCTCTTCTAGGTTCTATCATGAGGCTTGATTCATACCCACTTGCACTTGTGATTGTTTTAACATGTCCCTCTTTTTCACTGGACATCGACAAACAAATTACACAACATGGTCTACGACCTTCAATAATTTTTTAGACCTACCAATCACAATTATAAGGCGCTAGTAGATGTAGATATTTATAACTTGCATTACAATGGATGGAATGCTTTCAAAATTGTTTGCCTATTAGATGACAAATCTTGTCACTGAAGAAGTAATGGATGATCAATTCTGTATGCACCACTTTTGTAGATGAGTATGCTAATTTGAAGATTAGTTGCCTTGTTAGTAACACAACCATTAATCATAAAATAAAGAAAATGTTGCCTTATTACAAAGACATGTACAATTTGCTAAACAAAAGTGTTGAAAGCATGTATTACTAACAGTATAATATGAGAACCATATATTTATGGTGATTAATGTTGAAAAGTTAAATTTGTAAATTCAAAACCGAATTTGCTATTGGACAGATGTAAAGATTACAATTGAGCATGTGCATATGTTCCAAATGAATGCATTGACTCTAAAGTTAAGAGAAATTTATATTCTATATAGTGCAGATTTACAAGTATATGCAAGAACTTCACATTCAAATACAAAACTCAAACTACAATAGACTTGTATGATGATATAGCATGACTATAAAAAACATTTCACAAAAAAATTAGATAATGTCATTGATACTTTGTCATTTACAGCTTCAATATTATCAACCATAGCTTAAAGGATACTATTCATCAAATTTTTATAATTCTTCTCTTTTATACAATAGATGGTTTAGAAATGGATGATAGTAGGGAGTTGAAAACCAAGTTTTAGGCCTCCATTCAATGAACATCAAGCACATTACAGAAAAAGATGTTCAATATCCAAATCCAAAGGCATCTTTAAAAATTTAGTAGTCCTATTTGTGACACTCTTGGTTCTTCTTATGACTTTAACACATTTCTTTCTTTCAACTTTTATTTGCATTTTAGCTTCTATTTCTATATGTCATATTTAGCTGATCTTTGGGTTCTTGAAATTCAATTCTATTTGAATGTTCACATTGTCTAGAGGCTGCAGTGAATGTATTATTTACCTCAGAAAATTCAAATTGTTCATAAAGAAAGAGCACATGTCAAATATTTAAGTATTGTTTTGGATGAATGAGAAGGTGTTTAATCAAAACATTGATTTAAAGTCCTCTATCAAATAGAATATGGAAGTCAAAATACTTAGGAATTAAAGTATTAACACCTAAATGTAGTTGAATATGACTTTGAGTACAATTCCTATTATTGAACCATAAAAGCTTTCCTTAGGTCTTATTGGCAGTTGAATAGGGATTCTAAATTCTTGTAGAATGCACTTTTTAGAATTTATATTAATAAATCATAGATTTTCATTGAGTCAAAAATTTGTATATCTAAAATCAACCCTAGGTTCTCAAGTACGGAAATTGATCCTTTTAGACAAGAATGTACATGGGATACTTTTGCAGACAAGCCAATACCATTAGGTGTTTTTCATCCTCCAATATTTGTGGGATTCTTCCACATAGTATGTATTCAAGAGTTAGTTTAATCCTTAAAGTCTCATTGCTCCCTTAGGGGACAAAACAGATTTTAGGTAGGCTTATATAACCTCAAATTTTGAGGTGATTTTTTTAATTTTCTTTTAAAATAGTAACACACATTGGCTTTTAGTGAATATATTTTTTATTTCAACCAATGCTCATGAGCCAAAGTTATATTATAATAAGCTCAAAACAAGAGAAACCAAGCAAAATCCATAAAAACTTGAAATTTGTTTTAAAATATTTCTAGACTATATTTTTGTCTATATTGAGAGCTTTGATTCATTCTATTTTGGATTAGTGATGTAGAAGTTATGGAGCTTCTTGATTTGCGGGCAATGATAGAAACTTCTTAAAAAATTAATGTATTGGATTTAATTGAGCACAATTTTCATAATTTTCATAATAAAAAAGCAGTTTACAAGATTAAGCATGCTTGCAAAAACAATCTTATCATTAAGATTAGTATATTTCAATTCCATTTAAAGCTACGGATGATTTAATTTTTCCTTCAATCTTTTATCTAATTCTACATAATGAGTTTAATCCTTTTTAAGGAATAAAAATCATATGTATATTTTTGAACCTTTTTTTCCTTAACTTTCAATTCAAATCTTCAACAACAAAAAGTTAATTCAAGATATGTAGTGCAAAAATTTTTAAGTTAAAAAGATTCAAAGTCAAACAATCTAATTATGGAAAGTGATGAAAAAATTGTTTTCTTCACTTTAGTTGCAAATATCTTGCAATCTATGTGTTGAAAGTTTTTGAAATTTCTTCCATAAATTCTTATATGAGTTTATGCAAGATCTTGTGATGAAATATGGAAGAAAAAAGCATTGTAAAGTTTTTAGCTTTTTGCATTGAAAATGTTTATTTGCAGTGTTTTTTGATAAAAATAAAATCTCGAAACTTCAAGGGTTATTGAAACTAATCATAAAGTATATAGATTGTGAGAGTTTAGGAAATACAGAGGAGGACGAAACTTCTTGGAGCACCAAAACTAGAAGTTGATAAAGTTTGGTGCCAAGTCTCTTTAGTTAAACCTTCTTCTAACATCCCAAATGAACTTTACAATTAACTCTAATATGAATTTCCTATGAATCAAAGTATCTCATTTTATTTTTTGTTTTTGTTTTGAAACATACGACCTTTGAGGGCTACAGCTAGGACAGACCTAACACAGCCATGATTTTGCAATGGACTTAATCCCCATCAATTGGAGGGACAAACAACAACTCCTTGTGTGCCAACTTGAGGAGCCCCCATGCAAGCAATGTCAGCATGGGGAATTGAACCGGAAACCTCATGGATTCCACTAGAAGTCCTGACTACTTGGCCATCATTCAAGGTAGTTTAAGGTCATTGCGGACCAAAAAATATCCAAATTTGAGTATCTTTCATTAGCTCATAATGTTACGATCTTGAGTTTGGTTAATAATGTTACGATCTTGGATACTAATAATTATTATAATATTTAATTTTTTTGGGCCAAATTGAATATTTTGTATTCTGAAGTTTGCTACTACCATTAGTTGAGTGAGAATTCAAAATATTAAATGAAATCTCTAAGCCTTGGCCCAATAGTTAATTGACAATTTAAAATTTCCAATTTTAAGTTCCAAAGAAGATTAGAAATTATTCACCAATCATGTGCTCATATTATAATTGAGCTTCCCCTAAGGTATCTAGGGAAGAATTATGTTTCCACCTGGGGAGTAGAAAATCTATGGTTTAATAATGTTATGATTGAACTAGGTATTTCCTATTTGTAGCCTTTAAATCATTTATCAAGATTTGCTACAAGGCTGTACGGAGTATTTCCAAACCAAAACCAATTGCCTTCATTGCTTTGTGCCACAATATAGTAAAATAAAAGTAAAAATGTTTTTCTAAATTTTTAATTCAAAAAATTAACTCCAAAATTCATAACATTTATAACATGAGTTGGAATGCCACAAAACAAAGCCCAAGTACCCCTCCTCATTGACGGCTTTTTGACTATACCAAGAATGTGACAAGAGGATGCATGGTCCAAGAGATCTCACTGTAACAAATGAAACAAATCAAAACAAACAAATTGCCTAATTTAAAGTATTGATAATTAAGAAAAAGAAGATTTGCAAGGTCGTTCACAGAAATTGCCCCTATGTAGATTTTCCATCATCAAAGGTTTTATCTTAAAAAACTTTATTAAAATATCAAGGAAGTGTAACCTAGGATTCTTTCAAGAGAAAGACATATTTCATCCATTAATACATAGACTACAGACGACATATCACTTTTTCATCCCACTTTCTAAAAATCAAATAGTGACTTTTTGACACATTACAAAAAATTTCAGGCCTCAACAAGACTGTGAGTGCATGATTTTCGGCACCCACGGGGTGCAATTACAAAAATTAAAGTTTAAAAAAAATTTTAAAATTTTAAAAAAATGATGTGGCGCTGGCGTGGCGCTGATAGCACTGACATGGTCGAAATGCAACCACGTCACGTTTCAAATTTCAATTTTTTTTTTTTTAATAATATCACCACGGGGGGCCAAGCTTAGCGGCCTTCTGGGGGCCTCATATTTTTTGTAATATTTTACCTACTTCATAATATACTCTAAACCTAATCTATTATTGTTACAACCATAAAGAATAATTTGACAAAATACATAACAGACTCAAACAATATCCAAATAATGCATTCTAAAATCATTTAGAATCTTCTTTCACTTCCCATTAAAATACAAAACAACATTTTTATATATCTAATAATAATACTTTGTAATAGTTAATATGCTTAATTGCTATTAATGGCAATTATAGGAGCTCTTAGCTCAAGGAAATACTAAGGGACACCTTACATCTAAAGCTTGATTGTACAAATTTCAAACCTTTTGTCCAATCCCAAATGAAGACTTGGAGCCTCTCACAAAAACACAAATCCACAAAACAAATTGACCCAGCCTCTATACAAAAAGTGAAATTAGGTTGCCTTAACAATTACTAAGGTTGCCTTACTTCAAGAAAGTCACTTTAGAAGTCATCAAAGTCAACAAATATTTGTACAAATATTTTTATTTGTATACATGGAGGTTCACGAGTCCCAATTAGAACAATATTTAATTCAAAAGTAGTGCATTTTTGTAGAGTAACAATAAATATTTATATAATATACAATGCCATGAAATCAAATTACATTGACAATTAGAAGTTGCTTTATCCCAAGTAATTACTTTATAAGTCATCAAAGTCAACAAATATTTCTACAAATTTTTTCATTTGTACACATGAAAGTTTGAAATGTACACTAATGATGCAACCCAGCACAAATAGGGTTGTAACTTACCAGGTTGATATATTTGTGCTAGATTGCATCATATAGGCACAAAGGCAGTTAAGGTGCCTTCAATGGTGACTAAGGTAGAGGTACCCAATGGCAACCTTGTATCCAATGGCATCCCTTTCTAGGTGGACCATACATGGTTTATTATTTCAATCAAAAAATAAGGAGCTATGTTTGGTATGCCTACATTTAGGTTCTGAAATGATGCCCCTTCCTAGAAAGGGATGCATTGGATACCGGGTCGCCCTTGGATGCCTTATCCTTAATTCCAATGTTTTGTATAGGTGTAAATTTTTCCTAATTTGCAAATGAGTTATCTCTTTTCCATGAAGTCCTAGAGTTGAAAAATGATCAACATACTTTTGGCGTACTTTTAGATGTATTGTAAAATGTGTCAAAAAAGTTTTTCTCAAAAATCTAATACTTGTTCTAAAAATGGCAATTTTTGAGCATTTTCAGTGAAAATATAGTCATGGAACTTTAGGGATTAATCCTTTGAGGTCCAAACAACCATATATGGATTGTTGTATGTTGTTTTTGAACCAAGAAAGAAAAGTTATTACATCAATAGAAGTTACCTTGATGAAGTTTAAGTATCTATCTTTATTCAAAAAAGGGCAAGCCAATCCTAAAGTATCGGACATCCAAAAGAAGCAGGTGCCTAAAAGAAACACATGATTATACAATATGTTCTCATTATGTACATCTCCTAATCAATACGTACTTATTGTTTAATCCCTAAAGGACCAAGCTGCATTTTTTTGGCAATATAGCAATTTTGGGCAGCTTATTACGAATGGAGTTTTTTTATTTATTTTTCTCTGAAATTTTTACACAAGATTTAGACAATGAATAGCTTAAAGGCCTAACAATTTTCATAACTTTTGACTTCATGATTAAAAAATAATTACATAATATGTAGTTGGTTTATCAACTCGAGCAATTGGGATAGATCAAAAAAATCACTTTTTTCAAAAACAAAAATTTGAAATTGGTTTTTTAGATTTACATATAGGCAAAAAGCTTTGAATCATTCCATTTTGATTAATGAGATGAAAGTTATGAAGAGTTTTAGTTTGCGAGCAATTATGGATCCTCTACACTAAAATAAACTTTGAATTCGTCTATTTCACTCAATTTTTAATATTTAAAAAATAAATAAAACCATAGGAGGTAGATTGTTTATTACAACAATACAAATGTCGAGATTGGCATTTTTCAATTCCGTAACTTAATTCTAAACAACTTAGTATTTTGAATCACTCTCTACTTCTTTCTACTTAATATTTTTTTCCTGTATATTCTACAATTCCAAATGAAATTTCAAGCATGTAGCCAATTTACCTTGAACAATGAATCCAAAGAAGCACCACCATTTTGGAGGTTTTTCCATACAAATGTGATCTTGTGAAGTGCAACTGCCTTTTTCTTTAGCAGAGCCAAAAAAACGGTTTTTGCCAATTCAAACACAAATAGCTTGCAATTTACACAATGGAAGTTTTTGAAATTTTTCTACATCCTTTTCAAACCAGTAGGATAAAAGATCCTATAGTTACATTTGTCCAAATATTTTTTTATCAAAAATTTTGGTAGTTTTTGGAGTGCTTTTGGTGAAAACATAATTAAGGAAATTTAGGATTTAAGAAAAAATTTTAGATACCTATCAAAAAAACTTTCATCCTTTGTAAGTTTTATATAGGATATCCCAACGATGCATAATTTGATGCATTGAAATCTCCTTCATCTGTAATCAAAATATAGAAATTGTATACGGTAGAAAATATGGCAATATTAGGTGTTTTAGTACAAAAAAATGGCCACATATATAATTTCCAAATATGACTTCAAAATAGTCACTTTGCGGTCATAATACATTTATAATACATTTGATTGCAAAATGAGTTCAAGGCCCTAGAATCATAGTAGACAAGCTGTTTATTTAAGACTTCAATTTTTATTATCACCAACAATGAAGAGCCTTGGATGTAAAAGTGGGTGACTGACAATTTCTATTAAAGTGATAAAGAAAATTGGATTTATGAAAATGGCTCCTGAGCTACCATGAGGAAAGTGCATGCGCCTTGCGACTGACGTGGACGTCCACGTTTACAGCAATTTGGAAGTTGTTATGAAGTCTTGACAGACCCATTAAACATTTGACGTGGACATCCACGTCGGAAGTAATTTGGAAGTCAACAAAAAATCATGACAAACCCATTAAAGATTTGTTATGGACGACCACATTGGAAGTCATTTGGAAGTAAATTAGAAATCATTGTGAAGTCACAATAGACCCATTAAACATCTTTTGTAGACAGCCACATTGGATGTCATTTCAAAGTCTTTTAGAAGTTGCAATGGAGTTTTTGCACCATTCTAATGGATTTGTCATGTGCCACTTCATTCCATAGTCATTCTATACTCACATATGAAAACATTCAAAGTTCCACAACAACACACCAGAAAAAAATATATAGTACACCATATGTATACAAAATAGCATACACCATAGGCCATTTATCATATTTGGCATGTGTGTCCACACCATTTCAAATCTACTTAATGTGTGAATATGGAGAGATGACATGACAAGCCTTTTATACAAGTGGGGTGGTAGGAGGCATGACTAACCATGTGGGATATGTAAAACGCAAGAATTAAGTTACAAGTGATATTTCAAACCTCAATTAGGTATAGTAGATTATTTTATTTTCTTAAACTTCGAACTAAAAAGAGTCGGAAAACCAATCTCACTTTCATCTCCAAGAATCCGTTTTAGATTTCAAGCCTCAAATCAAGAGTTATAAAAAAATTTAAGAAAGGAATTGGAATGTAAGAAGAAATTTCAAGGCTTTGGAAGACTACAAGTTCCTGGGCCCTGAAAACTCTGGAAATGCTGCCAGGTGCATAATATAATATGGTCGAGAGTGTGTCACATCAGAAGTTAATATTTATATGTTTAAAAAATTAATTACTTAATTAATTTTTAATTTTTTAATTTTTTTTTTAATTTCTTAAAATTTTGACTACCTATAGCAGTTCCCAACAAGGACAATAGGGTTGAAACAACCCTCCAATGCCCTTAAATCTCTCCTAATGAGGCTATTTTATTTGACATTTTCTAATATCCTCTTTGAGTTTTTTCCATCCTCATTGTATATGGTGTACATAAAAATGTGCTGCACATGATTGTATGTATTTGTCCTTGTTCTTTCCATACGCAATTGTAAACTTGAGGCGCGCCCTTGCCATGATGTAAATAAAGTGGACACTAAATGAAAGCGCGAGGGGCTATGAAGTGGTGGTTGTATTTGGTAGTTCATGACTTCAACGTAATCACTGAGAAGTCATGTCATTGTAAGTCATTATGTAATGGTTGCTCACAATGTGAGGCCAAAATTTGACTTCTTGGTTGTCATCGGCAGTATCAGAGTACCTCATTGTATGTGTATGGAGACTACATCAAATGTGAGTAAGTTGACCCTTTCAGAAATTGTTTAATGACAAGCGTTCCGTTTGGTTGAATTTATAGTTCCCAATTTTGTAGAAAATAAAGGAAATCATACAGAAGACCCTGAAGCCGAAAAACATATATCCAAGAACGAGCAAAGGCCATGCGGAATGCATGACCTTCCAAGATACCTTACCAAATTTTTGCTCTAGAAGAAACCATTACCAAAAAAAAGACAAACAAAGTTCAAAAAATTCAGAAAAATCAAAAAGGGTTTGAAGAAATAAAGAGAACAAGAGAGAATTCCAGAAATTTGGAAGGAAAAAAAATGAAAAATAAGTAAAATAGAAGAGAAGATCAATAAAATATATAAAACAAAAGTAAAAATAAAAAACAGTTTGAAACTAAACTTGCTAAAGAAAAATAGAATTAATGAAACAATCAAACAAATACATACCACTTAGCTAAAGAAATAAAAAAGACATTCAAGAAATAAAATGAAAGGAAGAGAAGAAGATGGACAAAGTTCACAAAAATTTGCAAAATCAAAGAGGGTTTGAAGAAATCAAGCAAGCAAGACGGAATTCCAAAAAATTGAAAGGGAAAAAAAGAAACTAAACAAGTAAAATAAAAAAGGGAGGATCAAAAAAATATAAGAGAGAAAAGATGAAACAAGTATATTTTTTTAAATTACAAAAAAATTAACCATAATAAAATAGTCACACAGATACAAAAAAAGATTAGACAAATAAAAAGACAGCAACAACAAAAAAGAAAAAGAAGAGACAAAAATTAAAATTAAAAACATAAACCTGCCAAAGTAGCAAGTATTTTGGGGGTGACGCGGAAGTCATTCCGTAGTCACTTTGCAGTGAAGCACAGTCACAAGGTATGATATCCTTTCATGACTCCAATGTCTATAGTTAATGTCATTGTGTCCACATAGGAAGGTCAAGAATGTTGGGAACAAAATACAGTTGATGAAGCTCAAACCTCATCAACTCTTCATCCCACAATTGTACTAGTGACTGTAGGATGACTCGGATGTTGTAGAATCCTTCTGCGGTGGTGCAATTAAAGAACCCGAGTCATATTTTAGTCATACTGGAATGAAGTCATTCTTCTGCAATCACAAAAGGGCCCATTTTCTTGTAGTGTTTTTACTTTAAATGGATAGAGACTCTCTAATTGTAGCTTCTTGTTTTTGAAGAATGTTAGATCATCAACCTTAGAAGTTTCTTTGTGGATGTTGCTAATGTAGGTAAATTTTCAATTTTTACTACTGGTTGATGAATTGAATCCAATTCACTCCTAAGTGTCCAAATGACCAAAGGCACGTTTATAGGTGCGTCCAAAGGCGCATTCATTTCTAAAAGAATTGAAATAAATCTCTTAGGAAGCTTCAAAGAAGATAACCAAATAGATCAATAGAAAGAAAAAATCTTGCTCCACACTTTTAGATAATATATATAAATGTGTTTTGGAAGTTATTATAACTGACTATTATTTTTCAAGATATATATTTTATATTTACTTAGTATTGTAGGAACAAAAAGGTTTGTTACTTAGAAATATTCTCCATACATTGTTGATTTCTAAATCTTTGTGGTGACATATTGTATAATCACTTCAATATGTGAAATTCGTAAAGATATATAAAACAATATATGTCGCAGTAATTTGCCAGAATTGGAGCTCTTTGTAAAAAGGATATGAGTTGGAGAGTTTAAATGAGATGAAATTTAAGTATTGAACAATGTAATAGTCAATTTGCACTTACATAGAGTTATGTTACAAAAAATGGGATTAATAAAAATTGGTATCCATAAGTGGAGATATTATAAAAAGAATGAAGTGAAATGAGGACATTGCAAAAAACATTCACTACCAAATCAACACAACAAACAAGAAATTCTCAAAATTATTCAAACATTACCAAATTAGAACACAAACATCGCGAACATGGATTCCAAGTGTTCATTAGGTATATTATTTTGTAATACTCTTAGCTTGTTGAAAATTTTACATTTTAAAATATTTTTTGAAATAAATGAACATTGACATTACAACGTCATTTAAATAAGTTTGAAGTGATAATATGTATTATGTATATTGAATCACAGTGGAGCTAACAAAGAAAGATTGAAGCTTCAAGACCTCCAAGAAAAGACAATTCAGCCAAAGAAAACAACAATAAAGAATAATAACAATAATAATACATTACAAAGTTTTGTGGTCTAAATATGATGGTTCTCAAAAGATGACTAAGCAATGTTGTTAACCTATTATTTAGCAAGTTGGTTAAATAAAAACTAAAAATCTATAGTCTTTTTGGCAAAAAAATGATTTTAAATAATTGGTTCTAATACAAGAAGAATAAGCCACCAAATAAAGAATTTGCTAAAAGAAAATTTTGGCAAAAGGTTGAAGCATTTAACCCCTAAGCGCGCCGGCGTCCGTTTTTTGGACGATGGACAGAGGAGAAGTTCTGTCTCTGATAGGGAACATCTGTTTTTCATCCAGGTTTTTTTGTACAGGTCGGTGCAAGTGTTGTGCATTGTGAAAATATTAGCCAGCATGCAAATACAAGGACCTGATTTTTAGAGAAATTGAAAGGTGAACACATATCAGAAAATGAAGAAATTTGGAGGTGCCCGGTGAAGCCATGATTGAAGATGCAAATTTTTTTTAAATTGTTCTATGCAATGTAGGCAGTTTGTGACTGTACAACTTCATTACGTCAGCTTTTTGTACAGAGCATTTATTACAAATGATACGTGTTGCAAGGAAAAAAATGTATGGAGCAATACTACAATCTATATAGGTATAGTGCTGGAGTTCTATTGTACTGAATTCACACTTGTCACTTCCTGAGAAGAAGAGGTGCACTCGCAATTTAGAATACATTTGCAAGCCGCCAGGAGCTTGAATGGGAGCAGCTGCAAGGTCTATAACTTGTAAGCAGTACTTTGTACAGAGCAATGTCTAATTGTAAAAAATTTGTGAAGCATAGGTGTACACAATGCATACCTATGGGAAATGCAATTTTGTGCCGGCTAATACATTGAATGCTCACCTAATGTAGATGACCAAGGATTGCACACAAGCACATGCAGAGGAGCCCATGTTTATGAAAACTATCTTGCAATGAAAGTACAGAACCTTGGCAAACACTCTTCTAAGGTTCTTGAGAACGGAGGAACGAAATCATCGCTACATGCATTCATGAATGTGTAAACCTAGTACTTGCTGGGCACTCTTCAATTCTACATAAGAGCAAATGACAAGAAGTATAGCGAAGCACTTGAATTCATTGTATGACCACATTTGAGGAGTTCCACAGGAATAGAAAGTATCCAGCACGCAGTAGTTTTTTGTTGACTTGAAGGTCTGCTTTCTCCACAGGTACTGTGAGTTGTCATGAGTTGCAATAGATGAGGTCGACCTTGAACAGTAAATTTGTCATGCTGTAGATGCTCTTTCTTTCATCAAAGTACTCATGCACTAATGCCGAAGACAACTAGTGTGGTCCTCGTTCTGTCCAACAGCTGGTACCTGTGTAGATGAAGAAGAATTTTGATGGCCAACTGTGTGCACAAGTTCTGTATAATCTTCAGTTTTTGAATGTGCAGCAGTCAGACGCTCTGTTCATTGCAAGACGCACGCGTGACTTATTGTCGTAGTACTCTTTATTCCTTTGTACATTTGAAATGTTGCAAGGACGTATTAGCACTGCTGTGGTCTAAGATTTCTTATTGTACTATAGAATATGTAAAGTGACATAATGCATTCAATCACACTGAAAAAATTTGTCATTTTGTCTTACTGCTCTTACTGTTCACTATGTTGTTCATGACAGGGGTTCAACATTCTCGCATCATACTGTACAGGCTGCAGTGCTAGCCAAGAATGAAACATTTCTTTCATGGACATCATTCTGTCAGCAACTGAACTGCAACTTTCTAGGTTGCCCTACATTCGTGACACTATTTGACATTGGACCACCACTGTTGGCGCAAGCGATCGACAAGCAAGACAAATCCTAGGACTTCTCAATAGAGGACAATTACTTCGGAGAACTGTAAAGAGAGGTGTGAAGAGGAGGGACACACCACGGGGGTTACGGTTCCTCTTCAGACATCATTGTGCTCGAATTTTGGGCTGAAGAGAGAGATTACCTGAAAGACATCAAGAGGGGTTCAGTGACGACGTAAATCACGCGCTCCGCGTCCTCTTGTGGCCTGACGTGCACGCACTTCCCTGCCTCTGTCGAATTTGCATCTCCAGTGCTTGGTCGTAGCGGAAAGACTACCATCATTGACCCCCGTCCTGACATTTGAGAGGGCAGTAACTGAGAAGAGTACAGACATGACAAGCCCGCCCAGTCGTCCCCCACTTGTACCTGTTTCAGTCAATGTGGTTGCCACGCCACGTCCACCTACATCAATGGACCAGAGTTACATATCCTCAAATGACAAAAATCATGCCAGTCTCAAACGGAAGGATGTTCTCACTCGTACTATTCATGACGAAAACGAGAAGAAGAAAGGGAAGATGCCACTGTCCCCCGGGCACTCATCTCCACTGCAAACATCGTTCATGGGACCGACCGACTTTCACGCCTCAGAATCAATGATTCCAAATGACGTCTCCGACACAAACTGTATCATGCAATGGCGAGGCGATCAGTGGATTGTTACGAGATCTACTGGAGAGGAAGGCAGCTGCGCTATTTGTAACCCAGTGCCGGTCCGTTTCCCTACTTCTCTTCTCATGATCGGCAATGACAATGAAGACAACGTGGAGGGGCCGCTCTGGCTTCTCGGCATTGTCATGCACTCATACCTGCGCAACGACAAAGGCGAATTGATGTACGCCATACTTCTGGACGATGGAAGAGAAGTGCACTTGCCATGCGGAGAAGTTGATTGCATTGCAGTGGTGAAGCACTATGCGTCAAATGAAGTGTCTAATGCGGACGCTGAGGAGTCCGACTTTCGTGTACATGGAGGGCACCCTTTGTCACAAGAGAGGGACAACGGCATTCCTCCTTTGGCAGCTTGTACTCGACGGTGCTCCGTTCTTTGTTGGGTGTGGACTACAGTCTTGACGAAGATTTTGAAGGCACTAGTGCAGGTGTCTGGACTTCCCCCGTCTTGGAGGGCGGTAGCGAAACCGCAATTGCTATTCGTCAAGCTGGTGCATCGCTAGTCCAATCAGCAATGGGCGGCAGTGTGGAGGCAGGCACCATGCAAACGTGCATCCAAGGCTCCCTGGTCGAAGCATGCAAATCTGTTTCGTCTACTGCCCCTTCGTTGCAAATAGCGCACACCCAAAGTTACGCACACCCAAAGTTACGCACAATTACTTCAGAAGACGGTACGTGTTTTTCTGCTGCCAGACCTATCCGGACCTCTGCCACAGTGCATACTGGAACCGGTGTTATCAAATCGACCACCTACTGAACAGCTGCACAGCAACGCCTTCGAGGTGCCTGCTAGCAGAAGTCCGGGACCACATTCTGCTGTACCTGAACCGTGTCGTCCTGCCGCCGGAAGAAAGAATGTGGGCTTCTTGACTTCGTGTGCAATGACACTTTGTGGAAGGACTGCACAATCTGCAGCACCGCAAAGTGGAGACCAACCGCCATTGACAAAGCAGTTCAAGGCTGTGGTTGCTGTTGGTGAAGCCAGTTCTTCCCGAGGTCAACGTTGTCGATTGTCTGCAAAACTTCCCCGACATGAGAGCGCCAATTCTAGCCACACTGAGGAGCGCAACCAGCCCACCATGCCGAATGTGCCTCCTATGCACGCTGAGGCTGGAACACTAGGAGCAGGTCAACGTCAAGGCCAAATATCAGCAGCCGCAGCCCATCTGGCCTTCCTGCAGACATATACCGAAGAGACGTGGTCCACAAACCAATCGGCTTTCACGAGACCACCTGCTTCATTTACGAGACCCGTAGGGGGCCCAAGCTTTCCATTCCATCGAATGCCCACGAAGGCTGCTCTATTCAGCAGATTCTGGAGTGACAGGACTCTACATCGCATCTGCGTGGACACCAACCGCTACGCTAGCGAGTTGCATGCGGAAACCCACTTGCCGCTTGGAGGATCGAACTGGTGGCGCCTAGACAAAGTGGAACTGAAAGCTTCCATTGCAGTGAACTTGCTTATGGGCATAAAGCAGTTGCCAAACCACCGCAGTTATTGGAACCGTCGAAATGAATTTCTCTATTGCCCCAGCATATCCTCTGTTATGACTAGTTGGAGATACAAAGACATAACTCGATGCCTCCATGTGGCAGATGATACAGTGCTAGCTGTAGGCGGCAATGATGCAGAGTTTGACAGACTGCGGAAGATGCGGTAGTTGGTAAGCGAAGTGCAACAGAGATTCAAAGCAAATTGGCATTTGAACCAGGAAGTCACAGTGGACGAAACTATAATACCTTATAAAGGCAAATATTGTCCTGTCAGACAATATCTCCCAAGAAAACCAACGAGATGGGGTGTTAAAGTGTGGTGTTTGGCAGATGCTCGCCAGAAGTATCTCTATGACCTCCAAATCTACACCGGATCACTATACATGGAGTCGTTGGTTGGAAGTGGGAGAGGTGAAGCCAAGACATGACACGAAGTAGTGATGCAGTTAATGGAGGGACTGCATGGAAGGGCGCACATGGTATGCACTGATAATTACTTCACCTCCGTCAAACTGCTCATGGAACTTCACTCACTTGGCACTTATGGCGTTGGCACTGTTAGGTGCGAGCGACTGGGTTTACCAAAGTGTTTGCAGGATCTGAAGAATTTATCGAAGCAACCCCAGGGGTCACTACTGTGGCGCATGCACAACAGTGGTGACATTGCTTCAGTCGTGTTTGTTGATAGGAAAGCGGTCCTTTTCCTATCAACATACTATCCACCTATTCCAGGTCCTGCAGAAACGTGGCCCACTGTCCCAAGACGCATCAATAATTGACTCACGGACTTGCCCACCTCACCTGTTCACAAAGGTTATTTAGACTTCATGAGGCGAGTTGATGTCGCAGACCATCTGCGAGGGAACTATTCCTGTCAGACACGCAGTCATAAATGGTGGCATAAGATTTTCTTTTACCTTGTCGACTCGTCAGTGGTGAACTGTTACATTTTAAACAAAGTTGCAGCGGAGTAGCTTGGTAAGGATCCAATCTCTCACTTACATTTCTAGTTACAACTTGCTGACGAACTGAGTCGCCCTTGGAGTCTACAGCGGGGAGCTGTTTCACAATTTCATTTAGCAGTTCCCGGCGTCCACGGGCTGGTTCGATCCGGGCGACGCCGAAAGTGTCGATTCTGCAGGGAAGCTGTGCGAACAAATTTGGTGTGTCCACAATGTGGAGGCATTTCCCTTCACTCTGGCGACTGTTTCCAGCGTAGTCACTACGTGCTGAGGAGATGATCAATAGATGTCGCTTTTCATGACGATGACGGCGATGTACTTTTAGTTGGCATCTTCAACGATGCCGCTTCATACTCTTCCGTGTACAGCATTATCATATGGCAGTTACACAAATATGTGTAAACAAGAACGTCAATGCAGTAACTGCCACGGCTTATACGCCAATTTTGGTTCATAGATTTTCAATTCACATACGTAAGAGCTGTCGTAGACTTGAGATTAAGCCGCTTCACCTTTTTCCCCTTGTGTGGTTGCGTTTAGATGAAGGTAGGTAGTATAGGATCGAAGAAGGTTGTACGACGTTTACCTTGTCTTCAGAGATGAGCAAATGTTCTCAGCTGGAAGTCCCGTTCTTGTTCTTTGTTCTTTTTCTTTTCCTTGAAATGTATGTATGTGAAAACTGTTTTTAATATTATAGTGGGACGTTCATATGTAATGATGGGAGGTTGTAGTGTCAATCTTTGTAAACGACAGTGCATCATAGCATCAAGAAACATTCCCCATAAGCATCGCAGAAACGAGGTCTAGCTTTGCCGGAGGCGGTATCAGTAGCTGTGGCCAGAGTCGCTGCCATATAGCGTCCACATCGATTTCTCCTTCAGCAGGTTCGATGACATTTACGAGGTTCAGCGCTAGCTTCACAGATTAGTGTTGAGATGGTTTACAAGTTGCAGTCGCCTCTTTAACTTTAATGAACTTACAACTACTTCATGTTTTGTTGTTCTGCATGATGCACTCTCTTGACTTTTCTTGTACTTGGTGTGCTCTGATAGAAGTGGAACGAAAGCAAATTGCAAAATAAGCATTACAAACCGGCTATCACCAAAGACAGAAGAAGTATGTCTGATCCGTCATTGAAGTGAACAACAGTGCTAGGGTGACCACATAAGCAATAGGCCAAGGTAATGTATGCAAAAATGAAAGCTGGGAGTAACATCTAGCAACAAACAAATACACAGTAATCCCAATTAGCAGACGTGAAGAAAAGAGAACCCGATGTCCATGTACAAGTACGAGGCCTGCTTCCACAAATAGCAGACAACAAAAATGCTACGTAACTTTACCCTCAACTTCTTGCCCAACCCCCTGTTTTCAATTTCGTTACCCAAGATTCCCCCGTAGTTGTTCGAGATATCTGATGACTCCGCAAGCAAAGTAGCCCATGAAATTTGATCACTCTGGAACTGTGGCTGCTCTCTTCTGGAGAAAATTGTAGTGCAAAGAGACCGCGCTCTATTTTTCAAGGTTATGGTTGTACTGCATTTGTGTGTTTCATCACAGGCACTGCAAAACATGAATACCTCAAGCGTAAGTTCATACTACCAAATTAGGTGGAACTACAGAGAACAGACAATTACAACAGAGAACTAGAAACTGAAGGTAGTCGCTCTCCCAATTACCGTATGTGGGTGACGATAAGGCTCTTTGTTGGAAGAGGGACATTCTGCTCACGAAGCCAGCATTCGACATTCTTTGTACTGTTTGTTTGTGCAGCTTGACTAGTATATTTCCATTCCATGCTCAGATGTGACGTCAATTTCCAGTACTGCGACATCAGCCGAACTAGCGTACTTGGATGGGGCAGCAGCAAACAAGAGAAACGGTCACACGGGCAAGGCAGTGATTTTTACACTTTTGGTCGTTGGTCATCTTGACAACTCAGCAAAGATGGAGCACAACTGCCCTTCCTTCAGCACTGTCACAACGTGCTCCGGATTGCAAGCTCGATTGTGGCAAATTGGTGCACAATTTGAGTGGTCTGTAAGCTTCTTCGGATTCCACAAAGCTTGCACTTTCACTTCGAAATTTTTTAGAATTTTTTTACAACCCCAATCTGAATCGAAATTAGACTTCCATGACTAGCACATGCCCTGCCCGTCATGGTCAACGTTCATTTTCTTGTAGTCAAACCACTTGATCTCTCAATCGGAGAACTGTTTTTTAGTAATCTCTGCTGCGGTTTACTGCAATCACGACAACACTAAAGATCTTACGGTTACTTTCACTCTTCACAAGTTCCTGTTGCTAGCAATGGACACGGAACATTTTCATTTTTCTGTCTCCTTAGCTGTCTCCCGCAAGACTTGTGCCACTAAAGGGTTAAGCATTTATTATTTTGTATTCCAATCTATTTTTATATAATATTTTAATCTAATTTGATATTCTTAATTCAATTTGATCTTCAACATTTCAATCAAACAATAGTAGATTACCATTTAGTTTCATTTGAGCTCTCATCATTGTTAAGTACTAATAATTGCAATTTTTTTAATGTCAGAGTTCAACTATTGAAATTAAACGAAGTGATGGTTCAAAATTTGTTTTTCCAAACCCCAAAAATTCAAAATTAGGCAACAATCTTTTGGGTTCTATAATCCATGACATCAATAGCAAGAACATTGAACTTCACTCAAGTATAACAAATAATTCACAACTGAATGATATTCGCAATCGATACAAGGCATATTTTCATATTGATGGCCATGGTTTTTGTTATGCAAAAAATTTATCCAAGCCATCAACCCCTACAAGGTATCAATTGACAAGACTTCTCCAATATTCAATAGAACGAGTTTTAAGCACTTAAAAAGAATCCAAGCAAGTCCAATTTCAAATTCAAGCTCTCTACAACCTTATAATATTGAAGAGCAACAAAGTGAATATTATTCTTTGTTGAGTAAGAATAAAAAATGCATGAATGATTTGCATGAACTTTTAATTCCAAATTATGAATACTTTAAAAGTGAAAAAAAAGGCAATATCCAAAATTCACATGAAGATATCACAAAAGATGTTAACCTTTTAGAATCATATAATGGAATTGATTATGATGTATTCTATCACAAAGAACAAATTATATGTAGAAGTGCACGAGTACTTGATAAAATATTGAATGAAAGTGGTTTTAAAGGTGGTGATGAAAATGAAAAAGAGCTTAAAAGTGGTTATAATAATGAAGTCTCTACAAACAATTTGAAGCCTTACTATGAACCATGCTTAACACCAACTATACTGTTTTGTAAATCAAAAGAAAATGAAAATAAAAGTAATGACTATAATGAAAGGGAACTTATATTACTCAATAATTGTAAAGTGCCAAATGAATTTATTCTTGAAAAAAAAAAAAAAAAGACATTGATTGCCTTCTACCTTTAGGAAAGGCTCTGTCACCTATTTCATTTTTTGTAAAAAGTAGTACTAATCATATTGTTGAAGAAAAAGAAAGTTGTCTTCTTAATGAAAAACAATGTATTTTCAATGATAAAGACACAACCTTATGCAATAATGTTTTTGATATTGAATTGCCTTCAAGAGACATTGATATTGAATACAAAAGTGCCTTGAAATTGAACCTTAGATACATTCGCCAAGATCTTAATTCAAAGATTCATGACATGAAAAAATTCAATATGCTTCAATCTAATAGTTGCAATGAAGAATCAACTAGCTCTAGCAACCATGGATCAAGTCGGACAATAGACTACTCGACAACTTGTTCTTCAACATCAAGCAACACTAGAATATCACCTAAAAGGATTGGCCACCAAGAGCAAAAAAAATTAAAGTTACTTTTGGAAATACCATCTAAAGAACTAGAAGATGTTGATGTTGTAGTAGATAATAATAGTACTTCTTCAATTTTCCATAGTAAATATTTAAAAATAGAAAGATTTTCCAAGCATATTTTGCCTAATTTGAGAAAAAAGTTGTTGAGTGCACGTGTGCAAAAGCTAGACATCAGAAAACAAATCTGTTTATCTCATATTTTAGATAGGCTATAGATTGCAAATGTTTCAAGAAGTGTAGATTTTTTTTGCCATTTTGGTTTGCAAGGTATTGGAAGAGAGGATAGATTTTCTAGATAATCAACAAAATTGCTTTCTTTTGAGATATAGTTAAATATATGAAGGTTGATCACCATTTGTTACAATATGTTTTTCAATTGTTCAAATAAAAGTAATAGAATAAGTGCAATAATTTAATAGACCATCCATTGTTGTAGAGAGAATTTTTGGTAGAAATACAAAACTATGATGAAATATTATCAAGCTAAGTTATTCTTTCAATGCTCACATAAACACTAACAACCCAAATTTATCCATTTGTTTTAATTTTGGATACATAGACATTTACAGATTGTTGATTTTTTAAAATCAAAATGTATATATTATTAATATAATCATAGACCCACCAAGACAATTGATTTTTAGATTAATAATGGATTTGGATAGTGACTTCAATAGATACAGTACAAGTAATCACCAATTCCATAACCTTGAGAATGTTAAAAACATTCAAAACTAAACTTTCAAATTTACAATTTAGAATTAATCAGATATGTCCCAAGCACATATATTCTTTTTTTTCATCCAATTACCCCCTAAAGTCCCAAAGCATTTTTTTGTCAAAATCGACTCAAAATTGCCAGTGTTGCTGCATTAATCTAAGAAAAGATAATTTTTTTTTTTTTTTAATCTAACCATATGATCTTGTACTTACCTTATCTCAGATCATGGGGTAAGACTTTCATAAAGTTTGACCGTATAGATTAGAAGATATAAGCATTCAAAGTTGGAAAAATTTGACTTTTTGAGCACTAACTTGCAATTTCAGATGACTTTGACCGCCATTTGTAAAACAAATTTGCACTACAAACTTTAAACTTAATTTTTTTTATGTTGAATAATTGAGTTGAGAACCTAGGAAAAAAAATTCCAAAAAAACACACTTGATTTTCATTCTTTAAAAAACTGTTATGTAGAAGTAGGTCCAAGAATGAAAGAAAAACTAAATCGTCAATAGCTCTAAGATGGGAATAAAACACTAAAAAATCTAATGGTGAGATTGTTTTAGCAAGCAAACTCAGCCTTGTCAAACAAGTTTTTTTGAAAAATTATGAAAATTGCATTCAGAAATGAGTCCTACAAGTTCTTTTTTCAAGTGAATGCTTTAATTGCCCGAAAAACAAGATTGTCCATAACTTTCACATAACAAATCCAAATGGGATGAATCAAAGCTTCCAATATAGATAAAATTACAATCTATGAGAAAATAATTTTTAAATTTTTAAGAAAAAAATTTTGTGTGAGAAGATTTCTGCCCGCCGCACCAAAAAAAAGGACCTTTTGTGCCATAACTTTTGCTCCCATGCACCGATTGAAATAAAAATTATATTCCCATAAAGCTAATGTATTTTTCTATCTTCACAAAAAGTTTCAAAAAATAATAATGAATATTGAAGCCGTCGTAGCCTGCCCAAAATCCATTTTGTCCATCAAGGAGACAATGGGACTTTAGGGGTTAATTGCTTTGGATATATTCTACTATTGGTATTTAAACATCAGGTTGTTAATTTTATCAATTCAATATGTTTGAAAAATTGAAAAAAAATTTATACTATTTCTTGTTGTACAATGAGGGGACAAAAGTATCATCACCCCTTTTTGTTCCTATCAAACGCCCCCATTTTGAAACACTGTTTTTAATAATTTTTATGTAATTCTTAGATCATTGCATTCCTACCTCTATTCCAATCATGTATACCAAATTTTGACTCTAGAAAAACAAAACTCCATTTTTGGTGAATTTTTAAAGTCAATTTTCATGGTTTTATATAATATTTTATTGAAAACAATTCATAATTTTTTTTTTAATTCAATTGGGGAGATATGTAGGGAATATCCATACCCATATCTTTCCTTCAACAAGCATCTCCAAAAAAAATTCACAGCTCCCTCTATAAAAAATTCAATATTGGGGTGCCAATGTCCTAAATTTGGAAAATAGATATATTTTTATTGGAATTAGATTTTGGCAAGGCAATTGTACGATTGTGCTCAAATGTACAAAATTAGATAAAATGTGATGGTTAAATAGAAAAATCTAATTAGGACATTGTCATCCTAATATTAAATTTTTTATAGAGGGAGCTGTGAAATTTTTTGGAGATACTTATTGAAGGAAAGATGTGCATGTAGATATTCCTTACATATCTCCACAATCAAATTAAAAAAATTCATCATGAATTGTTTTCAATGAAATATTATGTAAAACCATGAAAATTGACTTTAAAAATTCACCAAAAATGGAGTTTTGCTATTCTAGAGTCAAAATTTGGTATACATGAATGGGATAGAGGTAGGAATGCAATGATCCAAGAATTACATAAAGATTGCTAAAAACGGTATCTGAAAATGGGAGCGCTTGTGTGGGAACAAAATTGGGCAACGATACTTTTGTCTCCCCATTGTACACCCCCTACAAGAAAGGTTGACGCCCCCCTTTTGCACCCTTCAACTTTTTTGACATTACTTTGAACATAATTGACATTTTTTGTTTTCGTCAATCAACATTTATGTCTAACCCAATCTCCCTCAACTATACCAAATTTTCAATTTCAAAAAAACAAAATTTCATTTTTAGTGAATTTTTTTAATTTTTTTTCACGGTTTTACATGAAAATTCATAGAAAAATATTAATGATGAATTTTTTAAATTGAATTGTGGAGATACGTAGGAAACATCCAAACACACATCTTTCCTTCATTAAACATCTCCAAAAAAGTTTCACAATTATCGTGGCAGAAGTTACAGTGGAGGTGTGAATAGTGCCCAAAATTTTGAAAATTCATATCTCTTTATTGTAATTAGATTACAATAAAATCTAATTACAATAAAGAGATATGAATTTTCAAAATTTTGGGCACTATTCATGCCTCCACTGTAACTTCTACTACAATAATTGTGAAACTTTTTTGGAGATGTTTATTGAAGGAAAGATGTGCGCTTGGATGTTTCCTACGCATCTCCACAATTCAATTTAAAAAATTCATCATTAATATTTTTCTATGAATTTTCATATAAAACCGTGAAAAAAAATTTTAAAAAATTCACCAAAAATGGAATTTTGGTTTTTTGAAATTGAAAATTTGATATACTTGAAGGAGATTGGGTTAGACACAAATGTTGATTGACGAAAACAAGAAATGTCAATTATGTTCAAAGTAATGTCAAAAAAGTTGAAGGATGCAAAAGGGGGGTGTCAACCTTTCTTGTAGGGGGGTGTACAATAATAAAGAGATATCTATTTTACAAAACTTGGACATTGTCACTCCAACATTGAACTCTTCTTAAATTACATTTTTATTACTTAATAGAGTGTTTTTGGAAAATGTGCGTATGGATGTTCCCCACATATCTATGCAATCCAATTAAAAAAAATTCATCACCAATTATTCTCAATAAAATATTATGTAAAACTATGAAAATTGGCTTCAAAAATTCACCAAAAATAAAATTTTGCTTTTTTAATCTGAAATTTGGTATGCTTGTTTGGAATTGCATGAGGACTGAGTGATAATTAAGCAAGATGAAAAATTCAAGTTCTTTTTCTATGTTATGCAAAAATCTTTGAATGTTTCAAATCGGCCGGTTGTAAGATTACAGTACCCGACTGTACAATCGGTTATTCTTCGAACTGCACATTGATTCCGCACTCCAGCAATCCCACGAATCCAAACAAACACACACGATACCAGCTTTGTCATGCGAGAATTGAAAGAATTCATGAAAGAATCGCAAAGTATCCATGAAAGAATCGCAAAGTATCCATGAAAGAATCGCAAAATATCCATGACAGAGTTGCAAAGTACTCATGAGAAGAATTGCAAAGTATTCATGCGAAGAATTGCAAAGAATTCATGAGAAGAATTGATAAGAACTGACAGAATTACAAAAAATTCACGAAAAAATCCATGAAAGAATTGAAAAGAACCCCTGAAAGAATCGCGAAGCATCCATGTAAGAATCACAAAGCACTTATGCGAGAATCACAGAGCACCCATGAAAGAATTGCAAAGCATCCAAGACAGAAACGCAAAGACTTCATGCGAGAGTTCCAAAGCCGATTGCAAAGAATTCTTGAAAGTATTGCCAAGATCTGTAAAAGTATTCCACGACATGGTTCCAATTAGGTTTACAAACGGCACTGCAACTCATCAGGCATCGCAACAGTCTTTCAAAGCCCTTTTTCAGCAACCCTGACAACCACGCACCCCTTTTTCCAAACCCTAACATATTCTATGCAGACCCCACCACCCTCTGATCAACAACAAGATTGCATTCGGGACCCACACGAAACAACGAAGGAGTCCTCGTTGTTTCCAAGTCCTCATGATGAAACCCCTTCATTCCTTTTCTTCCGCTTCGCATATGCCATGGCTACCGACGCACTTGGATCTTGGCTATGTAAGAACGAACCGGTTGTTGCTGCATTGGTGTTGCAATGCTCAGATCATTCCCGCCTCGTTCTTGGACTTGGACTTGCAGTTGAACCTTGTTGTTACGGAATTGGAAGGTGGAGTGGGCGCTTGTTTAATTCAAGTGGGGAAGCTTTCGCCAACTGAGGTATGTGTAAATTCTTTCCTCTTTTTGCGTCTCTTGCTGTTTGGTTGCTTTTGTAGCTTTAAATTCGGAGGTTTGGCTGAGCTTTGGTTGAGCTTTCGTTTTGAGGGCTTCGCTGGTGTGATGAAACATGAGGCAGAGTTTGTTGTATTCGGGAGTTTTCTAAAAGAAGCTGATCGCAAAATTGCATTCCGAATCTCTGTTAGTGTTGGTTAGTTGAGGGAAGAGGAATTGCGTTGTGTCGAATTTGGTAACAATGCCTGCAAATTGCGGGATAGGAGTTGCACAGGTTTGACATCCTGTATTGAGTCTTGTAGCGAGTGGTGAATTGAATGTTTGCCGCAAATGTTCGCGAATTGGCTGTGCAATAGATTTTGTCAGAATTAGGGTTTGTTGGCGATTTGAGGTTTTGAGTCTTGAACTAGAGGCTTTAACAATTCATGATTTCAGCCTTTTCGAATCGGGTTGTGCTCGGTCTTGAGGTGTAGAATATTGGTTCACAGGACTTGGTCTCTTGTAGTTGAATCGCCACAAGGTTTGAAGTCTGACGCTAGTACTGGAATTGTTATCTGTTTTTATTTAGGTCTTGTTCTGAGCGAGTTGTTGGGCCTGCAGGGGAGGCCTTTTGTCTTCCGAGGGGAAGGAGATGGAGGCGTTCAGAATGGTGAGTCTGATTGTGGCGATGGCGTGGGTAGCAATAGCGGCAGGTGCATTTGCACTTGTTGTGTCCTATTTCAAGTGGAGGAAGAAGAATGATGCACTTAAGAAACTAATGCCTCAAGCTTTGTTTAATGAGTTTGGCAACCTCAGTGACCTTGAGAGCTTTGGCGATTATGTTGGTAAGATCATCGATCAAACAGTTTCTGTACATATTTCCTCTTAAATTTTGAATTGGTCGCATCATTTGCCAGCACAGCTGACCTTGTTCCAGTAATGCATCTATTCGTATACTTGGTTAGACTAATCAGGAAATGTGTAAGCATGACTTGTCCCACTGATCTTTGAATGGAAAGGTTGCTAATTAGTGTTATTTATAGTATCTGCAACCTCCCACGTGGAATGATTGCGTAAGAAAGCCATACTTAAAAAGGAAAATCAATTGATTTCGAGAGATTTAGACCCAGAGTGATCTGTCCACAGCTCTTTACATCTTTCGAAAATCACTCTCCTACATATGCTAAATTGACTCGAATAGTATTCCTCTGGCCTTTATTATGTGGCGATTCCTCTGGTTTGCTGAGGCTTGTGGATGGGTTTTGGATACTCAGTGCGGCAGCTGGGGCTTGATAGCCATACTGCGATTGCCAAGTTAGTTTCCAAAGTGGCCGAAGGGTATCTCCGAGACGCAAGGAATGTGGCCAGTGAGAGCAAGGAGGTTGCCTGCGTCCTTGTGGCAGGTATGACCCATGAGGAGAGTCTGAAACAGGTGAGCGAAGAAATTCTGCTGGAGTTGGAGATATGTGTTGTGGCATACTTCAGTTTTCACTGGCACAATGCAACTGCCGTCATTGACAAGGTACATTCACAAATCTTTTGTAAACCGTATGTTATTTCCGTAGTTTATGGTGGATTCCTCTCTGCAATGCACTGATGGATATGGTAGATGATACAAAAATTGTCAGGGACCTGATTTTGTCTCCTACACTGACCCCTGATACCAACAACAACTCATGTATTCATTCACTTGCTTGCACTTATTAGCAAGTGGTGTAAGCATGACTTGCCTAAATGTCATGGCGACTGATCTTTGGATAGAAATGGGGTTGCTTTCTGTTACTTGCAGTGGTATACTACTCCCACTTTGAATGACTGCATACGAAATTCATACCTAGTGATAAAAATTTGATCTCAAGAGAGTTTGGCTCTCTCCATATCTCCATTGTGATCTCCCAATGAATGCACACTCATATTGGTAAAATCCTGAAAAATGACGCAAATATTCTCATCTTCCACTCTCATTTTTCTTGGTTGTCTTCTGAATGCAACTTTGATTATGGTTTATCTTGATGCTTGGGTATCTGGTTTACTGATTCAACGTGGGCCATGGGTGTGCTAGGTCGTCAGCGCTGGGACCGCAATCAAGAAATTGCATCGTGCTGTGTTATCTTACCTGAGGTGTGTGGGTAGGCTGTCACTGTGACCAACCTCTTTTGTGTTTAGGACTACGAATGTTGTCTTGCAATAACTTTATTTTGAATTTTGGTTTCATTATTTAGAATTTCTCTTTCTGAGATGATTCTTTTTCACTGAATGCACTCTCATCTTTTGGGTGGTCCATCAATTAGCTGACCTCGGATATGATGCAGGAAGCAACGCTACCACAAAGTCTTGGAGAAATTAAGTACCACACGTCGGTTCTATACTATGATTGAGGAATTGCGGAGAATAGCGAAAAAGTATTCTGCAGATCCGCCAGATGAGGGCTGTGTGACTGTTCCTAAGGAGTGCTCACAGCGCAGCCCTGTTATTCTTTTCATCGGTGGGGGCATGGGTGCCGGCAAATCTACCGTTGTAAAACACATTCTTTCCAGGTATGGTTAGGTTGTCTTTGTCACTTAAATTTATTTATTTTTTATTGACGTTGGGGATCTATTCTTTCTCGTGCTTATGCAACTCAATAGGTTTTGCCTATGAAATTCTGCGTCCTTGCGATATGCTTTGGATTTGTGAGTTATCTCTTAGTTTCATGTTGGGTTATTGCAGCGCGTTTTGGTCAGGTGTGATCCACGATGCTGTGGTGGTGGAGGCTGATGCATTCAAAGAAACGGATGTCATCTACCGCCACCTGGCGTCTATGTCATCTGATGATATAGCAGGGAGTGCTGAGCTTGTAAGGACTCTACAACCTCCTCTGTTTTCGGTTGACTTGGAAACGTGTAGTGAGAGTATTTGTTCTGATCCATTTTAGTGATTATGGGCTTGTCAATAGCGGGTGCCATGAGTGGAGACTGGGTTGGGAAATAGAATATTTCGAACTTTTAGTTTTCATTTAATAGTGGAAGAAGTGGAAGAAGAGACACAAAAACGTCCGTTCAATCAATTTCTTTCCTCTTGAGGTGGATACTAGTTTTGGCAGGTTATTGATGAGGTGTCAACTTTGTCAGGTTCGGGGAAGTATCTTTTGTTCAAAAAGTCAGTGATATTATAACCAATTTTGACATCTGATAATATGCTGAGAGATATAGCATTGTTCTGGGCTCGGCTAGACGGGAGCTCACAAAAGAAATTCACCGAATTTGGGCGCTGAACTGAACTTGTAGGTACATCAATACTCCACTGAGGCAGCAAATTCATTGCTTGTGTCCGCTTTGAATGAAGGCCGCGATGTAATTTTTGACGGCACAATGTCATGGGAGCCTTTTGTTCTTCAAACTGTAGACATGATCCGTGATATCCACAACAGGTAGTTATTCAGTTTGAACCTGGTATTGATTCAAACCTCATTCGTATTCACTGGATTTAAAATTTAAGAGTAGCTTAAATTCGGAGGTAGACTTGGAACAATGGATTTGACTAGTCTTATAGTAAAGAAATTCTGATGATTGTACATTGCTGCACAGGCGATATCGGTTAGGCCCTGGTTACAAACTGAATAAAGACGGAACTGGGATAGAGAAATACTGGGAGCCTTTATCTGAAGATGATGAATGTTATGAGACAAAAGCGAAGAAAGGATGCCAGAAGAAAGCTTATCGAATTGAGTTTGTTGGTGTTACTTGTGATGCACACTTGGCTGTTGTTCGTGGGATGAGGTAAAATTCTATTGAGAAGTAAATTTATAGAATTCAGGTGCTACTTTGTGTTTGTGTTTTTTACTGATGAGAGACATGCTCCTGTTCCATAAGATTCTTTACCATGCTTGAAATGTCCGTTGCTTAAAATAATAGTGGCAAATATGATTGGATGGATACCATGATCTGCAAATTGAAATCATTTTTTCCTTGATGTACGCTTAAGGAGGAAGGTATTTGGAAAGGCTCATGAAAGATAGCATTACCTGTGTTACTTTTCACATTTATTGCCCCGTTTGTGTTAGAATAAAGACGAACCCCAGTTCATTGACAAAGAATGTTTCGAAGATTATATGTTCGCTTCTAAATGCTTTGCGTGTCTGTTCCACATTTTCTCTGCTTCTATCACTCCGTGGCAATTGTTGAAAGTCTTACCCGTCATGTCTGATTTTTCAGGAGGGCCATCGTGACAAAAAGAGGAGTCCCAGTTCAAGGGCAACTCAGGTCCCATAAGTTGTTTTCGAAATCCATAGAGAAGTATATATCAGTGGTGGATGAGGCTAAAATATACTGTACGAGCGCATGGAATGGTCCAGCTGAGGTGAAGTTTAATCTCACCAAAAACGTCCTTGCTGTCCTTACATGGCATGAAATTCTGACAAGATCTGCCTATTATGGTTTCACGGCCTCTTTCGTGGCTTCTTTCATTTTAACTTCAATGCTTTCTTTTCAGTTGCTATTCATCTCGCTGTGGTGGGCTTTGGGTCAAAACAACTAGGATTTTAAGGATCTAAAACAACTTAGAACACCTTTGAAATTTGTGATTGATTTGCTGAAAAAGTGATCGGTTACCCGCTAATTTCCAAGTGAAAAAAAAATAGAGAATTCATTTTCGAAGCTAATAATTGTTTCACTTGCAAGACATAGTTCTATTGTTCAAAAATGGAGGATTCAGTTACTTCTTTCTATAGTACATTTTATTACCTTCCTTGAAGCTTTCTAAGCGATTTATCTCAACTGCTAAAGAACTTGAGGTTGAACTTCTGTCCATTTAGACACTAAAAGGGGGTTACTTGTTTAATAGAGGAAGTCATTGATTGACTAATTGAGTGATTAATCGATTTAAGTGACAAACCAATTTACTGACCCATTGATTAAGAAGTGCATAAATAGATATATACAAGTGACATACTGTTTTGCCTCATTGCTTCCTTTGCAATTGTCACAATGAATGTGTGATACTGGTCTGCATATGCTCTGGTCACTAAACAGATATATACAACCGACTTACTCTTTTGCTTTATTGCTTCCTTTGCATTTGTCACTGTGAATGTGATATTCAGATCTGCGTTTGATTTGGTGACACTGAATAGTGCTTTAATGTGGTCGAGTGTGCTGCAGTTGATAGCCTTGAAAGACGGTCCGGGGAGGAAGCTTCTCATCGACGTGGACACCTATCCTGGAGTGCGCTCTCTTGGAGACTTGAATACCGATGCCGACTCGGTGATAGAGCTTTACAAGTGCTGTACAGGCAGCAGCCGGTTTGTGAACCAGTACTGGCAAAACGTGATTTCAGATCCCACCAGAAACCTTCGACAGGAGCGGTTGCGAACCGCAATCCTTGACCACGCTGACACTTCCATACTCCTAGAAAGGTCCAGTTCTGTTGATGATTTTTCTACTGATAATATGAATGGAAGATCTAGCTCTGATAAAGACTTAACCACCATAGCCGGTTGAGCTTGTTTGAGTTTGTAGGATTGAGGGCAGCCTTCCTTTTTAAGTCTTGGTGGGCCAATAGAGAGGGGGTTTTTTCATCGGGAGGGGGTGAGCAGCGACTCCGGACTTTGAGGTCCACTAAGTCTCGGTAAAGCGTACGACTGTATCATTTTCGAGTGAATCCTAAACGTTAAAACCTAAAACCCTAAACCCTAACCCTAAATCTAGACATCCTTTTCTTGTGTATTGAAGTGGAATTGAGCACATGGAAGAAGGGTTACATGGAAGGGTTACATGGAAGGAAGCTTTCTAGTCTGGCCATGCCATTTCGAAACATAGATATTATTTTTAAGTATTAGTACAGTTTTTGGAATTTTGGTTTGTTGAGAAAGTTGCGCACCATGTGCACAGAGTTTGTGGCTTGTGATGGAAGAAAGTCACTGCCCAGTTCAATGTGCAGTGATGTCCTGTCCTGTACAGTAAGGTAGACAAGCCTATTACCACCCTGATTAGCAATCTGAATATCTTCCGGCCAACTCCAAGAGGGGTACATATTTTTCAGAGGTGTGCACTTGTTTCACAAATCAAATCCAAGTGGATTTATAATTTTTCAATTAAAATTGTAATTCCTATGAATTTCTGAAGTGGTTTGCCTTGAAATTTTAAAACCACTCATAGTGGAGTCATAAACATCTTATAAACAACCCATAGCCGTCTTTCCATGTATCAGAATGACACTTAAGTACTCACCAATAAAGGATTGACACCTTATCCTTTGTTGGCATTAATGTAGTGATTTTGTCAAAAAATGAACGGATGTGGATGAGTTTTGAGGCAGAATTGGGGCCAATTGTAGGATGACGGAATTAGATAGTTGACAGAAATGGGTTGGTCTACCTTAGTGTCTTCTAATGTAAATACATATATACAAAAAATTCGTTGAAAATGGGGTGTTTTGGTGAACTGGGTAGTATAACTTTGGGGGTCTCTATTTGCATAGACCAAGAATTTGACAATTGCAGAATATTTTACCTTTAACTATTCCTATTGGGAAAGTAAGTTTAGACTTGCATAATAATTGTATTACATATGCATGAGACTTTTTCTTTAGCCTAATTTATTAAATACTAGCCCATGCAATGTCCTTCATTGCTTTTGGTAATTTAAAATTTGGTCCCCTCCAATTTATTTATTTTCACAGTATGATCATTTGTTGGTCCTTTCAGGGGTTAAATTAAATGAGCAAACCGTATGAGTCATGACCTTAGATTTAATGTAAACTAATTACACCAGCGCAGATTTGGGGGGGGGGGGGTCACAGATTAATTTCAGAGCTGCAGGCACAAAAGAACAAGCCCAAAGGATTGGCCACAATTGGGGCATCAAGCAATGGTGCTTCTAGCAGTGGTGCACTGGGCAAAGTGAAAGCTGATTGTGATGAAGCTTCAAGCACAGGCTAAAGCACACTAACTCAAATGACTAGTGCCGGATTTTTTTCAAACAAATTGATCCAATGCAAAGCCGGCAATTGGAACATCAAATGGACTTTTTCTCATTATAAAAAGAAAGAAAGAAAGAAAAGAGTCTACATTAAAAAAAAGACTTTTCATGGAATCAAGGGAAGATTGAATTGATTGGCACACTCAACAATGTGGAAATGGGTTGACAATAATGATTATTTCTAGTGGGAGCAACTTCGGTTGCGGGCCTTGCACATTTTGCAAGTTTGCCAATGTCGGGGGGGCGCATACTAAGGCTGGGAAAGTGAAGGCTAGCATAACAATTGCATTCGAGCGCAATTTTAATCACATTTGACTATGCGCTCGGCTTAGTACCGATATCGTCATTGTTGCAGGAGGCCCTGCAAATGCTTTAAGGTGGGTACCTCCAAAACCGCCACTTTTTGCTATTAAGTCTAGTTGCTATTATTAGATTGTCCAAGAACATACTCCCCTCCACCAACCTAGGTACTAGCCTTGGATTCGAAATGACAAGTGATTCAAATCTAACAATTTCATGAAAGTAGTAGCTACATATCCACGTCTTTTTTTTTACACACCAATTGGTTGTTGTCCTACTATCTTATAAATTTTTTGGTCTAATTTTGGATCTTCCATTTTCATGCTCCAACCAATTATATTTTCCCAAAGACACCATCTATTGATGAACTAACGGGCAATTCTCTCCAAATCACATGAGAGATCCTAGGAATATATATGGAAAGAGCAATAAATGAGGATATAGTGTACAATTGTGTCAATCTTGTCACAACTTGCTACACTAAATAATGAAATTGGATTGCCTTGACGATTGAGTAGCCTTACCCAAAGAAGTTACTTCATGTTACCTTATAACTCATGGCTTGTCCAGATGGAGGCACAAGCCATTTTCTGATCCTGAGTCATGAATCAATGTACCAACCTATGTTGCACACATGTTTCCCCACATCTCTGCATCCTTCTCCAGTAACTTGGATATTGATATAGTGTAGAATGTCGAGATATTAGTCTAGGGCAACCTAATTGCACTATTTTGTGTAGTGAATTACACAAAATAGTGAAATTAGGTTGCCTTGTCAAGTAGGTTGCATTAACTAAGATAAATTACCTCATAAATCAATGCTTGTTCCACATGGAGGCACATGACACTCTTTGAACTAGGCTTTGAATTGGTGCACAAATCTATGCCATACATATTGCTTTGAATTGAATGCATCATTGTACAAAAGCAATGAATATTTCTACAGTGTGGACTGTCGAGAAATTAGTGTGGGGCAACCCAGTTTCACTATTTTGTGTACTTGTTGTCCTAACAATTGAAAATTATTGATTGTGCAATTTGAAAATTTCTGATGATTTTTGTTAATTCTTGGTGAGCTGTAGAGCTGAATCGGATTTGCATGCTTTGATCAAAAGACAGAAGCTCTTGGGATTCTTTGAGATCGGATGAAGGCAAAAGAAAAAGAACCAGGAGAGCTTCTTTACTGCTGCAGACCGGAATTTGTCTGGAATTTGGCCTTCCAAATGAACTTGTAACTTTTGACTGGTTTCTAATTAGAACTTGAATTTTTTTTTCAATTGGAAGCGCATTCAAATGTCCTTTGGATAGGTACAAGTAAACTCAAATTTTGGCATTGGACAAAGAAAAGAAAATATTTCAAAGTTAGCTAATAGACAAAAAAATTATAGGGGGTTTAGCAAATTAGAGTGGGACGGAATATAGAAGTGCATTCCCTTCTAGCAAATGTGGAGGAAGAACACTACTGTTGTGTTGTAACTCCACTCACCCAAATGGAGATTCTCAGATTGCGCGCTTTCTCTGGCTTGCCTTTGCGTGCCAGATCGATTTTGTTTCTCTCTTCTTTAGTGGTCACAGTTTGTTTTTAAAAAAGAAGAAGACATTGTAGCTACAAAGGTAGTGACCTTGTACCCTCCTTTGTGATGAAATAAAGGATATAAATCATGACATGTGAAATAAACGCACTTATAATTGTTCAAATAAGCAATTTAGCATAGTTCCTATAGTCAAAATTGTTAATTTTTTGTTGGATCTTTGTAGGGGCTAAAATGTCATTCTAGATAGTATCCATATACATTTTTTGGACATTGTATGAGTAAACTATGAATGTTCATAATGTTGAAAATAAGATGTTCTCAAAATCAATCTCTAGCTTTCATGACTACTTTCATGACTAGCTTGGTTGCACATTTTAGGCAAGAATTTACATCCAAACTGCTTCTTTAACCTTACAAAGAAGGATGATGTACATTTCAAGCTTCTTAAATAGAATATATTATGCATGTGAAGAATTTACACAATAGATCTTCATTGTTGTACATTTTCCTTTTCTTTCTATCCCTCCATGAACTCAATCATGATCTTGCATTGTAATCATGACTAAAGAATAGACAAATTGCTAAAGGAAAAGCTAAAAGAACAAATATCTAAAAAATAGACAAATTACTAAAGAATAGCTAAAAGAACACACTAGCCCTAAAGAATAGACAAAAATTACTTTTTCAACATATTTGGAAGTACGTCATCCATTTCCTATAACTCCTATAGAAAGCTCTTCAAAACAATTATAATTGATCCAATGGATGTTGGCTTTTTTAAGGGTAGATTTGACTTTTTCTTCAATGACATTCTAATATATATTGCACACTTGCAATACTATCATCGACTATTTGACCTTTATAATGACTAACTACCTTTTAAGCAATCAAATTAAAGGAGGTACAATATACAGGATTTTGAAAAGTTGGTTACAATTAGATGTAGTTCCTTTAATCTCAAAAAGATTGAGAGGGCATTTGTGTTCTCTAGGTGGTTTCAAGGAGGCTTCATAGATGGAGAAAATTATTTTTTTCATCCAATTGTTTTGGAGGGATTATTTGAATTCGGTTTTAATAAAAGGTATTGGATATTCCCTCCTAGTAATATTTTTAGACTTTTGTACATACAAAAATAACAAATCCATGGATCAATGTATAGTGCATTTTGGCAACTTCTATTCCTTTTTCTTGATTGGAGTTTTTGGCCATAAAAATGATGTTTTTTGAATTTGAAGCCAACAAAAGAAATGAATCTTATGAAGTCTATTTTTTAGTCTAATTTAAAATTTAATTTTTTTTGTCATATTGAATATTTTAGTGCAATTTGAACATTTGGCTTGTAGCCATAGTATGCACATTTCAAATTTTAGAATTACACCAAATTGATTTGCACCATAATGTTTACATTATAACATACATCTATAGAGAAAATTTAAATCTTTTGAAGATGTGGTATACTAGTTGGATTTTATCATTATTGTAGGAAACACTGTGGTAACCTGCCTTTTGGTTGATTTTTAATTAAACATTCTTTGTATTTGATATGCAATTTTAGCATTTTTATTCAAAAATTCACAACAATTTCAAATTTTTATAAAAACTCTAAATTTGTATGACCTATAATAGGCATGTGATTACACCCCCTCAAAATTAAATATAACAAATTTCATTTATATATAGTTGCAATATGGAAGCACATAAATTGAAGGACTTTGAAGTTTGAAAAATAGTCATTTGGTTGTGCTATTATGGATAATGATTCATGACTATTATCTAAATGAGTTGCTCTTGGGTGACTTGTAATAAGTTTAGAATTGACAAACTGGTATGATTCATCATTCAAAATTAGAAGCAATTTAGGTCAGTCCCATTCTCCCTTGGGGGAATCATCAATGTTTTGTAGAATACAACGAGTATGCTTTGTATTGTTGCTACAACCATTTACATTTGCAATTGCCACAAAAGTGATCCATAACCAATTCCTTCGTAAATTTTCTTTCATGTCCGTTTAATTTATTTATGAAAATAATATGCCAAACAAAAAATAAGAATAAAAATGAAAGTAAACTGAAAAGATGAAAGTAAGATTGCAATCAAAGTGTTTTATGATTTGTCAACCTATGGACCCCAAGGCTCAATGGCCCAATGGCTCTTTGCACCAATTCTTTTAAATTTCCATCAAATCTCCTAAATTTTTGTGCAATGAAAACTTCAAGATGTCATGTAAGACCATCTGCAATGCAGTCACGGTACATGGCCCAGTATCGGTATAGCTAACTTTTGAATGCTAGACAATTAGAATTTGAAAATTGTCTTATTGGAAGCGCAACGGAAAGAACATGGAGAAGGAACAAAAAAATTTCAAATTAGACATTGGACAAGTACTTCAAAAGCGAGGTACAAATCTGAAATTATAGAGGTCTTAGCAAATCACGGTTACCAAAGCAACATTTGGCCATTGACCCTCCACATTTGACGATTTTTAGAGGGTCAATGGCCAAATGTTGCTTTGGTAACCGTAATTTGCTAAGACCTCTATAATTTCAGATTTGTATTTCGCTTTTGAAGTACTTGTCCAATGTCTAGTTTGAATTTTTTTTTGTTCCTTCTCCAAGTTTTTTCCGATGTGCTTCCAATAAGACAATTTTCAAACTCTAATTGTTTAGCATTCAAAAGCTAGCTATACCGATACTAGGCCATGTACCGTGACTGCATTGCAGATGGTCTAACATTTGCATTCTTTTAAATTTACTTTGCCGTATGATTTCTATAAGATTGGAGAATGGGGTCAAGCTTATTCATTAAAGCCACAATTACTACTATTCAATAAATGTGAAAGATGGCACATATGGCACACTTGATGTACTCTTTGCATATACTTGCACACTTGAAGTACATTCATCAATTATACCAGTATGAAGATTTGTAGAATATAAACCATTTATAATGAGAATAAAAGTATTATATTAGAATTGACAAACATTTATTATGAAATTGGCACACATTTGTGCAATAGCCTGATGAGGTACCAATAAACGCCATATCTTCATCTAATCCCAACAATCACTACAAGGTGACACCTATAGACATTTAGTATGGATTTGTAATATGTTTCTAGGAGGAGAACTTGAAAGTTGCATTTGTTAAGTTTAGGATTAAATGAAAAGATTATTAAAATTTCCTTCTATCAAATGTTGGCAAAATGATGAGATTACTAACACCAAAAGGACTGAAGAGCCCACTCCACAACAATGGTCCACATCACAACAACGGTCCATCAATTAGGTAAAAAAATATTTGGTTTATTTTAATTCTTTATATTATGAAAAAGCGTCATTTTTAAGGCATTTGAACTTCCAACTATTTAGGTGTTAACCATTTTTTCCTCCTTTTTATTTTCCTCAACTATAGTAATAAAAAAATTAAAAACAACTACAAAAGATCAACAAACATAAATTTCTAATGTTTCAAATTTTATACAAAGAATCAAATATTTGAATACTCTAAACTGTCTTTTCTTCAATTAATCTGTCTCTTTCCTTCCACTTTTCTACCTTAATTTCCACTCTTCCACAAACATGACATGTCCTTCCATTAACTAAAATCGATTGTACCTCTATTCACTATCCTCCAATGACTTTGAATGCCACTTCACCTCCTTGAATCATTGTACCCTAGAAACTGTCCTACTCATGACCTAATGACATGACTTATCTTTTCATTAACCTACCCTTCTGATAATATGACATGTCCTTCCGACGACCTGTCCTCCTATTAATTCATTATTTTGGAATGAAAATTTAAGTGTTTTTTAGCTTGATGTACTTTCAAATATTTTATTCCTATGAATTTCTCCAAGTAGAAGTTGGTCTATATTTTGATAAATTTAGGAACCTTAAAGAGTTTAATTTTCTATACATTTTTAAGAAAATTGAAGTCATGTAATAATGAAGCTATAACTAATTTTTTGCTTGGGATTTTTGCCTATCCTTTTGTACTTTTCATCCGTGCAATGCATCATTTAGCAAGCCATTCATAGTACATGATGATTAGATTCAATCCGTAGTTTTGCTATGTGTTGATTAGATTTAGTCCATAGTTTTGTCATGTGCCGATTAGATTTAGTCCGTAGTTTTGCTACGTGCCGATTAAATTAAGTCCATAGTTCTACTATGTGCTGATTATTCTTGCAACAAATTTATATTTTTGACATCTTCAAATTCAAATATCTTTCAATTAGTCATTGTTAGTATTATAGTGAAAAGCAAGGTCCAAACTCTTTAGCTATATAATATTGATACAAAGTCAATTTTTTAGAGTTTGATTTGTTCACATCTCCATTATATAGAATAATAGCAATATATATTTTGGATAGACATCAAGCTATCTATTGGTGGTGAATTCTAAAAAGACAATTTTAGAGCAACTAAATGATCAAGAAATAAATGTCTCTTAGATGAAAAAAACAGAATATGTCATAAAGAGAATTTGAAATTGGTTCCATAGCTTTAAGGTCTTTAATCTTGAAAAAGATGGACCTGTAACCAATTTAATCCTTAATTGCCTAATCGACCATATACAATCAATCCAAAATTTGAGCTCATTTTGGTGTGAACAAATAAATTACTTTGACCAGTTTAAAATTTTTCATGGGCAATATTAAAGGTTAACTATTGGAAACTTTTATTTTTCATTGCAAAAGATAAATATTTGATTTTTGAGAGGTCTTCAAAAACATATATGTACCATTTGTAGAAGAATAAAGCTTATAAATTGTACTTGATTTTGTAGCTTTTGAGAAAAGCTTGCCAATTTTATTTGAATTGAGATCTAAAAAATTGTACTTATCCATTTGCTTTGAAAATGCTCCCAATAGAAAGAATGAAGTGTTTTTTTATGCTTTTCACTGTTGAAAATTTAAACATGCAAGTGTTGATTTGGAGTTTTTGCAATTTTTTTCTTATAAAAAAATTGCATTTTGACAATTGCAAGGTGGATTGAGTAATGAGTTTGATAGTTCTTCATTTGAACTTAATTTTTTTGGAAGTGCGCGCATTGTAGTGTGCTAACACAATTTGTAGTTGTTGATGTCACCTCCAATTCCAAAAAACTCTTATATGCAAATTTTCCAAACATTGTGGGCACGATTGTGGAAAAGGATATCATACTAAAAATAGAATGTGCACATTTATCTTGTTATGAGCTCACAAACTCTTATGTAAGTTCACACTCAAAATTGGTGTGTATACTAATAAGCAAGCTTTTTTATAGATAAAATTTCTTTATATCATCTACCAAAACCTCTTTGAACCTTTATAACTTTTGCAAACAATATTTAAGAAAATCATACTTAATTATGCTAAATTTTATAGTATTTTTTGGTATAAATAATAGAAAAATAATCCAATCAAATAATAGGAACTATATACAGTGCTTCAAGAAGTGTCTAAATGAGGTGTAATTATTTTATTGGTAAAGAAGCTTTGCATTGAAATAATCTACAGTTGTATTATTTGACAAGTTCTTTACTCATGAAGCAAGTCAACACTACATGCACAAAGCCCACATCCCTCAAGTTGCATAACAATTTGCTTTGATTGCTATACGATGGGGGATTACTCTTCAAATAGTTTACATACCACATGAGACTGTGGGGTATTATTAATGGGGATATTTTGATAGAGGGGACACATTAAATAGACCATAACATTACCTAATTTTCTAATCTAGCATATTTCTAAGTACCATATGCTTACTTTAAATTACTGTAAGAGGCTAATTTATCATACCACTATTTATTTTTAACTCAAAATTTCAAATTACATTTTCAACTTAACATAAAATAATCATCTACTAAAAGTATAAGTCATGACGTGCAGAGTGAAAATAGCATTAGACGTGTAGTCCTTGTATAGCTCCTTCATTCTTATGTTTTAACTCTAACAAATTTAGAACAACTGCTGATGCTTCAACATAGAGAAGTGCAATGATTGTAGTTAGGATAGATTTACAACATTTGCATTTAGAGTAACAAGAGATCAGGCCAAGAAAACAAAAAATGGCAACACTATATTTAACATGAATACTAAAATATTTCTAAGACTTACGGAGTACTAGATTACAAATAAATCACTTAAGCAAACAAAAAAGCCAATAAATCCATAAAGCCCTGCAATCATGGGGGGTCTTTCAAGGCGCCACAATTAAAATGGTGACCTGAACTAAGATAAAAAATGATGGAATGAAGCCAGGATGAAAATGTTAGAAGAAAGCCAAGACAAAAATGCTAGAATGAAGCTAAGATGAAAGCAATGGAATTTTGGAGTTACAAGACTAAAATTGAAGCCCATGGCATCTTTGCAATTGAGGGAGTTTAACCTCTAAAGGACCAACATGCGGTTTTTGGCTACATAGAAATTTTGGACAGATACGTGTGACTAGAGATTTCCATAAATTTGACCCAAATTTTAATAGAAGGTGGGGACGAGGAATATCTTTGATATGCACCAAATTTCATGACATTTGAAAATATGAGAGAAAAATTATTGCATGATATGTAGTTTGTTTATCAACTTGGGCAGTCTGGGCAGATAGAAAAAAATCACTTTTTTCAAAAATAAAAATTTAAAATTGGTCTTCTAGAATTATATATATGTGGAAAGCTTTGAATCATTTCATTTTGATCAATGAGTCAAAAGTTACGAGGATTTTTGTTTTTGGGCAGTTATGGATTCTCTACTCCAAAAGAAACTTTGAAGTCCTTTATCTTACTCAATTTTCAATATTTTTCAATATTTTGGGAAAAAAATAAAATCACAGGATGTACACTGTTAATTACAACATTTAAACCATTGGGATTGGTATTTTTCAATTCTATAATTAAATTCTTAACAATTTAGTATTTTGAATCATTCTCTACTATTGTCTACTTACTATTTTTTTCTTATGTGTTGTACAATTCCAAATGATGTGAAAATCAAACATGTGGAAAACTTGTGTAGAAAATAAAATCCAAAGAAGCACCACCATTTTGGACATTTTTTCATGGAAAAGTGAGCTTATAAAGTGAAGCTGCCCTGTTTTTTGCAGGGCCAAAAAAATAACTTCAATGAATATGAATGCTTATATCTTGCAATTCACGCGGTGGAAATTTCTGAAATTTTTTTCACATGTTTTTAAATAAGCAACCTACATGATCCTATGGTAACATATGTCAAAAAGTTGTTTCTCAAAAATTTGGTACTTGATCTAAAAATGACAGATTTTGAACGTTTTTGGTGAAAACATAGTCAAGGAACTTTAGGGATTAAAAGATTTTGAGGGCACCAATGGCAACTTCTTCAATTAATTTAAGAAATAAATATTAAAAAATTTAAATTAAAAAACTAAGATATGAGAGTGGAAAGTTTTTTGAGTCAACCAATGGGATTTTTGTATTATCATATATAGGGTCAACATTGCAATCATAGAGTGCCTTTCAAGGCACTACAACTAAAATGGTGAAGTGAACCAAGATAAAAATGGTAGAATGAAGCCAAGATGAAAATAATAGAATAAAGCTAGGAGAAAAATGGTGCAATGAAGTTGAGATGAAAATAATAGAATTTTGGAGTCACAAAATTAAAATTGAAGCCCATGGTGTCTTGGCAATCGTGGGAGTTCAAAAGATTTTGAGGGAATCAATGACAACTTATTCAATTAATTTACGTAACAAAGGTAAAAAAATTAGAATGAAAAAACTAAAATATGAGAGTTGAAAGTTTTTTGAGCCAACCAATGGGATTTTTGTACTGACAAATATAAGGGCCGCTTTAGACTATGGTGGAGAAGTGCATCATTCAAGAATTGTAGGGAAATGGAGCAAATTTTGTTCTTCACTAGATTGGGTATAGACTACGGCCAAGACTTGTCCGGTGAAGAACTTCAAGTATGGATGAAAAAATGACATGGACGCCTATGTGGCATCACTTTTTGTAAGAAGAGTTGTTCAGAGGCTAAATTTCTTGTCCAGCCTCAAACCCCCAAATAAGAAATTTGGCCACCGAGGAACTCCAATTTCATTAAAATATTATTAATCTATGACAAGTTTGGTAGAGTGTAAGCACTCATCATTGTTCAACAATTCTTTCAAAGACTGTCAATGAAGCACAAGTATTGAAATTTAAATTAAAAATTAAAAATCTTGACAATTTGATCTGGCTGGGGATGGTTTGATATGGGCAGGGATTGTTTGATTGATTTGGGGTTGGATTGATATGGGGATGTTCAACATACAGAGTTTTATTTAAGACAAATTCATATTGAAGTCTAGTTCAAGCATCAATAATCTAATTTTGATTATGAATGCTTATGATTTTTTTATTCGAGATTTTGTGCAAGGGTGTCCATTGGAAATCTTAATTTTCCATGTGTTGATGGCTCTTACAAATGAGCTCAAATACCTAGATCTTGGAGAAAAAATTACATTAGAAATTCATTTTAAATAGTTGTAGAGTAGATTTTGGAAAGCCATAAATTGATTGTGCTTTTACTGTTTTTAACCTCATATGTTCTAAAGTTGTAGCCATCAAAATGCACTTTGGTGAACTAAAATTGAACCATGTGTACTTAAATGATTACCAAAAATTCAGTATATACTAAATTGATCTGAAAATTTTACCACACAAACTAGACAAGTAGATGCATTTTTTCCAACAATTTTGTTCAATTTAAGCCCCGGATGCAAAAATTATAACTTTTCAAAGTTTGCTACAACCCCAAAATATACAAAATATATCCATGGGTCATAGGGACCATTAGGGCAAGTTATAGTTCCTATTGTGGCCGGCCCAAACTCTCTTGTTGGTGAAGTTCACCGGTTGGATTTCAATTTGTGAAGTTGTCCAGAAGACTTCTCCGGTTGGTGTTTATATTGCAACTGGTCAAGACTTCTTGAGGCATTATTTTAATGTCTTTCCATCTTGTCCAACATCCCACCGGTTGCCTCAAATAACCAAGTTTTGGCCAAAACTTCTTGACCGACTGGTGCACTTCTCCACCGTAGTCTAAAGCGGCCTTTAGGATTGACTTTGTGACCATAGATTGCGGTTTGAAGTTGCACAACTAAAATAGAGGCCAATAAAGAATTTAATATCTTTTCAATTGAGGAAATTTGAGAGAGATAATGGAAACCTTTGAGGTCTCATTAATTTTTCAAACAAAAAATATGAGAATTTTGGAATTTAAAAAGAAAAAAATATGGAAGTTGAAAGAGTCCATTTGCAACCATGGGATCTAAATCTATAGAAATTTAGTGTCTTTTCAATTGAGGGAGTTGAAAAGTAATTTAAAGAAACCAATAGAAACCTTTGGGGTTCCTTGAAAGTAAGGCCATGAATATTTGAATTTGAATTTGGATTCTAAAAAAAGACAAGGGATGAAAGGATTCAATTTGCATCTATAGGGTCTAGATCTTTGGGGGGTTTGTATTGATAAATATAAAGTTTGAAGCTAGCTATTGGTCATCATACACCTCCAAAGTCAAAGATAATGAGTTTATAATTGCCAAGACTTCTATATCATTGAAGGTTAAAGATTTTTAAGCTTCAAAGGCCAACCCTATTATTCTTTTTTCAAACTTCAATTTGCAAATATCCATGATTTTAATATTTTTTATTTATTTTTAGAAAATATAATTACATGTCTTCTATTTGTTGTAAAAATTTCACAATTTTTTGAAGAAAATTTTCTATTTTTCATATTTTTTCATTTTAATTACATGTAGCCAAAACTATGCCAAATTATAGTCTTGCTAGTATTACAAATAATAACAAATTAAAATGTGGAAATACAAAATTTTATGAATAGTTTGTATGCAACATGTATTTGACGTCAATGTAGCAAGTACTTTATTTTAAAATCTTGATTTTAAACATCTTGTCGTTTTGTTTTTTCACCACCATCTCATTCAACTTCCTCATTACAAAATTATGGAATAGGAATCTAATTACCACCTTATTCGTAGATTGAACATTGAAATTCTCTATTTTAACCCCTAAAGGCCCATTGTCCCCTCAGGGGACAAAATGGATTTCGGGCAGGCTTTTATGGTCTCAATATTTGTTGTAATTTTCTGAATTTTTTTGTGAAGATAGAGAATCACATTAGCTTTCTGAAAATGTAGTTTTTATTTCAATTAGTGCCCAGTAGCAAAAGTTATGGTAGAAAAACTCCAAATTTTAGTTTGGTAGGCAGAAAAAAAATTTTAATTAAAAAAAATTTAAATTTTTTTCATATAGATTTTATTTTCATCTACATAGAAAGCTTTGATTCAATCCATTTGGATTCGTTATGCAAAATTTATGGACAATCTTATTTTTCAGGCAATTAGAGCATCTTCTTGAAAAAATAACTTGTAGGATTCATTTCTAAACTCAATTTTGACAATTTAAAAAAAGAAAAGTTGCACAAGGTTAAGATTTCTTACTAGAAAAATCTCACCATTGAGATTAGTATGTTTCAACCCTATCTTAGAGCTATTAATGAATTCATTTTTCCTTCAATCTTAAACCTACTTCTACGTAACAAATTTTAATGAGTGAAAACTAAGTGTTTCATTTTTGAATTTTTTTCCCTAGATTCTCAACTCAATTCTTCATTATAAAAAACTAGAAATTCAAAATCATTAGAGCAAAAATTTTAAGTTAAAAAGGTTCAAAGCCAAAAAATGAAATTGAACAAGATGCAAAAAAACTTGATTCCTTCACTTTAAATGCAAATATCTTGCAATCTACACGGTCAAAGTTTCTAAAACTTCTTTTACACATTCTTACACTAGTGAAGTACAAGATCCTATGGTTAAATATGCAAAAAACACATTCAATTTTTTTTTGCTCTTTGCTATAGAAATGGCAATTTTGAGTGGTTTTTGGCAAAAAAATGGCCTTGGGCCTTTAGGGGTTAATGTATATCTATTCAATACTCAATAATATGCATGTATCAATTCAAGATTTTTTATTCAAATTCTACATTGTAAACAAGCTTCTTTTTTTTTTAAATTTTTTTGAGAAAGTGACAAGATGGTGATTTTTTGAAATTTAGTGAAGCATTATATTTATACATTCATTCATCTTTTGGATCAAAATACACTTTTCAATTATATTCATGCACTTTGCATTAAAAAACAAACAAACTTCGTGCACATTTTAAATATAAATGGATTTTGTTTGGCAAAAATAGACTGCCTTATATTTTGCAAAAAAATAGAGATCTATTTCTTAATGGAGCAATATGGCACTATGGTGCCAAAAATAAAGGACCAATTATATAAGCTCTCATCAATGTCAACTATTCTAACCATCATCCTGGTTTTAAAAAAGTATATACAATGAAATTTACTACAAGAAGTTGCAAGTCGCACTGAAAAGCTATACTGAGTATGAATAGCTAGAATTCTAAATAAGTGTAAATACAAGGTGATTTGGATGTTATTAAACTCTTGTTATAAAGTGTGAAGCTATTGTATTTTTTTAAATAGATCTAATCAAAAATGTAGATCTAAGTCCTAATTGAGGTGTAAGTATGGTTCAAGATTTTATCTAAATTTAAATACGCACAAGATTCTAAAAATGTCAAACTTATAATGAAAAGCTATTTTTAAGCTTTAGGATTTAGGATGTGGTCAAAGGGGGCCATGAAGATATGAAAGGTGGCTTGCCTTTGTACTTTCTCCTAATAAATTAATACATAGTCTCTACCTTAACCCAATAAATAGGGAGTACAATTTAAGAGAATTATGTCCCTCATAGAAAGATTATTTTGTCGGATATAGATGGCCCATGTATAGTGTGCCCTCAAAGCTCGTAAGTAAAATGATTTATTAAAAATGGCCCAATAGAATGAATAAATATTAAATTTAGATGTGATGTAAGAATAGAGAGTTTTGACAACAAACTAATAAAAATAAGGAACTAGCCAGAAACGAGGCCGAGTAGTGAAGAGTGAAGCTTTGATCTCCATACATTTAGTTATTTTATTGCAAGTTGTACTTATAAATTGTCATTTGTATGAAGCCATCACAGTCTTGCAATACGAAATTTTGAGCATCCGACTCTCTTTTGTTGCTTTCAATGACATGAATAAGAAGAAAAATGTGGCATTGAATGAATGCAATTTAGTTTTTCAATTGCTTCCATTTAGAGGCCATTACGATTCAATAGATGATGGAAGAAAGTTCGAAAACCAACTTTTGTGACCTCCAAGGAGCGCCAAGCACATCACTAAAATGATTTCCAAAATTCCGAAATCCATGCCCCCGAAGTTGACGCCCGCGGCCAAACTCAATGCACGGACCCGAAGTTGTTGATGCCCGGGGCCAAATTCAATGCACGGGCACCAATATCAGAACGAACCACTGCGGCGAAACTCATAAGTGCGCTTCTCAAGCCATTCCGCCCTCGCAAAAACGATGCGTCGCGACACCAGTTGTAGCGATTGTCCCGCTCTTCAGGGTTGCAACATTGTGCGTGATTTGGAAGCTTTAAATTCCTCTTATTTGACGGTTTCTACAATTTCCTTCGATTTTGCGGTTGGAACGCTCACCAGTTCAGTGTTTCCTTTAGTCCGCATTCGTTTATAGTGCCGGGCGAGTGCAATTTGGAATCTGTTATTAGCCAGGCTTTTAACGTCGAATTTTGCTGAAGAGCTCTGAAATTGTTGGGAATATTCTCAGTCCAGAAGAAGAAGAAGAAGGAGAAGAAGAAGGAGAAGAATCTGTATTCACCATTTTTCTTAGACCGGATTGTTGCAAAAATCACTTTCGAATTTGGCTTATTTGGATTTTTTAGTCAATCGGAGTTAGATTTCGGTTTTCAAGTTTCAAGCTTCACGTGTTGGCGTTTTCGTTTTTCGTTTTGAGATGAGGTTTAGAACAAGAGTTTAAAATAAGTCTTTCGGTCCATCTGGTGTTTCGAAAGCGATGTCGGAAGAGTGATGTGAGCGTTGTTGTTGGCGAATTGTTTGGAGAATTTTGCTTTGTTGCAGAGACGGCAGTTCGTGAATGATTAAATGCACGGGCGGAAAATGAGTTCTTCCCGTCTGAAGAAGAAACGGAAACGGTTGCCTGAGTTGGCGGCGATGGCAGGACCGAGAGGGGAGGAAGCCGGGGAGGACATGGCCATAACGAATTTCCTAGGCGATGATACAGTGCTCAACATTCTGCAGCGTATTCCGACTCGGGCGCTGCTCAGCGTGATGGCTCTTGTGTGCCGACGCTGGAGACGACTCTGCCAAGAACATTTGGTGCGCATCTTCTCTTATAGCCAGGGGCTTTGAGCATGTGACTAAGTTTACCGATGTCGTGCATTCTCTTTATTAGGGTTATATTACTCTCTGTAGAGTTTTTTCTGACTATTTGTCGTGATAACTTCTGAAGTACAGGTTTCACGGTCGAAAAAATTCTTATGAACCCCTTTTGAACGTTCGTAACTTGTTTTGTTTTGTTTTGACAAGGATGTAAATGAAATGTTTGAGTTGCAGGTACATGATCTTACGCCTCCACTTTTCAGCGTCCATGACAAACCTTGGGGCTCCTTGGTGAGTCAAAGTGGTTTTCTCTATATGTCGATTTAATATTGTGATACTAGAGGATATATTGATGATTAGTAGTTTTAGTTATGTGTCCTCGAGTTGTCTGATGAATGAAGTAGCTAGTCAGATGCTCATTTGTTGAATCGTTTTTACTTTGTAGACAGACCTTCAGATTATGGAGCTTGCGAAGCGGCATGCTTCCACTCTCGAGTCCATTGAATTGCGCGGGTGAGCTCTCATCTGAATTATTACGAGTTTGGCATGTTGAGGATATATGGTATGTAGGAGTTGGGAGGTATTTACATTCGAAGGGAAGTTTTAGTTGACGAATTTGGTGCTTCTCCTTCATTCTAATTTGATGTATGTTGTATGGCCAGTTTGAAGCAGCTAACTGGTGATGACGTTCAGAATGTTTTTGCCAATCTGCCACGGCTGCAACATCTGACAATCGCTTCAGATCCTCCTGTCATCACCAACAATTTACAGGGCCTTGTGCATCTGCTGCCCGGCCAATTAGTAACCTTGGATCTGCATACGACTGGGTTCAGCACTTCTGTTTTCTCTACTCCCAATAGCCGACCTCCCTCCAAACTCCTGCCTCCCTCTGTTACAGATGACTTTGTAGGTGTTCTGTGTCAACGATGTCCCAATTTAGAGCGGTTGATTCTGGACGCAGATTCTTTTATCAGTCAAGACTCTTTTGACAGATTACTTCATACTTGGCCATCCCTTACCTTGTTACATATTAATAGTTCTGCGCTGGGCTGGAGTTCTGTTCTTCTTGTATTTCAGGCATGCCAATCTTTACAAGACTTGTCTTTATGCTCCCGCAATTTTATTATCCCTCAGAAAATCGCAGCGGATAATGCGGGTTACAGTGACGGGGTAGAAGTAGCAGAGATGTACTCAAAAGACACTCTATCAGCTTTGATGCCCCCGTCGTTAGTCTCCATCCGTTTTTATATAAGTCTGCATATTTCAGTGTCTTGGGATGTCATACCTGCCGAAGATCTGATGAAGTGTAAGGGACACCAAATTCGGCAACTGCACGCCCAAAATTTGTTCCAGACGAGCTGGCACAACATTTCTGTGTGGTGTATCAATATCAAGTCGCTTGACTTGTCACATGCTCACCATTTTAACATCAAGCTCACTGAGGTAAGTTTTTGTATTTATATGACGACTTTTCATACGATGTAATGAAGCTGGAGCTGGTTGACGATATACATGATTCAGTATACATGAATTCTCCATAGGAAACGATTTTTACTTGAATGTTAGTTCACTATTTTACATCGGGATCTACTCTAGGTATCTTATCGACCCTCTTTTTCTGGCAGTCGGAGGAAACAATCCTCTGCAGATTAGTGAAGCATTTGGTGCAGCTTGAAGAGCTTGCACTCCCGGGAGCAACCGATCGAATTCTTTCAGAACTTGGCCGTTATTGCTCTAGGCTTACGAGATTCTTTTTTCAGGTGCATCGAACAATTCAAGAATACCTTTTGCGGAACATTAGGTTCTATATTAGGTTCCATTTGTGGGATCCTTTGTTTCTGAAATAATATCATTTTTGTTCCTTGGAATAGTAGGAGGGCTACAGTTACGCAAATTCAGACTGGAAGTTCATTTACCGAGTATGCTTAACGTGTGAGCACTTTGTAATAACTGTGTAAGAACTGTGTAATATCTGATTGCGTGGAGTCACAATCTTGTAAATTGAAACCGTCCAGGCCAATCCTTTCCTGATACATTTGCTTGTTTTACTGTGATGCATCAGGGTTGGAGAATGCAGAGATCAGGACCACTAACTAAACAGTTGAATATTTCTGATCGGGGTGTCATATCCTTAGCCGAGGGGTGCCCTGAACTACGTGTTTTGAGCCTGGGAGGATGCATCAAGATCAGCCTCTCTTCTATCAGGTATGTGGTTTTCTTGCTCTTTTGGTTGAAGTGAGTGTTGGAATCTTGTTATTGAGATTTGTACCTGACTTAAGCTTACCTAGTGAGGGGACACTGTTTATATCTTTATAAAGCTGGTGTTGAGGAGAAAGGTTTGTCTTGCAGGGTGCTTACGTTCCACTGTAAAAAAATTGAGGTGCTGGAACTTGCTGGCTGCTCCGCCTTGACTGATGATGCAATTTTACTACTATTAGAGCGACTCGGTTCTTCTCTGTTGCTTCTAGATTTACTTGGCTGCTCAAAGTTGACTTCCGGTGTCATGCAATCGATGTATCATCATGTCCTGGTGGGTTTCAGAGCTTCAACATCCATTTTTCCATTTGAACCTATTGGTCATGTTTAAATATTTATCATAATGGTTTTGAATGTCATGCACGCTCAGTGATCTGAGCATTTTGCATCATTGAACTATCAAATTGCCCTTGTCTATGATATACTTGTGACTACTGGCTTCGCGATATGTCACATAGATCATCATGATTGCGAACCTCCTAGAGAGTTCCTGTACCTTTTAGAACACATTTTATAGAAGTTTGCAGGTGTGTTGTCCAATAGGTTGGCGTTGCTTATGTGCATGTGGTGTTTGGTGACCGTAGGCCCAGACTCCTCAGTGGATAAGCTTGCGCGTGCTGGTCATTCCAAACTCTGTCAAAAGTACTAGTCGAGCTGCGATATCCAACTTGACCAGGCTGCTGCCGTCACTGAGTGTCAGAGGGAACAACAATGGATTGCACTGGGATGGTTTCTATCATTGTCCACCTTGGAGTTACTGCGCCTAGAAGAATTTTCTGAACTTCATTATGGATCGTGGTAATTGGTATTCGGTATCGAGCAATCTTTTGAGTGTTCATTTTTCAAGCCTTTTTCCTGAATTTCCATAGTATTTTTGATGAGTTATTTCTGAGCAATTTTCATTTACAGCCATGACTGTGCAACGGAGGCATGATTGTCACATACGCAAATTATGGCTGAGCTTAGGGGTCATTTGAATATTGTATGCAGTTCAATGTTCAAGTGATAGATTTTCAATTTCGTGGCTTAATTCAATGTATTAGTGTGGAACATTCTGCAGTCAGTATCTATTTTTTTTTTATGTAGAGTTAGACTTGGGCACACGTTTGGGTGTTACTACCTTGAAATGAGTGTTCAGAAGTTGGACCAATGCAGATTTACTGACCTCTGTGAAACACAATGATGTCAATCGGTGATTAATGAAAAACTCTTTCATACTCAAGCTGGTGCATAATCTTATGATACGATGATTGTATTTGCTTTTTGTGCTAAAAGAATGCAGTGTGGAGGTATTAAGGGAGGCTTTCACCCCTAATATTATATTTGCTTTTGTGCTAAAGAATGCAGTGTGAATGTATTGAGTGAGGTTCTTGAACCCCCAAGAGAGCCTGGAAGGAGGGGAAATGAAAATCTGGTGAGGCAAAATAAATCATGTCTTGTGATGAATCTAGACCTAAGATCATATTTGCAAGTTTTCCTTTTTTTCTTCCTTTTGAACTCTTTCAAAATCCTTAGCTGCATGAAGTATAGAGTGATCAAGTTGGTCACATCACTGAAGAATAAATAAAGTTATTTCATCACCATATTTCGATGTACTTCATCCATTTCATATAGCTCTATCCATGATGGAGCTCTTGAAAATGTTCACCATGCATGCAGTGGATGTCTTAAGGGTAAGAGAGAAGTAAGTTCAATTTCTTTTTGAGGTTGAAGTGAATAGTAAGGGTTTGTTCTTCTAGGATTTCATGTAGAGGCTCAAGTCACTCTTAATCATAAGTTTCAAGAATCTTTTCAAGTTGATGTGAATGAAGGGTCTATTCCTCTATAATTCCATGTCAAATGTCAAGGCTAACTTGAATTAACCTCTAAAGGACCAACATGCGTTTTGGCCGTACAGAAATTTTGAGCAGGTACGTGTGACTAGAGATATCCATATTTGAAGCTGAAATTTTAATAGAAGGTGGGGGCGAGGAATATCTTCATGTGTACCAAGTTTCATGACATTTTGAAATACGAGTCAAAAGTTGTGACCTAATATGTTACTTTTTTTTGTAACTAGGCAGTTTGGGCAGATCAGAAAAAATCATTTTTTCTAGAATTTTTTTTCTGAAATTGGTTCTCTACATTTATATATACTCAAAAGCTTTGAGTCATTCCATTTCAATCAATGAGTCAAAAGTTATGAGGGTTTTTGGTTTGCGGGCAGTTATGGATTCTCTACTTTAAAAAAAACTTTAAAGTCGTTTATTTAAGTCAATTTTCTATATGTTTGGAAAAAAATAAAATCCTAGGATGTAGATTGATTATTACAACGTTACAACCGTTGGGGTTGGCATTTTTAAATTCCGTGATTAAATTTTTAACAATTTAGTATTTTGAATCATTTTCTACTTCTTTCTACTTACTATTTTTTTCCTATATGTTGTACAATTCCAAATGATGTGAAATTTTTCAAGCATATAGACAACTTGTTTAGGAAACTGAATTCAAAGAAGCACCACCTTTATCGGCATTTTTTCATTGAAAAGTGAGCTTGCAAAGTGCAGCTGCCCGGATTTTCGCAGGATTGAAAAAATGGTTTTCAAGACTTTGAATGCTTATATCTTATGATCCACACGGTGGAATTTTCTGAAATTTTTACCACATGTTTTCAAAATATCATACTACAAGATCCTATAGTTACATGTGTCAAAAAAATTCCAAAAATTTGGTAGTTGTATTAGAAATGGCAGTTTCGGAGCGTTTTTGGTGATTACATAGTCATGAAACTTTAGGGGTTAAGGGTCTATTTTTCTCAAGTCTCATATCAAATGTCAAGCTTGTGACTCTTAATTATAAGCTACAACATTTGTAACTATAATTTGGCAAAATAAATCACCTATTGAAATTTGGTACCAACCACTTGTAGGAGATAATGGGTCACCTTAAATTTAATAGTGATTGAATGTTCAATGCCAATAAATAGATATTGGATGACCCATTGGCACCCAAATTTGAATCACTTATTCAAGTCGGTACCAAATTTTGAAGGTGAATGAACTTTGGGCACCAACAAGTGGATATTGGGCAACCGATTGGTGCCAAATTTAAATCACCTATTAAAGTCTAATACCAATCAACCGTGAGCACCAATGGGTAGGTATAGGGTGCTCATGGGTGGTTTGTAGTCTCATGTCAAATGTCAAGCATGTTTCTAAAGCACTTTTTAAGACTAAGGCAGGGGTCCATAAAGCGATCATCTAAGCGTTGAAACTGAATTTTGGGGAGGTAAAATATCTTGAAATATTTTTTAGTAAATTTCCCTTGAAAGTCAAGACGAAATAGCATGTGGCCCAAGTTGTTTCATATTTTTGGGAGCTTTGTGGAATTAGTTATGAAATCTTGAAGTTGAATGCCATAGGGCTCTAAAAGCGACTACCTCCTAAAATGTAAATTGTTTGTACATTTTACATTTTGGTTAATTGAAGAAAGCAAAATGTAACTCTGTATCATGTTCAATTCAAAATGCCCGAACTATTTTTGAGCCTCCTACCTTAGAATCTTTAACTACAAAAATTCTAAACTAATTTTATAAAATTTAAAAATATGGAAAAAAAGAGAAGTGGATTAGAAAAAGGTTTAGATGAAGGTTTAGTTGTCTTTCATGAAAATTTACTAAATAGTGTTTTGAAGAGGTTGGAATTCTAAAAGTGGATCAGCAATAGGATAGGCACTTCACTGACAACCATCTTCTAATGCATATAGGGGTTGCACAAATTCAGTATGTTATCAAAACTTAATGCTAATCTTACCTAATGAATGTCACTAGATTTGGTATTTTGTTCATAGGTGGTATTGCCAAACAAGACTAGCGTGAAGCTTGACTTATAACACTACAATCCCTTCAAACTGCAAAACCTGCCTAAAAATTACTAAAACAGACCACAATGAGCTTTTGATGGATTACATTATGGAGAACTCTGAATGGTTACATCTTATTTTACCTAGCTTATAATATATATTCTAAAATAAAATTGATTTGTAAGATAAAAAATTATTTTAGTATCTTGTAAGTTACAAACCATTTGGATCAAGCTATGGATAAATACAAAACTTAATAAATTGTCTTATATTCTCTCAACTAAACTAAATCAAACCAAACCAAAACCATTTTGTTGTACTTGATTGTTTCAATAAGTGTTTCAAATTTGGGGAAAGAATATAAAAATATTCTTTAATAGTGATTCTACAGCTAATTTATGACTCTAACCATTAAAATTAAGGTCAATTCCAACTCTCAATACTTACATAGGGTTTCAATTTTAAATCAAAAATATTGAAAATGGTATTTTAATTTTTTTTTAAAATCAATATAAGGTTTGAAATTCTAAAAATTAAAAAGAAATCCAAAATTAATGCAAGCATGAAAAATACAATTCTTATGGTAACAAGAAATTGAAAAGAAATTGAAAAATAGTCTCATCTTTAACCCCTAAAAGCCCGTTGTCCCTTTGGGAGACAAATGCGTTTTCGGGCAGGTACCTATGGGCTGAAATTTTCTCCTGATTTTTTGAAACTTTTTTTGGAGGTAGAAAAGCTGATTAGATTTGTGGGAATATAAATTTTTCACAATCGGTGCTTAGGAACAAAAGTTATGACCAAATGAGCTCAAAACAGGGGACGGTGGGCAACAAAAAAAATGCAAATTTTTTTTTTTTTTTTTTTCTTAGTATTTTCTCTCATAGATTGTATTTTTGTCTATCTTAAAAGCTTTGATTCATTTCATTTGGATTTGTTATGAGAAAGTTATGGACATTCTTATTTTTCAAGCAGTTAGAGCATCTTTTTGAAAAAAATAACTTTTAGGACTCATTTTTGAATGCAATTTTTCAAATTTTTCAAATTTTTTTTTTGGTATGGTTTAGTTTACTTGCTAGAACAATCTCACCATTGGGATTAGTGCATTTTAATTCCATCTAAAATATATGAATATTTTAGATTTTCCTTCTATCTTGTACCTACTTCTACTTAACAGTTTTTTTAATAATGAAAATTAAGTTTTTTTGAACTCTTCTTTTTTTGGTAGATTGTCAACTCAATTCTCCACTGTAAACATTTAAAGCTCAAAACTCTTTAGTGCAAAAGCTTTAGGTTAAAAATGTTCAAAGTCAAAAAGTCCAGTCCCACAATGTGCTGAAAATTTTGTTTTTTTCACTTTGAACGTAGATATCTTGCAATTTGTGCGGTCAAAAATTCTGAAATTTTTTCCACACATTCTTATACTAGTTAGGTGCAAGATCCTATGGTTAAATGTGCAAAAAAAACATTTTCGGTTTTTTTTCACTACTTGCTAAAAAAATGGCAGTTTGGGGTGTTTTTTGGCAGAAAAAAGGCCTTGGTCCTTTAGGGGTTAATCCATGTGATTTTCAAATTTAAAATGGATAATGGATTGTGATGAAGCAATTTTTTATTGTGAAGTTTCTCATTTAGCCATATGATAGGGAAGGGGAGAATGTTTATGTATATTTGGGACATTTTCTACAACCATGACTTGAAATTTGGATAAAATTTTGAATAATACAAATTTATAAAAAAAAATTGGATTTTAAAAATCTTTTTTATATTTTCATTTCAAACAATACAAATTTTGTCCAAATTGACCAAATGTAGAGTGCAAAGTGCACTGGTAATTGTAATTCGTCTAAAACTCTATAATTTTTGTCTGTTTAGCTAACTTTTGAAGCAATTTTGTTTCATTTTCCAGTGTCCAAATTTGAATTTTCTTGTCCGCATTCAAAGTACTTTTGAATGTGTTTCCAATGATAAAAAGCTCAAGTTCTAATTATACACCAATGAAAAGTTAAAACTTTATTTAGAATGCCAAATTCCGTACTTAGTTGAAGACGCTCTTAGGTTAATTGGAAGCTAGTGAGACTTTGCCACATGTATCCTTCACTACGGGTCACCCCCATGTCTAAGAAAAAGGAACCCTATAGTGAGCCAAGGGTTAAGTTAAGGGGGGACGTTAGACCCGTCTCACCAGCATATTGGATTTACCCCGAGGAAAAACAAATGAATTTTTTCTTTTTTGCATATGAAATAATTTACAACTTTTGAATTCATATTTGCAATTAGAGGCCCTAAATTAGCTAGAAAGTATCCCTAAACACGGCTGAAAAATAGGGGGCTTTTTTTTACCTTTACCCCTAAGAATCCCCCAATTTACCCTGTTGGTCCCACTTTGTGAGATAGATTTAACGTCCTGCTAAGCTAAGAATGTTGTGCTCTCAGAAACCGATATTGCAAACATTTATAAATTAATATAAAAATGTCACATTAATTAGGCTATTACTTACACAAGTACTGTATGTGCCAATTTGATATTGAAAAATGTGTGTCAATTCAATAATAAGGGAGGAGGTCCATAAAGCGCTCACTTAAGAGCTAAATCTGAATTTTGAGGAGGTGAAACTTCTTGAAATATTTTTTAGTAAATTTTTCTTCAAAGACAAATGAAATTGGCATCCAACCCAAGTCGTTTCATATTTTTTGGAGCTTTGTGGAATTAGTTATGAATTTTTGAAGTTCAAATTTTTGATGCTTCGAAGGGCTCTAAAATTGCCCACCTCCTCAAATGTTCATAGCTTGTACATTGCAAAAAGCAACATGTACAAGCAATGAACATTGAGGAGGTGGGTGATTTTAGAGCCCAAGCGGTTTAAGAACCTCCTCCCTTACTCTTCCTTTCATTTAGAATGATCTGAATTCTACATTTCCTTACATTGTCATCATTGTTGAATGGACTTCAAGTGTGCGAGTTCTCACATCCGTGGAAATGTACGCTTATGATCGTGACAGTGACTTTAAGGTAGGCGGCTCTTAAAGCGACCCTTTAAGAGCTGATTGCCTTTTCAGGGAAGCTAAACTCCTTGAAACAATTCTCAGTAAATTTTCATAGGATGAAAAATGGAATTGGCATCGAACCCAAGGCGTTTCGTATTTTTCGGACCTTCATGGAATTAGTTATGAATTTTTGAAGTTGAAAACACGTGGTTTCTAAAAGCGACCCCCTCCTAAAATGTACACTTCATATACATGTTAGAGGCCAAATCTACCAAATCGCTTTTAGACACGGGTTGCTTTAATAGCCGCCTACCTTAGTGGGTGCTTTACCAACGTGAATCCATTGTCAAATTGTATAAGCTGAGATGGACATTGGTTCATTGTCATTACAAACAGACACTTTATTCACGCCGGCCTTCTTATGAAGACCGGAATTTCTATCTATCTATAAGCTGAGAACATCCAAAATTGTCAAAATAAGCAATTCTGCATGGTTGGAGGCACCTTTCTCTAGAGTGTTTTTAGTAGCATTAGTAATTGAAATCATGAATTTTCCAAAAAAAAATAAGAATTTTCTGAATAAGACATGTAATTACTATGAATTTTCAAAGTGGAAGCTTTTTAGTCCACTAAAATCATTACACAGCTTGGTCATAAACCCAAACTCTAGAGAATCAACAATTCACCAATTCCGTTGGAGTTAAATTTGGGAATGGTTTAATTGCACTTTGGTGGACATTTTCAGTAGAAGTGTACTTGTCATGAATGGATACATAGACACTTTGGGGTGTTTTTACCTTAAAAATCATACATCAAAGTAAAATTGAAAACATTACAAATGTCAGTCATAAGACATCAAAAACATTGATGATTGGCACAAGAGCAAATGGTATTGAGATTTGCTTAGTGAATGAATTACACTATAAGGTAATTGACCTTTATATCGCACAGTTAAGCAATTCAGCATAATTCAACATGATTTCACTATTATATTAGGAAAAAATTTATGGAGTTCCATTGGCAGTCAAAAGAAGATATTCTTTTAGAATACATTTTTTGGACATTGTGTAAATAAACTACGAATTTCCAAAGTGTTGAGAACAAGTGTATCCAAAAGCGATCACAGAGTCATATGAATAGTGGGAGTACGTTTTAGGCAAGAATATCCATTGTGCAATTTTAGGAAGCGTGCGATTTTAGGTGTAGTTACCTCTGGGATCAATGCAATCGTGGGTGCACATTGCAAAAGGTGTCTTGGATTTTGGAGTTGTGCAAGCTTTGTAAAACTCTACTGTAGTCAATCATAACTCATCCTCACTTGTGTTATACGCACTCGCAGACAATGTCTCTATACACTTTAATTCCCTTAACCATATAAGGACATTCTAGACCAGAGTAGTCTAATAGATTCTTCTATACAAGACAAAAGTGCATATATTCATCCTTGAAATTTTGAGCAAAAAGGATAGTTCTTGTACACTAGTTTGACCTCCAATGAGTGTTCTTAGTTTTTTTAACCCCTAAAGGACCATTGTACCCTTGAAGGGATAAAATGGATTTTAGGCAAGCTCCTATAACCTCAATTTTTGTTTGAAAATTTTAAAACTTTATCATAAGATAGAAAAATTTATTAGCTTTGTGGTAATATAATTTTTATTTCAACCGGTGCCCGAAGCAAAACTTATGCCATTTGTAAATATAATTTTCATGTTGCCGGGTAGAAAGAGAAATCCACAAAAATTAGAAATAATTTTTTTTTTTTAAATTTTCTTATAGATCTTATTTTTTTCTGTATGCAAAGCTATGATTCATTCCATTTTGGATTACTGATGTGAAGTTATGAACATTCTTGTTTTTTGAGCAATCTAAGCATCCTCTTGAAAAAATAATTTATAGGATTCATTTCTGAATGCAATTTTCACAATTAAAAAAAAATGTGTTTGACAAGGTCACCATTGTTGCTTGCTAGAACAATCTCACCATTGGGGTTATTGTGCTTCAATCCCATTTTAGAGCTATTAAAGATTTCTTTTTTTTTTCAATCTTGGACCTACTTCTACTCAACAATTTTTTTTAAATGAAAATCAATTGTGTGTTTTTTAAAATGTTTTTCCTAGACTTTCAACTCAATTCTTTAACACATGATTTTTTTAATTCAAAGTTTGAAGTGCAAAAAAATTCTATAAATGGTGGTCAAAATCATCTAAAATTATAGGCCAGCTTTCAAAAAACTTTTTTTTCCTAACTTTCAATGCTCATATCTTCCAATTCGTATGTACAGTCAAACTTTATGAAATTTTTACCACATGATCTTAGACAAGTAAAGTATAAGATCCTATAGTAAGATTTAAGAAATTGTTTTGGTTTTGTTAGATGAACACAAAAAAAATGGCAATTTTGAGGCTTTTTTTTTGACAAATATGGCCTTGGTCTTTTAGGGGTTAACGGTAGATGATTTACATTGTACCAAAAAGAATGATTTCTACAGTGACCAGCATTGCATTCAACGGTTATTTTAGTTGCTTCAAATTTTTTCAAATTTTGGAAAAATTTGATTGGGAAGCAGTTGGATATGTAAGCCACAAATAGATGTTGGGGTGTTTGCACAATATAATACACAAGTTTTTTTTGTCACAATGCACTAAAAAGCATAGTTTTGATAAACTTAAAAAATGTTCTCAATAAATGGAAATTGCACTTGACATGGAGGACAGTTTTAGAAGGAGAAGGGCCACCTAGGCTCTATGATCTCCCCCTCCAAAAAAAAAAAAAATTGAAAAATTGAAAAATTTACACCAAAAGAGTGTTTCGTCATGGTGCATCGTGCACACGGAATTTAGAGACTTCATTGAAAACTATTGAGATCATTAATTTTTTTTTAATATAATCCTTTACAATTGAAATTATTAGTGTATTTTTTAAGTTCATCCTCTTTTAGGATTTTAGGATTTTTCTATTCAACTTGAAGTTCAAAACCTTAGATTATATTTTTAAGGGTGAAAAAATCATATTTTTGTTTTTTGATTTTTTTAGTGTTGATTTTTATACAATTTGCCATGAGAATGGATTTGTCTTCAAATTTTTCTTGAAGGTAATTAATTATTTGTGGAAGAAAAAGGTGAATATGCTAGTGTGGTTTTGGTACAGATATCAAATTTTTAATGCAAACTAGTGCAAATTGAATATTTCAATGCACCTCAAGTGCATAATGGCACTTTGAATACTGTGGTGTGCAATTATCCTATGCATACTTTATATTAATAAGATCAATTAGTTTGAATTTGAAACAACTAGGTATGCTAAAATCAATGGTAATGAGGAAAGCAAGGGCATTTGCTTCCTACTGAATTCAGTATCCACCTATGTCTAATAGATATTTTGAGAGGGGGGTCAATATTAATTTTTACATTGCTAATTAAAAAGCACTCTAGGATTACATAATTATGTAATTTGACCATTTAAGCAATAGGCTTCAAGTCCTTATAACAATTTTGAGTTTATTTTTTATTCTCTATTTTTTTCCCCTCGACATCAATTTTCTTTTTGCAAGTGAAACAAAAAAAACCCATTTGCAAGTCAAAGTCAAAACAAAGCACACCACATTTCAATAAATATTTCTTAGCACATGATGCTATGCATTTCATACTACTATTGCAAATTTGTTAATGACACATAGAAGACAAAAATATATTTCATTAATATAAAAAAAGTTGTACATATATACAAAAACATAATGTCAATCATGTGTTTCATGAAATCATGCACGCACCATTTGGTATAATTCAAAACCTTTAACACCTAAAAATATCCACAATGACAACATCTATCGCTTACTTCTAGGGATAGCTAAATGCACTAATGTTGCTGCAAACACTAAGTGTCCAATGAATGACTTCACCTAAAATTTTAGGATGGAAAAAATTGTTTTTTTCATCCAATATTAATTTATTGAAGGTATTTGAGAACATTTTCAATGAATAGTATTGCAAATTCCCTCAGTATGAAATTATTGACTTTTTTAAAGAAGGAGAGGCTTAATCCACAAATCACCCTCGTAGTGTTTTTCACCATTTCTTGCTATTTACTCTTGATGTGAACTATGGCCATAAAAATGGTGTTTTGGAAATTTGATTCTACCTAATGAAATGAAGCTTATCAAGTACAATTTCTTCTTCAATTGGAGATTTTGGAAAGTTCATAAATTTCAAGTATTTATAGCAATATGAACTTTTGGACTATAACCATGGTTTGTTGGTTTTCTAATTTTAGAATGGCACAAAGAACTTTGGTTTATACCATAATGCTCTATGCTATAATTTACATCTATGGTAAAAATTTCAGATTTATTCAGTATATTTTTAATTGATATGAATTTTCTTCATTTTTCTCTTAAAAAATTTATAGTAATTTCAAATTCTCCCCCAAAATCTGAAAATTTTATGACTTGTTGTAGGCACACAACTTTACCTTTGAAAAATAAATATAAAAATTTTCATTCATTTCTAGTTGCAAAATAGCAGCAACAAAGTGATGAACATGGAGGCTTGAAATCAGTGGTCATAGGTTTGTCCTAATTAAGGTTAAGCAAGAGATTTTAGAATTCGCAATGATATGAGATTTTCATAAGGGATGCCAAGCCATTCGACGTCTACCCACATGGATGCATTAGGGGACATTTAAGGCCTCTAGAAGACTGTGAGTTCCTATGTATTCCCAGATTGCAGGGGAAGCAGATGGTTGACATGTTCGACACCGTGTCACATCATTTTTGGGAAAAAAAAATGTTCAGAATGATGTCTAGGGATTTTTTTTAAAAAAAAAAAAAAATATCTAACAACCCGTACTGGCTATTCACAGAATCGGGACAGCATTGGGAACGAGCCCGAAACGGTCTTCTAGAGGCCTCAAATGTCCTCTAATGGTGGTGTTTGTTGCACTTCAATTGAAAGGGCTTTAATAATATTCTTGTGTATTATCCAATGGTGAGTTGTTATTGTTGATTTTATTCACTAAATAGAAAATTTTAGGCCTCTAGAGGGCCTCTCTACAGCCCTCCAATATACCCTAAAATTTAATTTTGGGGGTTGAAAAAATCATTTTCTTCTATTCTTGCCCACCTGAAATTGCAGTGGCAATGGAATAGGAACTAAGTTTTAAGAGTTTAAAATTTATTTAAAAAAAATTAAAATTAAAAATCTTAAAAAAAATCTTAAAATCTTAAAATAAAAAATAAAAAAATCTGATTGCTTCAACGAGCAGTCAGAGTGGTTGATTGTTCAGTGCAGTACTTTTCTAGAGTGATAGACCAAGCTTTGAAATAGCCATTGGTTTGTCACTTTGGAAAGGCCCTTCGGAGGGCTAAAATCTTCAGTAATTTGTGTTGGAATTCCACTTTTTTTTAAAGACATGGCCTTAAAATATATTGTAGGTGCAGGATAGCTTTGCCACTGCCCATGTGAATAATTAATTAATTTGAAAATTTAATGTTTGCCATCTAAAAAAGGATTTTTTTGAAATTTAACTTTTTGGATATATAATTAATTGTATTTTTGCCTTTCATTGGTCCTTTAACCTAGATTTTCTATTCTAACACGACTTCTACCCTCAAGCATGGGTCTCTCATAGAGCTTCAAATGCCACTTAATGTGTGGAAACAATTGAGAATACAAGCTTTTTATACAAGTGTGTTGGTAGGAGGTAAGCAACTTATGTGAGATATGTAAATTAGGATTAGTAGAGCTCAAACATTCATAGTAGTCAAGTCAAAAGTTGGAATTGTGTTCAAAGTAGAATTTCAAACTTCATTTAGGCATAGTTCACTAATTTTTTTCAAAAAAAAATTGAACGAAGTTAATATGGAAAATCAAGCTAAATTTCATCTTCAAAATTTTGTTTAAGATTTCAAACCTCCAATCAAAAGTTATGGGCAAAATTCATGGAGGGATTGAAAGGTACTTTTTCTTTGAATTTTGTTCATAGCATTGTCTTGGAATTTGTTCATAACTTTTGATTGGAGGCTCAAAATTACAAATAAATATTTGGAGACAAAAGTTAGATTTGATTTAGTAACTTTGGTTAGTTCAAAGTTATTGGAATAAAACATTCTACTACCGATATGCCTAAATGAGGTCTGAAATTCTTCTTCAAATATCATTCCTATGTTTGGAGAATGAGTGATAGAGGGCTGCTATTATGTGAGCATAGGAGAGTGAGCCCATGAGCTTAGAATACTACCCCCTATGTTTTAGGTGTATATACTATAGAAATTGTCTATGATTATAGGATATATATATGTTACAAATACCCATATTATAGGTATTTATGATACATACACCTTCTATAGTGTGGGGTATTTATATTATAGGTATCTATAGTGTAGGCTCAATGCTCACAAGCTCGCATTCTTGGGCTCACGTACTAGCACCGTTGATGAGCGACCAAACTCTCATCTTCAAATTATCTCATAGCTTTTGAGGATTCATGCACAATAAATTTCATTATAAAAATGACCTCTCCATCCTTCATTCTCATAGAATGTCAATGAAAAAATTCCTTCACTTTGTCATCAACATTTTTCTTGATGATAGATGGCACATGGACTTTGTGTTAACCTTGTCGTCTAAATTTATTTGATTTTTGCAATGTGGTTCAATTTCTAAGTATTTTGCCATTGTTTTCAATTTATTTCATTTTATTTCACCAAATGTTCAACATAATTTCCAAAATAATCCAACATCATTTTTTTGAATTATTTTTGGACGAAGCTGCCCTACACCTATGGTATGTCTTATTTTGGTCCTAGATTTAAAAAATGGATTAATGTCATGTTTTTTGCATTGGACTTAGGTAATTGTATTGTAATTTTCGCTTCTAATAAGATAAAACAACCCATTATGGTCAGAATTAGGAATTTGGCCTCATGCCGTTGTTGAACTTTTTCAAATTTTTTCCTACACAAAGATAAGTGTGAAAAATAGTGAGAGTAATTGAAATTGTATTTTTTTTTGACAAAGTATGAATTTGCAATGAATTTTTGAAGTGTTCAATGCATCTTGGTCCAAAGGAGTCTGTAGACTACTCCAAAACCAACAAAATCTGAATTCATGATGCTCATCTTGTTCACCTAAAGCAATTATAATGTTTTCTAATATAGAAGGCCTAAAACATCAATGGCTTACAATGGATTTACACTGGAAAGTTGGAAGTTCTTAACGAGGTCACTAATCACTCCATGACTGTCATGAAAGACATACATTGACGCCCAAATCTCATATACTTAAAAACCCCATTATGGAATCTTTTATGGGTGTCTACTATAGGTCATTTGACCACAATGGGTTGTTTCACCTTAGTCAAGTTCTAAACTTCATTGCCACTTCACTACTTGAGCTTGTACACTAACATTCTAGAGGTGCTAAATTTGCCATGTCAAGGTAATACATGTCATCGCAATTGATATGTCCCCCATCGGCCAATTGTACCTTATCAAGTCCAAATCCTCACCCCGTTCACGTATTTCCCTCCACCCCATTGCCATCATTCCAATGATTTTTTTCCTTCCCCATCCCCCTTCCATGCCATTTTAAAAGAATAACGCCATTTTATCAAAATATCCATTCATGCCATTAAATTACTTCTAAGTTTATATGGTAATACCGTCCAAGTTGCCGGCTCACACGACGTGGGCACATACATTGTCCAAGCTGCTTGTAGCAGACTGATAAAAAAAACACTTTGTTGAAGGGCTTCTTACATGGTACACTTTTTGAATACCATGGAAAGCCAAAATTCCAGAATCTGAAGCCATAAGTTACAGTGTGCTCAACATCTCTCCAAAGGCAACTTGTCCCGCACTCACCATTCCTTTTGTATGCGGCCTTTGCTACAAATATTGAACATTCCAGAAAAAGAAAAATAGATCAATTAATCAAAAGGCAAAACAGAACCGTACTTATGGATTAGCTCACCAAAAGTCCTCAGATTATTAACCCTTTAACGCCGACAAGGACGTTCTTGCGTCCTTTGAATGACAAAGAATCTTTTCATATAAGACAGAAGTGTAACTTTTCATCCTCGGTATTAGGAGTGGGAAGGAAAGATCTACAACAGTTCTTTGACTTCCAATGAAATTAGGCTTTTTCAAAGTAGATGATGTCACACGGAATCACAATACATGATTTCCACAGCTACCAGTCCGTCCTTCAAGGGTTAAAGCATTTTTGAGTTTTTTATAAAAAGGAAGGAAGTGTATATAGATATATGTATCTCCACAATCATCTCTTGAATACTCATTATAGATTGTTTTCAATATATTATCATGTAAACTCATGGAAAAATTGACTTACAAAATTCACTAAAAATGGAGTTTAGAATTTTTGAAATTGAAACATGATAAACTTGATTGAGATTGTGTAAAAATGTAACTATAATTATGCATGCCCCCAAATGCTAATTACATACCACATTATGCAAATTCTTTGAATGGTACAAATTAATAGGCTCAGGTTAGTTAGTTGTTGTTGATGTTGTTGGCGACCAAACCTTTTTCCAAGACTCAGCAACAGTCTGCTCTAAAAGTGACCGGCGTCTTCAAATTGACCCTAAAATCATACTACTAAAATCATAACTCCCTTTGTAATATCACAAATGCTACCATTAATAATCGGGGCTCATGCTTTCTATGCTATGCATTCATTGTATCACATATTAGTAAAATTTTGATATATTTGAATAGAATGCATGATAATGATTTCAATAGGTCTTTGAAATAATTATTTTAATATTTTGTAAAAATATTTTCAATCATGTGTACATAAAAATAGTATTTTCACACAATGTTATATTACAGAAATAGAATAGTAGTTTCTATAATATCACTTTTATAGCTTTTATAATTTCAAAATTCCATTGCTACTACCAAATGATTTGAGAGATTTATTCAATTGAAGCGATTTTGGATTTCACAACAATTAAGTTGTTCATGAAGTTTTTGAAATTTACAAGTTAATCTTTTCAATTCACCAAGTTTTTGGGTTGCCATTGTTTGTAACAATTGAGTTAGCTTCTGAATGCATTACAATAAATGTATATCTTTTACAGTATTCACCATTGCATATATTTCATTCATCATTCAATAGATTTCTACTGTACATTTCAATATATGCTTACTTATAAACAAATTATACAAAGATTTTGGTAATTTTTATTTGAAGATTTATTGAAATTTTTGTTCTACATTTTATCTAATACATAAAAATTCTAATATAATTCTAGTGATGAATGCGTAGCACAACATGCGCCAACCGCTAGTTGACCCTATAAAATGGTACTAAATGGATATAGTTCTTCAAATCGACCCTATAAAATGGACCACTTTAGTCACTAATTGAATCCATAAAAAAAAGTGTTCTTTATTGCAAGAGCCAATCATTGGCCTTGATTTTCTCAAATCACTTTAGAAGTTGTAAGTGGACGCATTTTGAGAGACCTAGGGTCACAAATAGGTACCTACAACATAGATTTTAAGAAATTCATAATTAATTCAAAAATGCTTAAAAAAATATAAAACCACTTGAGTTATGTTTAGCATCCATTTTCCTTTCTCTGAAAAATGAGTGAAAAATATTTTTATTCATGCAAACCTACGAAAAAGGCGGACCAGCCCTTAAATGGTCGCTTTTAGAGCATCCTACCTCACACAAGAATTTGCACGCCCCATGTTGTGCGTATGAGTTGGCAACATGATGGATAGTTTCGGAGAGAGAATTGAATGAAGGGCACCATAGCAAAGCAACATGGTGGAAATCAATTGACACTTTAATTAATTGGCTTCATGCAAGAAAATCAATACTCTGATACGCAGGTATGCACATCGATCTTCAGGCACTTCTGCAGCTATTTCTTTCCGAGCTTTGAACTTACAGTACAGTCACATGTTTGTTCACGTTGTGCCTTGGTCAGACGTGATGCCAGTTTGGTTTATTTTCTATAGAATGTTTGCACTTTGCAAGATTTGGGTGGAAGACTAAGTTATTAAGATGTGCTACACTAAAAATGATATTTAATGTTGGCAACACTAATTACGAACCTTGACACTAAATATCATAAGTAAGTAACACTAAATCTAATTTCTAACACTAAATATGCTCTATGGTAAATCTGAAATCTGAAAAGGTTTACATTTAGTGTTAGAACACGTTACAAAAATGAACTTGCAAAGGAAGCGGAGGCGGCGCATTGAAGTCCAACACAACACTAAATCCGCTACAATTTAGATTTAGTGTTGTGGCTGGTAGGGGGGTAAAACACTAAATGTCATACTACACTAAATATCATTTTTAGTGTAGTGATTTTGACATTTAAACTTTCACTTCTGCAGTGCTTTCTTTCCAAGCTTTGAACTTACAAGCACGTGTTTATCAGTCACGTTGGTTGGACGTTATGTCAGCTTGGTTTACTTTCTATATATAGATATTTGCACTTTGCAAGATTTGGGTGGAAGTCTATTAAGATGTGCTAATGATTCTGACATTAAATTTTTTTTTCTTCATCTTGAAACACGTGGACAAATTCCATTAATAAAGAACAAGTACACAGAACCAAAGGACCACGTCCTTGGCGGAAATTTTTACATTTTCTAAAACAATAATAAATCAACCTTTTAATAGAGGACAAAGAGGCAAGAGACAGCAAAAACCAAGTCAACAAACAATAGCAGGCAAAGCCTGCTATTGCAGACTTGGAGCCCCGAAGAGGATCCTTGCCACATCAATTAAATGTCCCCATCTTGGGATGAGCAAGCCTCCAGCTCATCAAAAGATGGGATCTCTCACCAAAGAAGTCTGTTTGGAGCCATATGTTGTTGAACCGACGGAAGAAGGTTCCCTCTTTATCAGGGTATAAACCACAGAGCATCATGGTCTTGAACCACGCCACCTTTGCATGATCAACAAAGGCTTCCCATAGTACCTGTTCAAGCTATTGGGGCGGCCAGGGATTGTTGTTGAAGCAGATTGCGTTACGGTCCAACCAAGCGGGCCAAATCACAAAGCCTCTAAACAAGAACCACATTGTGGTCCCCCGTCTCAACCTTCTTGGCAATTTCAATCCAAGGAGGCATTGTTGCCAAGTGAGAGAGGGCCAATTCCCTGCGACCGGAGGGATCTTGAGGGTATTGTAAAGAACTGATAGAGCAAAGTTCCACGCATGTCGAGTCTTTTGCAGTGATGAAAGCAATGCATGATAGTTTCATTGAGGCGGTGCAAGTTGTGGAAATGTTGGGGTTGGCAACCTTTCGCCAACTGTGAACCACCACAGTACAGTGATAGACCGACTAAAGGAAATCCGCTTCCTTTTGAGGCCAAGTCTTCTGCCATACCCTATTCCATCTAGGCTTGTATCCCGCCACTAGGTTGCCGTACCATTTCTCATGGATAGGTTTAATCAACTCCATCTGTTTGGTCAATAATGAACGGCCCAACTTAGCTGTATTCCAAATGTGTTGGATTTGCCCCATGCCGTTTTGCATGAGAATAGCCGCTCTATTGGCAGAGAACCCATGATGTCCTCCAATGAAGTGTGTGGTCCACCATAAAAGGTCGTGAGGACTTCACCACAGTTTTGAGGTGGAGAGGCTATCGACATTTAAACTTTCAATAATGTAGCATTGAGTCTGGGCCAAACAAAGGCCCTAAAGAAAGAATTTGACTCCACATGTTGGTAGAGTGCCATTGATGTGGATGGCTGTGTATGTGGTAGTACTTTCCAACTGGCCGGCTCATGCAGGTTAACTTCTAAAGTTCCATTTTTCCCTTGGGGGACAAATCAGATTTCGGGCGGGTTCTTGTGACCTCAATTTTTAGTGAAACTTTTTGAAACTTTCCCATAAAATAGAAAAATTGATTAGCTTTGTGGGAATATAATTTTTATTTCAATTGGTGCCTGGGAGCAAAAGTTATACTACAAAAAGCCTCAATTGAACTCGGCGGGCATCACAATTTTTTTTGCAAAAAGTCAAAATAAATTTTAGTTTTTTTTCCCTCTGAAATTTTATATTTTTGTCTACATGTGAAGCTTTGATTCATTTTATTTGGACTAATAAGGAGAAAGTTATGACTAATCTTGTTTTTCAGGCAATCTAAGTATCTTCTTGAAAAGTAACTTATAGGATTCATTGTTGAATGCAATTTTCACAATTTTTCACAAATTTTTTTTGAGAATGTTGTATTTGCTTGCTAAAACAATCTCACCATTGGGATTATTGTGTTTCAATCCCATCTAAGAGCTATTAACAATTTAGTATTTTTTTCAATCTTGGACCTATGTCTATTTAACAATTTTTGAAAGTATGAAAATCAAATGTGTTTTTTTTGAATTTTTTTTCCTAGACTTTCAACTCACATCTTCAACATAAAAAAATTTAAATTCAAAGTCTATAGTGCAAAAAATTTCCACAAATGCCAGTCAAAGTCATCTGAAATTGTAGTCCAGTGTTCAAAACAACCTTCTTTTTCAACTTTGATGCTAATATCTTCCAATCTATACAGTCAAATTTCATGAAATTTTTACCACATGATCTTTGACAAGTGAAGTACAAGATACTATGGTTAGACTCTAAATTTTTTTTTGTATTCTTGGATGAACACAACAAAAATGGCAATTTTGAGTGGTTATGGACAAAAAAATGGCCTTGGGACTTTAGGGGTTAAAATGGTGGTATTCCAAGTGTCACTTTGATGGTGTGCAATTTTCACCATCTAGGATAGGTATAGATTTCAAAATGAGCATTTCAAACCATCTAGGACAAGTATAAGTTTAGAATGGTTATTATGAATTGTTTTCAAGCCATTTAAAAAAAATACCACCATTTTAATGAAATTGTCCATCCAAATGCAAAGGTCGCTACCCCAAAGTATTTAGATTGTCATCCACAATTGATAGCAACCAATACCGGCCAATAAAAAGGTATGTGCACTGTTAATCACAATTAATTGCAACTAAGCATACTTATTATTCAAGATTCATAATTAAACAATCAATTTTTACATACAGGTCTCCAAAACAGTAAAAGAAAACTTCACTCCCCACGTTGCTTGCTATGGTATCTTTCAATGGTCCTCTAAATATTCTGTCGCCTGAAGTCACCTGTGGCAAAAAATACTTAATTTTTTTGTAAGCCAACCCGTAATGGAAATTGAAAAAGCTACGTACTTTGCCGAATTTCAAGACAATTAAAAAACATAAAGAAAGTCAAGATGTTGAAAAAGATACATATATTACTTGATCTCATATTCTCATGACATGATGTCTATTAAGTAATGCGGACGTATTCCAAATTCAATCCTCTAACTTTACAACAAAGCAACAAGGACATTATAAAGGGATTATGTGTTCATTGAAAGCCATGACACTATCGCTTTTTTATGAAATGAAAAAAAAAACATTTCGCTTCTAAGATTATTTGAAGGGTAAGTTGCCAAAAGTGAAGAAACAAAATGATTTAATAGTTGCCAAATAACTTCTTAATAAAAGATGAACTCCCGAACAAACTTATGGTAGAAGGCTCAGAAACCGCTCATCTAAGGGCTAGGCTGGCTTTTTCATGTACTTACTTGGATGGGGGAATATTTTTAGCTCATTTTTCAGACATAGAGAATTAGAAGAGGAATCTAACACAAGTGGTTTCATATTTTTTGAAGCATTATTGAATTTGTTATAAATTTTCAAATATCATGTGCCATAGGTGCCTATTTATGATCCTAGGTCTTCCATAAACCACTCATTTGCAATTCTAAAAAAAGATGAGGAAAACAAAGAGAATGATTGGCTCTTGCAATTAATAATGCTTGTTTCCTTGATTCATTCAATGTCTATAGAAGTCAATTTTAGAACCACCTCCTGTTCATTTCACAGCCATTTATAGGGGCGGTTCTTAATGCCCGTGCTTATTCAAAGCCTCCTACCATACCCTTCCAATTTTAAAGAATTATTGGGCAAAATTAATGAGCTCAAGGTGACCTCAGTGGGCTACGATATATGGTACAGAGAAGTACTGTATACATGGCGGCTCACACGACGTGGGCACATACTGTATTGATGTTGTAAGTAGGGGGGGCTTGGAAATGAAATGGTTTGGGTACTCCCAGTCACAGTTCACCACCAACTTGGTCATGAGGTTATAATATGACCCTTCCCAAGTAGTTTATACAAATTCAAGGTTCGATATTGATACTTCAAACAACATGCAGAGATCAGATTGTTGTTGGCAATAAATGAATGAAGCAGCTAACAAGTAACAAGTAGAGGGACTGCTACAAAATATCTAAGGTGGGTACACCCAAAACCATCACAAATTGGTACTATGCCTAGTTCTTGTTACTAGGCTAATCAGATTTTCATATTGTCTTGTTGGCAAGTGAAAGGAGGTTCCAAGGCACCAAAGAACGTAGCATTTGGATACTGTATGCAAAAGTTATTAAGGAACAAAGTTTGATTCTAAAAGCTTTTCTTCCACATAGGTACAGAACTGATTTTGGAGATGTACAATGAGTATAGATGGTGGTTTAAGGTCAGTGGCGCATTTGGGTGCATCCACCTTATTGTACAAATTCGCTGGTTGAATTGGGCATGACGAGCCTCAGGACTTTTTTTTTCTTCGCATCAAGGCATTCCAGGGGATTTGGGGGTCTTAGGGCCTCTTCACACTCTAGCCGTCTAAGTTGAGAGGCCGTGGGATTCTGCAATATAATTGATGGAAATCAACAGACTCTCGGCCGACGGCTGTAGTGTAAAGAGTCCCTTAAAGGGGCGTTTTAGGCCCGCTCCCCAATTTGGCCCAATGCTGTAAACAACGGTATGGACTGTCAGATTCTTTTCTTTTCTTTTCAAATATCATTTTAAGCAATTTTATTTTTATTTTTATTGTATTTTTAAATGATGTAGCACAGCTAGCTGCTCTAGCTGCGTTTCCAGAGTCTAAGAACGTAGGATAATTTACAGCCCTCTAAGGCCCCCGAGTCCCCTCTAATGGAGCCAGATTGCACCATTTCAATGTAAATGTCTATTTATTGTCAGATAGAAGTAATCCTTTTTCACCAAAAAAATTCCATTTCTATTAAAATTGTGAATGAAGTTGCCAAATTTGGATGAAAAAGTGCATGAATATGATTGACAAGTGTTTTTTGGTTGAAAAGATGGATGAATGTAGACATATAGTGCTTCACAAAATTTTAAGTGATCGCCATCTTGGCATTTTTTCAAAAACTAAAAAAAAAGGGTTGGTCTTCTTCGTCTTAAGGAACGTCATTAGTTGGATTTGTGCCTTCAATTTAGAGGTGCACGGATTGAGGGAAACCTGTCATACCTAAAAAGATGTAAGAATAAATAGCTAGAATTGCAAGTAATTGCAAGTAGTGCAAAGTGATTTAGGACGGTAGTCAATCTAATTATATTGTGTGAAGGTATCATAATTTTAAGTAGATTTAGTCAAAAAGATAGATTCAAGTCTTAATCCAGGTGTAAGTATGGATCAAGGTTTCATGTGAATTTAGATCTACAAAAGATTCTAAAAATGTTAAAATTATAATGAAAGGCTATTTTTGATTAAATTTTAGGATTTAAGATTTGGAAGGGGGGCCATGAAGATATGAAAGGTGGCTCGCCTTTGCACTTTCTCTTAATAAATTGATTGCATAGTCTCATTAGGGGACATTTGAGGCCTCTAGAAGACTGCAAGTTCCCTTGCCTTCCTAGACTGCGGGAACGTAGGGGAAGCAACTGGCTGATGTGGTCGACACCATGCCACGTCATTTTCGGGAAAAAAAAAATTTGCTCAAAATGATATTTGGAATTTTTTTTTTAAAAAACAAAACAAAAACCTGACAGCCTGTACCAACTGTTCACAGAATTAGGACAGCAATGGGAACGGGCCTAAAATGGTCTTCTAGAGGCCTCAAATGTCCTCTAATGTTACCTTAATCCAATAAATAATCGAGTATATTTTAAGAGAATCATGTTTCTAATAGAAAGACCGGATATAGATGCCCATATATTATATATCTCCAAAGCTGGTAAGCAAAATGGTTTATTATGAATTGGCTTGCTGGGATGAGCAATACTAAATTTAGTTGTAATTCAAAGAAATCGAGTTTTTGATGACAAACTAATAAAATAAAAAAACACCCGGAAATAAAGGTGAGTACAAAACAGTGAAGCTTTTATATCTATACATTTGGTTATTTTATTGTACATTGTATTTATAGATTGTCATTTGCATGAAGTCATCATGGACTTGCAATATGAAATTTGAGCATCAATTAGGCTCTCTTCTTGTCGCTTTCAATGACATGAATAAGAAAAAAAATGTTGCATTGAATGAATGCAACTTAGTTTTTCAATTGCTTCCAATAGAGACCATCACAACTAGATAGATGATGGAAAGAAATTTGAAAACCAAACTTTTGCCCCTTTCCAAGGAACGCCAAGCACTTCACTACAAATGATTCCCAAAATTCCAAAGATGCCGAAAATCCACCAAACAGATACCCGAAGTTGTTGACGCCCAGGGCCGAACTCAATGCACGGACCCGAAGTTGTTGATGCCCGGGGCCAAATTCAACGCACGGAGATCAGTATCAGAACCAACCACTGCGGCGAAACATAAGTGCGCTTCGCAAGCCATTCCATGCGTCGCGACACCAGTTGTAGCGATTGTCCCGCTCTTCAGGGTTGCGACATTGTGCGTGATTTGGAAGCTTTGAAACTCGTCTTATTTGACAGTTTCTACAATTTCGTTTGATTTTGCGGTTGAGACGCTCATTATTAGTTCAGTGTTTTCTTAAGTCCGCATTCGTTGCCGGGCGAGTGCAATTTGGAATCTGTTACGTTAGCCAGGCCTTCAACGTCGAATTTTTCTGAAGAGCTCTTAAATTGTTGTGACTAGTTTCAGTCCAGAAGAAGAAGAAGCTGTATTCACCGTTCTTCTTAGGCCGGATTGTTGCAAAAATCACTTTCGAATTTGGCTTATTTGGATTTTTTAGTCAATCGGAGTTAGATTTCGGTTTTCAAGTTTCAAGCTTCACGTGTTGGCGTTTTCGTTTTTACGTTTTGAGATGAGGTTTAGAACGTGAGTTCAAAATAAGTCTTTTGGTCCATCTGGTGTTTCGAAAGCGATGTCGGAAGAGTGATGTGAGCGTTGTTGTTGGCGAATTGTTTGGCGAATTTTGGTTTGTTGCAGAGACGGCAGTTCGTGAATGATCAAATGCACGGGCGGAAAATGAGTTATCCGGGAAATTATTGTTAGCTGCAGAGAGAGAATCGGTGACACAAAGTTTCTATAGGTAAGACTGTAAACCGGTATTGGATGGCAATCCGGGAACCAGAAATAATCACCCTACCGTGGTAAGAGCGCACGGAGGCCCTAGGCCGGGGGTGTCGTGGGAGCAACATTGAGATCATTCATCGATCACAATTGCAAATAGTGACTAATTCAATGTTGTCCACAATGGCTGTTCTACGTCTCATCGTCCTGCTGTTTGTGTTCTGGCATAACCCAATTGCAACAGCAGACACGCGAATCACCTTCCCCAACTTCTCGCCTCATGACGATTTCTTCACACTTGGAGATGTTGCGTACGATCCCGACCATCGTTCCTACATCATCAACGCCGGTGCCAGGACGCTTGCTTCCAGAGGGTCTTGTGGAGTGCTGCAGTATGGAAAAAAGGTCCACATTCAGAATGTAGCAACTGGGAGAGTGGCTTCCTTCAGCTCCTCTTTCTCCTTCTCCATCACCACGCACGTTGTGCCTTGGGACAACATGAGCAACACCTTGGATGGGAGCGGAATCGTTTTTGCCATTACCCAGAACTTACGCAGGGCTACCCTGCACGATATTTTCTCCCAGTTGGCCCAGTTCGGTGCATGCACGTTTTTTCGAAATCAAAACATTCGAATGACTCCTCCAACCTTTGCAGTCGAATTTGACACAGATTACAATCCAACTCGCGACCAGGAGCCCAGCAACAACTTCATCAGGGTTTCCAGAAACGTTGAACATGAATATGATATCGACGCGTACACTCACAACCTTTGTGGTGAGGACACGCATTGCTCGTATTACTCCAATGGGAGAGTTTTCACTGCTTGGATTGATTTCAATAGCTCATCCCAGACTCTGGAATTCAGAATGACCCAAGGATCAATTCCCAAGCCTGCCCAGCCTCTGTTGCTCATTTCCAATTACAAATTTCCGAGATGGATCGGAGATGAGGTGGTGATCTCGTTCTGGGGATCCTCAGATGTCAACCATTTGGAAGAGCATGAGCTCTTGTCCTGGAGCTTCTTCAGCACCGGAATATCAGAGTCTAAGTTCCAACTGATGATTCAATATTTCAAGTCCAAAACGTGGGTTAATGTCACTTCAGGAGTTCTGTTTGGATCGCTTGCTGCCTTGGTGATTCTCTTGTCCGTCTTTTCATTCACATCGCCATCCACCAAGTACACTGTTTTGGGTTATTCCACAGGACCACGTATCTTCACGTATAATGAGCTCTGCAAGGCAACGGACAACTTTGATGAAAAAACTGTGCTTGGACGTGGCGGATCAGGAGTTGTTTACAAAGGCTCTTTGCAAGGTGAGAGGAGTGTTTTTTAGTTAAGCTTCCCAGTGAATTTTGCACTGGCATGGGCACTAAGTAGTCAATCATGTGTGAACTTTCGGACTTGTCCATGTTTGCTACTTGGTAGTGTTGTGAAATTTGAGTCTAATAATAGTCCTAAACAACAACAAAAGCTCCTTCCAAAAAGGACATGTAGGCCTGTTCATAAATTGCATTCATAAACTTAAGCAGTCATGTTATTTCTTTATACACAATCTTCGTAAGATGCTTCTATGCAATTGGAAAAAAGTTCAATTCCATTTAATGTTGTTGAAATCCATGTTTGATCCAGGTGGTGGTATTTTGGTCGCTGTGAAACAAATCAACATCTCAGACTCTACACAAGCTAAATCCCTTTTTCAAGCTGAAGTGGCAAGCCTAGGCCAAATTCGACATCGAAATGTGGTGCAATTGCAAGGATGGTGTCAAGAAAAAGGCAAATTGTTATTGGTGTATGAATACTTGTCCAATGGAACTCTCTATGATTGGCTTTACAAAAACCGTAGTAAACCGGTTCTATCTTTGAAAACGCGACATTCCATTCTTGAAGAAGTGGGTGCAGCCCTAAAATACTTGCATGAAGATTGCTTGAGTTGTATTTTGCACCGCGACATCAAGTCTAGTAATGTGTTATTGGATGTGGATTTCACTGCCTTTGTTGGAGACTTTGGGCTTGCCCGTTTGATAGACCCCCACAAATTGGAGAAAACTACAATGGCAGCAGGTACATTGGGTTACATGGCTCCTGAGTTGCCATACACGAGCAAAGCCACAAAGGAATCAGATGTGTATAGTTTTGGCATCTTGGTGTTGGAAGTGGTGTGTGGAAGGCACCCCTTGGATATGCAAACTGTGGAACCCGAGGATCTTGTGTTGTTGATCGCAGTTTGGCATGCTTATGAAGTTGGGTCCCTCTTTAGTATGAGGGATCCAAGAATGCTTGAGACATCTCAACCACCATCAAACGAGTCTGAACATTTGAATTGTAACACTGCCCTTGAATCCATAGTTGCAGGTGTGGACTTGGAAATTGAAACGGCAGTAACTGTGAGTTTACTTCAATTAGGACTCTTTTGTTGCCTTCCCAATCCCAAGGCTCGACCTTCTATGGGAGAAGTAGATAGACTATTGCAGCAGATTCGAGACATAGGAAATGAATCTTCCATCACAACGATACTCATACCATCATTGCCATCGACTAAGCCCCTTGGACTGTATAGTTCATTGGAGTTCTCACATAGCTCTATTGTAAGCACTTCAGTCAAACCTTCTCCTACTTCATTGGTATAAGTTTCCTTTAAATCATCTTACTACATAAAGGTCATGTTAATGGTGATTAGCACCAAGTAGTTTTCTTACTATAAAGGCATATTTGTTTGCCTTTTTACAATAGATCTTAGCTTGATTCTGAATTGGTCCAATGTAAAATTCAATGTGACTTTCCATTCACATGATTTTGGTTTCTTCAACATGGTATATTGTAGCTTCTATGTTTTTTCAATCTATGTACCCAAATCTTAAAATCTTTCAAACACTCTATACTCCATGTTACCTATGACTATGACTAAAGCAAAAAAATTCAAAGATGAAATGACATGTCTTCTATTCAGAGTAAGAAAATTTCCAAATCTTTTGTATAGAATTAAAATTGTCTTGAGTTTCAAAGAAAAGTGTTTTTTAGACAATTAAAGACATTCATAGAGATGATAATAGATTTCTCATTAGAGGAGTTTTGGGGGCCTTGGAAGACTGTTTCAGGTCCATTCCCCACTCTGCCCCGATTCAGGGAACGATGATACAAGTGTGTCAGATTTAAATATATATATATATATATCATTTTAACCAAATTTTAATTTTTTTTCAAAAATGACGTGGCAATCCCTTGGCCACGTCAGCCTGGCCATTTGGCAGCGTTCCAATACGTTCCAGCATTCCTGCAAAGTTCCCACAGTCCAAGAACTCGCAGCCTCTTAGGAGGCCCGAAACTCCTCTAATGTTTAGAATAGTAATACTTCTTTTTGTTTTATGTGTCTTTCCATGCAAACTTTGAACAAAAATTTTCTTTTCAATTCATTTGTAGCTAATGTAGAGTGTGTATTGAGTCTAATGAGTCGTTGATAGAGGGCATTGATGGTTTGGTTTAGATTAGTATTAACAGTGGACCAAGCTTTGCATGCGTATCGTTTATGCATAGTCATTCACGTGCGTTGTCATGATGCTAAAGGAGTGCTAAGATTGTAGTAATGGGTGGGTGATTGATGCAAATGGGAAGGTTTAGGAACAGTTTTTTTTTTTCATTTTTTATGAAGTGCCAAAGTGGCGATATAAAATGTTATAATACTGTAGTGCTCCAGATTTCAAAATTCATCCACATATTGGATAAAAAATATTACAGTAGCATATATCACAAGTTTATAATGGTCTTTTCATCTACAATTTGGCGATTCATCCAAGATTTCTTTTGAAATTTGAATTTTTTGGAGAAAAACTTCATGGTTTTTGCCTTTCCCTACTCAAATTATTTTTTGTAGGTGCAATCTGGCACCAAAAATCCCCCCTAAAAGGCCTTGTCCAGGCGATGTCGGATTTGGGTGAATGACCACATTGGGTTGTTCTACCTTAGTACATAATTCCGAAGTTCCTTTTGCAGTTGCCTTGGAAGTTAGTAGCTTAACATTTTATACTATTTTTATTTTTAAAAATCCAAAATCCAAAAAATCACTTATAACCCATTTTCACCACTTCTATTTTTGCACCTATTCTAGGCCAATGCCTCACAGTTCAAGCTAGGTTTTTTTATCATTTTAGACCACATTAGTTTATTATTTACTTCAAATTTATTTTTTAATATAATTAAATGTAAATTATGACTTTTGAATATTAGCAAGCAAATTTTGACTTTCATTCTCTTTTACATTTATTGACTAAATGTACAAACACTTCATCTTGAAATACATCTCAACAGAATTTCAAAGACCTTATTTAAGCTCATATTTCAACTCCAAGTGGGTTTTGTACCATAAACATTTGAAGTTTTTTCATTTTTCACTTCGTGTATACAATTATTTTGGTGATTGTTGACACAACATGCAACCTCCAATCTAGAAATAATAACCCGTAAAGGATGAACATGCGGTTTTTGGCTACATAGAAATTTTGGGCAAGTACATGTGACTAGAGATTTCCATATTTTTGGCCCAAATTTTAATAGAAGGTGGGAACAAAGAATATCTTTCATACGTACTAAATTCCATGACATTTGGAAATATGACTCAAAAGTTATTGCATGATATGTAGTTTGTTTCTCAACTCGGGCAATCCGGATAGATAAAAAAAATCACTTTTTTCAAAAACATAAATTGAAATTGGTATTCTAGAGTTATATATACATGGAAAGCTTTGAAAAATTAAATTTGATCAATGAGACAAAAGATATGAGGATTTTTTGTTTGCGGGCAGTTATGGATTCTCAACTCTAAAATAAACCTTTGAAGTCCTTTATCTTACTCAATTTCAATATTTAAAAAAGAATAAAATCATAGGATGTAGATTGTTTTTTACAACATTGCAACCATTGGAATTGGCATCTTTCACTTCCATAATTAAATTCTTAACAATTTAGTATTTTGAATCATTCTCTACTACTCTCTACTTACTATTTTTTTCCTATATGTTGTACAATTCCAAATGATGTGAATTTTTCCAAGCATGTGGCCAACTTGTCTAGGAAAAAGAATCCAAAAAGCACAACCATTTTGGACATTTTTTCAAAGAAAAGTGAGCTTGTGAAGTGTTGCTGCCCTATTTTTTGCAGGGCTAAAAAAATGGTTTTAGTGAATTTGAATGCTTATATCTTTCAATCCATGCGGTGGAAATTCTTGAAATTTTTATCACATGTTCTCAAGTCAATTTACTACAAGATCCTACGGTTACATATGTCAAAAAATTCAAAAATTCAAAAATTTGGTACTTGTTCTAAAAATGACAGTTTTTTAGCGTTTTTGGTGAACACATAGTCATGGAACTTTAGGGGTTAAGATAAGTGTATACCCAGTATGAACCTTGACCCCAATTGTGTCCCTATCTACAATTGTTTAATATTTCAAGTAGTGAATGTCGGACATTTGTAGGTAAAGGTGCAATTGGGTTAAGGTCAATAATGGATATACCTGCCTTATATATACATGCTCAACTTTATAATTGCAAAGGTATTATGACTTAATCCCTAATGCACTTTGGCAGGTAACATACGGGCAATGTCTACAAGCCCTTGGGGCGTACATTGTGCCAAAACTGTGTGTCACAGTTCAGTGTGAGGCCCATATTTCCTGTGACCAAACAATGTGTTTAGAGGAAGATACCCTAAATTTTTCACAAGCTTTGGAGGTGTTTAAGTACTTCAAAAAAATTACAGTATAAACTTCGTATTAAAATTGGGGTTGCCTAGACAAATGGGGAATTGGGAGGAGTAGAGGATCTATTGTACGCCTAAACCGTCGACATTTGTGTGCGGTGTACTGTCAGTCCTTGCTTGACTTGCAGGTGAGGTGCCGGTGTTCAGGTAACAAACTATGTTTTTGGCCGGTTTTAGGTGCAGTACTCACCGTGCGATTGCATAGGTGGACTAATCAGGAGTCACCGACATTAAAAATCCAAAGGTACCCTAGCTAGTTGAAGGCCGCTTGCTTGAGACGCGGTTAACTCTTAAATGCCCAAGGTGCCCAAATCTGGTGTTTGCAAAATTTTGAAGTTAAATAAAACCTAATCAAGTTGCTATTTTTAGTAGTTTATATTTTTAGTAAATTATTCTTGAAGACTGATTTTAGCACAAAAAATCCGATCTTGAAAATAAATGATAGTGATTTTTCTATTCAAGTTTTTGTACAAGGGTACCCGTGTTAAGAGCTCTTGGAAATGAGCCTCAAGTACACTAGATCTTGGAGAAAAAATCACATTCAAAATTCATTTAACCCCTAAAGGACCACATAGTGTTTTTTGGCAATATAGCGATTTGAGGCAGCTCACTACAAACGGAGTTTTTATTTTTTTTCTTTAAAAATTTTACAAAACATGTGCCCAAGGAGTAGCTTTAACCCCTTAAGGACCAAGTGTCCGTTCAACGTACGCAAATTTGACTACACGGTCATGGGCTCTGTCCTTTAGGGGTTAAGGTCCAATAATTTTCATAATTTTTGACTACACGATTAAAAAATTATTGTATAATATGTAATTTTCCGCATTTGGCGGGCAACCCGGGCAACTCAAAAACTCCTTCAAAAATCACTTTTTTTGAAAAATGAAAAAGTTGGAAGTGGTTCTAAGGAAACATTTAAGAGGGGAAAAGTTTGAATCACTCCATTTTGTTTAGTGAGGTGAGAGTTATTAAGAATTCCAGTTTGTGGGTAGGTTTGGAATCCAGAGACTCCATACCTACCCACAAACTGGAATTCTTAATAACTCTCACCTCACTAAACAAAATGGAGTGGTTCAAACTTTTCCACTCTTAAATGTTTCCTTAGAACCACTTCTAACTTTTTCATTTTTCAAAAAAGTGATTTTTGAAGAAGTTTTTTGAGCTGCCCAAGCTGCCGCCAAATGCGGAAAATTACATATCATGCAGTAATTTTTTAACCGTGTAGTCAAAAGTTATGAAAATTGTTGAACCTTAAAGCTATTCCTTGGGCACATGTTTTGTGAAATTTTCAAATAAAAAAAATAAAAGCTCCGTTTGCAGTGAGCTGCCCAAAATCGCTATGTTGCCAAAAAACGGTGTTTGGTTCTTTAGGGGTTAAAAAAATTGTAGAGTAAGTTTTAAGAAGCCATAAATTGATCGGGGTTATACAAGTTAGGCCCTTTAACCTCATATTTTTTTGGTCACCAACTTTTTAGATTTGACTTGTGTAAAGAAGATTGAAAGATTTTTGTAGTTTTAGCACCCTTATGGTCAAACATTATAATCTTTCATTCCATAAGTGATATTGTTGTATTTTCTTTTCCTATGAGATCTCTAGTATGTCCATTTTGAATTTGTATGGTTACAATTAAAAAAAAACTGATACAATTTATCAAAATGTTGACATTTTGTTCAATTTTGAGCAAATTCTAGGAAGCCCAAAATAGACCTTGTTGGCATTTAGGGGTTAAGCATCTCCTGTAGTCCTCCTGCAGTCCTCTAAACCCCAATTCCGTAAAACCCCAAGCTCCTCATGAACACTAAACCTTGCATAGAATCCAAGGGGACGTCCCTCTCCCTCCCCAATTGCCAGCGACCGGCTACGCCTGTTGGGGTACGACCATATCTGATACCGTATATCAGTCACCTGATTTCAACTAAACGGCTACGTATTGTTTGGAATACACAAAATTGATCCTTCTCGCAGGAATAAATTATGCATACTTGAGCCAAATATTTTTTTCTTTAAATCCTAAAAATACTACATCACTTTGCCCTCAATCTTCTTGTTTCACGTATTTCCATTGGATTTCAGATAGGCGTCTGAAAACCTTGAATACAAGCATCAGTAGGCCATTTCTGACCGACAAATGCTAAAGGGGTTAATGTTGAGGGAAGGCAACCTAATTGGCAAGGCAACCTAATTTCACTATTTTGAGTGTATATGTACATGTATGTATGTATGTACAAATATAACTGTATTCATCAAATGTGTCAGTATATTATATGTGGGACATGGGACATGGCCACCATCTGATTTGCTATTTTGGTCAATTCCTGTGTTCTTTAATGTTACTTACACAAACAATACAATATTGTCAAAACTCCATAATATCACTTCCCATGAAAATTCTCTATGTATAAAAGTCCCTCATCACTGGAAAACAAAAAATCATGCAAGAAACCACCAAGGTTTAGGGCAAATCCACACCTGGCTCGCGACAAAGGGGCGCCAAATGGCAAAAATTCATTGTTTGGCGTGCGGCCATATGAAATGAAGAATCATGGCCCCACGGGAAGACTCGCCAAGTAGTCAAAAGGTGCTCCAAACTTCCTATTTTATTATTTTAGAAAGAATCTCTTCAACTTTTGAAGAGAACCTTTCAAAAGGTGAGACTCAAAACATTATTTAATAGCTTGGCGAGCCGCGTTCAAGAGTCTTCATTTGCCCGTGCCTTCTTTATATTTGGCCGTGGCCGGGCATGTTTTTCCACTTGGCGTGCGTGTCGTGGGGCAATTCCCAAGCCACGGCCTGCTCATTGCCCGTGTTGAGTGCATTGGGCGAGTTGTTGTGGGGTTGCTCTTAGGACATGCTTGGATTGAGCGCTCAATCCTCATTTTAGCGGCCCAGATCATCTCTCATGGAAGTGCAAGAAATCAACAATTGCTGATTTTTGAAGATTACTGTAGTTGTAGAGTAGGATTGGGGGAAAATAATTCCAAAAATAGTTGCCAAAATTTTAGGGAAATAATTTTTTCAAAAAACAAAAAAATTTTATGTTGAAAAAAAGAATATTGACAAAAAAATTTATTTTCAGCATTTGTCAAACCTTAATTTTTGGAAAAAAATAAATATTTGGCAGAGAGGTGCCGACCCTGCTACACACTTATAATAATGGCAATGAGTGGAGGTTCACATTTTTTGCTATGCTAATCAATGGTAGAGGTGTAGAGATTGACAACATTTTTCTTTTTGAAGATCAACGGCAAGGAAGGGGAGGTCAAATTTTTTGTTAAAAAAATTGATGGTGTTCTTTTTTTTCTTTTTTTCCTTAAAACACGTGGACAATTTACGATGGTGTTCTTTTTAGGGGTGGGGGGGTGGGGGTAGTCAAAACAAGTCACCCTGCCACTTTTTGATTTATTCTTCTATTGTATACCTGTTTAAAGGAGTATAGAATTCAAATGTAAAGGGATAGTTTGCTAGTTGACTTGGAAGATATGCTAATATAACCTCTCATGGAGTCATGGCCTAACAACTTTTTGACAATGGAAGTTTTTAATGAATTGTTTGACTTTGATATTTTTTTGCACATGGGTTTGCTTGAATTTCTTAGTTTTAATCATATAAAAGTAAAAACTACTTCGTCTAGTATATATAAATTTAATTATGAAAAATATTGCCCACTGGTTTTTTAGATTGTAACAATTTTGGATGATCAACTTATAGGCAAAAAAATGCAGCTTTTGGAGAAGAAAATTCAAAGAGGATGAATAATGCTTCCCCCCCCCCCCCCCCCCCCCCCCACACACACACACACACCACACACACACACACACACACACAAAAAAAAAAAGAAAAAAAAGAAAAAATTGTATTGGAATCTATTGTAAGGCAAATGAAATATTTTTGTAATTTAAAAAATAGAAATAAAAACCACCATTTTGTTCTCTTAGTCCTTGAAGTAATAATCAAACTTTTATAATTAAAAGTTTCAAAGCGAGCATCCTTTTTGCATGCATTTTAACCTTTAAATTTTTCAGCAACCCAAAATGGGTCGATACACTTTTAGAATGGCCATTTGTTGAATTTAAGAATGTAAAAAGTTACTTGAATTTGGACTCATTTTCAAGAGAATCAAGTTAGCTATCTAGTGGTGTTTTAAGATTTAGAAGAAGATTCAGAGTTGAATTTACAAATATTTTCAAAGCAAAAGTGGTCTGGGATTGTAGCAAAGAGTCAACGCTTTAGAAAACTCCGGCCAATGAGGTAGAGATATGTGTTCATGAGTGGGCAGGGTCAAAATTGTACCATCCGGTATTAACAAGGCCAGGCCCAACCTTTGGGATGGGAGAGAGGTGGAAGAATAATGAGGTTGGACAATGATGATGCTTGGAACTCTAATGGGTTCCTAGCGTAGACCATTCATGATCCTTTTCAATGAGCTGCCCAAGTAGATTAGACCTGGAGTGACATTGCCCTCTTTTTTTTTAACTCTGCCTGGTTATGTGGGCACAGATAACCATTGGAATACACATTTTGCACTCATATTTGAGCCATTTTTCAAATTTTTTGCATGTTGTGTGTCTTTTTTTGTATTCCTTCACTTTACAGTGATCGATCTTGAAATTTGGCTCCAGATTTGTGACAAATCTTCTATTTCTCTTGTAATTTTTGAAATTTAACAATGAAGTGGTCACTATTGCAAGACCATTTTCTTACTCATGTTTGGTCCTAAAAATACAAGACTTATTCTTATACATGTAAAACTTGGTTACCTTGAGAATGAGCATAGGATGTCAACTTTTTAAAATGTTATGTGTCCAAAACAGCCAATCAAAGCATAATTTTGATTACTCCAAAATTGTAATTTCCTTGTAGTACCCTTCACTTTTATGTTATAATCTTGCAATCTATGACTTGGATTGAAATCAAACTTTGTAGAGATAATAAGGACTTGGCTTTCTACAATTCCTATGGTTAATTTTGCCTAAAAATGACTCATCGTACTTTGAACTTACAAAATTGAGATCCAAAATACCTTCAAAATGGCCGAAAAATTTAAGCGTTAAAAGATGCAAAATCCTACTTTGATGATCTTTTTAATGCCTGGCATATCCATAGAGTTAGTAGGAATGCCTAATTTTTTTCCAGTTAACTTCCATTTTTTACACATTAAAATATTAATATGCCTTGTTTTGTGAGATTTTGCATAAATATTTTATGAACTACAACAATGAATAAGTTATTAAAAATTAACCACACATTTCTATTTTTTTTATTTTTACAAAATTTTAAGAGAAAATTTCATGTTCTATAGCAAAATTCAAAAAATAGTATAGATGTTTTTTGTAGTCAATTTTTTGAATCAACGCTTTATGTAAAAATAAACTTCATTTGAATCAGAAAGCTAAATACTTATTTATTAACTTGTTAATCAATTGAAAGAACTTCCTAGTTAATTAATGAATCAATTAGTTGGAGAAATTGCACTATCTCATAATTTGTTTCATATTTGGTAATTTCTCTATACAATTGCTAATCAATTATTTGTTTACCAACCACACAAAATAAGGATTGTTACACCTTCTCCGAGAATGAAACTTCTATGAAGAATGAAAAAATGTGGAATGAAAAGAAGAGCCAATAAAGAGCCCTTCTCCATGAAGAAGGTGTGACACCCTAGTTTATGTCATGTGAAGGATGAGAATGGAGATGGCTTCACTTGTGATTTCAAGATGCAGTTATTTTTCTAAAGTGGGCACTCCAAAATGTGCCACTGACCCTAAACTGCCATCTCCAATTTGTGTACATTTCCAAAATCAATAATGTACCTATGTGAAAGAAATTGTTTTAGAACTTTGTTCCTTCATAACATTAGATGATATTTGGAGGTCTTGGAGGGCCGTTTCAGGCTGTGACCTGATCTGCCCAGATTCAATGAACGTTGGTACGGGTGTGTTAGGAATTTTTAATTTAAAAAAAAAAAAAAAAAAAATTACCAAAATATCATTTAAAGCAAATTCTTCTTCTTCTTTTTTTTTTCCAAAAAATGACGTGGCAGTCGCTCGACCACGTCAGCAAGCTGCTACTACGTTCCTGCAGTTTGGAAACGCAGCAGATAGTAGGGAAACTCGGAGCCTTCTAAGACCCCCAAATCTCATCTAATGCTTTTGCATAGAATATCCAAATGTCAGACTATTTGGTACATTGGAACCTCCTTTCAAATGTCAACAATAAAATATGAAATTTTGACCAGTGTAATAATAGTTTCTAGACACAGAAGCAAAAAGTGGTGGTTTTGGGGTACCCACTACCCACCTTACTGCACAGTAATTTTCCGATCAGATCGGTGAGCGCGATCAAGGCGGGCAGGCTGCAGTGATCCACATGTGAATCAAATGGAAAACCCATTTCTGAAAACCCATTTCATGAAACAAGCGAGGGAAGTCCTTGAAGAAAGCAGTGAAGAAAACCTGAAACCAAATGTAAAAAATTCTGTCAATTTTGATGTAAGAGAATGCAAGAGAACTGTAGGTTTTGGTTGGATTTGTCAAGGGATAACTTTGCGACTTCGGGAGGCCTGGTTACTGTACCGGTAGTTTCGGCAAGGAAACAACTGAAGAAGCTTGTGAGATAGCTTTTGTAAAGCATTACAAAGTTGCAAGTAATGGTCTGAATAATCTTGGTAACTGGGAGTCGATCTTGAGAAGCGTATCGTTTGCAGACACACTTGCTGCGAGAGCTTCGGCGCACCGACGTTTGACGGCTGCGGGAGCTTCGGCACGATCCTCATTTCAAGGTATGTGGCAGTATTTTAAGCAGTATTTCAATCTTAGATTCATTCGAAATCAGGAGAGTTCGCAATTGAAGATCGCGGACGGAGCGGGCAGTCGCTGCAATTACATTAGGTTTTTCTCCTCTCTCTTGAGATGGCATCTCTCCTGATTTCGTCGCTCAGGAACAGGGTTTTAGGGTTTCTGTGTGGGAATTGCTGGCTTATATTTGTAAATTTTGAATAGCTAGCAATTGCATGTTCTTCACTGGGATATCGGTTTTCGATGGCATCTCTCCTGATTTCGTCGCCAGGAACACGGTTTTAGGGTTTCTGTGTGGGAATTGCTGGGTTATATTTGTAAATTTTGAATAGCTCGCAATTGCGTGTTCTTCAGTGGGATATCGGTTTTAATTTATTTGCTTGGAAATGCTAGCTTATGGAAGCTTGAACCGGAACAACGGGTACAGAAGCGTTGCTGACTTTATTTGAACCCTCGCCAGCAATCTTAAGTTAGTCGTTGTGATTTCAAACCTTTAATTTAGAAGCCATAATATATCTAATTAGAAGCACATTTTTAATAGCTGTCTAACGAGACATATCTTCGAATTCGGCACAATTTGCTTAAGTTTTAGTCGAGGTTATTGCTAGCAATTTTCTTTTCCGTGCGGATTGAAGCGAACGCATTCCCAGTTTTGAAAGTTGTAGCTCGGAATTTGTTTCTTTGTCATGGTTGAATTCTTTCATTGGGTTCTAATCTTCCAAGCACAATGGAAGATTAGAACTCAATGTATATTGAATCTCGCTCCTGATCCTTAGTGTCAAAACTCAAACAACGCGTGTGCAAAGTGCTGGTGCACTATTTGGACTCCAAGTGCCCTGAGATGTCCTGCATTTTGCTTAAACTGCCGACTCTGACATTGATTTGTGTGTGTGAGACAGGTTGACGATGCAGCTGGATGACGGATTGGGAAGCTCCCGTTGCTGACGTTCCTGGACTGTGTCATTCTTGCGTGCCAGCAGAGTACGGCAGCTTTGAGTGGTTCGACGAGAAAATTAGGTAATGCTTGTACTCGGAGACACTTACTGACCAATCCTGGAATCGAAGCTGTTTCATTTATTGATGGATGGAAAATAGGAACAAATTATTGATGCTGTGGCGTTGGTGAAGCTCTGCAAATTTGATTTGATTTATGATGTTTGTGAAATGTGACGACATCGGTATCCTGTAGAAGTGATATTTTTCGGCCTGTCTTTGATGGCATTGCTCAGGTGTGTCACATTCTGATGGCATCCCTTTGTCCATTCCAGATGTGCTCTCTCCACTTTGCTCTCGCTAGATCTCCCCAATCCAATCTTCTCTCTGCTCAGTTGGTTGGTGTCGCTCCCCAATCATTAAATGGGCATCTGAGATGTGCTGCGCTTGCAACGGGTTGCTGCAGTGGGAAGTACCCCGCTATTTCTTCAATAGCTGGAAGGCGATCAGGAGGACTTGACTGGAGTGTGAGCAGAGAAAATTTGCAAGGTAGAACAGGGCAGCGGCCAACAGCAACTAAGGTAGTTTCAGGTGTAGGGACATCAGAAGCATCGATGGGGGATGACCTAACTGCTAGCGAAGGCCAGAAGATTGGCCCCGTTGAGGAGTTCCCGATCGAGGTCGCCGAGGAAGTTGTGAGAGAGGCACTCGTTTGGGCCAGTTTGCATGGGGCTGTGGTCGGCGACAAGTCCAATGAAAGGTCAGGCACATCCCCTGGTGTGGGGATAGTGCATGTGCCGCTAGCCCTGCTGCCTACACCCTTTCCAAGACAAGCGTTCACCCAGGCCCTTGACCTCGCCACTCACTACAACACCCTCGTGGATCGTGTCAGTCAAGACACTCAGTTTCTTCAAGCAGCTCTTGCGCAGACACGAAACGCAGACAGCTTCACAGCGAGGATTATGGACATCTATGATCAGATCCTTGCGGAAGGTATTACGCAGGACATACAACTGGGGCTGCACCGAAGTGATTATATGTTAGACATGGCCACTGGAGCTCTGCTGCAGGTGGAGATGAATACAATTTCTTCCTCGTTTGCTGGTCTTGGTGCCGTGACAAGCGAATTGCATAGATATCTGGTTGGCCGATTTGGGGAAGAATTGGAGCTTAATGTTGCAAACGTACCAAAAAACAGTGCAGCAGATGATTTTGCGGAGGGTCTGGGCAAGGCTTGGTTGGAATTCGGTGACCCGAGTGCAGCGGTGTTGATGATAGTTCATGCGAAGGAGACAAATATGTATGATCAACACTGGCTTAGTTTCAAGCTGTATGAACTATTCGGTGCCAAGGTGATCCGACGAACCTTTGCAGAAGTTGATGCTGAAGCGAAGCTTGATGAAAATCGCACTTTGGTTATTGGGGAGCAACGTATAGCAGTGGTATACTACAGGTCAGGCTATTCTCCAGATGACTACCTTTCAGACCGTGACTGGGATGCTAGGCTGCTGATGGAAAGGTCAACAGCTATTAAGTGTCCAAGTATCTCATACCACCTGGTAGGCGCCAAGAAAATCCAACAAGAGCTGGCGAGGCCTGGAGTACTGGAGCGGTTTTTGCAAGATAAGGAGGCCATTGCGAAGTTGAGGGAGTCCTTCGCAGGTCTGTGGAGCCTGGAGGGCGATTTCGATGGCCAGATCCTTGAAGAAGCTGTTGCTAAACCTGAAGGCTTTGTTCTGAAACCACAGCGTGAAGGAGGTGGGAACAATATCTATGGTAAAGACGTTGCAACAACCATCAAGAAACTGAAGCAAGAGGAGCTGGCAGCGTACATTTTAATGCAACGCATTTTTCCTGCTGTCAATACGTCTTATCTCGTTCGTGATGGTGTCTGGAGAACAGTCAAGACAATCTCGGAGCTGGGAATCTTCGGCACTTACTTGAGGAACGGAAACAAAGAAATTCTGAACAAGGAAGCTGGGCATCTTGTTCGTAGTAAAGTTGCCGACTCTGATGAAGGTGGTGTGGCTGCAGGGTATGGCGTTCTTGACAGCCCCTACCTCACTTGATTTCTGTATAATATAGTAACCTTATTGGGTTTACGTATGATACTTGTTTCTGCCTGATGTTTGCAGGAACTGTCAAACACCATTTGCAAAATACATCTGTCATATTCTTTGTTCATAGAACTTCTATTATTGGAATTCAATGGAATCAGTAACGAGACCCAGTTTAATACAATCAGAATTTACTGGAAATTGAAGAGCGGTTGTTTGAAGACAGATCACATGGGCTCCTTCATACTCTTCCTACCTCTTTCTAGAATGTCATGGCTCCAAGAGGTGAATCGTTGTCGGGCGTCCTGGTTTTGAAGCTTGACAACCCGTAGCCGCTTGACAGTTGTGTAACTTTAATGCACATTTGCTAACCAACAAGGCTACTTATTTATGGAGCAAAGACATTTCATGCAGTGTATTGTGGGTTGTACATTGTACATTGTTCTTTGTGAATACATTGTGAATCTGATGTTGGCACGTGATACTCCTCTAAAACCGCAGAGGAGGATATGGGGGCATCTCGTGCATGTAGCAGTCAGATGGACTTGTGAAATTGTGACTTGGCGTGGAGTGCTGACCGGTTATCAAGCTTCGATTGTCTATTTTGTAGTTCGGACATCAGACCCTGAGTTTCTTACAGATATGCTTAGGATAATCGAATGTGAATCTGGAGCTTTTCATTTCGTAAGTCTGGAGGGAATGTGCTGAATTGAGTCTTCACAGCGCCTGGCTGCTACGAAAGTGCTGTGCTGTACAGAAAATGGACCGATTTGTGGAATTATTGGTTTCGGTTGCAAAGCAACTGCACGTAGACTAAATGCAGCTATGCGTGCAGCAACACACAAAGCTTAGCTGAGATGGTGGACTCACCCTCCTAGCCTGGAGAGCCATCATTAAATTCAGTATGTGATCGTCATGCTATTCAAACCAAACTTCAATCTCAATTGCAAGAGGAGTTTCTCCATGACTCCCAGTAGCGTGAGTATGTTGCTCCCAGGGTTTAGGGTCTGTAGGTTTCAAAATTCTGTAGGTTACAGCAGAAAATTAAGGTTTGAGTTGTGATTTCCTCAAAATCTCAGTATTCGCAAGCGTGGGAAATGCCCATTTTGGGGGAACTCACCGTTCCTTCAAGTCCATGCTCTGGCATGCCATGGGATTGGCTCTCCCTCGGCTCCCCAAGAGGCAGGCCTACCTCGACAAAAGCATTCTACCCTCAGCACGTCTGCCTCGGCAGCAGGCTCCGGGAATGGTTCGCCCGGTAGCAGTCCTGCATGCCTCGGCAGGAGAAGATTTCCTATAAAACTTGATCAAGGGCTCCTCTGATGTTCACTCTTCTTCTCACAGCCCCATTGATTTATTTCTCTTCCTTCCTGTCTTTGCATTCTCTTGTTTTTCAATTGTTGAGCCTGGAGTGTGGATCGCTGTTTAGACTGTCGCCATGTCAGGAAGAAAAGAATCCAGTGCTGCCCGGAAGAAGACCGTCACTAAGTCCACCAAAGCGGGGCTTCAGTTTCCGGTTGGGAGGCTGGGCCGCTACTTGAAGAAGGGCCGCTATTCGCAGCGTGTGGTATCCGGAGCTCCTGTGTATCTGGCTGCCGTTCTGGAGTATCTCGCGGCTGAGGTGAGTGACTTCGAGAGTGTTATGGTTCAAGAGCACTTTGTAGTTTCAAATTGGTCTTCCTAGTGCACGCCTTGATTGGATTGGAGTGGCCGAGATATTGCAATTGCAATATATGATGTAGTTCGAAGTATGCAAATTTTGTTTCCAGGTTTTGGAGTTGGCTGGAAATGCAAGCAAGGATAACAAGAAGCGCAGGATCATTCCCCGCCACATTCAGCTGGCGGTCAGGAACGACGAGGACCTACAATTATTGCTATCTGGCGTGACGATTGCTTACGGAGGCGTGCTGCCCAACATCCACAGCGTGTTGCTCCCGCAAAAGAACGCAGCTGGAACTGGAAGTGGAGACAAGATTGAGAAGTCTGAGAAGAAGGCCAAGGGCTCCAAGGCAGCCAAAGCTTGAACGGGCTCCTTCGTCTTGAGAGAGTGAACTTGATAAAAGACCAGTACATTCTCAAAATGACTAAGCTGTGAAAGATAAACTACCCATTTTTGCATGGCAAAGACAGACTTTTCACTTACTATTGCGATTTTGAGACCAGTTTTCTGACCGTGCAAGCGTGCAATAAATTTCGTTGCTTTGGCTAAAGGTGGCATATGACATTCTCTAATATTAGGGCGCACTCTATCATGTCACCAGAAATTGCAATACAAGTGTTATAAAAGAAAAAGTTGTTGAGTGAATAGAGGGACCCCCTTCTCAGTTCTCCGCCTGCTTTCAATGGAGATTAAGGAGCTCATTGTTGTCAGTCTTTTGAGACATTTTCATGCTGCATCACATGAATTTTCGTTGAATTGGCATCACAGCCTCGGTCACAATATAATCCTTGTTATGAGCATTGATCAATTTAACTGTCTTCAGTTGGGATTGATTTTCTGATCTAATTTCTGTTTCTCAAGTAGCGTGCGAAAAATCGTTTTGCGGAAATGGACAATTCCGGACAATTTCACATGGGCAACTAATACTATATGCATCTTCCGATAATATACAATAAAGGCATAGTTGTTTTTCTTTGACTAATGCACCCAAATTAATAGAATGTGTACCCAGAAGCTTGGTATGACCGCATTATATCGAGTTTTGGAGTAAAATATGTTCATACAGAATGAAGCCGAGAGGCACAACAAATTTTCCATAAGTCTGTTGGTTTCCTCGTCCTGGGGAATTTGCGCGTTGTATGCACCCCGCAATTTGGTTTCAATTTTCTGGATGCGTATCATTGATTTATCCTGGGCTTTGCATTTAACTTTATCCTTGGTGTGAATTACAGAGATTAGTCAAGCAAATTGATCTCAAATGATGGACAGGTGCAAAAGATTAGAATGTCGATTTTCATTGAATTGTCGGAATTCCACAAGTGAGGGACTTTGCCTTATTTTCAGGGCGTTCTGCCTGAAACGTAAATCAATATCAGTCCTAGTTTATAGCCCTTCGTGTAGGGGAGTGTCACAGAATCAAGCGAAAACAACACTGAGTGGGAGTATTACTTGAACCAAGTACACTACATGCTGATTGCATTAAAATTTCGTAATAGTGGCGAGGAAGTTTGGCTATATTGAAAGGCCTATCGTAGATCTGGATTTCATTCCGTGAAAGGGGCATGATTAGGGGAGTCCATGCCTCAGTCACTGTCATTCAGAGTTCTCAAACATGGAGAGGAAGTCCTGTTACAGGGGATCGAATTGAACGGTATATCAATTGTGCAATAACCCCTTTCATGTGCAAAAATCCTGTACGACTTACTCAGCAAGTGCAGTACATCCAAATTTTACTCAAATATACTCCGGACGACCATTTCGATTCCCATATTATTTACATTGTGGATATTTGATCTGCATTCTTGCGGTTACAGTTCATCCGAGCGAAGCAGCGACCGCCTGTCACCTGAGTAGGGGAATGCAGGACCGTGAGGACCTGAGGCTCTGAACAGGGTCCGCCGGAGGCATGTGGAGGGTCTGTCCACTCCAAACACGGAGTCCGCAGTACGTGCTGTCCGATCGTAGGATTGGGCGGAGCTGCAGATGCTGAGGGAGGCACCGCGTGAGCAGCGCGCGCTCACTCCCCGCTCTGTGTGGTGGAGGGATTACAGGGCTGGATGCTCTTCGGTGCATCGCCCTGCAAGGCTACCTTTCAAGGACCACTACCCTTTTGTAAATTTCACACCTTAGAAAACCCATTGTGGATGAATATAGATTTGAAGAAGTCGTTTTGAAACGAATTGGTGTCAATATATATATCTAATAAGCTTGTTGAGTTGGTAGCTCTGGAAGCGTCCATTTGAAATAAGAGTTCTGCTGAATTCGAGAACACTAATCTTAATCACACTTGTTTGTATGATGAACATGAACATGATTAGTATGCATACCAGTTGAGTATCTAGCTAAGCCAGACTCCGACAAGCATATTGGCGCATTAGAGGAGTAACAACCCTAAGTATATTTCATCAAGGGTAAGTACAAAGCTGTGACTTTTGAGCTCCCACTACTTGCAGAACTTATTCATTCACCCACTTTGAATTGATTACAATAATAAAGTAACAGGTGGCGGATTTGAGCTAATCAGATGTAAACTTTGATACGCAATTAATGCTTGATCAACAAATTGTGGAAAAAACTTCACCAACAAGGTGGAGAAAAACAGTAGTCGCGGCAGATGGCATATTATTCGGCCAGTAAGCTTAGAGTTCTAATGCTTGAACCTCTGCAATGAAGATTCCAGTGCCAAACTAGTATAAACTGAAATATCACATCTGAAATGTAATCCAAAAAGCAAATGTCGATGCTGGAGGTTACCCCTAAGCTTTGTACCGTTTACAGAATTTTTCGAATTTCAGTGTTTGGGACCTTGCACTGAGAATCATGTGAAGTCCCTGCAGGAGAGGAAACCAACACTGAGTTAGAAAAATTAGGCCGGCCCATTGCGACTCCAGGCTTAGCTGTAAGGTAAAGCAGCCCATAGTGGTCAAATGACCCATGGGGAACACATGATGACCCCATTGTGGTTTTTCTGACCACAATTTATATCTCACCTAACTTCAATGGAGTAATTAGTGACCTTATTAGGAACATGCAGTAATTTCATAGTAAGCCATTGTAGGAAGTGACTTTTTATGGCCATCCACATATAAAAAAAAATTGTCTCCTTTAGAAGAGGTAGGTGAGCATTATGGATACACTTGCAGTTGGTTTTGGGGTAGTCTGCCGACTTCTTTGGGCTGAGCACTTGAGAAATTCATAGCTAATTCATACTTTGTCTGAAAATTATGATTTCAATTGCCTTCACAAATTCTCATACTTGTCTTCACATGGGAAAAAAATTGAAAAACTTCGGTGATGGTATGATGGCAGACTCCTAATTCTGACCACAATGGGTTGCTTTACCTTAGAGGTACAGTAGAACCTCTCTAAAGTAATAGAGTTGGGACCGGTCTGACACATCAAGTTAGAGAGGTTATTACATTAGGGAGGGTCATGATGTTCGTATGTGGTTCATATTGTTAAGTTGGGACCGGCAATCAATGCTTCCTGACAACACTTTATTAGTTTAGAGAGGATAAACTTTGGGAGGTTCTACTGTACAAATGATTTCAATCCAAACTGGATGTGATGTGATGTGGTCATATGAAGATGGGGACACCACATCCAGATCTTATATTATGCATTGATGTGTTTGTCCAATCATGGATTCTTTATCCTGATACACTATGGAATTATCTTTTTTTTTTTTTTTTTGAAATCCGGAGTTTATTCCAAGAAATGAACCCAGAACAAATGGCGGAAGCCGAGGGCTTAGCCCTCAAGAATAAGTGTAGAGCAACACACCAAAGAATGAGAAACCAAAGCTAAACTACATAAAGGACCCACACTCGGGCTTTTTCAAGTGCCAAGTAATGGCCTTGCCCTGTCTAGATCCAAAGAATGGTGTATGGAGCCAAGTGTTGTCAAATTTCCTAAGAAACTTGTCAACTTTAGCTGGGTACCTGTCACAAAGCAGAGATGTCCGCTACCACGCTGTCCTACCATGGTCAAGAGCTGCTTTCCAGATGAGATGCTCCAGTTTGGTTTGGGACCAAGTTTCTTGACTAAAGACCCATGCATTCCTCCCCAGCCAACATAGCCAGACCACTAAGCCCCGAAGCATAGACCAAATAGATGAACCCGCCCTTAGCCTCCTTAGGAGGCCAGAACCCAAAACGCATTGTTGCCAGGTTAGGTTAGGCCAACGGCCATCGGTTGTGGGGACAACCTGCGAAAGGTATAGGATTGAAAGTGCAAACCTCCATGCCAGCTGGCTTGGGGTGCATTCGATGAATCTATGAAGAATGGTCTCTTCAAGTCCCCTCTCACAACATGTGCATGCAACATCGATACTAGGGAAGAGTTGAGCTCTCCAGTTGTTGACTGCTACCGCTTTGTGAATGACTGACCATAAGTATCCTGCCTCTTTTTGTGGCCTAGTATTGTGCCATATTTCTCCCCATGGGGGTTGGTAGCTACTAGGGAGAACGCCTCTCCATTTCTCAGGAATGGACCTCTTTAACTGTGGCCTAGGTTTAAGGAAAATTCTACCCTTCTTAGCAATGTAAGCATGTAACAAGTCCCCGTTGCTCCACTTCCACCTGCCCGAATCGAATTGTAGCCCTTTGATGGGTCCAGCATACAGTTGGAAGGCTTTACGCATTTGGGCCGTTGCTCCTGGTTACTACCACTACCTGGACCCTCAGAAGAATTCCCCAGTGAATTTCCTCTCTGGTTGGGCGAGGTGGGTTCTTGGTGTGCAGTAGCATGGAAGGTGTCCCCACTTCGTAGCTGATCTAGGACGCTGGTATGTGAGGGCTGCAGCTCTCTCCTTGGAGAATCCGAAGGAGTGGCCTATGAACTGTGTTGTCCACCATAAGTAGGTGGTCAGCACTTCATCTCCATTGGCCGGCGGCACACATTCCACACTGTGGAATTATCTTTGAATTCAATACTATTTCGAATTCTGGATTGAACCACCAAGAAAAGCATTGTTCATGAATTTTACCCAGTTTTTCACTAGGATAAGGTTAAACACACCCTCTAGATGAGTTTAAGAATCATCGTAACAGGTACTCTACTCTGTGATGTTTTTTAGTTTGTTCCTCATTTAAGAAAGCAATGGTCACATCAGTTTATTTAGCCTTTTCTGCAAATCAGAGGCCAACAGAGCAGAGGATTCAGAGCACCAAGATTGAGACAATTTGTGACTTTCAAGTGACCATACATACATACATACATACATACATGTATATGTATGTATGTATGTATGTATTTGAAGTTGCTCTCAGTGAGCACCATGAGTAAGCTTTTATTCATGACGTAACAGTTGGTAAATGCTTGGTTTGATACAAAATGTTGACTGGGTAATCTGGCCTTTCCATGGCCTTCATTGACCTTCCATCACTGTTACTCAAATAATTTCTGGACAGCTTCATCACTTGCAGGCTCTAAGTAACAAATTAACGCTATGACTACTGGTTTCAAGCCTCAACTGTCATCACTCTGGTTTACAACCAGATATGAATGAAAAAATTTTAATTTATTTTTCAGAGGTGAAGTCATATGTCTACTCCAAGTGTAAAATTTTCAACTTTTTTGGAGAAAGATTTGAAATTACTATGAATTTTTTAAGAAAAAAAGGAAGAAGACTCATATCAAATACAAAATATACTAAAAAAATACAGAATTTTCACCATAGATGTATATTATAGTTTAGAACACCATGGTATAAACCAAAGTTACTGTGTCACTCTTAAATTAGAAAATCAACAAACCATGGTTATAAAGCCCAAAGTTCATATTGCTATAAAGTATTGAAATTTATGAATTTTTTGAAATTTCCAATTGGAGTATAAACTACACTTGGTAAGTTTCATTTCATTAGTTGGGCTCAAATCTAAAAAACATCATTTTTATGGTTGAAGTTCACATCAAGAGAAAATAGGCTACAAGGGTGATCCGTGGATTGAGCATCTTCTTCTTAAGAAAAGTCACTAAGGTCATAATGATGGACTTTGCACTACTATTCATTGAAAATATACTCAAGTATCCTCCAAATAAATAAAATGGATGAAAAAAAATTCCATCCTATAGTGCCAAGTGAAGTTATCCATCAGACACTTAGTATCTGCAACAACAGTACTCAGTTAATGTGAGAAATTGCCTCCCTTGGAAGCTCTCCTCTCTTTTAAATTGTATGTCAAATGAGACATCAATTTGAGAATCAAATCATGTAGTATTCTCTCTGTCCCTAAATGATTGTCTACAATTTTGTTGGCATTTTTTTGAACCACTTTCATACATCATATTGTACAAAACATAATGGAGAAAGATTCCAAATTCTATATTACTAAATCAATGAAGAACATTGAATGTGTTTGTTGCAACCTAAATAAAATTAGCCACAAGGAAGTATTTTTTTTACCTACTCAAAACAACCTTAAAAGAACAAGACATTCAAAGTGGACAATTATTTTGGGATGAAGGAAGTATAAAAGTCATTAGATGATATTTGGGGGTCTTGGAGGGCCGTTTCAGGCCTGTTCCTTGATCTGCCCAGATTCAGTGAACACCGATATGGGTGTGTCAGAAATTTTTTTTTTCAAAAAAAAAACAAAAAACAAAAACAACCTTTTATCAAAATATCATTTTAAGCAAAAAAATTTCTTTTTTCTTTTTTTTTTCAAAAAATGATGTAACAGTCGCTTGACCTCATCAGCCAGTTGTTGCTGTTGCGTTCCCGCAGTCTGGGAACGCAGCAGACAGTAGGGGAACTCGGAGCCCTCCAAGACCCCAAAATCTCATCTAATGTGAGAAGGCTCTATTTGGGATTTTTTATTCTATCATCTATCGCGTGTGTTGCTTTTTGGATGATTTTGACAACTTCATCCATTCTAAAATGAACTATACTTTGCAGATAATTCCCTTATTTTTTTTCAAAATTGCAACAAATATGCTTTTGGATAGGAAACTCTTCACCTATCCCTTTAAGAGCACTTTATTCAGTAACAACTGTAGATTCAATACATTATTTCACTAGGTCCTAGGTAAAGGATCCTTTCAAAAGATGGATGATTGCCTATCTACACCCTGAAAATCATACCGTGCCTAAATCCGCCATCATCATTTTGTGTACATCTCCAAAATCAATATGCACATATGTTGAAGAAACAATTTTAGAACATATGCCAAATTTTTTTTTACCCCTCCTAATTTTTGCATAGGATATCCAAATTTTGTGTGTTGGAACCTCCTTTCTTTTTTTCTTTTTTTGAAACATATGGCCTTTAATCCCTAAATGTCTCAATCTTTTTTTGATTTTTTGCACATTTTTGCTTATATCTTTGTACAGAAACATCAATTATCAAAATTTCATGAATCTGGTCAATAAAAAAGTTTGTTTTTTCTAAATTCAAGTATTACATTGGATGAATGAGAAACTAGTTGGACAAAATAGTGCCTCAAAGCCCTCTATTCATCGTCCAAAATATAGATGTCGGAGTGCTTCAGGGTTAAAGACCGAAGCTAGGACAAACCCGACACAACCATGGCAAACTATGGGCCTTATCCCCCTCAAGATCAAGTGGAGGAGCAAACCCACCCTTCTCCATGCAAACAGAACTAGCACAGTACAAGGAACGCCCATGCAAGCAATGTCAACATGGGGAGTTGAACCAAGAACCTCCTCAATTCCAACGGAAGTCCCTATCACTTGGCCATCATTGAAGGTAGTTTTACATCATTTCTAACCCATGAGAACCTTCTTTCAGTTGCCAACAAGAAAATAAGAAAATTTGACAAATCTAATAATAATAAAAACTAAGGCACATGAGCAAAAAGTGGAGGTTTGGAGGGACCCAATACCCACTTTAGAGCATTTCCAGTAGTGCGTGTCAAAGGAATGTTCCAACCTGTGAATGGAGTGTATCAGGTGTGAGAAGAGGCCCGACTTGTTACCGTTCTCCCACCAGCAACCCGCAAAGAAGGGTGAACATGTCAAGAACTCTCCCTTATCGAGGTGCAACGTTAATGAGCTGCCAAAATTCAACACGTTGGGAGAGCTAGAACTGGTCACAACCAGGGCTCTTTTTTTCATTTTTTGAAAAGTGTCATAGTGAAGATATAAAATTTTGCAGTGGTGCTTCAAACTTCAACATTCATCCATATCAGATAGAAAATATACTTATCACATGTCTATATTTTGGTTTTCATCCACAATCTGGCGATTTCATCCAATTTTTTTTTTACTTTGAATTTTTTTTGGCGATTTCATCCAGATTTTTGTTCATTTTTTGTACCATTTTTTAACCAGATTATTTTTTCTGGTGCAATCGGGCACCAGAAAGCCAAAAAAAAATGCCCTGGTCACAACACCTCAAAGTGGGACGTTTGAGGTTGAAACTTCGAAGTTCCAGATAAAAAAAGTTCATCTTCTTATCAGTAGCATGTCACAAGTCAGACACTACAAGTTGAAGTGTCATGACGGATTTATCAAGTGTCCTGCATTGAAAAACAGCAAAGGTTACAACTGGTGGGAGGGTTCCAAGCTTCCAGGCATGTCACAAAATTTGACGCAGCAGTCTAGTGTGCCCCGGTGGAGATGCTCGTACAGTAGATTGTGCCATATCATGGAAAGTGAGTTCCTTGACCAGGAATCATGTGATCCTGGCATGTCCTCGTGTCACAATGCAGACAAGGGAGAACAGTGATCTCTGGTCACAGCTAACGAAATGGTTCCAACTCCCAAGGCACTGGCTCTGCTTGTGATGACTCGTCCATGTCAAGCAGTCCGTACAGTTATCGTAAACCACTCACGGGACTTCTCCCGTTCATTCTGCGGGGAAGTTTCTGCGCTGTAATGCCTGATTACCCGTGTAATTGGGGATTACGGATTTTTCATACGGCTCCAATTTATCATCTGGGTTTTCATTGAATTTTGCTTGTACTTTACGTCGGGCAATAGCCGCAGAGGAGGGCATTGCGCCAAATAATCGGCCCTCCTTGTTGGCTGATTACTTGGCACAATGCCCTCCTCTGTGGGCATTGCCCTATACCAAACATTGCTTTGTACCCATGTTTTATGGCGGATGAGTGTGGCCCATGGCCAACGACCTATTGACCAGGCATTCATTTTGGGGCTAAAAATTTGCCAGATTTCAACAATTTCATTTTGGATTTACGTTACACAAGGTAATTCAGTTTACTCAAATTGGTGGGCTGGAGTGTTTTCTCCCTGCAATTTACAGCACCTCACACTAATAATGCTGAGTTATTAGACTACTGCAAAATTTACTACATCAATGCACCTCACAAATTCACATAATTCCCAAATTAGTACAAATATAAATTCAATACAATGTGGTCCACAATATTTTTGTAGTATTTCAAAAACTTTGAGAATTAGCCAACTTTCCTTTATTTCATCTGCTTTTGTCCAAATTTTGTTTGAATATCATCCAAGAATTCACAATAATTAGATGAGATTCATCCAAAAGTATCCAAAGTAATTCTAATTCTTGCACTAATTGAATTAATTGATATAATAACAAACATGTAGAAAAAGTTAAGAAGAAAAAATGTATGGAGTAATTCTTTTAGCTAGATTTATAAAAACTACATATTGTTCAAAAATTACCAGAAACTTGAGCAACTGTTGTTAAAACTTAAGTGAAAAACATTGTGCACAACCCAACCTTTCATAGTGAAGAATCATGTGGCCCACAGTCCATGACCAACCATTCCTTCTTGACCAAGCATTTAAGTCCTTCGTGTACAATGCCAGGCTTAGTAGACAGACAATGTTTTGGTCCACAATGCAAAAAAGAAACGAGAAATGAGTGATGAAGGTTGCCCCTCCCGCCTTCATTGCTACAGTAGAACTGTCCAACTTCAAGTGGCCTTCCCACGATTCTTCGTCTCCAGCACGTATATGGCCACACATGGAGATCAGAAGAAACTTGCTTGGAAATGGAATGCACACGTTATTGCAGGAGCCTGTCTGAAGAAGGAGCTCTTGGTTAGGAAACCTTGGAGCTCAAGTCATTGAGGCCGCCTTTGCCGCCCTGTCTCTCACTGCTGACGGACTCTGTTCGGCGAAACCGGCTTGTCATCGAGAGTGTGTCGCGGTTCTTGGTGAGTTTATCCGGAGGCGTGCCGATTAGGTGTAATTGTGGATGCTCATAAGCTAGGAGAATTGGAGGTGATTTTGAGGTGATTTCTGTTAGAATGTCTTCGAGTACTGTTGTTTCGGCTGAGGATAAGTTAAAGCAGAAGCGGACTTCATGCAGTCATGTAGGGACCCGGGGGAGGCAACAGTTGTCGCTGCTGTCAGTCGCCGCATCTTTCATTATTTTCTTTTGCTGACGAGTTGACGCTTGTCAGGAAGGAAATTGTTGTATTGCGGCCGGCCGTGTCGCTCGTATTACTTGCAATAGATATACATTTGGTGCTTTTGAAATCGGCATTGCGAGTGTAACTTTACTTTCAGTTGATCGACGGAGTAGCATTCTGATAAATGTTTGTTGTAGGTGAGGGACAGGAGTTTGGAGAAGCGGCTTGGTTTCCATTTTTTGTTGTGGAGTCGGGGAGGGAAGAAGTTGATTCTTTATTGACTCGAGGTAGAGGTAGAGGAAGAGGACAGAGGAGAGTCTAGGCGAAGACAGGATTTGAGGCAGACACTTTTTTGTTTAGCTGGAGAAACTCGAATTTATATATTCCGTAGGCGAGAGAGGGAGAGAAAGGAAAGTCAGAGATGCAGAGCGGAGTTGGTTTGGCTGCAGCAACGAAATTGAAGAATGCTGATGGCGCGACGAAAGGAGCAGACGGACAGGGGCTCCAGCAAAAAACACCTCCTGTCTCCCTGAAGAGTGTTAATCCTAAGGTTCGATTTCTATGTCTCCTTCGATACACACAGTTTTGACATTCGGTTTTGCTACTGAGAACTTCACAATTTTGTAAAAGCTTTTGATTGCGTTTGGAGGAAGAATTTGAAGTGTGACGCTATTCTTGAACCATTTATGAGGAACTTGGCATTACCTTGGGGTTTTACGGCAATATTTCACAATAGGGGGAACACGGCAAAGTGAACTGCTGCATACTCTACCTTGTGCAGTGCACGGTGACTAACTCTTCATGTTTAGTGGAAGAGAAATGGGTTTAGATTTGAATGCGCGACGACCTGAATGAGTGACAAGTTTAGCCATGACTACTGTCGTTCAAATACTTTGGCCTTCTGTTTGGCATTAATTACTATACTCGACTGCTTTGACCTAAAGTGAAGCTCCTAGTCACAGGTGCACATGTTGCAAGATTTCTGTAATTGTAATGAATCGTATCTCAACCGAGAGTAAAATTTGTGAACGGAAATTCTTGGAGTTTGGCCATCTATTTCTGTTCTTTCTACAGGAAAGGCTCCAGATGTCAATGTGAAAAAAACAAAGTGATATTGCGGTGTGCTCAAATTTCTCGATATCTCTTCGTCAATCATCGTTTCATCTGATAAAAATGTACATATTTCATACTATATGTACTCGAAATAGTAGTCAGAACAATGCCAAATTTTTCTTAGAGGTTTGTGTTGAGAGGTTCAAGCTAAGTGGACGTATAGCAATCTTATATATGAACGAGGGTAACGAACATTGACCATTTGCTGCTGGTCTAGTTCGGGGAGATGCTAATTAAAGGTATGAATTGTTCTTGCCTGTGTGTTTCAACTGCATCAAGATTTCTCATTTGTGCATGTGATGACAGGTTCTGAAGGCAGAATATGCTGTCCGTGGAGAGATTGTTATTCGCGCTCAGGTTTCTATTTCTATTGACGGACCAGTATATGTATTTGCATTCTCTGTTAGTCAGGCTTGGTGCACAGTTAGTTTGAAAGTTGCAATTTACAATAGATGAGTGCTGGAATTTGATCTTTATTTGTTGTCATGATACAAGTCCTGTATATTCAGACATAGTGATAGTCATAGGACTTTCTGCTATGTCTCAATTGATCTCCTTTTCTGTTTTCTATGTGCAGACTCTGCAAGAGGAGTTGTCCTCGAAGCCAGGATCCCTTCCATTTGACGAGGTATGTTACCTGTCATGACTCTTAACAAAATTTTGTACATCATTTGTCCAATATTCAAGTCTCTATATTATCATGTTAGGAGGCACGGGATTAGTGAGGCAGCTAAATTGAATGACTTGGCAGATAATTTACTGCAACATTGGCAATCCGCAATCACTCGGTCAAGTTCCGATCACTTTTTTCCGCGAGGTATATACCCCTGGCACGTTAGCCTGTTCTGTCGTACTCATTATGCACAATATTTGGTGAGCAAGCTTTAGCCAGTCGTTTTAGTATAGTTGTGACGGTTTTTTGCTCATTTTACATGAACCAGACTAAAGAGAAAACCAATTGTGGAGGCATCATGAGTGCTGGGTTTACTAATTTCTCTTTTTACTTTGGAAAACAATTCACCTGTAAATTCGATTATTAACAGTCGGCACTTTTCAGGTCATTGCACTTTGTGATCACCCGAGCCTTCTTGACAAACAAGAGACTCGAGCTCTTTTCAGGTAGTGCTTTCATCTCATTTCTGGTTCTCTTCCATATGATCGGGTCTGCAGGGTTGCGTGTGATGTAGTTGGAGTGAATCCTGAAAAGATCGCATGAATCTTTATTGCCGAGTATTTTGAAAAAATGTGAGATGGAATTGAGAATCTTCAGGGTTTTTTCTTCGGATGTTCTATTTTTATTTTATGAATTCATTCTGTGGTAATGGAAGGAATCCAAGGAAGAAATGACGGATTTGCAGTATAAAATTGTTACCTATATGTGATATAAAGCACCAAGCCCCGTGTAAAATTTTTTGTGTATGTGTTCGTGTTAGTGTCTGTGAATATTTCAAAGATAGTTTTTGGATAGTCATGTTTACTAAATAGTCTGTCTTGGTCTTGCCAGTTCTGATGCCATCTCAAGAGCTTCCTCCATAATGGACCGTATTCCCGGCCGGACCACAGGGGCATACAGTCATAGTCAGGTAGTACCACATATCGTAACTAGTGCGAACAACATTTGATGATGTACTTGTCTTCAAATTTGGTTAGACATTGATTTTGAATCTGCCGCTTTTATCTTTGATTACACTGCTATTTTTAATTCGAGGCAACTAGCAGTTACAGGGAGATTGAATGTCCAAGGTCTCTATTTTCTTTAGACGACTTTATGCTGAGCAGAATCGAATTCTAAGCCATGTTGCACCGTTTTTCTTGTTTCTGGTTTAGTGCACGCAAAGCTCTCAGTAGGTTTCCCGTCTGCAATATTGATGAGCCTTACCTGCATTTAGATCCGTTTACTCCATCGTTCTTGCAACTCTAGAGTTTTCTGAGAGAGAATCCGTTGCCTGAGATGTGCATTTTACATGCAGGGTATCAAAGTTTGTCGCGATGACATCGCAGCAGGTATTGCAGCCCGTGATGGATATCCTGCAAATGCTGACGATATCTACATTACAGATGGAGCTAGTCCTGCAGTAAAGTTCTTAGCCTACCTCAAAATTTCGTCATTTCAATATTTTGTTTTGATATCCTACATTTCAGTGCTATGTTTTGAAATCATGTCATTTCAGCACTATGTTTGCATCCTTCTAATCAATCTAGATATTCGACAGGTTCACATGATAATGCAGATGTTTTTGAGCTCAGAAAAGGATGGAATCATGGTTCCTATTCCGCAGTATCCCTTGTATTCGGCGTCAATTGCATTACATGGTGGAACCTTGGTAATGTTTTCTCGAACTGTGGACGCCATCTGAAGCAATTCCTGACACAGACCAAAAATGAGTCGTTGTCATTAACATGTTATTGTTCAAACCTAATTAAACCCGCGTCGATAAAGGGTCTATTATTCGTCAATTATCATTCTGTTTTGACTAGGTTGCCCGGTTTTCCATATTTGCTTTCTGGATGCTTTTGCATAATTCTGAATCGTTTGGGCTCTCTGATATGCTTACGCCATCATGATGACTCAAAATTGGGGTGTTTCTGGTTCTGAACAGGTGCCATATTATTTGGATGAGAGGGCTGGATGGGGTCTTGAATTGAATGAGCTGAAGCATCAACTTCAAGCAGCTCGTGTTGCTGGCAATACTGTACGGGCTCTTGTAGTTATTAATCCTGGGAATCCAACGGGCCAGGTTCGTTCCAGTCGGTGCTCCATGTACTATTAGTTAGGAATCATTTTAGTGGAAGATTGTGAGCTTACTTCTGACACTCTACTTCAATATTGATGTTTTCTGCTTCCATTGGAGATGAAGATCTTAGTTGATTTATCTAGCAAGCAGCACAATGACCATCATCTTTGCGCTTTTTCACGTCAATTGCTATCTTAATAATCTTCCCTCGTAATCTCATTCATCCTTGTTTTCTTCTTTCCAGCATATATGAAAGAATCCCTTTGCTTGTATACAAAGATTCATCTAGGAAGCTTACATACTTTGTATACTGTAATGGTTGATTGAGCATACTATTGCGCTAGATTTTAGTTTTTTTTCTCTGCTGTACTCTGATCTTTATCCTTGGAGCGAGTGCAGGTGCTTTCTGAGGAAAACCAGCGGGATGTTGTGCAGTTTTGTAAGGATGAGGGCCTTATTCTTCTGGCAGATGAGGTACTGACCGTTTCTTTCTGCATGTTCCGGTATTATAAGTCTCGTACGATACTTCTTCTTGGGCAAAGTTTATGCCCGTCATTTCAATAGCAAAATGTTGTTCCTTTCCCATTTCACAAATTTGGTGCTTTAAAAATCAGGTCTACCAAGAAAACGTGTACGCAGTGGGCAAGAAGTTCAGTTCGTTCAAGAAAGTTGCTCGGAGTATGGGCTTGGAAGACAAGGACATTGCCATCATATCATACCACTCAGTCTCTAAAGGTCGGAGATCTCTGTTCGTCGTACCTTTCTGCTAAGACAGTGACAGGCTGCTGGCATTTTATTTGATCATAGTATCTAATTCCAGAGTTAAATGATGAAAGTTTTTCAGGAACTATGCCGTGAGGTAATTATTGACTATTGGGTGCGTTCTGTGCAGGATTTTATGGTGAGTGTGGACGACGGGGGGGCTACATGGAAGTGACGGGTTTGCCCAAAGATGTGAAGGAGCAGCTATACAAGCTAGCTTCTGTAAACTTGTGTTCAAATATCTCCGGTCAAATTCTCATGAGCCTGGTTATGAACCCTCCTAAGGTCCGTTTTACGTCAAAGTGGATGTAGCCAACTCTAAATGCTACGGATTTGTTGTGTTCGCATCGCTCTTCTTGGAAATTACTCTGGATTTCTTCATTGATTTACTGAAGTATATGCAGTCATGGTATTTTGACCTAAATAATTTCTTTCAGGATTTTCTTCTCACCTGATTTTTAAAAACGTCTTAATGTAATAATCACAATGTTGCATTTGCAGCCTGGAGATGATTCATATGAACGATTTGTTCAAGAGCGGGATGGGATTTTGTCTTCACTGGACAGACGTGCGAAGGTATAGATGTCTCTAATATCAATTTACTCAGTAATAGCTTGTGCTCTTTTCAGTGATACCCTTTAGGAGTTATGGAACTGTCCCTGGTTCAGATCCCCTCCGACAGTATACCTGATGTTGCACATTATTCTAACATACCTTACTTCCTCTTTGATTGCTCCTGATACAATTTCTCACTTATCTTTAACATCAATGTGCAGGTTCTGACAGAGGCAATGAATAAGTTGGAAGGAGTGTCGTGTAATGCTGCCGAGGGTGCATTGTATGTATTCCCTCGTTTACATCTACCAAAGAAGGCATTAAAGGCCGCAGAAGCAGCTGACATGGCGGCTGATCTTTTCTATACGCGAAGGTTATTGGATGCCACTGGCATTGTCATGGTGCCTGGGTCAGGTTTTCGTCAGGTATGTTGAAAACGCATTACCATAATAATGTAGAGTAATATCTCGGGAGTCAGCATTGTCTCATGTGTCGGTCTAAAGTTCGTCTTATTAGGCGCGACACTTTCTATTGCTGAGTTGGTACACACCTGATGCAATGGCCCGGAGTCGGCTCTTCTAGATGATTCAGACAGGATCCATTTCAGCGAATTAAACATGCTTTTGAGGCAGTAATTATACACAACCATAAAGCCATTTCCTGAAAAATCACTATTTATCTCTGAAGGTTACAAGATGTCTTTGTTTAAAGTTCTGTGAATATATATTATAAATAGTTGGGAGAAGTTATTTGGAGATGCTGTTGCCAAAGAAAGTTGCAAGTTTTAATTTGTAGATTTATTTTAGCTGCGATGGATTTTTTATCGTATATATTTCTTAGTTCAGATCGAAAACGCCTTGAAATTTTATTACAAGCAACGGGTTGACAATTTTCGGAATGAAACTCCTTGGAATGGATTTGGAATCCGATTCTGTTAATGTGCTGATGTATAAAATGTTTTGTTTCTTTTTAGACTTGGACTCATTTTTCCAAGGCCACTTCGGAATTTTAAATTCAACTCAACCAAGTTTTCACTTGCTTCTATTCTCATGATTTACTGAAATATACATTACAATAATGCCAAATCTGATCATTGCATATTAGAGCAAGAGTAATATTACATTGTACTCAGTTTTTTTTTTCACTGAACAGAGCTCTCAGTGCATACCATCCGTCAACCGATTTGGATTGATTGGGCTGTTATGGTAAAGTCTATTATGACTCATGAAGTGATGTCCATTGTATTGTACCTCATGTGGGGCGTGTGCATTTTCAGGTACCTGGTACATGGCATCTTCGCTGCACAATTTTGCCAGGTGAAGACAAGCTCCCACCAATTGTCAATCGTCTGACAGCTTTCCATCAGAAATTCATGGACGAATTCAGGGATTGAACACATTCCCTGCATGCTGCAGCAGGTCTTCAACAATAACAAATGAGCACACTTGGAAGAGTCCATTGTTACTCGAACCTAGTCCTTTTTTTTTTCTCCTTAGTCTCAAGTTTAGTGGAGAGTTCTACGATGCCTAGTATAATACATAACAAAGGCATTAGCTATGGAGTCGCGTAATACGAATCCTTCAGTTCGGCGAAATATAGTGTGTTTTCAACCTAAGCAAAACCACATTGCTTTTCCCCGCTTTACTGCGGAGCTTCCAAGGGGGGCAGACCTTGAGAGCAAAGTAGTTTAGAGGCTCGAGATTAGCTTGACCCCAAGTGGGTGTTTGTGTCGGCCTGAGAAGTGACCGTTTTATCATCGAGAGAAACTAGCGAGGATTTTGGTGTTATTGGCCTTGCTATGTTACTCTGGACGTTGGTAGTAGTGATACTGGGACCTAAATTGTATCAACTGCAAGCCCTTCATAATAAAAATTCTACGTAAAAGCTTCGTGTCTTACTTTAGTTCATCATTGCTGTTTAAGAGACATAAGCTTAACTTACATAAGATTGGAAACTTACCTGTTTACATTTTATCCTCCAAAAACTAAGGAAATTTCATTACTTGGCGGACATTTGTTCAACTCAACCGAAGTCCCCATCTTCGGGATGGTGAAATTCCTACCTTGGTATTTCAGGAGTTAACTTAGCGAACTCTGCCTTTCAAGAAGTGGCACTTTTGGAAGTCCCTACTTTAGTTACAACGAGTTTCAAAAGTTCTGGTTGGCTCTGCGATTAGACTTCATGGTAAACAGTGTTATGCGAGCTTCTCGAAGTTTGCGGTTGACAAACAGTTCTCGCGAAATCCAACAACTCCTGGAATTGGGCTCTCTTTGTTTGCACTGGGTGTTGTGAGAATTGAACTAACCCTAATCCATATTGAGCGGCATGGCTCTTCATCAGAATCTATTAACTTGCACTGGATTGCACTGTTACTGCAACTGAAGTAATGCTAATCCAAATTTGGCAGTTTCTTATTGTATGAGTTAGACTCTCATGGCAAGGAATCTGTTGTTCACGTGTAGCTTGTCGTGCAGCGTCGTGTAGGGTTTGTTCCTGCGATCATTTCGCGTGTAAAGTTGTGGTTTTACTTGAGAAGCGGAGATTTTTCATGGGTGATCCGGGATTTGGTGACCGAGCTTCAAGCCGTATTTTCTTCGAAGGTGGAGGAGAACGTCGAGTTTTGCTGCATTGGTGTCTGGTATGGAATTTTGCTGAGTGGTACTCATGGCTTGTTGCATCTCAATTGCGCAGTTTTGCGAAACAACCGTCCACACATGTCTTATGAAAGGAGTTGACGTGCATTGCATCGTAGTTTACAAATTGTACATTTGAACAGAGTCGTCAGAGCATGTACCGCGGTATATGTCGTTTGTCATTGCCAATTGCCTGGCCTTCTTTGTTGTTCCGTGCTTTTGAAGTAGTATTATTGAATCTTCAGTTGGCGGGTTGTCAAGGTGAATGCGGCGGCGTTTCCTGTTAACGAACACTAGAAATAAGAACTCATGAAACATCGACGACTATTACTTTTAGGGTTCAAAAGCTCCAGCGGGTCTGCGAGATTGATAGTTTCAATCTTTGATGCTACCGGATCGTCTGGAGCTTGGAAGTGCAAATTATCGTTGAGCTTACCGTGCTTCTCTCTAGAGAACTGACGACTAGTTGTCTCCTAGCTTGGCTTCTGCAAGCTATGTAACACAGACCGTGTTGGGAGCATCTGTTGCATTTGGAATTTTGTCTTGAGTTATAATTGATATTGACTCTGAATGCAACCGTTTTTCTTCGTATTGCAGAAAGGGATGTGATGATGACAAGACATTAGCTGGAAGAGTAAACTTTTTTGCTTCCAGGGCTTCCCGGGTTTCATGCGTAGCCCCCTTGTGCTGATGAAAATTTCTGTGAGAGTGCCTGTTTGATGATAGATTCATGTATTTATAATTGTAAGTAGGCTCGACCTTCTATGCTTCATATCAGGTAGTACTAGAATAATCTCAGGCAGATCATTATAAGGTTGGTTCAGTTGTATTGTACACGTCGTTCAATGTTTACAAAATCATAAATTGGTCCTAAAACAGTTTGCTTCTGTGTGCGCAGCAGCTCGTTCCTTGAGAATCTGAGATGGCAAACGCAAGGACCGAGCTGTGTGGCGCCTGTTGTAAAGGCTCTCACCCAATTCGCAAGAGTTTTGGTGAATCCATGATATGTGCATGTGGCGCACCCTTCTTCTCGCAGATTGTCGTGGAGAATAACTTACCCACCAATCGAAGATGCTTGATTGTAAGTTTTGAAGATTCTTTGTTTTCAATAGAACTTCCTTTAGATTGATCAAAACGTTTCTTTCTGGATCTGCTTTTGACCTTATATTATAATGCAGGAAATTCCTATGGAATTTATGGAAGACCATGGCTCTAGATTTGATAAGACCGTTACGTTGCAAGAAAAAGAAGACAGTGAGATACATCGGGTGAAGATCGGAGGCAATCTTTTTGTGGGATTTGGATTTGAGTGGAGAGATTTTGCAGAGTCGCACAACATTGGCATTGGGCAGGTTATTGTTTTCACATTGGTGGCGAGGTCTCGGTTCTTGGTGCAAGTCTACAAGCTGGGCAACCCATCCTCGGTTGCTACAAAACCACAAACTTCGGCAAATGTTGAAGCTGAGCAATCTCAAACAGTGCCGCCACCAGTTACTCCAAAGGTTGAGGACGATGATGACATTGAGGTTTGTGTGGCTCAGGATTGGTTGGTAGCAAAAGCTTCAAGAACAAATACGGCTAACCCTATTCTTCTCTCAAAGGTGAAGGTGGAGAGAGTCTTTTCAGGGACCTCAAGTGGGCAAGCTATCCGAACACCTGATGTTAATGTTAATGAGCGGCGGAAGTGCGGAATTGTTTCCAATGATTTAGTGGGAATGGATGTCTCTGACGGCATTGTGGAGGCTTCAGACTCTTCCAGACGGAAGAAAAAGTTTAATTCTGAGATTATCCATGAAGGACACTCCTTGCGAGGGACGACTCGACGAGCACTTCGATACGAACATCCAGTATTGAAAACTCCAGCTGAAGACCAGGGAGGCCTGGGAGGCCAGGCATCACCTCAGGCCTCAACTCATGAGAGCTCCAGCGACAGTGAAGAGAATGGAGATTCAGATGCATCTTCACCCTCTACTTCAGACTCTGCATGGTCTCCAGGAAAATCTCATTCACATCGTGGTACGAAGAGAAGTGCTGTGGATTATGCTGCATATAGCAACAGCAATACAGAGGACGAGGACGAGGACGAGGATGAGGACGATGAAGATGGTGAGGATGGGGTGGCGGACGATCAGGTTTTGAATAAACCTGCAGGAAAGAAGCGCTCATCTGCAGACGGAAGCAGTTCCTTGGATGAAATTAAGAAGAAAAGAGGCAGACCTTCTACGAGGATTAAATCAGAGACCGATCTTGCAAGTGCCGATGATGAGATGAATGGAAACAGGGCTGGTCTTCTGGTCGAGGGATATATTGTCAAAAGACATGGACACGATTGGCATAAGCCGGGGACAAAAAGGGGACGAACATACGTCTCTAAACGACGTCCAGTGGCTGAATCTGAGAAAGTTAAGACCTTGGAAAAAGCGCGACAAGTTCAAATAAAGTATCCCAGTTTCTTAAAGCAACTTCATAAAGACAGTTGTTACCGTTCCCTGAAGCTGGTAAGCCTTTCTCTCAGACTATTGTTCTGAATTCATTCAGGTTGTGGTTTATGTTTCCATGACTGCACAAGGGACTGTTAGAATACTGTTTAACAACTGTCGGCCACTAGACCTTTAGTGTTGATTGCGATCATTATGTATTTTCAGTATCCTCGTGTCAGCATAATTAATCTTTTTCGGTGAAGACTCCTCATTTGTACAATGTTATACTTTTGGGTTAAAATTCTTTGGGTTGAAATACCGCTTGTGTTAAGATTGACCGGCTCTTCAGGTTATTTTATTCATATCCTCAACATGTCCATGTAGTTATTTGTTATTGATATGTAACTTTTGAAGTAATTATCGACCTTGAAATTGAATTTGACAAGTGCAGATTGTCTTCTTTTGCAGTTCCCTCCAACTTCATTCTACAGGGACAATATGGTTTCTGCAACAAAGGGATCATACCATGCGAAGCTTATTGACCAGGAAGGAAAATCATGGGCAACTAATATTTGCGGGATGAAGATTTTTTGGAAGAATTTCACTCTTGATCATTATTTGGAAGAGGATGATGTTGTTGTTTTTGAGCTCGTAGATCCAAGACCAGAAAATGTCACGTTTCTCGCTCACATTTTTCGTGTAGTGGATGTTAAGGTGACTCTCACAGGGAAAGCAGGTTGGGCTGTCTATTACAACGTTGTTGAAGGTACAAAGAAACAGTACTTCGAGGAGAGGAGGCGATTGGCTCAGGTCAGTAAATTATTGAATTTAGATCTTTATCTGGTATATTAATAATAATCCTTGGTTCTTTCGGTACCAGTGTTAGCTGAGTCACCTTACATGTCTCTTGATGTGATCAGTTTACAGCTTAGTGACATATTTCAGGTCTATGCTGAAGTGTTTTCTGTTATGTGTAGCTTGTAGTTCACTAAAATATGTGATTTCAGTCCCTGAAATATGATCTTAGTCCCTGCAGGCTCAGGGATTGAAAAAGCTGCGGAAGCAAAAGCAGAAGCAGAAACAAAAACAAAAACAAAAACGCAAGGATGGATCGTCAAACCCCGAGATCGATACTGAATTCACGGAATTTTTCAGGGGAAAGAAAAAACAGCCTTCTGTCATTACGGAGGTCTATAGGAGATCGTCCACTTCACAGGGCAACAGTCGGGGGCTGCAGAATGAGAAGCATGCATCCGATTCTCCCAATGTGGATCAATTGGAGGACCAGCATCGTTCTCCTTGGAAGAGACCAACAACGCGTAACAGTAGTCGAGGAATGAATCAAAGTTCTGGTGAGTTAAATACCACTCCCAGCAAGAGCGTTGGATCTGTGAAGCAAGAGATGGAAGATGCTCCACCTCTGGCAACCGCAGGGACTTTCATTGGAAATGCAGTCAATTCTGTCAATACAGAACCCTCTCTCTTAGAAGAAGTGTTTGGAAGAGAGGATTCTGATTGAGTGCTGAAAGCTTCAGGAAAAATCAAGCTCTTTTGTAGATATTACGGGGGGGAATCATGCCCCTCTGTAGGTATTGCGGCACTTTTTGATGTTTTAATATCTTTTCGTTTTGAATTCACCACTGTCGTGAACAACTCTCATGTACCTTACTTCGTCATCAACCCTTGGAAGCATGCAGTCTTTCCAAATGAAATGAATGTGCTGTGGGCATATCTAGAAGGAGACTCCATTACAGGGGTTGAAAAGTGGGTACTAAGGTAGTCTGCTCTTAAAGCGACCATTTAAGAGCTGATTTCCTTTTGGGGGAAGCGAAACTCCTTGAAACAATTTTCAGTAAATTTTTGTAGGAAGAAGTAATGGAATTGGCATATGATCCAAGTCATTTCATATTTTTTTGGACCTTCGTGGAATTAGTTACGAATTTTTGAAGTTGAAACGCAATGGTGACTAAAAGCAACCACCTCTTGAAATGTACATTGTTATGTGTCATGATCGCTTTTAGAGCATGGTTGCTTTTGGAGTACACTACTTTAATGAATTCAATGAACCAATCTGTATGATTTGTACACATGTCAAAGGTATATTCATTATTTCTCAATCTTGATGGATTGTCATTGCAAACAAGTAGGGAATGGACAAATAGTAGGCACATTAATACCCTAATGGACAAGAATAGCCCCCAATAATAACAATAGAAAGCTACATTAGGAAAAAAATGAACCCTGGAAGGGGCTGCTTCGTAGTGTAAGCTTCCCCTCCAGGGAACTCAAGGGAACTCAACAGTGATTTACAATTAAAAAATATTTAAAAAATAAAAAAATAAAAAATATTAATAAAATCAATACCTTAAATCAGGCTATTTGTTTGTTTGTTTGTTTTGTTTGTTACGTTGAGATCTCCCATACCGTGCATCCCCCGGCCCCGTGCTTGGTACCACCGGAAAGGGCTCAGCGAGGAGGGGTGCACGGGCTTGGTTTCATGGCATTTGGAGCAGTGGTGCAAAAGTTATTGAATTTCAAAGTATTTATTGATTAAAAAATTAGAAAATTACTTTTACTTTGATTTTGGTGGCGTTCTTGCTACTGGGAGTGGAACCGAGAGTAGAACTGGGAGTAGAATTGGAAGTAGAACCAGGAGTGGAACCGGGAGTGGATGAAAATTGGGCCAACGGCACAGGGTCACACTAGTAATAATAATAAATAAAAAATAATAATAAAAAATAATAAAAATAATAAAATAATAAAAATTGTAATGACTGCAGTCTAACATGGCATGTGTAGTGCCATGTCAGATCTGAAAATTTTGTAATTTTGAATTTATTTTAATAAAAAAAAAATTTAATGTTTTTTTAAGTAGTTCAGCTGCACTGTTCCCTGCTGTTCCGCGCTGTTCCGCGCCTGCAGTTCGCTGTCGCAAAATTTTTTTTTTTTTTTTTTTTCGGCTTGCGTTCCCTGCGTTCTCAGGTCTCACGGCCTCTTCCAGGGTTCAACTTTTTCCTAATGTATGTTTTTGCTTTGACCACCAATAATGTATTTTTGTTTTTTTTGAAACGAATTGACCAATACATGAGTAATATTTCTTGATTTGTCATTCTTTTGTGAAAATATCATGAAGTCATATCACATTCTATGGACATGCAAAAATATTAGTAAAGCAATTGCTTGCCATTGAATAAACAAATCTATATCTCCCAATTGTAGTATTATAACACATTCATTTGCTATTCTACACTTGTTACAAATGTTTACAAGCTACAAATGTTCATCCTAGTACTTGTAAACACTCTCAATACAGCAATCACTAAGATAACAACACCTAAAAGCAACCAGTGGGCATGTTTATATATGAATGATATAACAATTTTTAAGTTAGTGCCAATTGTACATGAATCCAAAACCAATCCTACGTTCTCATGTTTAGATGACTGCATGAGGTGGCTGAAGCTCTAGGCTACTCTTGTTGAGTGAAGATACGCGTGGAGTTTTCTCCGTGTTCGTGAGCATGGCTCTCTAGTTACGTGGATGCAGGATTTCAGAGCAGTTGGTGGGGAAAAGAACAATTGATTGACACATCGCCAACCGCTATTACAAAGGGAAGAAGGTTACATGAGATGAGTAACTTACCCCCAATTCGAACCGCTGAATTGCGTTACAATGTATTACTTGTTGTCTCACTAGATTTGTGCCACATGAATGAGAGAAGAATAATGACCCCAGATTTAGACTCTGAAATGCGTCAAAATGTATATGCCCTCTTCGTTTCAGAGCCTTAATCTAGGATTGTCATACTTGTCGACTTATGAGATTTATGTCACATGAATTAGAGAAGATTTAGGTTTTGAAATGAAGAGGAAATATCACGCAAATAAGTGGGAGTCGTAAATAGTCAGTAGTTGTTAGTGTGAACCTGCTGCCATGAATCAACCGCGTGCCCACCTTGGCTTACAATTCATTCTCTCGCAGGTCTTCGCCAGTCTTCGCTCCCGAGCCTGGCAAGCTTCCTCTCTCAACAACGCCGCGTATTGGGTCCCTATGCAGTGCCTCTTGCATTCATAGGGGGAGCGAGGCCGGCTCTCTGGTGACTTGGGTATGAAGATACTCACAGGACTCTCGCAACCTCCTTTGTTGTTGTTAATTTTCAAAGAGCTTGTATCCAAGTACATTTGGATGTCTCTGCCTTTCCCAGATCCACGCCTGCAGCTCCAATTGAGCGCCATCGTCTCAGGCTTACCAGGGGTCTCTGGTTTGAACTCCGAATGGTTGCCGAATGCAACATGGCCTCGTGCATGTTGGCGATGAACGCTGCGCACCCTTTGATTGCTCGGTACGTGATGTGAGGCTCCGCCACCCCGGAGCCGCATTGCTAACGCATTGTCAGTGTTTTCCTTTCCATGGCAACGTCTATTCTGATTTCCATTCGCGATGCCATCGAAGTTGATGAGACCCACAAGCTGGTCTCGAGCATCCGTCAAAGCTTGTGCCAAGGAAGTGACTACGTCCCAAATGTTGGCTGGTTTTCCTCGCTTCTTCATCCCTTGCATCACCATCGGGGCACACAGTTGCATTAGGGATGGTTGGAACAAGGAGCCTTCATGGTGCCGCACCTTTCATGAAGAAACTCGTAACCAAAGATTCTCACGTGACAGGCCCACCAACTGCTGGGAATCAACGGTTCAAAGTTTCTGCGACACAAAATTTGAACCGTTGATTTCCAGGAGTTAGTTGCTGAGCATTTGGACAATGAAACAGGACCTTTGGAAATGAAGTGCAACTTCGTTCTAATCGAAGCCCCAGGTTGAGAAAACCCAGACATTTTGGTTAACCAGTTAATGCAGGGTCAGTCTGAAACGTTCTGCAGAACATTCTTGAAAGAAGCTTCGGACAACTTGGGCCCATCAAGGAAGAATGAAGGCTTCGATCCATTAACATCTTCTCTCTTGGACACACATCCTTTTACTTCTTGAATTCAAAAGCTTGGTAGAAAGAACCCTGTGACATCAATCATTCCAATTGCTCCCAAGCAAAAGCAGCATGTCATTGCACACCAATTCTCAGCCATGTAGATTAAGTCCAAATCGTGTCTTGTTTTTTAATATGAGGTCACCTTTAGAATGGGTACACTTACAAAACTTTTTGAACTGTTACTCCCTCTGTTTCAAAATAAGTCCGGATTTCAATGAAATGAATGGAGTCGGTTCTCTTGGATTTATTGAAACAGAGGGAGTAAGCGCACCAAAATGAAATAAATCTCAGCAAAACGGAAGAGTAATACCATCAGGAAACCGCAGAAGACGAGATTGGAGCGCTAGTTCTTGGGGTATTACAGGTGTGGTTCTTCATCTGATCGCGTGGTGTTGGCTGGCGCCCAGACTGGTCTTGCGCCACAACGCCGTCAGAGGAGCAGAAAGAGTTGCCACCAGTATCTCAATAATGTGAGCAGAACGTTAAAAGAGGTAACTTTGGTCAAAAGAACTGAGAAACTCCGAGAGAGGATAAAACGGTAATTCTGTGATCCTAATAAGGATGTTGCCATGTTCTGAGACAAATCGATGAAAGCTGGGCAGGCCCATCCGCCCTTGACCACGAGCCAGTCTGCAGTCATTATTGCTGCAAGTGATGCCGTCGCAACAGTCTGGTACTTCGAATCGATTGGGAAGGGTTTTCTGGAGATTCCCTAGCATTCAAATTTGAGAATGTTGAACAGTTGAAGTGAAGTTGACATTGAGGCATTTGCGGAGAACGTAAAATCCCGTGCAAATCTGAGTACTACAGATGTCATTGTCGGCATTTCGCGTCAAACAGGATTTTGCAAACAGGCAACTCGAAACAAGGAACAGAAACCAAAGTATGAATAGTAAACTCGTCTTCTTACAGGAGTCAAAAGGCGTTGCCTTCATGCACCCCACAGAGAAGTTACCAGCAGCTTTATAGCACCTCCTCCAAGGACATCTGATTTGAATATAAGAACGGCGTGATGCTCGGTAGAGTTGGAATACAGAGGGCTTGAACCTCAATGGAAGCGTATTTACTTTTCGTATGACAGAAGGTAGCAGAGTTTTTCACCCAAAATAATGACAAAGCTACGGGGAAGAACGGGAAGATGGCTACCTCTGATGGTGGCAAAACAGGCTCATGCAGCCAATCGATTCTGCAATTGGTCCCCTAAATCGCCTGGAATCTCAAGCACTGAGGAAAGCGATTGCTTCTATTGACAGAACCAAGAATTAGTGGAGGGATTAGTTTACGAAGGAGCCTCAAGAAACGGCCGGAATTAACCTCTGTGCAGCGGTGCGTCCATTCTCTTCAAACGTCACAATGGAAAATCCTAGTTGGCCGCTTCAGGTCAGTTTACGGTAATCCCCTTGCCAAAATGGAGCTCATCCCATTACAAATTGTGAAACCAGTTGCACTTCAACATTATGAAGTACCAGACTCATTCTTGAGGGGTAGTACTGGCAGATGTCTACGTAATAGTTGAATGAAGAGAGATGGATCGTTGAATCGGGAAATATGTCCAAAGGACTGTTCCTGTCCTAAGGTACCGATTCACCTTGTATTCACATCCCCGATTGTATACTATCCAGGCCACCAGGTATATCTTTGAGTGGGCGACATTCACACAAATTGTGCCAATTTTGTTGAAGAGCAACAACCCGCAACGTGCACGTCAACATTGTCACATCCAACTTTCTTAAATTCCGAACCTGAGACATAAACTTTGGAACGAGGCAATGCACTGCAAAAAGTTGAACACCGAATCCAATGGCAAGAGACAAAAAATTAACACTGTAGTGTCAAGAGTAAGAGAATCAGTTTCTTGGGATCATTTTATTACATATCCAAAATGGTCTATAACCTAATTTCTAAGTACTCAAATCTCAAATGAAAGGCATGACTAGTTGCTGAAAAAGAACAAAGAAGTCGGAAACATATCTACATAAAACCTGACCGTCAAAACTGGTCTTTACGACTCACAAGATGATCCAAAAGACCTCATATGAACAAGTCGAATAAGTGCAAATATGTAGCTCTTGGATACGGTAAAGATAAATCAACTAAAGCTTACCGACACCTTGTAGGTTACTGACACCTTGTAACCTAACATAAAAAAACGAGAAGGCAGCTAGGAATGAGTTGATCTATACGACTTACCTACTTAAGGGCCTGGGATCACTGGTATCAAATCCTTAAACCTCAAGACATTGCAGCCTCCAAAAGTGCACGATACTGTTGGGCAAAAAGTTAATACCTAGACATCTCCTGTTGAGGAGGAGGAATGGTCTCACGAGGCTGAATCAGGCCGTCTCTCTTGTCAAGCTCCAGCTTATGCTGCGTCTGAATGCAAGCGCACACAGTGCAGTAGGAAATGTCGGCGATGCGGTCGGTGATCATCGCGGCCTCGTCGATGATAGGGACGCTCGTGACCGCAGCGACGATCCAACAAAGACAGTTCAGATACTGCGCGAAAAACATGCTTGCAATAATGCAGTTGTCGCACTTGGTATTCTGAATTTGCAGAGCATCCTGTAGCATGAAGCGCGTCGCAGACACAGCCAAAGTGAAACACATCGTCACCTCCACGACAGCACAGAACTGCGGGCATTTGCTCTCTCCGCAAGATCCACTGCACGGCATGCCACCTCCACAGCACTGGTAGCGCGACCAGTCGCCGTAGAGCACACGCCCTCGCTGCTGGTAGGCGACCAGACAGGGACACCACATCGCATAGCAACAATACAGAGGAGACTCCACCGGCGTCCGCAGCAAATCCGAATGCCACATGTTCGGCAAATGCTTCCGCGCCTCGTACACGCTCATGTTCTTCGAGTTCGCCATGGCTGCTCTCAACTTCAATAAACTCCTCCGGCACGACGGCACTTACCCTAAAAGAAGTGCAAACACCCCCTCAAATGAGCTCCAAGAGTCCACAGAAACCTCGAGAAAAATGCACCAAGCGATCGTGAAAGAGCCCCTCTGCGGAAGTATTTTGCAAGGTGCGGCTTCACAACACACACGCCGTGCTAAACATCGATTTCTCCTGCTGCAAACTCACTGATCAATTGCTCGGCGCACGACAAGCGACAGTCGGTCAAGAGAGAGAGAATACGACCTTCTGCGCTTAAAGGAGACTTGCTACTTTAAAGCTAGGGTGAAGCTACTCTATATCTGCTTTAAAGCTACAGAGCTGCGGGCTTATGAATTTGAATCGTCGCCTGTGATGAGGGACACCATATACCCGGATATTGAAGATATTGAGATCCGGATTTCAGTAGACGATTCTCAGGCCTTGTATTGTTTCTGTATCGTCAAAGTACTCGCAGCCCTATTTGTTGACCCTAGAAGCAAGGTTTTCTATTTCATTTAAATTGGCTAATGCAAAAAGTGATCTTCATTGAAGTACTTCATGGAAATGAATAAAACATATAAAATGTGGATGAGACTTTTATTTATTTATCCTTGATTATGAATAATTCAAAAATCTATACCTTAAATTTGTTTGTTTGTTTGTTTGTTTGTTTTCTAGACTTCACCTCCTAGGTTAAGGCCAAGCATGGAGATAAAATTAAAAGAAGTCTCTTGAATTTCAAAGCTTCATAGTAAATTGGTGAAGTGTGATTTTGACATGTAATGCTTTAGATATGCAAATAGCTAAAAGCCTTGTTATGTAAAGGGACTTATAAACTATAGGCAAATATTAAATTGTACTTCTAATATGAAGTACATCTGATTTTGACAAACCAACTACCACCATTGCCATATTGTATCATAAGTATCTATTTCCCTAGATTTGGCTTATATTGGAATGACCACGGGAATGACAGTCATGGGCTATTGGCGCACCTTCATTAATTATGGATGATTATTTGAGAGGGCTGAGATTTATTGTTGTCGGCTGAAATTAAGTTGGACAGTTGGACTGCTGGAGCCTGCATCAAGCTGCATGGGTTGCCAGTTTGCTTTGACGTACTCATGCCCTCATTGGGTTTTTGAACAGGGTGAGAAGAAACTGGAGGACTGAAAGCTTTTTCTCCCTCTCTCCTCCATTCTTGCTGGTTGCTCATGCTGTGGGGTTTAGGCTGCGTTGGAGCCATCTCTAAGTGCAAAATTCCAATAGTGTTCACAAAGTTGCTGGTGGTGGTTTGCCGAGTGCATAGCTCCCTTACACAATATGGCGCAGAGTTCTAATCATCAGGTTTTGAAGCAGTTGAATCATTTGTGGAAAATTGTTTTGCATATTGGATGTAGGTTTTCTTCTTGTGACAGCGATAGCAAGCGCTCATGGACTGCAGACACCTACTGTACCTCACTAACCTCTCATTGACTTGTTTGGTTGTTGGGATGGGCACAGGTGAGGTCCATGGCTTCTTGAAGCACTACAAAATTACTTTTGCAAGACAAGATGTTGCTCGTAATCTTGTACTTTTTTGATTCTTATAGGATTAAGAAAGTAGCTGGATGTCTTATTTCAAGCTTGGACGATAACAAGCATAACTTCTCCATTTAAAATGACTCTCTGTATTCTTGATTTCATTGATGGCCTGATTTGGTATCGACACACACGCACACACAATCATGGTGCGGTACTTGAATGAATTAGAAAGTTGGATGGTTAAAACTGAGTCCTTTTAATACTCCCATCAGTTGGTAGAGTATAGACTCATGGATTTCTATCAATCAAAGAAATACTGATTGAAACATGTGGCTTATGTATGTTGTGGCTATATGTGCTTGCTGTCAACTTATAAGACCACAGCCTTGTTTGTATCTGTAGTTCCATGGTATACAACATTTTGAAGAATGACTCTGCTGTAATATTGAACTAGTAGCTATCTCACAAAGTAGGTGCAACAAATAGTTAAACTCCAAGCACAAAGAATGACTCAAAAAAATGAAATGGGAATCAAGGTACTGCCTTGAAGTTTCAGGGATGTTCCAGAAAAGTATTGCTTGTTTTGTTTTGTTTTGTTTGTAGCGTGGACAACTTCGTGACCGTGCGTCCCTTGGCTGCGTGCTTGGTACCATTGGAAAGCTCTCGCCAAGAAGGGGTGCACCGGCTTGGTTTCGTGGCATTTGGAGCGGTGGTGCAAAAGTTATTGAATTTCAAAGTATTTATTGATTAAAAAATTAGAAAATTACTTTTACTTTGATTTTGGTGGCGTTCTTGGTACTGGGAGTGGAACCGGGAGTAGAACTGGGAGTAGAATCGGAAGTAGAACCAGGAGTGGAACCGGGAGTAGATGAAAATTGGGCCAATGGCACAAGGTCACACTAGTAATAATAATGTCATCAAGTAGGAACTTCTATAATGAACTCCAAAATATGCTTAATAACAAATAATGATTTCAAAAGGAGTTCATATGACCATAGAGAGAAATCAATCCCCAAGAGAGTTTTCTTATATAATAAAAACTATCAATAATAAAAGACTATTAGTTCTTAAAATAGACTAGGATTTCTTTCTATTTTTAGTTTTCTATTCTTGGTTTTATTTAGAACCATCCTTTAAACAAAAAGTCTTAGTCATAATTTGAAGTAGTGTAAATATGAATTCATATCTCATCTAAATCTTGATTTTCCAATTGGAGTTGTCTAATTCCAAGTTCCAATACACTTGCCTTTATTTGAGAATTGTCTAACTCCAATGTACAAATCCATCATTGTAAAATATCTATCTCCAAGCAATCTTTGCTTATACACTTGTGGACATTTCATCATAAACTAGTTCATCCATCAAAGATTTAGTTACAATTTCACTTTTGAAGCTCAATCTTTGATGTTTTGAGTCTTAAACTCAAGGACATCACTCCTTGTAATTTAAGGTGTACACTTGAGTTAAGAGGGTATTTGATGTGGGGCTTTTTATCTTAATTATTGTATTTAATATAATTGTATTTTTACATAAAGAGTTGCAAGGGGCATATTTCCTATGGTTTTTGTAAATTCATTCATGTGTTCTTTTAAGTGGGGCTATCTTATCTATAAAATTTAAGTGTCCAATTGACCAAGTGGTATTTTTTAATCCCTAAAGACCAATTGTCCATTGAATGAACAATTGAAAATTTGGGTAGGATCTAAAAACTCAATTTGGATCAAATTTTCACAAAATTTTTGACACAAGGTGTGAACATGTACTCCTTTAGTGAGAATATATTTATTCCTAAATACTATAGTAATAGGGCTAACCTTGAATGGACATAAGATAGATCAACCTATTACCAACCAGATTTGCAATTGGGTATTTTATCCAATGTGCTTATTCTTGCCTATATTTTTTAGAAAATGAATTAGTTGAATGGACTAAAAAAGGTTTGGAATCATATTAATCCAATAAGAACTAAAATTGATATGAATTTGGTGTAAAAATTTGGTGTAAAAATATAAAACCGTCCATAGGTGGGGGGTCATGGCTATCTTAAAGAGGTTCAAGATCAATGACTTGACACCCTAATCCCATTTGATGAGTATTTGAAAGCACAAGTTTAACCTTTAAAGGAGAAAATGGTGACCGTGGAAATCATCCCTTTGGTTACCGTATGAATCATTTGCTTAAAAAATTACAAAGCCAAACTATTGTAGAAGACCTCCCCATTTTACAAAAAAAAAATCGAAGGCCCTTACAATTTTTTTTAGGCCTCTAAGAGAACGTAGGAAAATTGCTGGCCGATGTGGTCAAAATCGTGCCATGTCATTTTCGGAAAAAAATAAAAATAATTTTTTTTTGCTCAAAATGATATTTGGGAATAAAAAACTCTGATAGCCCGTACAAGCTATTTGCAGAATCGGGCCAGCATTGTAAATGGGCCTGAAACGGCACTTCAATGTCCTCCAATGTCATCTAATGATGAATAGTTGCACTTCTGTCAAATTATGAGGATTTTATGTCATCCACGAGACAAAAAATGTCCTCGTTGACGTTAAGTGGTTAACATTCTAAAAGCACTTTTTTTATTGCTTGAATTTGCAACTTATTTTGACAAGCCTTTGTTTACAACTAAGCCCATCAATTAATGAACCACATCTTTATTAGCTTATTGTTGTCCATAAATAGATATGAAAATGATATCATTCTCTTCCAATAAGGTAGTCTTTGCTAATAGCAACCATGCTCTAAAAGTGACTATGACATAGGGGTGCATTTTGCTTTTTTCAATATACAGGTAGTATATATTTCAGGAGGTGGTTGCTTTTTGGGACCCTTGCATTTTTTTTTTTTTTTTTTTAAGCATACGACCTTCGAGGGCCGCAACAAGGACTGACCTGACACTGCCATGGCAATCTATAGACTTAATCCCTGTCAAGACTAAGTGGAGGGTCAAACCAACTCCTTGTGCGCTAGCACAAAGAGTCCCCGTACGAGCAACGTCAGCATGGGGAATGGAACTAGGGACCTCTTAGATCCCAACGGAAGTCCCTACCACCTGGACATCACCCATAGTAATTTAAGGTCATTGCGGACGAGGATCCTTGCATTTCAACTTTGAAAATTCATAACTAATTCCACAAAGGTCCAAAAAATATGAAATGACTTGGATTAGATGCCAATTCCATTTTTTTTTCCTATTAAAATTTATTTAAAAATTGTTTCAAGGAGTTTTACTTCCCCCAAAAAATAATCAATTTTTAAATGGTCACTTTAATCCCTAAATGCTTGAGGCACCAAATTTTGGTGTTGACAAAACTTTAAAGTTGAATAAGACCTAACTGAATTTCTAGTACTAGTAAAATATATTTTTGAAGAATTCTTTTTAAAGTCTAGTTTTAGCATCAAAAATCCGCTTTTGAAAATGAATGATTATGATTTTATTGTTTAAGACTTTGTGCAAGGGTACCCATTGCAATCTTGACTTTCTATAGTTTGAGGGATCTTGAAAATGGGCCTCAAATACACTAGATCTTAGAGGAAAAATCCCACTAGAAATTCATTTAAAAAAATTGTAGAGTAGATTTTGAGAAGCCATAAATTGATTGGGATTATACATGTTAGGCCCTTCAACCTCATATTTCTTTGGTGACCAATTTTTTAGATTTGACATGCAAAAAGAGAGCTGAAAGATTTTCATAGTTTTAACACCCTCATGATCAAACATTATAATCTTTCAGTCCATAAATGATATTGTCTTGTTTTCTTTTCCTACATGGTCTTTAGCATGTCTAATTTAACTTTGTACGGTTACAATTCAAAATAAAAATTGATTCAACTTATCAAAATGTTGACTTTTTTTTTCAATTTAGAGCAAATGTAGGGGTTAAGAGCACCCAATTGCTTGCCCAAAGAAAACGAGTGACGTCTGTTGTGCGAAGGGGAGGGTCCAGTAGCGCTGTTGGAATTTGGTGACTTCAGGCTATACGTCTGATACTCTGATCTACCTTGGTTATCATACTACCCAGGGTTTAGGGTTTAAGAAATCTTCAAGGAGTGGTTCTGAGTTGACGGAGGGACCGATGTTGAATCCTCTCGGTGCAAAGTCGCAATGTCGTTGTCGGTTTCCAATTTGCATGACTTCAAATTTGCAACTTAATTCAAACATTGCGTGTCACATTGTGTATCATCATGTTTTTGCTCTTCATTTCATCGAGTCAGTTCTGTAGATTGACAAGTTGGAAGCCGATTGCATCATTTCGCATTTAGTACATGCTTCGTGCAGACATTGTGAATCTCGCGTGCACAGTCTCACATTGTAGTTTTTGAGGGTGAGGAATTTGAACAGAGTGAGTGCATTTTGTGAGCGAGATTATATTCGTTTTGGTGTCAGTGCAGCGTGGGAAATTCATGTGAATAGATTAGCGATGGTGAGGAAGGGGTTGTCTGCATTGGCCACCAAGGTCGAGGAGATGGCCGCCTTCAAGTGGTCTTTCTCAGGAACCCTCTCAGTCGTTGCAACGAGTTGCCGTTCTCCAATTTCGGCGCGATTCGTGAGCTCGCAAGCAAGCCATGTCGCTGAGGAAGTGGAGGAACGGAGGGGCATGGCGGAGAAAGGCTTGGGGACTGCCGTGGACGTTTCGTACCCGACCTACATGGTGTGGGGAAGTAATACAGGCGTTGGCAAAACTTTGATTTCCGCAGGTACTTGGGTCTATTCTTGTGGTTGAATTGCGTGTTAAGTACTTCGCGTTGTGAGTGCAGGGATTGGGTATCGTGTTTTGAACGAACTTTGCGAACTGTACGAACTTTACTCAGGTCATGTTTGATGCTGATTTTATGTGAATTTATGTGTGGTTGATACCTAGGGTTGTGTTCGGCGATTTTTCGTCAGTCTGCAAATGTGCGGAGGAGGAAGGACTTGTTGTACCTGAAGCCCGTGCAAACAGGATTTCCGCAAGACTCTGATGCGCGGTATGTGTACCAGGAGGTTTCACGGGTGGGACGATTGCATCCCGAGGCCATTTCCGAGGGTCTGTTTGTTTCGAATCATACACTTCAAGTATCGTCTGCTGTTCGGAGCTCTGTTCGCTCCACCGACTCTCCCTGGGAGGGACAAGATTCGTCCTCCAGCATCCATGGCATAGGTAATTTAAAAAAGGCTTAGTTGTGCACTTATTGCTCTTGAAGCACAACTTGAGGGATGCATCAAGGTGGAGGACATAAAACCGTTAGGGACCTGATTCCGTCTCGTATACCAATCCTGTTATCAAGAAACACTCATATATTTATACACTCGGTTGGCCTTCAATTAGTAAGTGGTTAAAGCTAAATGTCTGTAGCTACTGATCTTTGAATGGAAATGAGTTGTCTACTGTCACTTGTAGTGTTCTACAACCTCCCATAAGAAAGTCATACATAGTGATAAAATTCGATCTCAATGGATTCAGCTCTTGAACCTAATGAGCACTCTGCAAATCTATACTGATCTCCCAGACATCACACAGCCACATATGTTAAAATGCGTAAAGTGACGCAAATAGTATCTTCTACCTTAACCTACAACAGCTTTCTCACGTACATTTCTGCAGGAATGCAAGACTTCTGCAGCTACGAGTCACAACTACTGCAGGGTGTCCAAACTGGCATTCGTCCAGATGGTGGTGTACAGGGTAAAGGGGAACGGTATGTGCAATCACAGTTCACTTGTAAGACAATGTGGGCGTGGCATGATCCTATATCTCCCCATCTGGCAGTTGCAAGGGAGGGCGCCGCAGTGCCTGACTCTTTGGTTGTGGAATCTGTTCAAGGCTTGCTTGTGGCTCTCAGCAAGGGAGAGAAAAGTGCCTTAAGCGATGAGAAGTGGGCCATTTTGGAAACGGCAGGCGGGGTTGCTAGTCCTGGACCCTCTGGAACGCTGCAGTGTGATTTGTACAGGTACACTTTAGACCCTTGTGGTTTGTTGTTGATGGCTGCATATACTAATTTGCTCTAAATTCCACGCCATTGGATGCATTGTAGTTATCTCCTAAATGGATGAGCTCCAGTGACACTGTTGACTGAACAAATCCATCTACAGTTCTACTCTTAGTAGATTGAGAACTCAAGATTACTAAGCCAGCATTGATGGCTAGTTGCAGTTCAATAAAAAAATAGTTGGTGTGAAGTAGTGGGGAAGGTTCAGCCTCTCGCTGCTCTAGAATGTTATGTCCTTCTCCGAGGGCTTAGAGAATTTATTGGCTCTGGACCAAGGGGAGGAGGCTGTGCATTGACAAAAGTTTATATCTGCAGTGAGTTTGAGTTGGCGCTTACTCAAAAAGTGAGCCAGTGCTACAGTCTGCTACAGTTTGGGCAATATTCTCAGAGATACCAAGGTAGGTTATTGGATAGAGAGCACATACACTAATAGTACCCATCATAAACCTTAACGTCAATTTATAATCAATGAATTAAAATATTTTCATTTCTAAATTTACATGTACAGAACCTCTCGTAGCGTGCTGCTTGTTTGCTTATTTTAATTGATGTCAGTGCACTTGGTACAGATCGCTAAGATTTCCAGGCATACTAGTCGGAGACGGGAGGTTGGGAGGCATCTCAACTACCATAGCAGCGTATGAGAGCCTACGTTCACGTGGCTACGATATACCTGCCATTGTTATTTTGGATTCAGGGTTAAGCAATGAGGAGCCTCTGTTGCAGTACCTGCGGCACAAGTAAGTGTCGCAACCACTATGAAAGTAATTACCACCATAGCAGCGTATGTAGTGTCGCAAGTTCTCTTGTATGAAAGTTTGGTGTTAACATTGGTGTGCTCGAGTTCTTTTCCCTTAGGATACCGGTTCTGGTTCTTCCTCCTCTGCCTGAAGATCCAAAGATAAGCCTTGAAGAGTGGTTCAGCCTCGCGGAAGGAAAGTTTCTCGAGTTAAGGGATATTCTGGACTATGCTCATGTCAAGAGACTGAAGAGGCTAGGGGAGATGCCGAAGAAAGCAAGCGATATTTTGTGGTGGCCCTTCACACAGCATGACCTAGTTGCTCAAGACTCAATTACGCTTATCGATTCAAGATCAGGGGAGAACTTTTCTGTCTACAAGGTGAATTTGCTAAGAAACAAGTTCATTTTACTTTCACTACTGTAATTAAAATAGTCCGAGATCTCATTATTAACATATCCACCTGTTGACTACGTAGGAAGTCAAGTACTGAAGTTGGCCTGATGAGTGCAATTTTTCTTGGTAGGCAGGATGGAATAACTTCAGCAAGTAAGGTGATTGCTCAGCAATTTGACGCATGTGCAAGCTGGTGGACACAAGGCCCTGATAGTACCTTGCAGGTGATAAAATTGTTGTAAAATTCTATTGTATTGGGTTTTGAGTTCATCCTCCTTCTAGGATCTGCATACAAAGCGCCTCTTGAATTGTAGAGGTAAACATGCTATTTTCAAGTAGTTGACTGCTAGCCTTTGTGGTCTCTTAGGTGTCTAAGAAATGGTTTGTTGATTGTCTTCAGTCCGAGCTAGCAAGAGAAGCGGCTCACACGGCTGGAAGGTACGGTCATGTAATGTTCCCTGAAAATGTCCACGAGCCTGCCTTACGGTGTGCTGAACTTCTTCTCGCAGGGGTAGGCCGAGGTAATTATTTCATTTCTCATCTTTGCGGAATTTCTCATATTCTTCGAGGACAGGCATTAATTCGACTTGTTTGTTGCTTGACTTTGTGCATCATTCAACTTTCCAAACACGCAATGTTCAAAAGTCGTACCTTAATGTCTGTATTGTGAGTATAGATACTTCAGACACTCGAAGTCCAAGATTCAAAATGTAAATGCTTTTATGAACAGGATGGGCAGAGCGGGTATTTTTCTCAGACAATGGATCGACAGCTATAGAAGTCGCCATTAAAATGGCTTTTCGAAAATACATTGTTGATCATGGTCTTTGCAATCCCTCTACTACTGGGAGCAGAGGAGTGCAGTTCAAGGCAAGCAAATCCCTTTGCTATTCCTTTCAACTTCATGGTTTCCTGTTGATTTAAAAGATTCTTGGAACATTATATTAATGATTCTGTGAGAAGCTCGTAGAGTCGGATATAGTCTCGACGATGGGTGTGAATGAAATGCGTACCGGATGCTACCAGGAGATGTGGATGATATGCACAACAGAGCTCTCTTTCATGAGAGCCGAGCTGTGAGAGGAAGCTAGAAATGCCGTTATTGACGTATGTACGACCTGTATTATCCAAGACAGGTTGTGGCCTTGAAAGGATCGTATCACGGGGATACATTAGGTGCCATGGAAGCTCAAGCGCCGTCTATTTACACAGGTTTCAAGCAACAACCATGGTACGTTTCATTCGAGACCTAGCATGGGCTGTTGGCAAAGATACATTCCCATAAAATAGTCCTTCAGGGGTTTATCAGGGGTAGATGGTTGTTTCTTGTTATGCATTTGCTTTCAATGCATCTATTGCCTAAGATCTCTTAGAAGCAGAACCAAATACTTTCGCCTTCAGAGATATATCCCAACTAAGGCTCTGAAGTGTGATTTGAACCCTACACCTTGTTATTGTATTGGTTATGTTATTTTTAATGTGTACAGTGTACTCTGATTGAGAAATTCGTCTATGTCGCTCTGAAAGCATTTTATTGTTGAGTTGCACGTTTGTTGCAGCAAGAATCAGAAAATAATGACGATTGACTCGTATTGGTCACAGGCATGTTGGGAGGGGCTTATTCCTTGAGCCACCCACAGTCTTCCAACGACGGGGTCGTTGGCTTTTGCGACTTCCTGCAGTCTACCACGATAGTGTTTCCTCCGATTCTGCTTCCAGTATGTTGCACAACTTGGCCTATATTGATGTCACTTGGGACGCAAATCATGGCCCTGAATTGTTCATATTTTGCCAAGACTAGAGAAGGAACGTTGTTATAAATAATCTCGTGAAAATACGGCATTGGATCTAATGGCAGTGTATTTCCCTTGTTGAAGCAGGCTGGAAATCCAGGGACGAGGTTTTCGACATATGTCGAGACTCTACATCTCTTGCCAACCTCTACAGCAGGTCAATTGACGGGCAACTTGCTTCTGCAGCCAGAGATGAGTATACCTCATTGGCTGCATTGATTATAGAACCAGGTGGGGCAAGTGATGCTTGAGTCCGTCATTGACTGAGTTTTATTGTTAAAATAATGTTATTGATCTTCTTGCACTTTCTGTCCACTATTTGTAAGATCCAGCAATTTGCACTTCGATGCTCTCCAGCGAAGTGAGCTCATAAACTTTGATCTTCCATTTTTTAGGTCAAGGTACCCGCGTTCTATTGTTTGAATGTGATGTTTCTGATGCAGTAATTCATGGAGCTGGAGGAATGGATATGATAGACCCCTTGTTCCAGCGGATACTTGTTCGTGAATGTCGCCGCCGTGGAATTCCAATAATATTTGACGAAGTCCTTTCTGGTTGCTGGCGATTTGGAACTGAGGTTTGTTTATTCTGACACTTGGTCGTTCTTCAGCCTCGATTTAAATTTTTCTGGCCCGAAGATATTATCATGGTTGTTCTTCGCGGAATTCTTGCCTGCATACATCGACTATTATGGCTTACTCGGTTTTCAGCGTAAAATTAATGCACCTGTTGCAATAGTTGCCCTCTCATCTTTTGTCTGTATTGTTATTGCCAGTCTGCTGCAGATCTACTGGGTTGTACTCCTGACATAGCATGCTATTCAAAGCTACTAACGGGGGGCTTAGTTCCTCTATCTGCAACGCTTGCAACTCGGTCTGTCTTTGAAGCTTTCCGCGGCATCTCAAAGGCAATTCTCAAATCTCTTGGAAACTTCATCTTCTTGTTAGTTTAGGCGTAAATGGACCCTGGATTGGCCCTTACCAACTGCTTTGTGATGTCTGTGCAATTGATGAGTACATGTGCATTGGGAAACCTCCTTTATTGAATTAAATTCTCAGAGTTGAGAATGACTATATTTTATGATCGAAAGTTCACTTCATCAGATCCAGTTAGGAGATCAATTAGGAGACGGCTCTAGAAATCATCTGCTCTTCTTGACGATGTTCGAGGTGGGATTGTTGTGGACGCAGTTAGATGCGCTGCTGCATGGCCACTCATATACAGCCCATGCCGTTGGCTGTGCAAGTGCCGTTCTATCCCTTCAACATTTTTCGGATCCTTCAAGGAATCCAAACCTGTTACAAGATGGGCGCCGTCTAAGAGAGGTGAATACACTGGTCAAATTCCTTCACACTTAAAACTTATCAGAAGTTTCAAATCAAAAAGCTGTGCAGAATTAGTCTACTGAATGAATTTGCTAGTATCCTAGTGTCTACTTCATGAAGTTAGACGCAGTATGTTTTATGAACAATTATTATTAGCAAGCTGCTTGGCCCAGTGTTTGGCACGTTCACTGTAGGTTCTTGGTTTCATGTATCAGTGTTCCCTGGACTAACAAAAGTGGTATGGCAGTTGTGGAGCCCTGAGTTAGTGTCAACGATATCATCGCATCCTTCAGTTGAAAGAGTGGTGTCCATTGGAACCATTTTTGCACTGGAGCTCCGTGCTAGTGGAGCTGAAGCAGGGTATGTGCAGTCGATTCTTAAATCCACGATGTCAGAATAGATTTCTTTATCATTTAGGCAAAAATAAGCTGGATTCTCTGTAAACTTCCCTTCAAAACTCCTTAATACTTGCAACCCTGACTTACTCAGTCCACTTCGGTAGACCATTATCAGCCTTACGGATAATTTGCAGAGCTGAGTGCAGTGAATTTTATCTAACTAAGATGTTGTAAGCATTGGCATATCGACCTTGGAGGCGAAAGCAAATTAAACCGTGTGCTCGCATTGTCCTACCCTGCAGATATGCGTCAGTGCTCTCGAAAGGACTTGTGGAAGGTCTTCGACATGAAGGCATCTACACCAGACCGTTAGGAAACGTTGTTTACCTCATGTGTGGACCACTTACAGATCCTAAAACGTGCAAGACGATGTTGCAGATGTTGCTTGCTCTCCTTGGGTAGGCTTTCGCAAAGCTTGTAAGATTGTGTACTTTGCAGTGGGTTCTGAGGCTGATTTTTGGGTTGAGCTTCACTGGTGAGTAGTAGCATAAAAAGAGGAGTATTGCTCCTCATGGCTAAGCGAGATTTTAGTCCACGATTGTTATGTCTTTCAAGTTAAGAATTTAGCTTTAGCTCCTAAAGGACGCTGCGGACGTTGTTTCTGTCCTTGGGATGCCTTCAGGTAGGAATGTCGGTAGCATAGAAAAATACCCAGTTTTTCATCCAAATTATTATTCTTTAGGAGCTTGAATGCATTTTCAGTGAATAGTATTGGATTTTTCCTCATTATGGTATTATTGACTTTTCAAAAGAAGAAGATGCTTAATCCATAGATCACTTTTGTAGTGTAGTTTGGCCGATACTTGCTCTTTACTCTTGATGTAAATTTTGGCCATAAAATTGATGTTTTTTGAAATTTGAGGTCAACTATAGAAATGCATTTATTGAGTTTAGTTTCTACTCCAATTGGAAAAGTTGAATTGGAAAAGTTGAAGGAAAAAAAAATTCAATGTTTTTTGCAATTTGAACTTTGGACCTATGCTAAAATTGGACCCATGGTTTGTTGATTTTCTAATTTTAAAATGACATAGTAACTTTGTTTTATATTGTGATGTCCTACACTTTAAGATACACCTATGCTAAGATTTGAGATTTTTTAAATCATATTTGGTATTTGGTATGAATTTTCTTCAAGTTTTCTTTGCAAAATTCATGGTAATTTGAAATTTCTACAAAAAGGTGTATTTTTGGCACATAGAAGGCATATTTCATCCTTGAAAAATAAATATAAAAAACTTCATTTATATATATTGTAGTTTCAAAATGGTAGCAAATAGAGAAAAAATTTGTGAGGCTTGAATTCTTGGTGATTAGCTTATTCTTTAGGGGTTAGTATAAATAGAAGAAGCCAAGTATCTATGATCAACCAAGTTCCCTAGTTTAGGAGACAAGTTTCCTACAACCACTTTTTCAAACCTTGAAGTTCTTCTCTTTGTATGCTCCCATTTTACAACTATATATGATGAAATTTCTTATATTTATTTTCAAAGACATAATTCAATATCTTCTATAATTAAAAAAAAGTCAAAATTTTTGATATAAAATGAAAAAACTCATATCAAATACAAAATATGCTTTAAAAATCTGAAATTTTCTCCATAGTTGTATATATTAGTTTAGAACATCATGGTGCAAAATATTTATTGTATCATTTTAAATTTAGAAATCCAGCATTCTATGGTAAATTGGCCTAAAGTTTAAATTACAAAAAAATATAGAATTTTAAGAAATCTTCACATTTTCAAATTGATTCAAACTCAAATTAAAAATAATGACCTAAAAGTTGTCAAAATACACTATAGTAGTCCATAGATCAAGCATCTTTTTATGTAGAAAAGTTGAAAATATCACAATGAAGCAATTACCCTTAAATTTTTGGAAAATTGAACGTTAGACACAATATGATGTCTTTTCTCTTTTTGACATAGAAGGTGCATGAATTGAAATAAGGATTAGTAACAAAGTTTGTATTCTATTCCACATCCAATGATACATTGCACTTCCAATTTGGATCATTATTAAGCCTCCTCCATGTCTCAATAGTTAGAAAATGCTTACACATTATATGTGTATGGTACAGTACCTAACTATGATAAGGTTTAAATGTTAAAATGAAATCCAAGAGAAAAAAGCTAATTGTTGAATTATCAATCCTAGATCATCCAAATGGCATATGTTTTGCAATATTTTTGCACATTATTCATATTTTAAAAGTCAAATATAATATTGTATATATGATTTCCTATATAACTTAGTAATATAGTTATTTATATATAAAATTGAAAGTCTCCATTGAAAAATATTATTTTAGTATGTTAAAAAATTGTTTAAAAATATAAGATATGGTTTGTTTATTTTACTAGTATAGTCCATCTTATTTTATGTTGAAATATAGGCCACATTAAACTATTATTTTTTGTATGGATTCAAATGATATTCTAATTCAATTGATGAATAATGTTACAAAGCTACAATTTACATTGTATATTTATGCAATCAAGCATATATAAAATCTAACCAAAACCATTATTTAAGCATCCATGCTAAAATTTTAGATGTAGGTCTATTCAAAAAGATCCATCTCCAATGTGACTTTCATGAAGCAATTCATTTAGAAATGAAAAGACAAAAACTTGCAAAAATGAAAACTTGTATATACATCTTGTCATGCCAAAATTGATTTTGCCTAAAAAGTTTCAAAATCTGGTTTTCTTTTACTACTAGGGACTCTTAAGAATTAAAAATGTATTTATAATGATTTTTTTTTTAATTTTGGAGAGTGAAAATTGATTATATTTGTCTAACTTCCTATATTGCCAAAATATTTTATAATTTTGGCTTTAGACCAAAGGAGAGGACAATTCCTATCACAGAAGAGGCTTTGTCTTATATTAGAACCACTTGTAGTCAACCACTTAAGTCATTCCGCACATGTTCTATAGCAGTATAAGGCAATGTAAATTTCCTGCCATGTAAAAAGATAGAAATTATGGAGCTTGATAATTTTTTTGGTAATTTTATGTCTTGAAATGAAACTACTAAAAATTTTGGTAGTCAAAAGTTGGCCTAAACTCATACCCAACATATAGAGTCTTCCAATTTTGATCATTCAAGAACTACTATTTCTTGCTTACTACTTCCTACTTTCTTGCTCACTACTTTGGGGCATGTGCGGTGACCTTAATAGTCCCAATTCAAAAGCCACCCTACTCGTGCCCCTACATATCGTTTTAAACATTCAAATGTGCTCTACTAAGATTAATACAAAATGACCATGAAGTGATGTAAATTGGATCTCCTCTCTAGTAAGGTAGACAAGCCATTAGAGGGGAGTTGGGGGCCTCGGAAGGTTGTTTTAGGCCCGTTTTCTAATCTGGCCAAATTCAGTGAATTGCGGTATGGGCGTGTCAGAATTTTTTTTTTCAAAAAATAAAAAATAATTTTTTTTAATATCCAAATATCATTTTAAGCAAGCAAAAATAAATAAATAAAACAACATGGCAGTAGTTGTGCTATATCTGCAACTGCGTTCCCACAGTTTAAGAACACAAGGGAATTCACAGCCCTTCAAGACCTCCAAATCCCCTCAAGTGCTATTACCACCTTGATTTGCAATCTGACTATCATAGGGCCAATTCTAAAAAGGGCACATATTTTTTCACAAGTGTGCGCTTGTTTCACAAATCAAACCCAAGTGGAATTATAATTTTCTGATGAAAATTGTAATTTCTGTGAATTTTTGAAGTGAGCTACCCTGAAATTACAAAACAACCTATAAGTGGAGTTATAAATGTTCTAAGGTAGGAGGCTAAGAAATGAAGCATCTAAGGATTGGTCCGCCTTTTTCATATATTTCCTCGGACCATAATATTTTTAGCTCATTTTTCAGACAATGAGAAATTGATGAAGAATACAACCCAAGTGGTTTTGTGTTTTTCCAAGTATTTTTGAATTACTTATGAATTTTCAAATGAGCTGGGTCATAGGTCCCTATTTGTGAACCTAGATCTTTCATAAATGGTTCACTTGCAATTCTAAATAAAAATGGGGAAAGCAAAGAGAATGATAGGCTCTTGCAATTAATGGTGCTTTTTTCTTTGATTCATTCCATGACTATCCTAGTCAATTTTAGAACCAACTCGTGTCCATTTCATAGCCATTTATAGGGTCCATTCATAATGCCCACTCTATTTTACAACCTCCTACCTTATCAACAACCCATAACCACCCATCCATCTATCTAGCACTTAAGTATTGACCAATAAAATATTGACACATTATCTTTTGTAGCATTAAGGTTTTGATTTTGTCAAAAAAGAGTGTGGACTTGGATGGATTTGGTGGTAGAATTGGGGCCAAAAATACCCTGGCAAAAATAGGTGGCTAGGTTTTAGGCTAGTTCACCTTAGAACCAGCAATCCCCAAACTGGCTAAATTTTGCTCGGTTTCTACTTAATTTTTTCATGCCTCCGTGTATATTCAAAAAAATCTTCCAGAAATGAACATTTGGCTAAAAATTCTGAACCCGTTCTGAGATCGCTGCTCCATAAAAAGGTCGGAATTAGATTTCTCTACTTTGCCGTACAGAGGCACTGCACTGACGTGTGGGCAGGAGAAGGAAGCAGGCGTGACGTGAAGTGGAAGCACAAGAGCGCGTTGTGTTGCCTTGCGGCAAAGGAATGCTCCGCAGCACCATCGTCTCTCACCGATCCTCCACAAGTACCCGCCGTAGCTCTCCTGCCCGCTGGCGGGCTCCAGGGTAGATCGCCCTCACTTGTACGAGAATAACAGCGAGGTACTGAAGATTTTACTCATCACATTCCAATGCGTTGAGGCCATTTGCTCTTCCCCACTAATAACTGAACTTGCAACCACAATCACTCATCCTTCACCAGGTCTGCTTGCTCTGTCACTCACCGCCTCCCTTGGCTTGCTCACGTTTTTCTTGCCCACGCACTTGTCACTTTTGCCCTCACGCCGGCACTTGCCAATTTGGTCTCACGCACTGGCTTGCCAAGGTTCACGTACTTACCAAGGATTGCCCTTTTACCCACTTGCACTTGCCAAGGTTGCTTTCACTTCGTTTTGCTTCACTTGCCGCTTCCTTCCTTCCTTCTCTCTTCGGATTGTTTGGGTCCTTTTGGTGGTTTGTGCTTCTTGTTGTAGTTCTTGTGTTCTTGCCCTTTGCATGGGTGAGAGTTTCGGTTCGGAGTTGGGAAATTGGGGTTTGGATCTGTGTGTTTTTGGGGTGGGTGGGTGTTGATTCTTTGTGGTCTTACGTTTTGTAGGTGAGTTTGGGGTGAAGGCGAGATTGGGCGTCATGGCGATCCGGAAGTTGCTGTGGGTGATGGCGGTGGTGTGTGCGCTAAGCATCGCGGAAGGGGCTCATGTCAATCTTGGTATGACGGATCGATAATTGTTTGGTTGCTTTTGTATTGTTGGGAATTTAATTGCGTGTGCGCTGGGGTGCACTCAATTTGTGCAATTGATTTAGGGTTTTCTCAATTTCTGGTTTCTTTGTGACCGCTCACACTGGGCCAAGTGTTAAGATTTGGGCACCAAAAATAAGCGTCTCAGCGTGGTTCCTATGGTTGGATTGGCTTAATGTTTGTTGGGATTTGAAAGAGGATTTCGACGCAAATTTGCGTCTATGTTTTGGACACTATGAGTACAGTTTGAATTCTCAAAGTGGTGTACCCGAAATGAACGTAGGCTCTCATCTGAGTACACTGCAAGGATCGGTAGGATATAAGGGTTTGCAATTAGTTGTACTTACCTTAGTTGATGAAATTTTCTTAACACAGCAGGAATATTTGCGAAACTGAGCTGGTGAGGATTGTTGGTGTGTGAAGGCACGGTTACTAGATTGGCCAAGTGGACTCGGAAGGAGGCTCGTGTTGCTAAAATTGATTTGTGCGACACATGTCTTCAACTGTCTCAAGAAGCGCAGATGGTTCTGTCGAATCCAGATACGCCGAAGCAGGTCATCGATGTAGCGGATGAGTTTGTGTGCAAACCCCTTCAACCTGGGCTGAAGAATAAGGTCAGTAGAAATTAACCAATTTGACTTTCTTGACGAAAGTTTTCGAGAGCATGTTTGTGACCACTCTGTATTCGCCTATTTTGGAGAAAAATATAGTTCTCTTCTTTATGCTGTTTGTATCGACTTTTGTGGATGTCTCTGTATCGAATTAAGTCCTAAGGGACCAAGGAGCCCAAAATAAGGCCTCATCTTTTCTTGGTAGTTTGAAGTAGGTCATACGCAGACTTACATTTGTTCAAATTTCATGAATTTTTTGACCGACACATGCAATTTTCTTTACTGATCCTGGTAGCTGCTTGGAAAATTTTGGTTGGACTCTTTGCCGTGGTTTTTAAGACTATGAAGCCTTAAGAATTGCTTTACATACCTAGAGTCCTAGTATAAGTGGGGTTGAGAGTAGAATGACGATGTTATTAACATATCATGTTGATTGGCAGTGTGAAAGGATGTTTGATGAATATGTACCGCAAATGATCTTGGAGCTCGAGGCGCTCCTTGGCCCAGATAAGCTCTGCTTTGAGTCTGGCGTCTGCAAATCCCTTGCTATTAACGCATTTGAGGATGATAGGAAGTCGTGCAAGGTTTGCCAAGACTTGGCCACTAACGCATTGACCTACTTGGAAAACAACAAAACCCAAGTAGAAGTCGTATATGCTCTCCACCTTGCATGCGGTCAGCTCCAACAGTTGAGCAAGCAGGTAATGAAGTTTCCTCCCAGCTTTTTCAGTTACTCGGTGTACCTTTTTGTGGTCACATGGTAACCATTGGTCCTAAATTACCTTTGGAGGTCCCACCCGAGCATTTTAGGGCCCTAAACAACCACAAAATAGGGGGCTAGTTTTGGAGAAGCGACCCTCCTTTCGTCCGGCATCTCATTTCCGGCTAGAATTGGCATTCTTTATAAAATTCTGTGCTTTTGAACAGCAACTATTTTATGGGAAACTGAGAGTTGTATGTTGTGGACAGTGTGATCTATTTGTGGATATGTACGCCCCACGAATGATTGAGCAGCTTGAGAACGTGACACCTGAGGAGTTCTGCGAGAGAGCTAGGATGTGCAAACCGCCAATGATGATTTTGGATAGCAACGACTGTGCCACATGCCAGTTTGTCATTCTGGAGCTCAAGATCAAATTGCAGGACCCAAAGACCCAGGTATGCCATCTAGAATGCAAAGATTTCATGTTCTGTTTGCTATATTTCCCGCTTTTCTGCATCTGTTTTCTGTTTCTTTGATGTTTTCGGATTTTATTTACTTTGTATTTGCTTCTTGTTGGAACTGATCGAAGCTTGAGTGAGGTTGGATGTTATACGTACAACTTTGCAATGACGAATAGGTTTTAAGTTCTGAGATGAATATCGTGTATAACGATTGTCCAGGAGAAGGTACTGGACGCGCTCACGAATGGATGCAACCGCGTCGTCAACCATGTTGACGAGGTTTTTTTCCCTTCCATTCCTATTTCCCAATATTTGTGTTGCTATTAGTGTTGGTCACCCAACAGTGTTACTTACCCTACTGAAAGAACCTAATTATACTTGATGCTATTCGTCTCCCAGTCAATTGTTTACAAGTGTCTAGTTTATATTTTGCATTGATGACATTACTAGGGTTGAGGACATGAAATGTAATCCATTTGGAATTACTCTTGCTAACACTGAATATCATTATTAGCTCCTTTGGCCAAACTACATTGAAAAGTTCAGTTGTGAAGCTAACAGTTGATCATAACGCTCTTCCAAATCATTTTTCTATCATTCAGAAATGTATGACAGGATTTCCCTTAGTCTATTGATACATTTTGTTACCTCCTTTGAAGCTTCCTAAATGATTGATACAACTCTGGTAGATGTGGACGCAGCACTTTGGACATTTGGGCTCTGTGTTGTTAAATCAGAATCTAAATCGACTACAAAAGAAATCTATCTATTTATTCTGTGTTTTTTATATTCATGTGTGTCTGTTTTTTGATCAGATGATCTAATTATCCTGATCATCTTGTGTGCAGTGTAAGGCGCTTGTGGTACAATACGGCCCACTTGTCCTCGCCAACCTGGACAAGGTACTGGATTCCCAGGCTGTGTGCTGCAAGGCTGGTTTCTGCAAAGCGAGCATCTGTCCACAAAAAGCTCAATTGTGGACGGAGAAGATGATGGAGTTATTTCAGGAAGAGGCCCCTCGTATTGAGCTCCCACAGGAGCGCCTCATCAGTGATGTTTGATGGAGGGCCTCTAAACCTGTGCTTTGATGTGTTCGTTGTTTAAAATTGTATGGTATAGGATTTTAAAGAACTTGACGTTTGTATTTATATAGAAGATGGTTTAGTTCCTGATTAGGTTCACTGAGGAAGATATCTGTTGTTTTCAAAGGTAGCTCGCATTACAAACATTCGTCTATTATGAAGAGAAGAGTCGACGGACCTCTCTTGCAGGCTTGCAGCTCTTTGCTTAGAAGCATCGACTGTATTTTTTCATACTTTTAAGTGACTCCTGTGTATATCTTATTTGGCTGTGAGTGTCTATAATTGTGTTGTAATGTTAATTTAGCAGAGGAAGACATGGTCACTTATATTGTATGGGCTATAATCATAATCGTAATGGGAAAGATTGTATTCCTCGTATTCCTCCTCGTAAGCCCTTTGCGGCCATATAGTATATTGTGAATTTGGTGGTATTTGATCAGAAAAGCATTGACCAAACACTTTTCAGTGTAAAGTGATAATGATAATGATAGTATGTAGCAATGTATTCATATATTGAACCACAATTGAAGAGTTATAAGGCTAAATACAGGTCATAGAGAAGAACCTCAAGGGCTTTCAAGGTGAACCCTTGAAGGTTGTAGCTTGCCATGATCAAGGTAGTCACCAAAATGTTCCAATTATTAGACCAATAGATACATTCTTTGTTTCTACAGTGAAATCATCCATCCAACACTTTTGATCCTTAGCGTCTTTTAAGGATTAAAGTTGATGGTGTAAATTCAATAAGTGGGTTAGGATTTTGGTTGTTGGAGTTTTCAAGTAAGCAATTTAGACTAGAATTAGAAATATAAGCTTCAACCTTCAAAGGATGTTCCATTTTTTCTATATATATGAGTAGAATTTTTTCTATTTTCTTTTTTCTTTTTCTTTTTTCTTTTTTAGAGATATAATCACATGTTCTCTAGAAATCTTGAAGTTTTTATATTTTTTTGTGAAATTTTGAAATTATTGTGAATTTTTTTAAGATAGAAGTGAAGAAAATTCATACAAAATAAAAAATATGCTTATAAATATGAAAACTTTGACATCGGCATATATCACAGTTTCAAACACCATGCTGTTAACCAAAGTTTTGGTGTCATTCTAAAATTAGAATGACGGCAGACTTTGGTTATATGTCCAATGTTCAAATTGTACAAAAATGTCAAATTTTGTGAATTTTTCAAAATTTCAAAATAGGGTAGAAACTAGATAAGTAAGCTTCATTTCATTAGTTGTATTCAAATTTTTTTTTTTTTAATTTCATGATTCAAAATTAAATCAAGAGCTAGGAAGTAAGAGGTGTCAAAAGCATCTTTTGTGAGCCTCTTCTTCAGCATCTTTTGTGATCCTTTCTTTTAGCATCTTTTTCTATAGAAAAGTTAATAATATCTCAATGAAGGAATTTCCACCACTATGTACTAGAAAGACACTCATAGAACTCTAAAAAAAATTCAAATGGAAAAATTACAATTTTACATTCTCTGTTAATCATTTGAAATCATTGAAAAGACACTTTAAGGCACTATGGAGTTTAAAGGTTAACTCCTTGGGAATAGGGGAATTATAGATCTAGAATTTTTGAAGTAAAATAAATTATGGTTTGATAAGACTTCAAACAAAAATCTTCATCTTTGCAAGTTTTCCTTTTCTTTCCATCTCAGTATCTCTATATGAACTGAGTCACAACCTTGCATAATAATCATAAAGCATTGAGTGACCAAGCAAGCAACATCATTGATTGAACATCATAAACAAATAATGCTTATTCAGCATTCTTGGCTATATTTCATCCATTTTATATTGTTCTTGAAAACATTCTTCACAATTTTCTATTATAATTTTAAAAAGTGAATTGAAATAGACATTTGAAGGTTTTCCTAAATCTCAATCCATGAATAATTTGTGATTTTGTATAAGGCTCTAGACACAATTCCATAGCCTTTTTAGTGTGGTTTGCAAAGGTCTCTATGTTCTTTAAATTACACATATACAAAATGTAATCACACCAAATTGCATTATGTTTTTCTAATATTGACATTTGTTAATTCTCAGCTAGAATACAAAGCCTCTATTCTTGAGAATCTAGATTCTATTGTGCATATTCCTATTTTTGTACTTTTGAAACTTCAAGAAGTACAACTACAAGGACACACTATATGGGTGCATATTGCAAAATGCGGAGTGCTCCCTAACTTTGTACATTTTGGACGTCCTATTCATACCTATTTTCAAGATGGGTTTAGAATATAATGACAAGAACAAGTGCCTCCACCTTAACCCCAAAATGACCTTGGAATTTCTTGAGCTTCTAGGAATTTGCTCTAAATTGAATTAAAAGCCAACATTTTGATAAATTGTATCAATTTTTTTTGAATTGTAACCATATAAAATCAAACTAGACATGTTAGAGATCACATTAGAAAAGAAAACTCAACAACATCTCTTATGGATTGAAAGATTATAATGTTTGATCATGAGGATGTTAAAACTGTGAAAGTGAGTTGAAGTCTTTCAATCCTCTTTTCACATGTCAAATCTAAAAAGTTGGTCACCAAAAAAATATGAGGTTAAAGGGCCTAACATACATAACCTCAACCAATTTATGACTTCTCAAAATCTACTCTGCAATTTTTTTAAATGAATTTCTAATGTGATTTTTTCTCAAAGATCAAATGTATTTGAGGCTCATTTCTAAGAGCCCTCAACACTATAGAAGTCAAAATTGCAATGAACACCCATGTACAAAATCTTGAATAAAAAAACCATAATCGATCATTTTCAAAAGCAGATTTTTACAGCTAAAACTAAACTTCAAAAATAATTTTTCAAAAATATAAACTACTAAGAATAGTAATCTGGAAAGATGTTTTTCAACTTCAAAAATTGGTCGAGGACACATTCTATCCTCAGGGTCCTTTTGGGGTTAATCCTTGAACGCTAAGCTGGTGACCATAGAAATCATCCCTTTTGGTACAATATGACATCATCTACTTTAAAAAAAACAAAAGTACTCACTAGAGGTCAAACTACTATTTCATAATCTCTCCTTTCCACACAAAATTCTGAAGATGAATAGTTTCACTTTTGTCCTATATAGAAGCATTCTCTCTCATTCATCAACCAAAAAATGGCCGTGGCGTCATTTATGGGTTAAAGAACCACCCCCCCTTCGACTTCCAACACAACAAAATATTGAAACTTTAATAATAATATTAGGAAATGGTCTCAAATATTTATTCATACAATTTTCGATGTTCAATGATTTGATCTATTTATGTGTGACTAATTTACCAAAATCACACTATTTGTAAAATAACTGAATTAGTGTAGGCTGAACTACTATAACCAATTTATACAAATATGAAAATTAAGCAGTGACACAAATATTGTAGGCGACACTCTCCACCCCCAATTCCATAGACTCACTTCTGTCAACCAAATCCACTACTCTCCATGTTCTATATACAAATCTTGCAAGAACAAAACCAAGAGCGCACTCTGTTTCCAAAACTATCTAGATTCACTCACTCACTAAACCCTAAAACCTAAAAAACCTAAAACCCCCGAATCCTGCTATGGCATCCTCCTCCAACAAGTTAGAATTCTGTGATCTCATTTCTTTCGGAAAGAGACGGTATGAGAATGGCGACTGGTAGACCACCGCTCGTCCGTTCGGCACAACTGCACTCTACTGAGACTGTCTAGTTCCACTCTTTCCCATCCATCTCTTTCATACTGCGGCTTCTCTACAGTTGTCCTTCGGCTACACGATCCTTGATTTTCTTCAGTCATAACCGAGGTTTTACTATCAATCATGCCGCAGCTATTTGAAACTGAAGGTATCTCTGACTGCTGATTATTAGTTAAGGGAAGGATCGGTACTCTTTCCATGGGCTCTCTCTGAAACGCAGCTAGTCTGGCCTCACTGCTGTGATCAAGGGCATTCGCTTCTGATTGTGGATTGCTGTTATCTGAGTCGCTGTCAGCACTATCACTCCAGCAGTCCCATGTAGAAGAGGAGCCCCATGTCTGCCAGGGACACCCGCATATTCCATTGTCCTGTAAAGGATTGTCAAGAGGGGGTGGTTGTAATCTGTTAGTAAGACACCTATCTTGACCTTTTAAAACGCATAATCAGTTCTTACAAATATCGGAAATTTTGCAACAGTTTGCTGAAAATGCAGTTATATATTGGAGAGAGTGAGTAGATCGCCGAGAAGGGTTACTTACTGTTTCTCCAATAAGTATGTACTCGCAGACAGATTGTTCAGCCCTCATGTGCGCTGTCCAGTCGATGCCTCTCGGCTAACAATTACAACAAGGAAATGGATTAGGATACAATCATGATGACTGCGCATTCCTTACTCTCCATACGATTAATGTAATGCTTTTAGCTCAACGTGAAAACCAGAAACCAGAAGTTACAGAAGGTAGAAAAAGCTTTGAAACATGTACAGTACAGGCCAGGTTGTAAGGAAGTGAACAGGAAGCTGGGTCATGGCCACACCATCCATGATGAGATGATAATATGTGGTTTTCTTCTAGTTATTGCATGAATTGCGTCCTCGTCCTTCACTGCGGGTCCATTGAGACCACGTGCCCCACTGTCTGTTGCAATCACCCTCACTACAGGACCCTGCAAATCGGTCGCCACCTTGAGAATTGGGTATGACAACAGTGAATAATGTGTGACAACTAGACTCTCTTGTTGTCGCAGAAATGGCTGCTACTGTGATTACTTTGATATGACAAGATTTTAAATCCTGGGATAGCACAGTACAAATCACAACGCGACAGTAGCTCAAATTTCAAAGCACAAGACAAAAAAACGAACGATAAATGAAATCTGACCTGGTTCTCATTAAAAAGACGAGACAGGGATCTCTTGAGATTTTGGGAAAGTCGACCACTGCCTGCACCCACCTGACCACACCACGCACAAAATCATGTCCATCGTCTGGATATTGCACCAAGAAAATACCAGCTAGCAGACATTAGGAATAGTCAATTGATTTTTCCATCATGATAGATAGGGGAACGCGTGACTTCTTCAAAATCTTCCAAATAAGACTTTCAGCAAACTAGCAAAAATCTAATGCATAATTGAAGCAGCAATTCTCAAAAGAGACTTGAAACCTCTACATGAAGGTTTGTATGAAATCGGGGCTTAGAATTAATGAAGGTTCGAAATAAGATGAAGAAAACATGAAGTTATGCACTCTTAACTGCCCAACGGACGACAAAATAAGTTTGTATGAAAAAGGCTTGCCACCTTAAACCCTAAACCCTAAAAACCTTCCATTTTTCTTGTGCCGAAGAGATACGGGATTAAGAATGAAGTTGGAATGACACCCGTTAAATCAAGTTTTCAAGCCTGAGACTTAGTTGTTGCGTCACAACCTCAAGCACTAACATACCTCAAGAACCTCCATGACGGAGAGGTTGTACTCAGCAGCCCTCGCCCTGCCACAGAAATGAGTTCGAAAACGCACTCAAATTAAGCAATCTCCAGTGCAACAACCTCTGGAGCAAGGCCAAGAAAACAGGACAAGCGGCAAAATTGGCAAATATACCGCAAGTAGCATGCCAGTCCGGCAACGTGCTCCCGAGTGAAGACTTCGTACTTGACGTGGGCGTCAGATGGGTCCCGGCCTTCCACAAAGTCACGCCATCCGACACAGCCCTGGCAGTTGCAGAACACGGAGCCATTCGCTCCAATCTAGCCAACCCCACAAACCCTAAAATCGTCACTCTCATGTTTGGAGAAGCTGCAGAACGAAAAAACGCAGGTGGAGTGGAATGGAATGGAATGGAATGAAGCGCTAGAGGGAAATCAATGCGAGACCTGTACATCGCACCTAGAGGATGCGGAAGAATCAAAGAGGGAGAATCGATGCAAGAGCTCGTAAAAGGATGGCAACTGGGGGTCCTTCACTACGGCGCCCATCGAACATGCGCCTTAAACCCTAAATGTTGTCGCAAAACCCTGACTACTCCAGTTGACACGTCCTACGCTCGTGTTCTTTGATGGCTACGTTTGCTAGGCAACTATGCGATCGACATCTTCGTAGAATTGGCTTGAAAAACAAAGAGTGCTTGAAAATCAAACGTTGTAATCTTGATGCTCCGACACATGAAAGGAGGAAAAAGAATTTCGAGCACTGCAAACGAAACGACGGAGGAGAAGGCAAGTGCAATCGTGTGAGCAACATGTCGTGCTCATTCCAAAACCATCGACCGAGTGCAACCCGAGGGCACCAACATCATCATCATCAATAAGAAAAGTACTACACTCGACCATGAGTATACCATGTGCTGGGAAGACGAAATTGACGGTGGTCAGTAATTGTCACGTTCCAAAAATGTCGCACAGAACAAATGATCTTCAGCTTCAGTAGCTACTAAGAATAGTTTCTAATGTACAAATCCTAGAAAAGAAACTATCAGTGTCAATGGTTGACTGGGAGAGGCAACCAAACCCTAAAAAATGGCACCTAATACTGGCTAATTCATGGCAAGAGAGATCGATCAACAACAGTTTATCCGAAAGCCAGCTGCTGCGGGATAGCATCGCCTGCAGCACATTGACAGGGGCATAAATTCACAGGAACACTCAAGCTCGACCAACATGGCGTATGTGAAACCCTAATGCTGTCGATCAAGTTGACACCTTCTCTTGCAAGTGATCTGAAAACAAGCACACCTACATTCACGAACAATTCAAACCAGACGCTAATGATAGTGTTCTTGACCAATTGGCAAGGCATAGGCGCCAACGACCAAAGCCGCAAAAGCTTCCACAGAAGCAGCAACAATGTCGTGGCAGAGATGATATTGAGATCATCGCCAAGTAGGTCGCTGCACAGATGCCGCCGTGGTATCCGCAGAATTGCCATCCGAAAGCGCTACCGACACCTGCGACTGCGGGTGAAGCGCTTGCATCTTCTCTCGCAGCTTGGCAGCTTCTTTTAAAGAGTTTGAATTCGAGGCTTTGTGCAGTTGTTGTTGCACCCGTGGTTTGGTGGCCACGACGACGGGCGACAGCAATTTCGTCGCAAGCACAGGACCTTCGCAGCTGCCCACACTCTCCCGGTCGTCACTGTGGTCACGGTAGTGCCTCCGTTCCTCCACTTCGGGACGGACAGACTCTTCACTCGTGACGACGTCACTGGAGGTCGAAAACTCGTTGAATTCCTGCTGGAATTGATCGTCGAATTTGTGTTTTTTGATTTTGTCTGCTGCATTTGATCTTCGGGGAGGTGGGGGCGGGGAGGGATCGTGCACTGGTAGTGGTGGCGATGGTGGCGATGGTGGCGCAGGGATGGCGGATTGCAACAACCCTGCGGCGTGTTGCTGGCGCAGCGAAAGAGGCCACCCAAGGTTCACTTCCACGCTGCCGATGTCGGTGGTGCACATGCCCACCGTGCTCTTCATGGACAAGCTCTCGCTTTCGGGCGGAGGATTCACGGGCGGCTCGAATTCGTTGTTAAAAACGCGGTTCTGCGAGTTTTGATTGCTCATACGCGTGGCGCGCTCCAGCCAGTTGCGCACCCACCCGGGCTTATCCGGGACGCGATCGTCGGTGATCCAGCCTTTGGAAGCAGGTCCTGTAGTTCGCCATCGCTGTCTGGAAAGCGCGTACTCCATTGCGCGCTCGCGCTTCATAGCCGCCTCCTGCCGACTCCGAAGAAGCGCCTGGTGATCCTGCGCCGAACGCAGGCTGCCGTTCCAACCTCTGTTCACGCGCGGCGGCGGTGGATTCCGACGCTGCTTCTGCGGGTCGGTACGGGACATCTGCGTGCTGATCGAAGGCGCTTCCTCTACCGACAACTCGCTAGAAACCTCCTCGTCCTCCTCCTCCTCCAACTCCTCCAACTCCTCCAACTCTTCGCTTGGGGTCGAGCTCTCTCGCAGAATCGCGAACTTGCTTCGTGCTTGATGACCACGATACGCCGCCTGAATCTTCACCGCCGCGGCAATCGCGTAATCCATGCTCTTCTTGCCACTCTCTTCTCTGCCATTCTCTTCTTTGACATTCAAATTCCCGCATTGTTCACCAAGAAGCTCATCGACAGTCTCGGTCGAGCGTCTCACTGCAAACTCCGGTGACGACGAGGATGCAGGAGGAGGAGGTGGACAGCCTTCCGTTTTCGAACTTGGGGAATCTCTCGGAGTGATGAGCTTCTTCACTTTCACAAGCGTAATCGCCAGATTCGCTTCGACAGGCGCCGAATGCGCCGAAAGCTTGTTGACAACGTCTTTTGGAGTGGGCGAGAATTTCACTTTCAGAATTCGTGGTTGTGGCGACGGCCCCGCGCATAGTTTCGGCGACGGTGGCCGTCCTCCCAGCAGCGGCCCCGAGAGCTGTTTCCTCACTTGCAACGGCGACGAGACGAGCGCCCCTTGCTGCCCGCCGCGCAGCAGCTGCTGCAACACCGGCAAAGGACCCGACTTGTGCAACACCACTTTGCGCTTCGTGACAGGCGTGGGAAGTTCCGGAGAGGACGATTTGACATTCTGCAGCCGCTGCGACTTGAACGTCGACGACGATCGGCAGAGCGGGATAGCGGATTCCACCGACTTGCGAAACGGAGTGAGCGGCTCCGGGGTGGTGAGCAGGCTGCGTCCGTGCAAGACGTTGAAGGACTTGCGTCGTTGAAGGACGGGGTTGTCGGGAGTCTCTTGGATGGGCGAGGAGATGTGGAGTACTCGCAAAGGGGAGTTGAAGGCGCCGCCTTGGGAAGTGCAGTCGTCGCGCTCTGTGGTTTCGAGAGAAAACGTCTGGTGTTTGCAGCAGGTTTGCAGCTGTTTCTTCACCACGGCAGCCGCCCACGTCGTCTTCTTCTTCATGATGACACGAAACCCTAACCCGCTCCCTAACCTCACTTCCTTGAGACTCTCATGTCAGCCTTCCCAATAGCCTTGACCGCAAGGCGCTTGATTCCAATTACAAGATTTATACGCCATCCCTGTGTTCGCCACTTACCCTGACAATTTCATTACCGCATGAGTGTCGCTCCTCCTCAATTGCACTGCTCAAACCACATGATGATCGGGACCATCTGGTGGTAGACGAATTAGCCATCCTTCGGCATCCCCACATCGTCAACAACTCTCTGTCACTGTGCAGACATCGGTTTGTGCACTAACCAAGCTTTTTCGATCGCCATTTCGATCGCCGCCTGCAAGCTATTCACCTGGTCGTTTTCACTAATTGCAGACCAAATGAAGCTTCACAGTAGGAATCGCCATAGCCATAGCCCCAGCCATAGCCATAACTATAACTCTGGCTCCCCCAAAGCGCAAACAAGCACACAATATTCGTCGCAGGCCAGCTATGGCGTTGCCAGTCTCTACCTACAGGAACGACACCATGTCACAGGTACAAACTGTATCATCCCCGCATGCAATCCATCCCCTCTTTGTCGAAACCAGTCGTTGCCAAAACCATGTCTGAATCTTCATTCCTACAATCGATCCCTTCAATGGAGCCTGGCCCCTAACTAACAAACACTAGTTCGAAGCCCACCACTGTCTTCTGTTTGGGCTTCTTGCAGTGAACAGGAAACCCAAAGCACCAAATGCATAATCTTCAACAACGAAACGCCTAAGCTAGCTAGTCCTGCATGCGTCGCTATCCAATCTGCTGCACCAGCGCCATGGCCGCATCAACGCAGCGACAGAGACGCTGCAAGTTTAAGTTCGTACGCGTTGCATGGCCAGACGCTGTCTATCTACGCAGACAGCCCGGGTCTGTCAATAATGTCCACCACCTTTAGGCCTATCCGATTCCCCCCGAGCTTGCGGATTTGATGTGATGCACCTCCCCTCAAAGCTAGCAACAGATCTCGAGGTGGACCTCGTACCACCACGCTCGCAACTGAAAGCCGAATCCTTTCGTCCTTCCGTTGGGGCCTCTCATTCGATCTCCTCGCCCAACCAACTCCATAATGCAACCCAAGGAATGTGCTCCAGAGATCTAGGTCCAACGTGAGCTAGGTGGGAGGGGGACTTTTCTGACATTCCTAGTCCTGATTTACCAAACGAGGGAGGGCCGGGTACTGTACAGTAGCTGGAGGGGTCTGACAACGGGCGCTGGACACACATTCGGCACTGGCGACTGATGTGGGAGGCTTCTTTCTGGCTGGCTGGCCGGCTGGCTGGCTGGCTTGCTGGAGGTGGGGCTACGGGACTGGCAGCTGCTTGTGGAGAAGGGCTTATGTAAGCGTAATTACTGCTGCAGTGTTGGTGTGAGTAGTGAGTACCATGGCTTTTGTGTACCGCTTGAAGCCATGTGTTGCAATACGTGGGAAGGGGGGGCATGGACTGCTGCCAGATTGCTCGTGGCTTCACTGGAGCTGAGAGTGTGTGTCCTCTACTCTGGGAAGGGAAGGGAAGGGAAGCAAGGCAGAGGATAGTCTTGGCGTCCAACTTCAAGCATTGTTACTAACACGTAGCAGTGGGCTTTCGTTGGGGAGATCAGTTTGAAGCATTGTAACTAATGTGTGCAGGAGTTTGCTTACATGGGGAATTCAGTTTGAAGCATTGTAACTAAAATGCAGGAGTACTCTGTCATTTAAGGAGGATCCTTTCATTGGGAGGTTCGTTTTAAGCCTTATGAGATTAGTTTAAGCGTTTTTACCAATACTTAGGAGTGGGCTTTCATTGGGAGATTAGCTGTAAGCGTTATGAGATTAGTATTAAGCGTTTTTAACCAATACTTAGGAGTGGGCTTTCAGTGGGAGGTTAGTTAGTCTTAAACATTCTAAGGAAACCAATGATGCGCAGGAGTGTGCTTCCATTGGGAGATCAGTCCAAGTGGGAGGCTGTAAACAATTATTATAGGGACTGTAGCTAGACGACCAATTGCCATTCCAAGATCCGTGGCCATAGCCATTTCTTCCCAAGTCGCGATTTCTTCCACGAGCTCGCTAAATGAAGCCCTACGAAGTGTGCTGTTGGAGATGAAACAGGAGTGTCTGACAACACAGTGAAACGGGGATCATGTCCCTAACGGTTCAAGCATCCTCCACTTTCAACTATACAGTATATGAGCCACAATTTCTAAGAGAGGAAAAATCTCAAATCCGGCGGCACGGCCGGGAGAAAAAGCTGGAAATTCCTTCCCCCATGCCAATTCTCGTCGATCCATCATGCACAGCCGAATGGCAACTACTACTACAGTAAGGAGCTTTTTTGCCAGTTCAGTCCTTCCGACCTTCCCTTCCTTCCCTGTGCATCTGCATTAGTTCTGCAATTGCTGCAAAAGAAAAAAAGTTGAAGAGATACGTCCAGATTAGAGGCACCTGGAAATAGTGGGATTTGGCAGATGGGATTGTATTGATCATGTCCAAGGCAATGTTCCAAGCGGGAAAGACTCCCTTGGTACTGCGAAACTGCGGAACTGGGCTTGCTGCAGAGAGGCCGGGGTGCAGAAACCTCGACAGTAGTAATTCGTATTACTAAATAGAAATGACTGCTGGTCTGACATTTTTGCAGGATTGGGAAAGAACCCATAATGTAGGTGGGTTGTCAGAGCAAGCAGGGGATCAATGCCAAAGAGGGGGGTCCCTCACTCCCTCCTTCAGGGTTTTTATAACCTTGTTTGATGCTTCGGCAAGGCATGTCCATAACTCATTGTTAACCAGTCTGACGCATTCCCCCTTGGAGAAGGGATAATGCTTTCCTACATTCTTAGGAAGGAATTGAGTTATAACCAGAGTTTGTTTTTCCCCAGTGTAGAGCAACAATGAACCCCTGCGTGCCCTCCCAACAAAGGCGAAAATGAGGAGGGAGTTGGGTAGTGGGCACAGTGGTGAAATTCTCTGACAAGTTGTTCAAATCTGACACTATATTGCCAGAAAAAAAAAATTGGTTGTAACCTATCGAGAGTGAATGGATGGCTTGGAAATTGTAAAGCTAGTTTCATTGGATGAGTGGAAGTTGCAAGGAAGCCATTGACTAGTTGGGAAGTTGCCATGATAGGTGGCTCCTATTTCTTGTAGAAGCAAAAAAAACCCTTCTAACGTTGGTTAACAATTCTATGTCGATCCTTGGGATTTTGTTACTTTAGTTACATTGGACAATGCAGAAAGCAACTTGCTTCATTAGATTGATGAAGACGCTTACTACATCCATGTCCTTGAGATGAAACATAAAAAATGTGGATGAAAATCATTTTTTAACCTCTAATGCAGGTTGGAATTTGACATTTAGAGACCATACAAACAAGATGCAATGAAGAAACCCTAATACAATAGACCACATTCACATTCCTACCTGCATTAGAGGATAATCTGACAAAAAATAGATATTTTCATCCAAAGACAAGTGATACCAATGCAAGAGTTTGTAGTATAAAGTTGTGTACATCCAAAATTGCACCTTGTCTAAAACTTGCCATCATCAATTACTTTATGTACATCTCTAAAACCAATATGTATGCATGTTGAAGAAACAATTTTAAAACATCTTGTATCCAAAAAAAGCTTTGTCACTTTGTAACTTTTGCATATAGTATCCAAATGTCATGTTCTTTGGTGTGTTGGCCCCTCCTTTCTCTTGCCCACAAGAAAATCAGTGAAAATTTGACCAGGCTAATAATAGTAACTAGGTGCAGTAGCAAAAGGTGGCGGTTTTGGGGTGTACTGTACCCACCTTAGCTCAACAACTTTGTCGGCTAGTAGGAATCAAAGGAACCTCTTGCCAAAATATTTTGTTTCGCTTTTTTTCTTAAAATGATAACCCTGGTCAATCCAGCTCTGTAAATCACCCACTCCAATTTTTCAGGTCAGTTTGTAAGCTTTGATTGATTTTCGATTTTCGTCAATTTTGATACAAATGAAATGATCTTGTCATTGCAGATAATGCACAAATAAAAGCACCCTGAGCAGGACTGTCCAAGCCAAGCTGGAGTCAGTGACAGATAAGCAAGACCAAATAGATTTAATGAACAGGCGATGCCACAGGGACTGAACTCAATCAGAGTGTCTTCAATAATTTGCGTTTATTGAATTTTAACCCCTAAAGTTTCATGACTATATTTTCATTGAAAATGCTCAAAAACTGTCATTTTTAGAAGAAGTACCAAAGTTTTGAAAAAAGAACTTTTTTGACACATCTAACCGAAGGATCTTGTAGTATATTGACTTGAGAACGTGTGGTAAAAAATTTCAAAATGTTCCACCGCGTGGATTGCAAGATATAAGCATTCAAATTCATTAAAATCATTTTTTTGGCCCTGCAAAAAACAGGGCAGCTGCACTTCATAACCTCACTTTTTGATGAAAAAATGTCCAAATTGGTGGTGCTTCTTTGGATTCTTTTTCCTACATAAGTTGGCCACATGCTTGAAAATTTTCACATCATTTGGAATTCTACAACATATAGGAAAAAAATAGTATGTAGATAGTGGTAGAGAATGATTCAAAATACTAAATTGTTAAGAATTTAATTATGGAATGAAAGAAAGCCAATCCCAATGGCTGCAATGTTGTAATAAACAACATTCATCATTTTATTTTATTTTATTTAATAAATATTGAAAATTGATTAAGGTAAAGGACTTCAAAGTTTATTTTAAAGAAGAGAATCCATAACTGCTTGCAAACAAAAAATCCTCATAACTTTTGACTCATTGGTCAAAATGGAATGATTGAAAGCTTTTTTTGTATATACTCCATATATACAAATCTCTAGAAAACCAATTTCAAATTTTTGTTTTTGAAAAAAGTGATTTGTTTCTGATTTGCCCGGACTGCCCAGTTACAAAGAAAAAAAAAAAAGTAACATATTAGGCCATAACTTTTGACTTGTATTTCCAAATGTCTTGAAATTAGGTGCATATGAAAGATATTTCTTGTCTCCACCTCCTATTAAAATTTGGGCCAAAAATATGAAAATCTCTAGTCACACGTATCTACCAAAAAAATTTATGTAGCCCAAAAAATGCATGTTGGTCCTTTAGGGGTTAAAACGCAATGGTCATGGTCTCACTACTTCTGCTTTTTCATGTGCTTTTTGGGTGTAAATGAAAATGCAGAAACCACAGCTTACAATGGTCCACAGTACGTTAACTTAGAGGGGATTTTTTTTTTTTTTGGGGGGGGGGGAACACAAATAAAGGAGAACCTTTACTGCAAGAAGAGTTTTTCCTTTTGGTATCTTGACATGGAGTGGCAGACATGCACCAGCTGCTGTAGTAATGTAATGTACATTTGTACAATCTTTTTATCAATGTCTGGGTATGAAGTAATGTGTGCAAGTCAGCATAAAGACACTGATCCAGTAGGGTACTATATAGGGTTAGACTCCTCGTCCTCGGACTAAATAATGTTGAAGACGTGAAGGCCACTCCTTGACCAAGTCAATGAAACCACAACCAGGCAGCTGCAGACAGCGGTCACAAATCTGGTTAACCCCTAAAGGCCCAAGGTCTTTTTTCTGCCAAAAAACACCCAAAACTGCCATTTTTTTAGCAAAGAGTGAAAAAAAATTAAAAATGTTTTTTTTTTTTGCACATCTGACCGTATGATCTTACACCTAACTAGTATGAGAATGTGTGGAAAAAATTTCAGAACTTTTGACCGCACAGATTGCAAGATATCTACGTTTAAAGTGAAAAAAACCAATTTTTCAGCACATTGTGGGACTGGATTTTCTGACTTTGAACATTTTTAACTTAAATTTTTTACACTACAGAGTTTTGAGCTTTAGATGTTTATAGTGGAGAATTGAGTTGACAATCTACCCAAAAAAAAAATTCAAAAAAACTTAATTTTCATTATTGAAAAAATTGTTAAGTAGAAGTAGGTACGAGATAGAAGGAAAATCTAAAATATTCATATATTTTAGATGGAATAAAAATGCACTAATCCCAATGGTTAGACTGTTCTAGCAAGTAAACTTAACCATGCAAAAAAAAAATTTGGAAAATTGCATTCATAAATGAATCCTACAAGTTATTTTTTTCAAAAAGATGCTCTAACTGTCCGAAAAACAAGAATGTCCATAACTTTCTCATAACAAATCCAAATGAAATGAATCAAAGCTTTTTAGATAGACAAAAATATAATCTATGAGAAAAAAATACTAAAAAAATACTAAAAAAAAAATTTGCTACCCATTGTCCCCTGTTTTGAACTTATTTGGTCATAACTCTTGTTCCTGGGCACCAATTGTGAAAAAAATTATATTCCCATGAAGCTAATCAGTTTTTCTACCTCCCAAAAAAGTTTCAAAAAATCAAGAGAAAATTTCAACCCGTAGGTACCTGCCCAAAAACGCATTTGTCCCTCAAAGGGACAACAGGCTTTTAGGGGTTAAATTTCAATAGCAAAAAAATTCGTGCAAACAAACTACAACGACGTGCCCGTTGAAATTGAGGGGCTATTAAGATCACTCAATGTAATTTTTGCCACACTCAGTACTAAATCTTTTTGTTTTTTTCTCTCTCTTTGTTTGTTGCTCCAAACCAAAAAAAATATATAGATTTTTCAGTTCCAATTTTTTTTCCAATTGTTTCCAATGGTTGCCAACAATGAACTAACTTAACTGGCGATTCTCCCCGGCAGAACAGAACATTGCCGGTCTCCATTCCCTCTGTAAGTTAGTCCGTACCTGCCTTGGCAAGATCGATACTAACATTGCGAGTCAGTCCTACTGAACAGGATGACACACACACCGTACCTTGTTTCACTCATTTTAACAAACTTCAGTGCTGGCAAAGTCAACTGATTGCCTCCCTGTAAATCTCCGCTCCATTTCAGTTCTAATGACGGAATGATTATTTACGCGCGTGTGTGTGTGTTTGTCGAGTATTATTATTACTACTACGGTATTACTCATTTTTGACCTGTAATTCTGTGTAATTTTGTATAGTTGTGGATTAATACGGTGCATCTCATTGCACTTACAGAGGAACAAGTAATCAAAGTTCAATGAACCTGCTGCAGAGTAGGGAATTGGAGTTCAGTTCAGTTCAGTTAATAAGCTGATGGGATGATGATGATGATGAATGTGATGAATGTGATGATGATGGTGATGAATGTGATGATGATGATGAATGTGATGAATGGGTGATGAATGTAATGAATTGGTCATGAATTGGTGATGAGTTGATGATGTATAGGGCAATGCCCGCAGAGGAGGGCATTGCACCAAATAATTGGCCGACGAGGAGAGCAGAGCTCGACGAGGAGGGCCGATTATTTGGAGCAATGCCCGACGATAAGGGTATTGCCCGACGTAAAGCACAAGCAAAATTCAATGAAAATCCGGATGATAAATTGGAGCCGGATGAAAAATCCATAATCCCCGATTACGCGGGTATTACGGCACAGAAACTTCCCCGCATAATGAACGGGAGAAGTCCCACAAGTGGTTTACAAATTGGTGATGAGTTGGTGATGAATGGATGATGAAAGTGAAGAACTAAGCTAAGCTAGCTAGGGTCCAAATGACACCGTCACTCCCACCATTGAAAGCTCACATACAGACAAAGACAACAATGAAGAGCATGTGCGGGTGTCCACCTCACCGCTGCTGGAAAACAAAACTGAAAGGTACCAGTAGTGGACTCAATGTCACGGCCGCAGTTTCAGGCAACTGCAGAAAAAGAAATTAAAACAAAAACACACATTTAGACCAGTGAGAGAGTCTTTGTCTGTTGGGTGACCCACTATCCCCTGAAAAGAGAGGAACACTTCCTGCTCAATTAATTAGCCCCCCCCCCCCCTCCCCCCAAAAATGAATAGCCATTGATCGTTTTTGAAGAAAAATAAAAACACCCCCTTCCCTGCCATTGATCCTGATACAAATATTATGATACCGTATGTATATCGTATGTATACGGATACAAAAACGGATATGGAAAATAGATACGGATTATCCCATATCGATTGTCAAACGACTTTGTTTTTAAAAATACAAGACTGGGGGGTACTGGGATTTTGTGATATTCCGATCAAATTATTTTCAGAACCCCCCCAAAATAAAATGAGGGGTATTGAAAAATAATTTGATTTGGAACTTGTTCCTCACTATCTATTCAAAATATAGGCACACACACATTGATAAGCCACAATTAGGTGACCCACAATAGGCGAAAGGCCTAATGGTTGTGGAATGGAATCAACAAGTGATGAGAAAAAAAAGTCAAGAAAATAGCATGAAAAAAATCAATTGTAGATGTCACTCTTTTGTTGCCCCCCTCTTTTAGTGTTGTATGATAAGGTGGGTACCCCAAAACCACCACTTTCTATCATTGTGCCTACTTACTATTCTTTTTGAACTACCGGTAGTCAAATTTTCATATTGATTTTCTTGTTGGCAAGTGAAAGGAGGTTCCAACACACTAAAGAATGCAACATTTGGATGTCATATGCAAGAGTTAGGAAGGAACAAAGTTTTTTTTGGTAGAGGTTCTAAAATTGTTTCTTCCACATATGTACGTATTGATTTAGGAGATATACATAGAGTGATGATGGCAATTTTAGACAAGGTTTAACCCCTAAATTCCCATTGTCCTCTCGGGGGACAAATCAAATTTTGAGCAAATACCTATGGGCTCCATTTTTAGTGAAACTTTTTGAAACTTTTCCATAAGATAGAAAAATTGATTAGCTTCATGGAAATATAATTTTTATTTCAATTGGTGCCCGGGAGCAAAAGTTATACCACAAAAGCCTCAAACTAAACTCAACGGGCAGCACAATTGTTTTTGCAAAAAGTCAAAATAAATTTTAATTTTTTTTCTTTGAAACTTTGTGTTGTTGTCTACATGTGAAGCTTTGATTCATTTTATTTGGACAAATAGTGAGCAAGTTATGAACAATCTTGTTTTTTGGGCAATCTAAGCATCTTTTTGAAAAAATAACTTGCAAGATTCAGTTCTGAATGTAATTTTCACAATTTTTTATAATTTTTTTTGAGGATGTTGTGTTTGCTTGCCAAAACAATCTCACCATTGGAATTATTGTGTTTCAATCCCATCTAAGAGCTATTAACAATTTAGTTTTTTTTTCAACCTTAGACTTATTTCTACTTAACAATTTTTTAAAGAATGAAAATCAAGTGTGTGTTTTTTGAAAAAAAATTCCTAGACTTTCAACTTACATCTTCAACATAAAAAAACTTAAATTCAAAGTCTGTAGTGCAAAAAATTTCCACAAATGGCAGTCAAAGTCATTTGAAATTGCAGGTCCGTGTTCAAAAAACTTTTCTTTTTCAACTTTGAATGCTAGTATCTTCCAATCTACACGGTCAAACTTCATGAAATTTTTACCACATGATCTTTTACAAGTGAAGTAGAAGATCCTATGGTTAGATTCTAAAAAAATGTTTTTTTTTGTGTTCTTGGGTGAATGCAGCCAAAATGGCAGTTTTGAGTGATTTTTGACAGAAAATTGGCCTTGGGACTTTAGGGGTTAAACAAGGGACGATTTGGGGTGCACCCACCTTATATAGTGTCAACATTGAATGGTGGATGAATGATAAACAAAATACTCAAATGCTTCAATCTTTGGAATTTGTAGGTACAGTTGCATTACTAGTTAATTCATTTGCCAAATTACGACAACTTTCATTTGAATCATTTCACTTTGATGACTTGCTGAAACCCACATTCTTGCTCCTCATGTGACTAGGCCAGGGAGAATTGACCCCTCCTTTCCTTCCTTACCTTATTTAGATAGGGAGAAAACTGTCAAAAAAAAATGAAGAATTCCCTTATTTTGTAGTTGGTCAATTTTGTATTTCTGGACCACTCCATACTACCATATGTGCAGGTCAATTTCGGAAATAAGTCAGGAAAATTTGGATTACGTCTGAAATTTTAAAAATTGTACAATTGTATTTCTGAAAAATAATCTGAAAAAATTTCATTGTTGCAAATTTTGAATATCCAAAAAATTATTCATGAGAAAATTTAGAAAAAGGAACAATGATTTAGGTATGAATAGAAAAAAATCAATCCAAAATTAGGAGTGTCTACAAATAGTAAATACGTTTTGAGAAATAAAAAATCTAGAAAATTATGGAAACCTTCCTAACTCTATTTCTACACACAGGTAAATTTCCCCGCTGACGAAACCCGCCTTGCAGACATGCGTAATTCCTTAAGTGATCGGAAATAGGTTGCCTCCCCTATGCCGCATACAACTCGTCTGCGTTTTCTTCACCCATGCCTCCTCTGCCTTCCCCGGTCAGTTTGTGAAATGTTAAAAACCGGGGCCCCTGAGTTCTCTCTGGCCATGTGCCCACGTCAGTAACAGCAAAGTCTTAAGTTGCAGACGTTTCAACCACTCACTCACTCACTCACTCACTCAAGGTGACGGATGCCGCTGCACATGCTCCCAAACTACTATCAAAACGACGTACCAAGTGCTGCTCGCTGGAATTCAACACAATTAAATTCATTAGGTGAGGTCGTTCGTGAGGTTTGCAAAGACTCGGTCAAGGAAGTTGGATTGGGATGGTTACAGTATTAAACCTTAAAGGACAAGCTGGTGACTGTGGAAATCATCCCTTAGTTTTGGCATTGCCTGTATAAATAGTTGGTTTAGAAAAATCCAAAAGCACTCATTGGAAGTCAAACTAGTGTAGAAGACTTCCCCCCTTTTCATGCAAAATCCCGAGGATGAATAGTTGTACTTCTGTCCTACCAACGTAGAAGGATTCTTTGTCATTTATCAACCAAAAAATGGTTGCGATGTTGTTTATGGGTTAACTTAACCCCTAAAGGCCCACAGTCCCCTTATGGGACACTTGGGATTTCAGGCAGGCTCGTGTGACTTGAAATTTTGGCTTGATTTTTTGAAACTTTTTTTGAAGATAGGTAATCACATTAGCTTTCTGAAAGTATAACTTTTTTCAATTGGTGCTCGGGAGCAAAAGTTTTTGTTACCCAAAGTCAAAAAGCAACTCGCCGGGCAGGATTTTTTTTTTGTAAAATATTGTATTTAAAATTTAAAAAAAATCTTCTCAAAGATAATGTTTTTGTTAACATTTGAAGCTTTGATTCATTCTATTTGGACTCAAAATGAGAAAGTTATAGACAATCTTGTTTTTTGGGCAATCTAAGCATCTTCTTCAAAAAACAACTTATAGAATTCATTTTTGAATGCAATTTTCACATTTAAAAAAAAATAAAAATTGGTAAAGGTTAAGTTTGTTTGCAAGAACAATCCCAACATTGGAATTATGGTGTTTTAATTCCCCCTAAGAGCTATTAACAATTTAGTGCTTCATTCAATTTTGGACCTACTTCTACTTAACAATTTTTTTATATGTGAAAATCAAGTTTTGACATTCTAAATTTTTTTTCCCTAACTTTCAACTCACATGTTCAACATAAAAATATTCAAACCAATGGTTTGTACTGCAAAAATATCTACAAATGGCCGTCAAAGTCATCTGAAATTTCAGGCCATAGTTCAAAAAAACTTCTTTTTCCAACTTCAAATGCTAATATCTTCCAATCCGTACAGTCAAACTTCATGAAATTTTTACAACATGATCTAAGACAAGTGATATACAAGATCTTATGGTTAGATTCTAAAATTAAAAAAATTTGGTTTCTTGAGTAATTGCAGCAGAAATGGTAGTTTTCAGGAGTTTCGGAGCCAGAAAATACCTTGGGCCTTTAGGGATGAAGGCTGGCTTGGGTCTTTAGAATTTGATTGTGTTGAGCTCACACTAAAGTATACGACCTATTTCAAACAAAGGGCCTGATTTGTGTAAGAGAGTCTGACCTACTTTCATACCAATGAGGAGAATATGATGTCAATCAGGGCCTTCATTATTGTGTGACAATTAACACATTGACACCTAATGAAGTTGCTAAGACCAATTTTTGGTTATGTGCTATCAAGAACAAGTTGGACTGTAATCTATACTTCCTTAATTTGAACGAATTCCCAACTTGCTAGAAAATTAGCAAACAACAATGCAAATCTTCATTATTTCTATTCCTTGATTTGAGAAAATTATCCCCCCACCATTGCTCAATTTGGACATATGCTGAAACGCATAACGTTGTCGAAATAGGTTGGGAATAGGCCATAAGGAAACTGCACCTTGAATCGCACAGTTAAGCACTTCAGCATGGTTTTCACTATTATATTGAAAAATAAATTGTGGGGTCCCATTGGTAGTCAAAACAGGATTGTAGATTCTCTTAGAATGAATTTTTTGGACACCATGTGAATAAACTATGAATTTTCAAAGTGCTGAAAATAGGTGCACCTAAAAGCGATCATAGAGTCATATGAATAGTGAGAGTACATTTTAGGCAAGAATATCCGCTGTGCGCTTTTAAGGATTGTGCGATTTTAGGTGTAGTTACCTTATACCTTAGTCAGATTGGCCGGAGTGGAGATGATAGCCCGAGAGTGGGAATTGGCCTCCATCTGTCTGCGGTTGTTGAATGTGAAGCTCATGAGCTCATGAGTGATGCATGCTTGCTAGCTTGCTCGAGGTTGGCCTGACATGTTCCATGTTCCACGAAAACTGACCTTTGAATCACTTGAAAAGCCTGGCTTGCTTTTCAGGCAAGTGAGGTGGTGTACACTCAGATAGCAAAAAGGTAACATAATAGAAAAAAGGAGTGGTTTAGTGGGAGGCCCTCACACGATGGGAAGCCCGAGTGTGAGGGGCTCCCGCTGTGTTAAGTACTCGGGTAGTCGGGTGCCTGGCGCTGGTTACAGTGTTAGGCACTGGTTATAGTGCTAGGCACTGTCACGGATTTGTTACGCTCTATAATTAGGTTCGTTTTTCAAAGGGATCGAGATCCAGAGTGCTTAACGTAAATCAGAGACAAACCACTAACTTGGTGTGAAAATTATGCGCAAGAGAACCACACAAAATAGTGTAATTAGATTGCCTTATCAATTAGGTTGCCTTAACCCCTAAAGGACCATGAGTGCAGACTTTGAACAATGAATGAACGGAAACACATCCTAAACTCACCAAAATGCGATTTTTCATCCATTAATTTTGTTTGTAGATTCTTATATTAGTTCTTTAACATTTGTACGGTTTAGATTATGAAGATTTTGCTTTGAAAATATTCTATTGGTCAAAAGGTATTGGGAGGTCTAGCCTCAAAAATGAACTTTTTCAGTCTCGTTTTCAGTTCAAAAAATGACCCTTCAAAAATGACTTGAATCAAAAAATCAAATAAAAATCTTCAAAAATCACTATAATTAGAACTCAATATTTTGAACTTATAAGAATTTTTTTTTAAAAAAATAATAAATATTCAGCCTACAATTGATTTTTGAAGAAATTTCCAATTTCTGACTTCAAATTTTACTGAAAAATATTGGTATGTATTTTTGTTGATCTAACCATACGGATGTGATCTATAAATAGCATTTTACAACTATTGTTTGAGAGCCATCATCAAAATATTCTTTTAAATTGTATTTTATAATAGATCTTCACAATATTGGAAATCTGGACACCCCTCCAGTCCTTTAGGGGTTAAATTACCTCATATTACATCATGGATCAATGCTTGTCCACATGGATACGCATGCAACTTGATGAACCAAGCCTTGAACTGGTGTACCAATCTATGCCATATCCATGGCTCTGGATGGAATGCATCATTGTACAGTAGCAATGAATATGTATATAGGGTGGATTGTCCAGAAATTAGTGTGGGGCAGCCTAATTTCACTATTTTGTGCAGTGAAGTTCACCATCATTGTTTAACTTAATTGGGCATACTGTACAGTACAGTAGTTCTCAATTGAAGACGTGTTTTACATGAGTGTGAAACTATGCAGAAGATTACACTCATTGAGTTAGACTTCAGTTAGACGTATGAGTGTACTGTACACTGTACTGTACTGTGTATTGATTGATATACCCAAAAGATAACCTCTCTGACTACCCCTTTATTAGTTTGAGAATTTGCCTTTTACAATATTCGGAAGAATTTCACCACAATTATATTGTAAGGCAAGTGAGTCTGTGGTGGCACTCCAAGAGCTGTCAGTTGGAAACTTTGTATGGGGGGAGCTGACTGAGAAAATGAGTTTTGGGTCCAATAAAAGAAAAAAAAACACATTTAAGGTAGAACCACCTATTCCCAACCAGTGAACCTGCATACCCAACCTACAGGTGTAGTTGTTTCCAACCACATTTTCTAAAGCTTGGAATGTGATTTTTTAAACTTGTCAAGGTTGGAACTAATTAGTTCATGACACATGTCCCAAAACAGTGAGAAAGAAAGTAGGAATCAATGAATAAAAACTTAGTTCTTGATTGATCGGAATTGGAAGAGTGGCTATACATTGGCCATGGGTTCGGAGCACTTTTTGCCTCCCAAAATTCATACTAACTTCAGTTCAAGCGATAAAATTTTCAATTTTTTTTCACAATCCTCGTCATGTACATCTGAAAATATTTGCTCTGCTCTACAGTACTCCACATCATGCTGTAATTGCTTAAGTTATCGGTTATGGGTGGTTCTACCTTAAATATTCTTGAATGAAAAAAAGCCAAAGTCATCAATTGTTCTTACAACTGAACTGAAGATCTACTAGCTCACCTGTTGCAGGTCAGTTGGTTTATGTGGCACTAACATAGGCCTTCAGTGGACAAAGTACTCCAGTGTTTGAATGAATGAATGTGTGTGCATTTCCTTGGCTGCTGCAAATACTGTAGAATAAGTAGCAATTTTTCAGAAGCGGAATTACTTGAACATAATTCTCATTATGATCTGCTGACCCTTCTGGCTGGATTGGTTTGTCATTGGCATCTTGCATCAGATAAGGTGCATTACATTCAGTAGCCTTCAAAGAGGCTGCATTTCCCTACCTGGAGTCCTCTTCCACAAAACTCATCCTCAAATAATTAATGTAAGCTTTAGGTATCAAGATAGTGGCAGTACATTATATTTTGCTTCTTTTTCTTTGTTAATTTTCGGACCAAACATACAAATCTACAAAAATTTGTAGGAAAAGATGTTGGCAAAGAATCCAATGAATAATGCATTACAATCATTTGTCATCAGTAACATGTTTTGTGTTTTCAAGTGAAAAGACAACTCTCTATATACACGTGGGGTGGTAGGAGGTACAACAACCCATGTGGGATAAACAAATTCGAATTTGTAGTTTCTCAAGCACTCATAGTTAAGTCATAAACAAAGAATTGTGTTAAAAGTAGAATTTCAGACCTCATTTAGGCATAGTAAAATAACTTTTCTCAAAAATCTTTGGACTAAGAAAAGTTGGTAAATAAAGACAAGTTTCACCTCCAAAAATCCTTTTAAAATTTTGAATCTCCAATCAAAAGTTATGGACAAATTTGAGAGAGGGGTTGGAAAAATGTCCAAGAAAATGTCCATTCCAACCCCTCTCTCAAATTTGTCCATAACTTTAGATTGGAGATTCAAAATTCCAAAAGGATTTTTGGAGGTGAAACCTGTCTTCATTTACCAACTTTTCTTAGTTCAAAGATTTTTGAGAAAAGTTATTTTACTATGCCTAAATGAGGTCTGAAATTCTACTTTTAACACAATTCTTTGTTTGTGACTTAACTATGAGTGCTTGAGAAACTACAAATTCGAATTTGTTTATCACACATGGTTTGTTCTACCTCCTACCACCCCATGTGTATATATAGAGTTGTCTTTTCACTTGTAAACACAAAACATGAATGACAATCACATCAAAGTGATGTAAATCAAACATTGAGATAATTGATCTCTATAAATTGATTGCCATTTTGAATAAGTTTGCTATTTGTTTACAGCTTTAATTCAAAGTACTTAATTTGTTGTTAACCCCAATGTGCAGCTGCAACCTTGTAATTGACTGAGGCCCTTGTTGTGTTCTAACAAGTTCCGCCAAGTGTCCTTGTAGTTAACAATTTGGTGTGGAATATACCACACCATTTCATCCCTCGGATGAAATGATGTGGTATATTCCACATCATTCCGTCCGGGGAAGGCAGTTGCAGTGACTGCTCCTGAATGTTATGTGGGCATCCAAACCGACACTAGGCTTTTTGATATTGTGCCTAGTTAACTCTTAAGCTAGGAGTACTGCAAACAATTAAAGTTAAGCATTTCAGCCCTTAGGATATGATATGAGGAATTCCTTGAGAAATTGAGCTCCATATGTGCAAAAATAAAGATGAGGAAGAATGCAAAGAAATGATTATTTTTTTCTCTCAAGGAATGTAGGCTACTCTCTTCTGTGTAAGAAGAGATGACTTGTGATTAATTATGGCGTGTGCCCTTGTGCAGTTGTGGCGCATTATAGGCTACAAGACTCTCAATATTGCAACCAACCCTTGGTGGATTTTGCAACCAACCCTTGGTGGATTTTGCAACCAGCCTTTGGTCAAAAATAGTAAAGTCTATATGACCAATATGGATTGAAGAGGATCTTCACTGAAAAAATTCATAATAATTATGTTTTGAGAAATAAAAGTCTGAAAAATTATGGAAACCTCCCAAGTTCTATTTTTGCACACGGGAAAATTCCCCCATTGAAGAAACCAACCCTAAAGATACATGTAACTGCTTAAGTGGTTAGAAATGGGTTGCTTCCCTTAGAAGGAAGGTAAATATTATTGGTATTGCTACCTTATTATTAGACTGATCAAATTTTCATATTTCTTTATTGACAAAGGAAGGGAGGTTCTACACCCAAAGAATGTGACATGATTTCGATACCATATGCAAAACTTATGAAGGGTCAAAGTTTTTTTTGGTAGATGTTCTGAAACCCATTTCTTCCATGCAGATACATATTGATTTCGGAGATGTATATAGAGTAGTGATGGCAGTTTTGGGATCAGTGGCACATTTGTGGGTGCCCATCCTAAATTTCTAAATTGGCGTTTGCTTATATGACATCAAAAATCCAATTAGGTACCCTTCTATATCTAGTTGGGTATCCTTGTAAATATAGTTGAATTCCATACCCTTTTTTTGTAAACTTTGATGCAATTTATTGACAGAGGATAATTGTTTTCTGATCTATTTTACAATATGAAGTTTAGGGTTCCTAAGTAGCACTACATTCATTCAAGTCAAAGGTCTAAAAATCAATTAACCCCTAAGAGCCCAAGGCCTTTTCTACCTCAAAAAACACCCAAAACTGTCATTTCTAGAGCATTCATCAAAAAAGTTTGAAAAAATGATTTTTCGGGAATGTAACCATAGGATTTTGTAGTTAACTTGTGTGAGAATATGTGGTAAAAATTTTGTGAGGTTTGACCATACAAATTGCAAGATATTTGCATTCAAAGTCTTTTTTTTTTTTTTTTCCACTGTGCCTGAAAATTTCAGATGCCTTTGACCGCCATTTGCTGAATTTTTTTCCACTACAGACCTCCAATTTAAAACTTTTTCTTATGGGGAAACATATTAGGCATGTGCATGCCAATTTTCAAGGCAATCCAAGACAATCCCAAAATTCAAAAAAATTAAAATTTGCCACTATGTCCCATGAAATGACAATACACTAGGCCATTTTCAAATAATTTTTTCCATCACACATTTTTTGATCTAGAAAATTTGAATGGTGGATTGAAAGATGCACTTGTACTTCAGAAGTAGGAAAAAAAAATTGGAAAAATGTCAAAATTTCTAACATCTACAAGCTCCTAAAGCCTAATGTGACCTCCCAATAGGCAAAACAATAGCCTCTCTTGCCACCTCTGCTGCCCCCTGGGAGTCAAAGGTAGGGGCAACAAATTCCTAAACTGAAATTTTTATTCAATCCATCACAACTTTTGGAGGGTAAGTCGAAATTTAATGAAATTTATCTTCCCGCAAAGTTAATGAGATTTCCTATCTCCCAAAAAAGTTTCAAAAAATCATGTGAAAATTTGAGGTCACATGAGCTTGCCCGAAGTACCAAATGACCCCCACAGGGACACTTGGGCTTTTAGGGGTTAATATGTGGTCAATATGGCATAATGCAGTTGCAATTCATTCATAGAGAGCCAGGATTGACCCAAGCATTGACCCAAACTTGCAACTGTTGCCAATGAGCTGCTGAAGAAACTCCATTCTATAGATTTTATGCATGTCTCGATGTGCCCTAGAAGTGTGGGATTATGCCTAATCTATACTTTATCACCTTAGAGGGGTGCAACCTATCATTGGTCCCTATGATAGATTAGATTTTTTTCCATTGCATATTTGGCTCTTTGATTCCAAGATGATTCCAAGATTTTAACCCCTAAAGGTTTTTGACTATGTTTTCACCAAAACCGCTCCAAAACTGCCATTTCTAATACAAGTATCAAATTTTAGAAAAAAAAACATTTTTGAATACATGCAACCGTAGGATCTTGTATTACACTAGTTTAAAAAGATGGGGAAAAAATTTCAGAATTTCCCACCATGTAGATTGCAAGATAAAAGCGTTTGAATTGACAAAAATCCTTTTTTAATCACTGCAAAAATCCGGGCAGCTGCCCTTCACAAGGTCACATTTGTATGAAAAATGTCCAGAATGGTGGTTACTCTTTGAATTCATTCTTCAAGGCAAGTTGGCTATATGCTTGAAAATTTTCAGATCATTTGGAATTGTACAACATATAGGAAAAAAATAGTAAGTAGGAAGAGGTAGAGAATGACTCAAAATACTAAATTGTTAAGAATTTAATTATGGAATTGAAAAATGCCAATCCCAACGGTTGTAATATTTTAATAAACAATATATATCCTATGATTTTTTTTCATTGGAAAATATTGAAAATTGAGGTAGGTAAAGGACTTCAAAGTTTATTTTAGAGTAGAGATTCCATAACTACCCTCAAACTAAAATTCCTCATAACTTTTGACTCATTAATCCAAATGGAATGATTCAAAGCTTTCCAAGTATATATAAATCTATAAAACCAATTTCAAATTTTAATTTTTCAAAAAAGTATTTTTTAAAGAAATTTTTTCAGCTGCCCGGGCTGCCTGCCGAACACAAAAAATTACATATCATGCAATAACTTTTTACCCTTAAAGTCAAAAGTTATGAAAATTGTTGGGCCTTGAAGCTACTCCTTGGGCACATCTTGTGTGAAAATTTCAAAGAAAAAAATTAAATTTTCCATTCGTAGTGAGCTGTCCAAAATTGCTATGTTGCCAAAAAATGGTGTTTGGTCCTTTAGGGGTTAAAATCATTTGGTCTTTGCTTCGATGCTCTTCACTATGGATCATTTGGATCTCCCGGAATAGCAAGGTTTTTGCACTAAATCGTTGGCCATTGGACTTCACACATACAACAATTTGGAATGCTCTCCTTGACTCAAGTTGTACTGCCCAATTGAAGGTTCAACTTAGGGCTTGCCAACAACCACAAGTTGCGGCAAATATCTGGGCCAAATTTGACCGCATTTGGCTTAAATCCCCGGTTCTGGCTAGGAAGAATGGTGCTTGCATTAGTTGGAACAAGAGGGGTCCCCCTCTTGCCTTTTCTCTTAGCTCACTTCTCTTTTGCTTTTCCTTTTCTGTTTTGCTCTTATCTCTTCATGGACCAGCCTTTGTAGCTTGGCTGTTTTATATTCTGGTGTTTTTTTAATGCAATTGTTTGCTCTATTTGTTAAGAAAATAAAAAATACTTAAATTCTAATATCTACAAATCTAAAAATGCAAGAAGTTTAGTCCCACTCGGACATGTCAAAGTTCAATGATTATCTGGAGTGCAGATATCAATACATATGTACCACCATACAAACAAAATTTACTGCCATACTCGAATATGGCCAACTGGTTTTATTATGAGCAAAGTATGTCATTTTAGTTCATGAGTGAATGGCTCCCTACGACGTACTTTTATTACGAGCTGCACCATTGTACACTCAGGAGCTATGGTCAAAATCATATACAATGATAGAAAACCTGATACGTAAAGATCTTCATGGATATTAGTACAAAATTGTTGGCAACTTTTTATTAAATACCCTTGTACATGAAGGTCACATTTGGCATATATGAATTAATTCATTTTTGTAAAAAAGTGTCACATGTCATCTTGTGAATGGTGAGAGGTGACGTGAATTCTTGAAAATTTGACATGGAAATACAATTTCAGCACCTAAATATTGAATTAGACCTTCTTGTACGATCATTGCCCTAGTTATTAGGTAGAATAGAACGTGAATCTAAGAAGAAGATGACAAAAAGTCTTATATTGTCCTTTATTTCGAGGACAATGAATATATGTGGATATCCTCTTTTTGTCACTTTTTTATTTTTTTAGACAATAATGAAATTTTTCTTTCTATCTAAGCTTAAGATGCTTTTGTTGAAGTCATAATTATCTTTTTAGTATTTTTTCCCATTGTTTTGATTAACTTTTGCCATTTTCTCTCACTGAAAGATAATCTAAGAAAATTCTCACTACATTTTGATTTTCATCCAATGGTCCAAATCCAATGTAAGAATAAATTGTTGCTACCGTAGGTGTAGGGCAGCTTCGCCTAAAAATAATTTGAAAAAATTATGGCGAAATATTTCGGAAATTATGTTGAACAATTGGCGAAAAATAATAAAATTAAATGAAAGAAATGGCAAAATATTTAGAAATTACATGAGCAAAAAATTAAATAAATTTAGACTTCAAAGTGCATACAAAGTCTATGTGCCATTTACCATCAAGAACTTTTTTGATGACACTGATGTGAAAGAATTACCTCAATGGTAGTCTATAAGAATGAAGGGTGGAGAAGTTATTTTTATAATGAAATCCATTGTCTATTATGAATCCTCAAAAGATATGGGACAAATTGAAGATGAGTGTTTGACTACTCATTGTCAAAATGCAAGAATTGTGTTCAATGTAGAACATCAAACCCCATTTAGGCATAGTAGAATATTTTTTTTCAAAAATCTTTGAACTAATAAAAGTTGCTAAATCAAGATAATTTTGATCTCCAAAAATCCTTTTGTAATTTTGAGCCTCCAGTCAAAAGTTATTGGCAAATTCAGAGAGGGTGTTTGAAAATGTCAAAGAAAATGCCCTTATCAACCCCTCCATGAATTTTGTCCATAACTTTTGATTGGAGGTTTGAAATTTCAAACGGATTTTTGGAGATGAAATTAGGCTTTATTTTTCACATTAAATTAGTTCAAAATTTTTTGAAAAAATTTATTCTACTATGCCAAATGAAGTCTGAAATTCCACTTTGAACATAATTCCTACTTTTCACTTGACTATGAGTGGTTGAGCTCTTACTAATCCTAATTACATATCCCACATGGGTTGCTATACCTCCTACCATCCTACTTGTATAAAGAACTTATATTCTCAATTCCTTACACACTGTAAGTGACTTTAGAAGTTGTGCAAGAGATTCATGCATGAGGGCAAGAATTGTGTTAGGGTAGAAAAACCTAGGTTAAAAGCTGGATGAAAGGCAAAATTACAATTATTTAATTATCCAAAAAGTTGAATTTCTAAAAACTTCTTTTTGAGATGGCAAACATTAAATTTTCAAATTAATTAATTATTCGCCTTGGCAGTGGGCGAAGCTGCCCTACACCTACGGTACACGTCTAATCTGTTCTTGATAACAAATTCCAACCTACTTTCTTGACAATGAAATAATATGTTCTCATAAAGCACGTCAGAGATTTTGACTATACATGGAGAGGTCTCACCACTAATGAATTTGTCATGCAATTTTATCCTATAAATATAAAAATAGTTTTGCAGCTTAATATGAGAATTAAGTTCTAGAGCCTCTTTATTGACATCTCAGTCACAACTTAAACTGAATTTACTTATATAGTTACATACAAAGGACTTGGTGCCAGATAAAATGATGGCTATTCTATCAGTAAAATATATCTTTCTATATGCTATTAAGAGAAGTTCTTGCAAGAAACATTAAAAAAATTCTATGGTAAAAGGTGAATTTTGGCTACAAATATTCTTTAATACATCCAATGAACCAAAGATTTATAAGGAACATAGAATTATTCTACACCTCAAATATTTTTCCATATTTTTCATATATAATTCATTTTTTTGTAAAAGGTTCTCAATGAAATTACTATTTCAATAAAGTTTGGATGTTAGTAGTACTATTTTAAACTCAAAAATAGGAATTTGAAGCTAATTTTTTGGATAGATATTCATCTGTCAATGGATAATCTAGAACCACCAAATGATCAAACATTGAGGCAATGCACTACTTTTGAATAAATATATACCTATTGTCTAAGATTTTCGATAAACATGTTAAATTTTGGAATACTAGCAATTTTGGATTTTTCTTCACTAAACAAGCATATAGATAATATAAATAACATTGGGGAGACCTCATTTATCCTCTAATGTCACAAGGTGTTACACACAAACTTCACTAATAGGAAGAAGTTAGACAAGCTTGAAAAAGATTCAACCCAACTTATTCTTACAACAAGTACATTTTCATTCACTTTTATGTGCAATGTAAACTATTGATGGAAAATGTCCCATCCGTTTCCCAGACAAATTTTGCATTGCAATTAGGGTCCCTTGCTCGATTACACAATTTGCTCACATAATCAAGCATTAAACATTCCCTAAAAGAGCGAAAAAACTTGGAGGGAATGAAAAAAGTCACAAACTACAAAACGTGGGGCCAACTTGGCTACTAACATTAGATAATTTTCTTTTCAGTGAGAAGCACCACAGGTCCGGATCTCCAGAATGAAAAACGACACGGCTCGCTCTATTGAGACGAGTGTTAGCACAGCGTTCCAGAACTCGAAACAGTCCTACACATTTTGCACACCTGCTGTGCTACAGTTGACATTCAGTTCCTTGCTTTCATTTTCATGAAGAGACTTGGCAGGCTTTTCAAGTGCTCAACAAGCAGAGCCCCAGCGCCCAAGAGTAGCGCTTTCGTACACAGAATTTCCATGGCTGTTGTCTTCAAGTGGATGAGCATTCTGCAGAAGGCTGAATTGCATATTTTTCCTTCGAGGATGAATTAAGTGCTACCAGGCAAGGTTTCAGCTAAGCAATAATTTCTACTCCCGAAGCCTCACTTGATCATCAGCCCTACATTCATGTGCAATGAGTTGCCCTCATTGATCAAGAAGTTTGGCATCCTGAACCGCAATGCAGCCCCATATGCTGTATACTTCACAGAAAGGTTCAACTAGAAACGGAACTTCAAAACTTGCACTAGAGTAACGGTTGGCAGAATACCTTCACTCACACCAGGAGTGATGAAATGCATGCTGGAGCATATCAAGCCTCCATGTGCAGTTGAAACCGACGTAAACCAAGCCGTGTGATTTCCCTGGGGTTTCATATGTATGACTAGTACGTCATTTCCTCTCATGGCTCTACGACTGTAAGAAAGCTGAGACTTCGCCTTACACCATTGTGCATAATTGCCTGAAGCCATTCAATGGAGTGGCCAACTCTACCAGTAATGACAGGCTGCACGACAGTGGAATGCATGCGCCGAAAACTTGGTCGATTGTACCTTGTGTGGAATGCACTGTTGTTAATCCGAGCACGACAGGGAACAGAAAATGTGTAGGAGTCAAAGAATTTGCCAGGTTTTGTGCCGTAGAATCCCAGTTGTGGTTGGGTGTTTCTAGGTTTCCGGGTACCTGCACTTGGGGCTCGATGCCCATAAAACCTCGGAGGCATTCGACTATCTACAGTATATGCCCAGCAATCTGTGACCGTTACCACAACAAGGCTGGGGTGATGGAAGAGTACTTCTCAACCGGGGAGGACTGCTCCTGCACCACTGCAGCGTGGAAGCTCTTGGCAGCTTCACGCTTCTGACCGTCGGCCTTGTGCAACATTCCCATGTGGTACCAGGCCTCCGCGTGAGAGGGCTCGGCCGCGAGCGCTTCCGCTAGGTAGCTTTTGGCCATGGGGATGGCCGATGAGCCATTCATTCTCCACAGAAGAGCACCCAGCTTGACCTTGCTGTCGACGTAGGTCGCGTCTAATGCAATGGCATTGTTGTAACACACCATGGCCTCTTGGAGGTGACCCCGCTCTTCGTGTAGCAATCCTGCAACCCAAACAAACATGTATCCACAAGAATACCCATTATTGACCTTGCCTCAATGTGAACACCTAAATATGAGCATGAATGAGGAAGGAAGACATGATAAATCATTTGTAGGAGAATCAATTGAAAGAAAATCATTGAATAGGTGTTATTGTGTGAATCCATCATTTTGTGTGTTCATTGTATTCTTTTCAACATGTGTTGTGCTTGATTTATGGTAAACCTTACTCTCGAATTATTGTTACATTTACTTAAATGAAGTTTGGAAGTGAATATCTTTCCGTTTATTATCAAATTCTCTTCAACTTCCACTTCAACTTGAGTAAGGATGATCTCACCCTTGTTGTGCCAGGTGGCGACCGAGAAAGAGTCCAACAATCGAGCTTTCTCAAGGCAAGTTTCCGCGTCTTGCCACTGCTTCAGCTGTGTGTACACTCGGGCTAAATCATGCCACACCTCGGCTTCCTCCACACTGAAATGTCCCACCTGCAATGCCATTCTCAATGCCATTCATACCCTCATTGTTTTCCATTTCAACGGATGCGGCAGCAACCACATATTGGATAATTACGAAGAGCACGGCAATATCTCATACTTTGTCCTTTTGAAAACCATACAAACATTAACAACAGTCTTAGAGGACATAATATTGTCTAGTTGTGGTATTCCATCAAGAATAATATCCTTTTCGTTAGATCAAAGAGCTTCAATTGAATAGGATTATGAATGATCTTTCTATGAGTGCTCAATGAGACAAGTGACACAGGCGCTTTGAAACTCTTGACGGACTCTTCAAGCTCATTCATTTCAAACCTAGTAGAAAGAGTGGAAAGAGAAACAAAAGATATCACTCTAGTGATGGTTAGTCTATTTTTGGCCAAAATTTGGCACCTCAATCTATCGGATTCTAGCCTATACTGCAGACACATCCCTCCTTCCAATATTCCCGAGTGTTATGGTGACAAGGAAGGACTTGAGGCTGCCACAAAATACACTAAATACTAGAGCTAGCTACCCATTTGATAGATATAAGGTAATCACACTTAAATGTGACCCTTTTCTAGAACCAAATCCTAAACATTCTTGCCTAAAATGTAGTGATGTACTCCTACTGTACAAGAGGGCCTAGGGGCGGTTTTAGATTCACCTAATTTTTCCAACACTTTGAAAATTTATAGTTTATTCATCCAAAAATCAAGATTCCTCTCTTGGCTTCCAACAAGATCCAAACAAAAATTCATCAATTTAATATTAATAAGAACAAAGTTCAATTGCTTATTTGGACGCGTTTAGAGGTTGTTATCTTACTTAATGTTCTTGTGGAAAAAATTGCATACTAGAGATACCCATTTCAATAGACATTACCTTATGGTGACCCAAAATATGCAACATGCATGTAATTTTATCTATAAAGAACAAAACCAAAAAATTTCACTAGACAGCAAAGAAATGGTGGATACGCAAATGAGGGACTTTTAAGTTTGACTACATGGTCATTGTCTTTGTCTTTTAGAGATTAACCAAGGACCCTTGCCTTAACCCCTTAGCACCTAAATCTTTTCTTAACTTTTTGCATATTTTTGTTTATATCTTTATAAATACATATTCTTTATCTCAATTTCATCAAATTCATCAAATTCATCAGACATACAAAAAATACTTTTAAAAAAAGTCAACCATTAGTTGGGATGAACGAGAAGTCTTGTGATGAAAAAGAAAATTTGGATGTCAGAGCACTAAGCTTAACCCTTAAACGCCAGGCTGGTGGCCATGGAAATCACCCTTTTGCAAAACCGTGGGAACAATTGGCTTAAAAAAATGAAGAAGTATTCATTGGAAGTCAAACTACTGTAAAGGACCTTCCTTTTCACAACAAAATTTGGAGGATGAATAGTTGCATTTCTGTCCTACACAGGAGATTCTCTTGTCATTCATCGGACGCAGAACGTCCGCCTCGACGTTCAAGGGTTAAGGGTTTAACATTCAAGAATGTTATGAAAGAAATTTTGGAAGTATCAGTACCAGCCGGACTCACCTTCCCCGCCGCGCCCCCGCCGAGTTCACGCTCCTTCCGCTCCGCTCGCAACCCCGCCAGCACCAACTGATAACTCCGCACCACCAACAACGGCATCCCCAGCGCCACCTGCACTTTCGCCCGGGTCCGCCACAACAGGCACTTCTGCCCCACCGATACCCCCACCTCCTCCAACGCCACTTCCAACACCCCATCCGCTTCCCCCCACCTCTCCTGCGCACTCAACACCAACGCCAACATTCGCCACCCCTGTACCCGCCCCTGCAACCCCCCCTGCACCCCTCTCCCCAAACACCACTTCGCACACTCCAGGGCCTCTCCCATCCTCTTCATCTCCGCCAACGCCAGCCCCAAATCAAACACGACGGCACAATCCCCTTTATCCAACTCCACCGCTTCCTGTAAAATCTCCACGGCTTCGGGGACCATCTTCGTGTGCAATCTGATGAGGGCTACTCCTTGCAAGTGAAGCGCACGCGCTTCGTAGCCCACGGTGTCTGTGTTCGCCACAGCACGCTTCGCGTAGCCGAGAGACTCCCCACAAAGAGACGGATCCGTGACGCAGAGCTTGGAGGCCAGGAGAAGCGACGGGATGTCGTTCGGGCGTTCTTTGGGAACCAAGGATTTGCGGAGAAGGTTTAAGGCGCGCGTGGGGTGGGACTGGGAGTAGCAAAGCGCGAGGCTGTACCATCTGTCGGGGCGGGGGATGGAGCCTGGTAAGAGGGATTCGTAGTGGTGGGCGAGAGAGAGGAGCTGGGAGTTCGTGGAGAAGGCGAAGGTGAGGTGGTCGAAGACGGTGGGGTCGAAGGAGGAAGGGTCTTTGGTTTGGGTCATGGTGCGGAGGAGGAGCAGCAGGAGGAGGATGGCTTCTTCGGTGGGGGTGAATGCGTTCTCTGTGGGAGATTTTAGGGTTTGGAGGGTTGGTTCTAGGGTCGCGTCTGAGCCGCTGTAGAGAAGTAGGATTGCGAGGGACTTCATGGTGTGGATGAGAGTGGGGGAGGGAAGGCACCAGGAGAAGCGGAGGAGGGCGCGGCGGTAGGCGAGGAGGGCCGAGGTTGTGTGGCCTGTGACGGAGAGAAGATGTGGGAGGAGGGTGACGGATTGGGAGAGCATGTCTGCGAGGCGTGTGTGGCCCCAGTCGGGTGGCAAGCCGGCGGGGATGGCGGACTCCATTGCGTCCAGGACGAGGGTGCACTCGTGGGTGGCATCTGCACAGGGGTGGGGACAGAGCAGGTGTGAGAATTCGGATTCGCAAGCTTCTAATCCTTTTGGAGAACCTTAAACTGACACATTTCAAAGACATTTCAAGAAGAAGGTAGAGGATACCACAACCGTGACCTCAACCATTTGAACCATTCATTCATTTTGGTTGAGAGCAACCAGAAAATCACACATTTTGCATTAAGAAGCAGGAAGAGCAAACTACAACCTTACAATCAGGGAGAGGAAACTATAACCTTATGAACCTCAATGCTTGGAGTCCGTTTTTAACCATTCATCCATTTGGATGGTAGGAGAATCAGAAAATGGCACATTTTGGAATGGGAATCAGGAAGAGCAAACAGCAACCTTATGAACCTGAATGGAAACCATTTTTATAGAGGTGGCAACCAAGCATTGGATACTGATGGGAGCATGGTTAGATCTCATTGTCCTGACCTTCTTTTTAGACTTTTGATTGAAACAAGATTCAATCATTGAGGTTATGTTGGATATGACAAAAATGGCCTGCCATGTCGTTTCTTATGATACGGTTCTACATGTTTTTCATGTTAGGTACCCAGTCCAAAATTACAAAACGGGGGAGTTTAACATTTGCTATGAATAAGCACAGTTACATTTCACAACCTCAAGTATTTCTGAAACATTCTATGCAAAAGTTAACGAGAGTTCAAATGGTAGACGATCTAAAACCAACACGAGTTGCAAATGACTTGAGAGGAAGGAAACTACGAACCTGGAAGCCGGTCAAGATCCTGCAGGCACTTGACTTTGAGGTACAGTGCTTCCAGAAGCAAACTAGCACCATGTAAGAAGGTGCCAAGGACACCGTTTTGACCAGCACTGCCATCTTTGTTTTGCCTTCCTTTCTTAGGCTGCTGGATTTTGAAATCTGCAATAAAAACCCGCAAACTGGACGCAACGGTGTGTGCCCGGATCTCTTCCAAGACTTGAAGGGCTGCTTCGTAGTTGCCCCTCTCGTACTCTAGCCGACCCAGCAATGCTCGTGCTTCCTGTTTCATATGCCACGAAATCAGTCAGAACCAATGCCTCCCTCATTATTTACAGTACAGTACAGCAAAAAATGAGAGGAACAAAAATAGATCAGCTTGTTAACACTGAACATCCGCACAGTCCTATTCGACATTGGCTCAGCTGACTAAACCAAAAAAGGTTTCTTCTGAGATGATTACAGAATGATTCTCAGTTGACATACACGAACTGAATTCCAATTCTGACTGGGGAATCCATGTCCAAAGGAAGGCAAAACAGAGGGCATGCATAATTTCCAAATACTAGCATATAAACAACACGGACTAGCATATAAACAACACGGACTTGAGTGTACCTCATTGTTGAAGGAGAGTGCTTCCCGTAGCGAGACTTCGGCTTCACGAATGCTCCCTTGCAGAAGCTTCGCCTCCCCTTCTCTCAGCTTCACAGAGAGCTCACGAGAACCATGGGCCAGCGATGGACCAGTCTCACTCTCGTCAAACTTGAACTGATTGCTACACTTGCACAGCATGGCTAATTCCCCTGCTTCCACCCTTTCGATGCAAAATAAAAACCACTCGCCCTGGATTATAATGCATCTGTTTTCGCAAGCGCCATAGACAGAGTATGAAACAAACGACTACACTCCCAGACTTACTCCCATTACAATGTCACCATTCTCTGTCTGTTTTCTCCTTCTCTTAAACCTAAACCGCTGCGCTTCCATTGCCATCCAAACGCCGAAGCAGCTGCTGCAAATCGGAGCTTCGAATCAATGCTCAAAGCGAAGCAAATCCAGCTACCAATGGAAATCTCAGCATTGCATTGCCGAAGGGCGAAGGCAACGACTGGAATCTAATGCCAAATACGAACGCCTGCTGCCCTATTTACCAATAACACTACATACACTCTTCTGTCCGAAGTATGGGTTCCGAAATACAGTGCGCACTCTATCTGTCATTGAAGCTTAAGAGTGCGAATATTGTTGTAGGTGAATGCAAAATGTAAATAATCGTCTGATCGAAATAAAGTGTTCCACACTAGGTAGACATAAGAGAGTCACTGCAAACCAGATTTGAAACTGCAATTAATTTCCAGCTCCAATTTCAATCTCTTCAAGCCCCATCCACCCACCCACCCACAAAAGAACCAAAACAGTAATTGCAAAAGATGAGATCTTTCTCACGAGGATCGAGAACTAGAAGACTTCCGGATCCCGAATGCGTGATCCAAGGATCAATCGAGTTGCAGTCATTCGAAACGGGAGCAATGCCGATCACTGCAAGTGTTGATAGCATTCCGTAATGGGGAGCTCATCCGCAAACTTCACTTTCAGAATGGTGAAGAATCCCAGAAGAAAACAAGCAATCGGAACAAGGAATCAAAGATGTATGGCGATGTGACACAAACGGCGAGATGACGCTGGCAAAGTTCTCCGTCTGGCTGCTGCGATGGGCGCATTCAGATGGATGGAAATGTTGGATGAAGTTTCTTGGAGTTTTGGATGAAATTTATGTGCAATGAAGATGGTGGCAGGACAAAATTATTGCCTTTGTCAAGACAGATCCAGTTGTTGTGTCATAATTGTATCAAGTACTTCAACCCTTAATTCAAAGGATATTATTTCATTTATTTGAGACTATGTACAGTAGAAAGAGTACAGAGTGATGCAGCTGTGTACAATTGGTACATCCACAGGCATGGATGAAACATGCAAAATGTGGATGAAATTTTTTCATTTAATTCATCCTGTAGGAGCAATAGCGTCCCAAGATTTGCAGCAATTTTAGCAATTTCATCAGGAAGGGGAAATGTAAAGATGTGTTTGTCATACAAGTGTTCCTTGGGTATTAATCTTGTGTATTTCTCTTGAACAAATTTTCAATCAAAAAATTTATCCTTCCAATTTCCCATAAATGTTCAACTATCCACTGGATGGCTGATGAATGTTTTGAAAAGTGCACTTTGTCTAATTGATATTAAATGAGGAAGCTTTTAAAGATAATCATGTTATATATCAATAGAATGAAGAAATAATGTTGTGCATGAATTAATGATGTAGATATTTGGGAAGAATTATAATTTTTGTTGCAAATTTTTTAAAGTGGTTTTACTATTTTCTGATTTGATAGAATTATTGGAGCATTTCTTATGATTGTCAGTCTATCATTGATTAACTGTTAGAATATGCATTATAGCATACATTATACAATATAAGATCTTAGCTCATTACTTATATACTAGTGACTTAAAAGATGGTAAACCTAAAAATATATGTGTATTAAGGGATGAAATAACTTTGATTAGGAGGTGAAGATAATCCCACTATATCTCAAGCTTCCATTACAATCTAAGTGACTTTATCTCTTTCAATACTAAAATATTCCTCTTCAATATGAATGTCCCCCAACTAAAATAATTTGCAATACATTTGATTCAAGACTTGGCATATGAAGCAAAATTTTGAATAGCTATTAATAAAGAAATTTGAAAGTGCTCTAATTTTGATAAACTTCTCAGATAGTGATTGTTCACATTCTAAGCACTTATTTTTATCTTAAATTTGTAGAATTTGGATTGATAATAGTAGTAGTAGCCCATTTTATTTTTCAAATTTGTTAATATTGTCAAATTTATCCTTTAAATATTGTACAATTAGGGAGATTTTTGATGTGTTTTGCTTGTATACAACCAATTCAACTTCTATTGTCCCAGGGGGCCTTCCATCAAAAATTACCTCTAAATTGTTGACTCTAAAAACTAAGAAAAAATTCTTTAATTTTCAAAGAATTCAACTCTAATTTTGAAATATTTGCAATCAAAGTTCAATTTTTGAAAATGAGCACAATTGTTATTCTCAAGCAAAATGATTTTGGAAAGGTGTATCCCAAAATTTTCACCAACAGAATTTTGCATTTTTGACTAAATGCGATTATAAGCAATTGAAAACATCCACACCAATTTTCATAAGTATTAGTATAAAAGAAGGTAATTTACAAAGCCTTGTCATTAATGGAAGTGATTTAGGAAAAAAAGAATTCCACCTAATTAAACCCCTCAAATATTTGCTCCAACCAATCAATCCTTATCCACTTGCGCTACCCACAAAATATTTTTTCTTAGGTTGAACTCTCATTGGCTAGATCTCTCTTCTAAAACAAAACTAAGTTTACATTCTATGAAGTATTTGAGGTTGAAAAATCACCTAAGATAGCGTTATTTTCCAAAGCAAGAGTTTTTGCGGCTATAAAAAGAAAACTAGTTGGATATATGGATTTCTTTTCAATTTTTATAAAAAATTTAATTCCGGGATCTAGGTAACATGTCAAAGAGGGACAACTAATGAATGAGAAAACTATAGTTGCTTAAACTTTTAAAATTTAAGTTGGTCAAAAAATTGGGGTAACTCCAAAAAAAATTTACTTCTTAAAGCCCAAACTAATATTTATAACTAATCATCCCAAAACCATAGAATGATGTCACCTACTACACTTAGGTCTCTTGGATGTTCCAATTATGGCAAATGTATATGATTATGTGGAATTTTATGACTTTTATATAAACAATATTATCCAATGAAGGCCTAAACATTAGAGGGGATTTTGGGGCCTTGGAGGGTCGTTTCAGGCCTGTTCCCCCATCTAGCCAGATTCAGTGAATGACACTACGGGAGTGTCAGAATCATTTTAAGCATTTTTTTTTTTTTTCAAAAAATGATGTGGCAGTCGCTGTATGGGAATGCAGGAGAAGTGGTAGCCTTCCAAGACCCCAGAATCCCCTCTAATGCCAGCGATTCCAAAACTGGCTAAATTTTATTTGATTTCTACTTAATTCTTTCATGTTCTCAGTGTAAAGTCAAAAAAAATCTTCCAAAAATGAACATTAGGCTAAAAACCCTAAACCCATTCTGAGATCACTGTCCTAACCGTTTCAAATTTTGAACAATAAAGGAATGCAACTACATGTCTCATGCATGAAAGTCTTGTTTTTTTAGCCATACATATTTTCTTCTCAGTTCTCTTGTATTTTTACAATATGGATGATCCAATATAGAGCTCCTCTTTATAAATATTCTATACACCATAGGGAATAGGTATATTTGACTTTAAAAAGTAACTTTCCTAATTCAAAAATGACTTGAATATATAAATTAAAAAGAAAAATTTAACCAAATTTATAATCAATCTATATATCCAAAATTAATCCAAACCAAAATTTTGAACTTATTATGAAAAGAACACATATTCAATCTATAATCAATTTCGGAAAGAACTCTAATTTAGGATTTCTAATTTTAACCCTTAAAGTCCCATTGTCCCCTTGGGGGACAAAATGGATTTTGGGCAGGCTAATATGGCTTCAATACTCATCATTATTTTTTGAAACTTTTTGTGAAGATAGAAAAACACATTAGTTCTATGGGAATATAATTTTTATTTCAATGGGTGCCCGGTAGCAAAAGTTATGGCACAAGAGGTCCATTTTTTAGTGTGGCGGGCAGAAATCTTCTCACACAAAAAGTTTTAAGAAAAATTAAAATTTTTTTTTTCTTATATATTGTATTTTTATCTACATGGGAAGCTTTGATTCATTCCATTTGGATTTGTTATGTGAAAGTTATGGACAATCTTATTTTTCAAGCAATTAGAGCATCTTCTTGAAAAAATAACTTGTAGGACTCATTTTTGAATGCAGTTTTCACAATTTTTCAACAAAAATTGTTTGACAAGGCTGAGTTTGCTTGCTAAAAAAATCTCACCATTGGAATTATAGTATTTTAATCCTAGAGCTATTGATGATTTAGTTTTTCTTTCAATCTTGGACCTACTTCTACTGAATAATTTTCTAAAGAATGAAAATCAAGTGTTATTTTTTTGAATTTTTTTTCTAGAATCTCAACTCAATTTATCAACAAAAAATTAAATTCAAAGTCTATAGTGCAATTTTTTTACAAATGGTGGTCAAAGTCATCTGAAATTACAAGTCAGTGTTCACTGAAATCAAATTTTTCCAACTTTAAACACTCGTATCTTCTAATCTGTATGGTCAAACTTTAATAAATTTTTACTACATGATCTGAGATAAGTTAAATATAGGATCCTACGGTTAGATTCTAAAAAAAAATACTTTTTCTCTTTTCTTATATGAACGCAACAAAAATGGTAGTTTTGAGTCGATTTTAACAGAAAAATGCCTTGGGACTTTAAGCGTTAAGTGTGGTAGTAAGTTCTCATTTGGATAAATCTATTCCCTAAAGTTTGGTGATGGATAAAAACCTATTGCTAAATATTAGAAAGGACAATATTAACCCCTAAAGCCATGTGGCATGATTTTAGGCAATTTTTTTTCTTTTGGACAGGTCCCCATCCTGGTGTAATATTTGTTCGATTATTGTGAAATTTCTACCCAAGGTGCACTTCACTACTAACTTGATGCTTAGAAAGTTTTACAACAATCCAAGTTACAGCCAAAAAGTTGTGTCTCAAAAGGACTTTAATCCCTAAAGGACCAATATGTGTTTTTTGGCAATGAAAAATTTTGGGCAGGTACGTGTGACTGGAGATTTGCATATTTTGGGCTGAAATTTCATAGAAGGCGGGGACGAGGAATATCTTTCGTATGCACCAAATTTCATGACATTTGGAAATACAAGTAAAAAGATATGGCCTAATATATTACTTTTTTTGTAATTGGGCAATCCGGGCAGATCAAAAAAATCACTTTTTTCAAAAATAGAAATATGAAATTGATTTATTAGATTTGGATATACGTGGAAAGCTTTGAATCATTCCATTTTGATCAATGAGTCAAAAGTTATGAAGATTTTAAGTTTGCGGGCAAATATGGATTGTCTACTCTAAAATAAACTTTGAAGTCGTTTATTTCATTCAATTTTTAATATTTTTCAAAAAAAATAAAATTGCAGGATGTAGATTGTTTATTGCAACATTGCATCCATTGGAAATGGAATTTTTCGATTCCATAATCAACTTCTTAACAATTTAGTATTTTGAACCATTCTCTATTTCTTTCTGCTTACTATTTTTTTCCTATATGTTGTACAATTCCAAATTATCTGAAAATTTTCAAGCATGTAGCCAACTTGCTCTGAAGAATGAATCCAAAGAAGCACAACCATTTTAGAATTTTTTTCATAATAATCTGACCTTGTGAAGTGCAGCTGCCTGGTTTTTTGCAGGGCCAAAAAAAAGACTTTTGCCACTTCAAACGCTAATATCTTCCAATCTACACGATGGAAATTTCTGAAATTTTTTCCACACATTCTCAAACCAAAGTACTACAAGATCCTATGGTTACATGTGTCTTAAAAATGATAATTTTCAAAAATTTGGTACTTGTGCTAGAAATGGCAGTTTTGGAGCATTTTTGGTGAGAACATAGTTGAGGAACTTTAGGGGTTAAAAAAATTAAGGGACAGTTTGGATAGCCATGATAGATAGGTCCAATTGGTTTGAAGTTTTTACACTTATTGTCAACAATTTTTTGTATAATTCCAAAAGTTGGAAGGCATATGAACATATGATTTGGACATACAAGCGTTTGAAATAAATTTTGTATCTTCAAGACAATGTCTAAACTTTACATAACCCTATTTGGAATCTTATTTTAATTGCAAACAAGATCCAAAAAAAAGTAAAACAATTCAACTACATGAACCAAATTCAAATTGAAGTATGCATTAGATGACATTTTGGGGGTTTAAAGGGCTATGATTCCCTCATGTTCTCGGACTGTGGGAACTTCACTGCTAGTGGGTTTTTTTTTAATTTAAGAAAATCTGGATTTGGACTCCAGGTGAGAAGTAAGTGGCTGAGGTTAGGCACCCTAGAAAAAAAAATTGGTGCAAAATTTGGCTCCAAGTTAAGAATCAATGTGAGTAATATGGCACCAAATTAAACTAAACCTAAGAAAACTTATCTCTGCCAAACTACAAGTGGACCGCAGAGGTAACTTAAGTGGAAATTAATTTAAGTTAACCCCTAAAAGCCCAAGGGGTTTGGACAAAATACAAATGTGTTATAAAACATAAGTTCTAAAACTTTTTTGAAGTTTGCATCAAAGAAGATAATGTGAAGCATAAAAAGTAGAAAGCATCCATACGATCAAAATTGTAAAATTATTTTTAGATTTTTTTAAAATGAATTTTGAAGATATAACTTCAAAAATTCACCAAAAAATACAATTTCTATTTTTAGCATTTGATTGGTCAAAATTGTGGTTTCTATTGATTTGTGAAAAAATGCATGAGATCTAGTAATGAAAACACCAATACTTTCCCCAAATAGTAAATTTTCCAACACTAGGCAAATCTAAACACTTTGTGCTATTTCTCTTATAGTTTTTGTTTGACCGTAGTGATCTAAGTTTTGAGTATAAATATTGATAGACAACCCAATCTTTTGCAAAAAAATAAAAATAAAAAATAAAAAATTCTTTGCCTGAAGTCGGGCATTGACTATAAAATGGTCGCTTGAGCGCTTAGGGGTTAAGTGAATTTTAGTGCAACATGGGTCCAGTCAGTCGACAGCGTCAGGTTCTCCAATACAAGACGCGTCTTGCAATAGGCTTTTGGAAGTCGTCGGTGAACAACTTCTGTTTTCATACAATTCAGATTCTACCAACCTAGGGTATGATTGAATTTAAGTGACACCCGAATACCGTGGCTAGATTGTTGTGGCCATCGTTCAGGATATCTAAGAGCTTCTATTTCAGGTATCGGTCTCACTTGGGTAGTGATTTTTTTTAGAGCTGGTGTGCATGTGGCTACAATCTCTATTAATCTTACCAACTTGGGTATAATTTACACGACGCCAGATGAAAAGTCGTTGAATTAACCATTTCATAGGTGGCGACAAGGTCCCATACTCCAAGAGTCATTGTGGAGGCAGTGATCGCAAGGGTGTCATCAAAGATCTAGATTTGGCTTTTTAAATATTTTTTATCTCCACATTTTTCCAAAGGCCTGGGGCAGGAGATTATTTTTTGGTGCTTTTAGTCTTTTTATTGTCTAAAAAAAATACTGTTCACTGCAGCAGCTGGCTGACGTGGCACAACGACTGCCACGCCAGAAATTAATATTTAATTGATTTTTAGTATTTTTTTCAAATATAAAATTTTCAAATGTAAAATGTAATTTAATTTTTAATTTTTAATTATTTTATTATTAATTATTAATTGTTTAAATATTTTGACTACATTATTGTTCATTCTTGCAAGGGGAACGAGGCTAAAACGGCCCTTTACACCTCAAAAATGTCATCTAATGTTTACACTTGGTTAGTAAGAGTAAGGTAGGATAACCCATTAACTAGGTCTAAAGACCCATGATGGACTCTTAGGGAATGATCCCATTATAGGTTTTTTTTCATTAAATAAAAATTGGGCTATGATCAACGTCTTTAGTGATAATAATGGAGTGACTACTGACTTCAATAGGAACTTCTAGCATTTTTGTGTAATTTCATTGCAGGAAGTGATTTTCTTAAGCTTCTACATTACAAAATACTAATATTGTTTTAGATAAGTAAGATTCCACCGTTATGGATACACTTTTGTTGGTTTTGAGGTAGTCTAGAGACTATTGTGGGCCATGATGGATAGCAACTTTTTTTTTACTTTCTCAAAAAGTGTTAGACGGCAATCATTAGAAATTTGGTGAAGCATTGTATTTTTACATTCATCCATCTTTTGGATCCAAAAGCACTTTTCAATAATATTCATGCACTTTTTCATCCAAATTTCACGACTTCATCCACATTTTTAATCAAAATAATTTTTTTTTGCAAATAAAGATTACTTTTATTTGGCAAAAAGTAGACATTTATTTTGAAATGGTACAATTTGGCCCCATGGTGCCAAAAAAAAAAGGGCTGATATTGGTTAGCACACTTCAAAAATTCATAACAAATTCACACTTTGTCAAAAAAAATATGAACTCAATTGCTCTCATTGTTTATCACATTTGTCTTTATGTGGGGAAAAAAAAATTCAGCAATGACATGAGGGCAAGCTCCTAATTCTGACTGCACTGGGCTGTTTTACCTTCACAAAATAGTGAAATTAGGTTGCCTTATCAATTAGGTTGCCTTACCTGAGATAAATTATCTCATAGATCAATGCTTAATGCACATGGAGGCGCATGCCACTCTCTAAATCAGGCCTTGAATTGGTACACAAATCTATGCCATACACATGGCTTGAATTGAATGCATCAGTGTGCAAAAACAGTGAATATTTCTATAGTGTGGACTGTCGAGAAATTAGTGTGGGGCAACCTAATTTCACTATTTTGTGTTAGTAATACTGAGACTCCTAGAAATGAATATGGACATCCACCTGGACCACATTCACTGAGAACCTTCACGAGGTTGTTTGCACCTGCACTGATCATTTACATCTCTTCCTTTCTACAGGGTGATAAAACAGAATGCCCCCTTACGCCCTTTCTAGGCATGGTGATACTAAAGAGGTCACCTTCCACTTGATTAAAATCCAGTTACACACCATAAGGTAGGAGTTCCATGCAGCACTCGGGCTCCGTCTAAGAGCATCTGCCTCCTGAAATGTACACAGTTTGTACATTTTTCTTCTTCATTGCTTTAGCAATTTACAATGAGTGTACATTTCAGGAGGTGGACACTTTTAGTGATCATTGTGTTTCAACTTCAAAAATTCATAACTAATTCCATGACGCTTCAAAAAATATAAAACGTCATGGGTTAGATGCCAATTCTATTTTTCTTTCAAAGAAAATTCACTGAAAAATATTTTTCTAGAATTCTAAATTCCCCCAAATCATTTCCAGCTCTTAAAGGGGCGTGCTTTTATGAACCTCTGCTCAGTCTCGCTGCCAATAAGCTAACAATCTCTCAAGCTCCTCTGCCGCCTCAGTGGCCCTATCCCCCTCTTTTGCATGAGGCTTATCACCACTTGTCTCCGCCGGGACTCCGCCACTTGTCGAGCATGACCCCATCCCCTTCTGGCTTCTTATACTCCCCACGTACACCACTAAGATAGCCCCATGTCACGATTCTGATCTTGCTGTCTTATCACATTCCATCTCTCGCATTATCCACACAATAGTTGTGTACCCACCTTAGCTAAGTCGATCGCCATTTCCATTTCCATTACCATTTTGAGCATTTGCATTTCAACAAAGAGCTAGTCGCGTTTCGAGCGAGCAAGTGCAACCATGGCCACCATGTCGACAGCATTCGCCGTGTCCACCAGCCTGGAGCTTTCAAGCAAGGCGGCCTTCAGTGGGAGCAGCAGCAGCAGCAGCTGCAATGTAGTTCGAGGTGCGCCCATGGCGAGAGCTGGAACGCGTGGAGGTAGCATCCGCGCGAGCTCCAAGAATTCAGAGGTAAGTGCGCAGTGTATGATGTGTGGGGGAAGCAATGCGCATGGTGATGGTAACAATGGACTGGGATCGATTCTTTTCGGTTAATTTGGGGCTCTCTGTGGTTATGAATTTGGTTGCCATAGTGCTGCATGTGATTTATTTCTGCCTTGCGATATATTGGTGTTTGGTGGACGCGGTTATGAACTTGGTTGGTACGGAGTATTTGCTGTGATTCTTTTCTGTTTTGATTAAGTGTGGACGTGGTGATGAATTTGGATCCTGTGTTTGCTCAGGAGGCAAGACCCGCAAGGCGAGAGGTGCTCGTGGGCATTCTTGCAGCTGGCGCTGCATTGGGAGTTTCCAGCCAGCGAGCGTTGGCGGATGGCAACCCTATTGGTGATGTGCAGGGCAAAGTTGGTGATGTACAGGGTGCAGTGGACGAAGCTGGCGCTGGTATTAAGAGACGAATTGATGGAATCTTCGGCAAGAACTCGGTACGAGCATGGGAAACGCTGTGCATCACTTAATTCCTCACTTAGAATTTGAGAATGTGGGTGCATGTGGGTTGTTTTGGAAGTAATGGGGATTGGGTGTGTGCTGTAATTCTCCACTTAGGACTTGCCAATGCGTGTGCATGTGGGAGGGTCTGGAATGAATGCGGATTGGGCGTGTGCTGAAATTCTTATCTTAGCATCTTGTAATGCGTGTGCATGTGAGGAATGTCGGAATGAATGCTGATTGTGTGTGTTCTGTAATTCTCCTCACTTAGAATTTGCCAATGCATGTGCACGCGGGCGATTCTTGAACTGACTGGGAATCCTATGTCTTCATGCAGCCTTACCCGCAGCGCAACACGCAGGTGACAGGCAAGGGAGCACTAGAGGACGCGAAAGGTCGCGTCAACAACTTCCTCCAAAAATCGGAGAACCCTCTCACCGCCAACATCGAGAAAGGCAGCAAAGATTCCGTCTCTGCTTTCGGTCCTAACCCCGCGAGCAACCGCGCAGGACAAGAGTTTCTCGGCAAGGACAGCACTCGCGTGGACGAGGCGACTAACCGCGTGAATGCCGGTGCGGAGAAGCTCAAGGGCAAGGCCTTGGAAGTCGTCGGTGACACAAAGGGCGCTGCACAGGACGTTGCGGGCGCGGCCAAGGATGCTGCGCCTGATGCGCCGCAGGCGCCGGGCGCGGACTTGTTCAAAGGATTGGCGAACAAGATTGAGGATGCCAAGAGCAATCTCCCTGATCTGCCTGGACAGTAAATGCAAAAGTTTTTGTTTATGACGTTTGCTTGTGAGGATGAGTGCATTTTGTGTATGTGACTTGGGAGTGTAGAGTAGCACGCGAAGTAATGTGCGAGTGAAGAGCAGGTATCAAACGGGGTGCTGCATGTACAAACCAGGAGGTGATCTTGGCTGACTGAGGTGTGTTTGGATATTGAATGGCAGAGATCGGCTTTTTCCCTTTACTTTTGGTGCAATTCTTGTCAACAGGATGGTTGTGATGTGTTTTTTTGTGTCTGCATGTACGAACTACGAGTTAGTTGGGGAGGATTTGGTTGTGATTGAGTGCATTCTGTGTATGTGGCTTTTGAGTGTTAAATTTGTGAGTGTAGAATAGAAATCGACTTGTGATTTGAATCTGGAAGTGAAGAGCAGGCGTTGTGCACAAACGAGGAGATGATTTTGGACATTGGCAGGCATCGGCTTTTCCCTTTACTTTTGGATGTGAAGAGCAACTTGCTTGGGCAGTAAATGCAGAACGTTGATTTATTACGTTTGGTTGTGATGACGACTGTATTTTGTGTTTGTGGCTTGTGAGTGTAGAATTTGTGAGTGTAGAATAGCTCTTGACTTCTTGTGATGCAAATCTGCAAGTGGAGAGGAAGTATCGAATGGGTGCTGCATGTACTGTTCTGTACAAACTAGGAGGTGATTTTGGGAGAAATGTATTTGGTCATTGAACGGTGAAAATCAGCGTTTTCTCTTTACTTTTGATGTAAATCTTGCAACAAAATGTGATACAGCTTTTGTGTTTGCATGTGTAAACAAGGAATTTATCCTGAGAGGTTTATTTGAAAATTGTATGGCGAAGATCAGCTTTTTCCCTTTCCCTTTTGGTATAAATCTTTCAACAAAATGTGATGGGTTTTTTTGTTGCATGTGCAAATCAAGAATTATTCTCAAGAGATTTATTTGTACATTTGATGGTGAAGATTGGATTTTTCACTTTACTTCTGGTGTAAATCTTTCAACACAATGCTATGCCGTTTGTATCTCACAATTCATAGAATACAGTTTTTTTTCATGAGGATAGCTTGTATGATCACAATGTTCTCCATTGCTGATTGAGAATGTGTAAATCTGTTGGCGTGAATATCGTAAGCTAAATGACCTTTTTATGGATTGTTACATAAAATGTATTCCATCTAAACATGAGAATATAGGATTGGTTTTGGATCCATGAAAAATTGGCACTAACTTTGAAAGTTGTTATATCATTCATATATACACTAAACAAATGTAGAATTAATATAAACATGTTCACTGGTTGCTTTTAGATGTTATCTTAGTGATTGTTGTATTGAGAGTGTTCACAAGTACTAGGATGAACGTTTGTAGCTTGTAAACATTTGTAACAAGTGTAGATTAGCGAATGAATGTGTTCTAATACTACAATTGGGAGATATAGATTTGTATATTCAAAGGCTAGCCACTGCTTTATTTATATTTTTGTATGTCCATAGAATGTAATATGACTTCACGATGTTTTCACAAAAGAATGACAAACCAAGAAATATTGTTCATGAATTTTGGTCAATACATTTAAAAAAAAATAAAAATAGTATTGGTGGTCAAAGCAAAAACATATAGCTTTCCATCGTTATTTCTGGGGGGTCTATTCATGTTCATTAGGGTGTTAATGTAGCTACTATTTGTCCATTGCCTACATGTTTGCAATGACAATCCATCAAGATTGAGAAATAATGAATGTATCTATGACATGTATACAAATCGCACAGTTTTGCTCATTGAATTCATTAAATAAGGTAGTGTACTCTAAAAGCGACCATGATACAAAGGTACATTTTGCTTTCTTAAGGTACCAACAGTGTACATTTCAAGAGGTGGTTGCTTTTAGTCACCATTGCGTTTCAACTTCAAAAATTCATAACTAATTCCACAAAGGTCCAAAAAAATATGAAACGACTTAGGTCATATGCCAATTCCATTACTTCTTCCTACAAAAATTTACTGAAAATTGTTTCAAGGAGTTTAGCTCGCCAAAAAGGTAATCAGCTCTTAAATGGTCGCTTTAAGAGCAGACTACCTTAGTACCCACTTTTCAACCCCTGTAATGGAGTCTCCTTCTAGATATGCCCACAGCACATTCATTTCATTTGAAAAGACTGCATGCTTCCAAGGGTTGATGACGAAGTAAGGAACATGAGAGTTGTTCACGACAGTGGTGAATTCAAAACGAAAAGATTATAAAACATCAAAAAGTGCCGCAATACCTACAGAGGGGCATGATTTCCCCCCGTAATATCTACAACAGAGCTTGATTTTCCTTGAAGCTTTTCAGCACTCAATCAGAACCCTCTCGTCCAAACACTTCTTCTAAGACAGAGGGTTCTGTATTAACAGAATTGACTGCATTTCCAATGAAAGTCCCTGCAGTTGCCAGAGGTGGAGCATCATCCATCTCTTGCTTCACAGATCCAACGTTCTTGCTGGGAGTGGTATTTAACTCACCAGAACTTTGATTCATTCCTCGACTACTGTTACGCGTTGTTGGTCTCTTCCAAGGAGAACGATGCTGGTCCTCCAATTGATCCACATTGGGAGAATCGGATGCATGCTTCTCATTCTGTAGCCCCCGACTGTTGCCCTGTGAAGTGGACGATCTCCTATAGACCTCCGTAATGACAGAAGGCTGTTTTTTCTTTCCCCTGACAAATTCCGTGAATTCAGTATCGATCTCGGGGTTTGACGATCCATCCTTGCGTTTTGGTTTTGGTTTCTGCTTCTGCTTCCGCAGCTTTTTCACTCCCTGAGCCTGCAGGGATCATAATTCAGGGAATTAAAATCATATTCAGGGACTGAAATCACATATTTTAGTGAACTACAAGCTATACTTAACAGAAATCACTTCAGCATAGACCTGAAATATGTCACTAAGCTGTAAACTGATCACATCAAGAGACATGTAAGGTGACTAAGCTAACACTGGTACCGAAAGAACAAGGGTTATTATAAATATAACTGATAAAGATCTAAATTCAATAATTTACTGACCTGAGCCAATCGCCTCCTCTCCTCGAAATATTGTTTCTTTGCACCTTCAACAACGTTGTAATAGACAGCCCAACCTGCTTTCCCAGTGAGAGTCACCTTAACATCCACTACACGAAAAATGTGAACGAGGAACGTGACGCTTTCTGGACTTGGATCTACGAGCTCAAAAGCAACATCACCCTCTTCCAAATAATGATCAAGAGTGAAATTCTTCCAAAAAATCTTCATCCCGCAAATATTAGTTGCCCATGATTTTCCTTCCTGGTCAATAAGCGTCGCATGGTATAATCCCTTTGTTGCAGAAACCATATTGTCCCTATAGAATGAAGTTGGAGGGAACTGCAAAAGAAGACAATCTGCACTTGTCAAATTCAATTTCAAGGTCGATAATTACTTCAAAAGTTACATATCAATAACAAATAACTACATGGACATGTTGAAGATAGGAATAAAATAACCTGAAGAGCCGGTCAAGCGGTATTTCAATCCAAAGTGTTTTATCCAAAAATTATAACATTGTACAAATGAGGAGTCTTCACGGAAAAAGATTAATATGCTGACACGAGGATACTGAAAATACATAATGATCGCAATCAACACTAAAGGTCTAGTGGCCGACAGTTGTTAAACAGTATTCTAACAGTCCCTTGTGCAGTCATGGAAACATAAACCACATCCTGAATGAATTCAGAACATTCGTCTGAGAGAAATGCTTACCAGCTTCAGGGAACGGTAACAACTGTCTTTACGAAGTTGCTTTAAGAAACTGGGAATATAGTCTGATCTTTGAACTTCTCGCGCTTTTTGAACTTGTCGCGCTTTTTCCAAGGTCTTAACTTTCTCAGATTCAGTCACTGGACGTCGTTTAGAGACGTATGTTCGTCCCCTTTTTGTCCCCGGCTTATGCCAATCGTGTCTTTTGACAATACATCCCTCGACCAGAAGACCAGCCCTGGTTCCATTCATCTCATCATCGGCACTTGCAAGATCGGTCTTTGATTTAATCCTCATAGAAGGTCTGCCTCTTTTCCTCTTAATTTCATCCAAGGAACTGATTCCGTCTGCAGATGAGCGCTTCTTTCCTGCAAGTTTATTCAAAACCTGAGCGTCCGCCACCCCATCCTCACCATCTTCATCGTCCTCATCCTCGTCTTCGTCTTCGTCTTCCGTATTGCTGTTGCTATATGCAGCATAATCCACAGCACATCTCTTTGTACCACGATGTGAATGAGATTATCCTGGAGACCATGCAGAGTCTGAAGTAGAGGGTGAAGATGCATCTGAATCTCCATTCTCTTCACTGTCGCTGGAGCTCTCATGAGTTGGGGCCTGAGGTGATGCTTGGCCTCCCTGGTCTTCAGCTGGAGTTTTCAATACTAGATGTTCGTATTGAAGTACCCGTCGAGTCGTCCCAAGCAAGGAGTGTCCTTCATGGATAATCTCAGAATTAAACTTTTTCTTCCGTCTGGAAGAGTCTGAAGCCTCCACAATGCCGTCAGAGACATCCATTCCTTCTAAATCATTGGAAACAATTCCGCACTTCCGTCGCTCATTAACATGAACATCAGGTGTTCGGATAGCTTGCCCATTTGAGGTCCCTGAAAAGACTCTCTCCACCTTCAACTTTGAGGGAAGAATAGGTTAGCCGTATTTGTTCTTGAAGCTTTTGCTACCAACCAATCCTGAGCCACACAAAACTCAATGTCATCATCGTCCTCAACCTTCGGAGTAATTGGTGGCGGCACTGTTCGAGATTGTTCAACTTCAACATTTGCTGAAGTTTGAGGTTTTGTAGCAACTGAGGATAGGTTGCCCAGCTTGTAGACTTGCACCAAGAACCGAGACCTCGGCACCAATGTGAAAACAATAACCTGCCCAATGCCAATGTTGTGAGACTCTGCAAAATCTCCCCACTCGAATCCAAATCGCACAAGAAGACTGCCTCCAACCTTCACCCGATATATTTCACTGTCTTCTTTTTCTTGCAGCGTAACGGTCTTATCAATATCAAATATAGAGCCATGGTCTTCCATAAATTCCATAGGAATTTCCTGCATTATAATATAAGGTCAAAAGCAGATCCAGAAAGAAACGTTTTGATCAATCTAAAGGAAGTTCTATTGAAAACAAAGAATCTTCAAAACTTACAATCAAGCATCTTCGATTGGTGGGTAAGTTATTCTCCACGACAATCTGCGAGAAGAAGGGTGCGCCACATGCACATATCATGGATTCACCAAAACTCTTGCGAATTGGGTGAGAGCCTTTACAACAAGCGCCACACAGCCCGGTCCTTGCGTTTGCCATCTCAGATTCTCAAGGAACCAGCTGCTGCACACACAGAAGCAAATTGTTTTAGGACGACGACATGTGCAATACAACTGAACCAACCTTATAATGATCTGCCTAAGATTATTCTATTACTACCTGATATGAAGCATAGAAGGTCGGGCCTACTTACAATTACAAATACGTGAATCTATCGTCAAACAGGCACTCCCACAGAAATTTTCATCAGCACAAGGGGGCTACGCATGAAACCCGGGGAAGCCCTGGAAGCAAAAAAGTTTACTCTTCCAGCTAATGTCTTGTCATCATCATATCCCTTCCTGCAATACGAAGAAAAACGGTTGCATTCAGAGTCAATATCAATTAAACTCCAAGACAAAATTCCAAACGCAACAGATGCTCCCAACAAGGTCTGTGTTACATGGCTTGCATAAGCCAAGCTAGGAGACAAATAGTCTTCAATTCTCTAGAGAAAAGTACGGTAAGCTCAACGATAATTTGCACTTCCAAGCTCCAGACGATCCAGTAGCATCAAAGATTGAAACCATCAAACTCGCAGACCCGCTGGAGCTTCTGAACCCTCAAAGTAATAGTAGTCAATGTTTCATGAGTTCTTATTTCTAATGTTCGTTAACAAGAAACACCGCCGCACTCACCTTGACAACCCGCCAACTGAAGATTCAGTGATACTCCTTCAAAAGCACTGGAACAACAAAGAAGGCCAGGCAATTGGCAATGACAAATGACATATAGCCGCGGTACATGCTCTGACGACTCTGTTCAAATGTACAATTTGTAAACTACGATGCAATGCACGTCAACTCCTTTCATAAGACGAGTGTGGACGGTTGTTTTGCAAAACTGTGTAATTGAGATGCAACAAGCCATGAGTACCACTCAGCAAAATTCCATACCAGACACCAATGCAGCAAAACTCGACGTTCTCCTCCACTTTCAAAGAAAGTACGGCTTGAAGCTTGAATCACGGTCACCAAATCCCGGATAACCCATGAAAAATCTCCGCATCTCAAGTACAACTACAACTTCACACGCGAAATGATCGCAGGAACAAACCCTACACGACGCTGCACGACAAGCTACACGTGAACAGCAGATTCCTTGCCATGAGAGTCTAACTCATACAATAAGAAACTGCCAAATTTGGATTAGCATTACTTCAGTTGCAGTAACAGTGCAATCCAGTGCAAGTTAGTAGATTCTGATGAAGAGCCATGCCGCTCAATATGGATTAGGGTTTTTTCAATTCTCACAACACCCAGTGCAAACAAGTGCAAACGAAGAGAGCCACAATCTGTTTGAGCCCAATTCCAGGAGTTGTTGGATTTAGCGAGAATCGTTTGTCAGCCGCAAACTTCGAGAAGCTCGCATAACACTGTTTACCATGAAGTCTAATCGCAGAGCCAACAAGAACATTTGAAACTTGTTGTAAGGTAGAGCCACCCATTCCCGACCAGTGACCCATTCCCAACCTATAGGTGCTCGTATTTTTGACCAAGCTTAGAATGTTTTTTTTTTCCCTTTTCAAGATTGGAACTAATAAATACATGATACATGTCCCAAGTTGTGAGAAAGAAAGTAGGAAATAATAATTAGGGAAAAAGTTATTGAATGATGGGCATTGGAAGAGTCTAGATGTTGGCCATGGCTCTGAAGTACTTTTTGCCTCCCAAAATTCCTAGTAATTTCAGTTCAAGCGAGAAAATTACCAAATTTTTTGCAATCCTTATCATTTCTATCGATGTACCTCTGAAAAATATTTGTTTTGCCTTCACAACTCCAAATCATGTTGGAATTCCTTATTTGGTCGCTTATGGGTGGCTCTACCTTAACTAAAGTAGGGACTTCCAAAAGTGCCACTTCTTTTGCCAAATCATAGTTAGTAATTATTTGGCTCATCTTATTTTTATATAATTTATTTGTTGACAACTAAAAGAAGTTTTCAATGCACCAAAAAAATGTTTCACTTAGATTATGCATGCAAAAATTTTAAAGGATCATAAAGGGTCAAATTTTTTGGGTAGAGATTTTCAAATCGTTTCTTTAGTAAAAGTAGATATTGATTAACCTCTAAGGTTTGGTAAGTGAATGAAGAAGAATTAGTGGAAAATTGGACACTTGGTAAAGTTGAGGTGTTTGGAAAATGGAAAGATATACTTTCACAAAGTAACCTTAGGATCTCGTACTCAATTATTACATTGGTCTATCTTGAAATTATGAAGCCCAAATTTGAGACCCTTTATGATTTCAGATTACAAGGTTATAAATTGGATTCTTTACTTTAAAGGGGCTAAAAAAATGGGCAATTGCACTTCAGACAAGTAAATGGACATTTGAAATTGACTATGTAGTGTTGGTGGTGTTTCTTTGAATTCAGATTCTTTATAAATTACCTACATGCTCTAAAAATTCAAATTGCTTGGGCTTCATAGAACTTAGTGCAAAAAAATGGTTTAGCTTGGTACTTGTACAATATCACAAATACAAAGTCTGAAATTTCAAATTTCATATTTGTATAAATAAAAATTAAACGACAAAACAAAAAGATGAAAACATTTTTTTGCCACAATTTTATCCCAATGAAAAAAAAGTGAAATTTGCTATAAGAAAAAAGTCAAGATCAAATAAACACATATATTGATCTAAACGTAAAGGTGAGAAATTTGGTCTGCTAATATGGATTGCCAAATTTAGTATTATATACCTCCAACAATAAACTCCAAGTAAGAATACAAATATAATTATTACAATAATATTTTTACAAGGAGCTCAATCATCTGACTACAGAGAGAGAACAATCTTCAAAAAGCATCTTCACACACCCCTTAAGCTCTATTATAATAGAGAGCATCAATAAAGACTATTAACCCCTAAGATAGTCCAGGACTTCTTTTCTACCTTTAACTTTCTATCCTCAATTATATCTAGAACCATCCACTAAAGTAAAAGTTCTAGTTATATCTTATCTCTAAGTTATATATTATTTGAATCTTGATCTTCTACTTTGAGTTATTAACCCCTAAAGAACCAAGGCCCTTTTTCTGCCAAAAACCAATCAAAACTGCCATTTCTATAGCAAAAAGTAAAAAAATTGAAAAGTTTTTTTTTTTTCACATCTAACTGTAGGATCTTATACCTAACTAGTATGAGAGTGTGTAGAAAAAATTTCAGAATTTTTGACCGCATAGATTGCAAGATATCTGTGTTTAAAGTGAAAAAAACAAGTTTTTCAACACATTGCAGGACTAGATTTTTTGACTTTGAACATTTTTAACTTAAATTTTTTGCACTACAGAGTTTTGAAATTCAAATCTCTATAGTGGAGAATTGAATTGAGAGTCTAGGAAAAAGAAAATTCAAAAAACTTAATTAGCATTCTTTAAAAAATTGTTAAGTAGAAATAGATACGAGATAGAAGGAAAATTGAAAATATTCATATATCTTAGATGGAATTAAAATGCACTAATCCCAATGGACAAATTGTTCTAGCAAGTAGTATAAACCATGCAAAAAAAAGAAAACTGAACAATTTAAAAAATTGCATTCGGAAATGCATCCTAGAAGTTATTTTTTTCAAGAAGATGCTCTAATTGTCCAAAAAAACAAGAATGTCCATACCTTTCTCATCACAAATCCAAATGAAATGAATCAAAGCCTCCCAGATAGACAAAAATATAATCTATGAGAAAAGAATATTAAAAAAAAATTCAAATTCTTGTCCATTTTTTTTTGCTACACGGGCTGCCTGCCATCCCTTGTTTTGAGCTTATTTGGTCATAACTTTTTTTCGCGGGCACCAATTGTGAAAAAAATGATATTCCCACAGAGCTTATTATTTTTTCTATCTTCAAAAAAAGTTTCAAAAAATCACAACAAAATTTCAGCCCATAGGTACCTGCTCGAAAACGCATTTGTCCCCCAAACAAACAACGGTTCTTTAGGGGTTAAACTCCAATTTCCAACGCACTTGTCTTTATTTAGGGATTATCTCATTTCAATGCCTTAGTCATCTAAGGTGGAGTAATTCTAATACATAAATCCATTGTTTAGAAATATCTATCTGCAGACACTTTAGTATCCTTATCATCTACGTGGAGTTGTCAAACCCTGGTGCACAAATCCACCATCCACAGATATCTATTTCTAGGCAATCTTTTCTTGTCCACTAGTACACATTTCATCATGAAATTGTTCATGATTATCCATCCATGCATTCATCTATCAAAGGTCATGACACAATTATTATGAATTCTTTCATCCATCAATGCATTCATCCATCAAAGGTGTAGATTCACTAGTTGATTTTTAAAATTCCAATTTTCCAATGCTGGATTCCTGTTCATCTTGTTTTGGATGTTAAATAGTTAATTGGATGTTAAATAGTGTTAGTTGGCATTGTAATGTGATTTGGTACTATTTATGTGAACTTAAAGTAGACTCCTATAGGATTTGAAAGACTAAGTGAGAAGTTGAAGGGTAGGCCAAGTTGGTTGGTTTGGCAATTGTTTGGCGATTCCTATTAAGAGGGGTGGAGTTCATTTTTTTTTCATCCGTTACAAGGAGAGCATGGAGTCCAACCCAATTTGACTGTTGTTTTTGTTGTTATGGATTAATTATTAATAGAATTTAGTTACCTATTTGGATTGGTTTGTATTTGTGATTGATGAAATTTGTATGAATGCTTATTGTATGACCGTATATATACCAAATTGAAATTGCAATAGTTGGAATCGTTGGATCTACATAATTAATTGGACTAGTGTCGTTGAAGTTGAATTATGTCTATATTTGGAGTTTTGAACAATTGAGTTGGAAATAGATCCCTAATTGGAACTAGAAGTTAAAGATTAATTCTCCATTGATATGAAATTCTTTTTGACAAGCCTCCTTTAATTTGACCTTATTGTACTAAAGTGAGTAATTTCAAAATTGGTAGTTATTCTACTCCAACATTTGGCACCACTACTGGAGAGGCATACTTTTGGAAAGATGGAATTAGTATTAATTAGAATTTATATTCAACCTAATTACCAAGAAGATTGCATTTTAGAGAGCCAAATTTGATGCAATATTAACCCTTTAAGGACCATAATTGTAGATTTTGAGCAACAAATGAACAAAAACACATTTTTAACTCAATGATTTTTTTTTTAATCCATCAATTTTCTTTTAAGATTCTTGTGTTAGTTCTTTAATATTTGTACGGTATAGATTATGAATATTTTGCTCTGCAAATATTCTATAATTCAAAGGTATCAATAGGTCTAGCCCTCAAAAGTAACTTTTTAAGTTCAAAATGACCCTCGAAAAACAGCTTGAATCAAAAAATAAATAAAAATCTCCAAGAATTACTATGATTTGAACCAAGCATTTTGAACTTGTAGAAAAAAATTCTTGTAAAAATCATAAATATTCAATCTATAATTGATTTTAAAAGGAATTTTTATTTTTTGGCTTCAAGTTTTATTGTAAAATATTGATTTGTGTATTTGTTGATCTAATCATTTGAATGTGATCTGTAAATCCGCATTAATTGACCATGAAGGTTTGAATGTATTTGCTTCTCTTGCAGTTATATGGTCTTGTAACTAACTTAATGTTTGTTGGCCTGTGCCACCGTACTTTTTTGTAAGACATTGAACCTATTCTACGAAGTGAAACCAGCAAGGTGAAAACGCGAGAATTTTACCTTTTCTCGTATGATTTTTTTTGCAAATTTTGAATTTCTATATGCAATTAGAGGCCCCAAATTATCTAGGAGAGGTCTAGAAATATCCTAGGCACGGCTCAAAATAGGGAGTTTTTTTTAACATTTATCCCTCAATTCCTATGTTTTTACCTTGTTGGTCCCACTTCATGAGACAAGTTTAATGGCCTGCCACTCTCTTGAGAAACAGTAACAAACTCTCAATTTGATCATCTTTATTTGTCAAAACTTGTTCAATGCAGGCAGACCTTATTAGGTTTCCAATTTTTGGAGTTGCCTTAGGTTGCCCTCTCCTCGAATTTTTTGAGAAAAATCGGTAGTTTTTTCTTATAAAATTTGTTTTAGCAAAAAGATAATCGTGCATAATTTTCTATTTTAAACATCTATGAACCTTATTTATCTTGTGCTCATTCACACTATATAAGACATTTACTGTTGAAACCAAGAACAAGATGTCAACTGAAATTGGAATAATAATGTATTTGTGCATTATTATACAATATTGGTAATCATCACGTTATTCAAGACCAAGTACAAAATGAGAAATACTTGACAAGATTACTCGCAAGATTATCTCAAAGTTCACCTTCAAATTTATATCAAACCTATCCTGAGGGGCTTGATTTTTAGGGAATCTTGAAGATAGCATCTCCATATTCAATTACAACCAACCTTTTTATATCATTCTTTTTAGATACATGCATTTAATATTCTATCAATACTCTATTTTTTGTTTGAGAGTCCAAATTTGTAGTAAACAATGACAATGAGCAATAATTAATTCCCTCAAATAAAAAAACAATTTCTTTGAGCATTTCCGCTTTGGTTAAATCTAGCTCTTGTTGGGCCATGACATAGGCATGAATGGGGGACCAGTCTAGCTTGGTCCACATCCTGAAATAGTGAATCCAGCTAAATTGCTTTGGTGTGTCATTTTGGCTATGTAAGGTGGACCAGCCCATCACCGCTGGCTTTGCAATTGCATGGTCTACTGTTTGGCCCCACTTGCGTTCACTGCTCCATCCAAATTTGTCCAGAAAGTATCCTAAAGCAATTAATAAGATTATAACAAAATCTGACAAGATTCTGGCTTTGATGTCAACATGGGATAATGCATCAACCCTTGATTGGTGGATTCTTAAGTGCCAATAGATACATAAAGGACAATTATGGGTTGTTGTAAGGGCGTTTATGTCTCCACTCTATGCATGGTTTTGTAATTTCAGGTTGATTACATCAAAAATTCATAGAAATTACAATTTTGATCGGAAAATTATAATCCCACTTGGGTTTGATTCGTGAAACAAGCACACACCTCTGAAAAATATGTGCCCCTCTTAGAGTTGACCCCAAAATAGTCAAATTGCAAATCAAGGTGGTGATAGGCTGTTCTACCTTAGCAGTGAAGATTCTCTTTAGGCTTCGTTGCATGCGGAACAACGTTTAGAGTTTAGGATATGTTGATGTGGTAGTGAACACGAATCTGCACAAAAGACTAATGCAATGATGCACCAAGCAAGGTTTTTTTGGGGCGAAAAAATTTGCACTCTCTGTTAGACTTTGTCCCTCTAGAGTTGCGCTACACTAAAAATGATATTTAGTGTTGGCAACACTAATTACAAACCTTGACACTAAATATCATAAGTAAGTAACACTAAATCTAATTTCTAACACTAAATCTAATTTCTAACACTAAATATGCTCTATGGTAAATCTGAAATCTGAAGAGGTTTACATTTAGTGTTAGAACACGTTAAAAAAATGAACTAAATCCGCTACAATTCAGATTTAGTGTTGTGGCTGGTAGGGGGGTAAAACACTAAATGTCATACTACACTAAATATCATTTTTAGTATAGTGGTGTGAAGACTTGTGGCAGTTATTGTTTTTATAAAAACAAACTGGTGACCAAATAAGCTTAGCATGAAGCTCGTGCACAGTGCAGACGATGGTCACGGGAGAAACCGATATGTATTAGATAATCGACGAGCTGCAGTAGCGGTAAGTAGGTTATCGGACATAACCGGTTGTTCACTTTTCAATCACAACCTTTGATCTTCATGATCCAAGGGTGTAGGAAGCAAGTTGAAAGGAGAGAAGGTTATGAGTTACAACTTGTAATGGCAATGGTGATGGGTTGCCAATGGGACGGTGCCACGTGAGTGTTGAAAACTCAACAACCGGTTATGTCTACAGCCACCTCCCAGTACAGTACTAACGGACACCCAACTTTCTACAGAAGAAGATGAACTGAACAAGACAAAGCCCGGCTATTTTCTCTTTCCATCATGTCAAGGTGAATTCGCACCCTCCCTAAAACTGTCATCATCACTCTGTGTACATCTCCAAAATCAGTAAGTAAGTATGTTGAAGAAACGATTTTGGAACATCTACCAAATTTTTTTGACGCTTTGTAGTTTTTGCATATGGTATCCAGATGTTGCACTCTTTGGTGCGTTGGAACTTCCTTTCACTTGCCAAATAAGAAAATCAATAAGTGAAAATTTGACTAACCTAATATTAATAACTAGGCACAATCACAAAAAGTGGCAGTTTGGGGGATACTACACCTAATTTTGACCCTTTCTAAAACCAACCACTACAAGTTCTTGCCTAAAATGCACTCACCCTATTCATGAGAGTCTATGGTCGATTTTAGAATCACCTATTTTGAGTACTTTGAAATTTTGTAGTTCATTCATATGGTATCCAAAAAATGCATTCAAAAAGAATCTAGAATCTCCTTTAGACTACCAACAAGATCTCCACAAAAAAAAAATTGAATTTAAGAGTGAGAACCATGCTGAATTGCTTATTTGTTTGATTTTAGGTGTAAGGTAAAAGACCCCATTGTGGTCAAATGGCCCATGATGGACAGCTAATGACCCCATTGTGGTTTTTCAAACCACAAACAATGTCTTACATGGTAGTTATGGAGTAATTAGTGACCTCAATAGGTACTTCCAACTTTTCAATGTAAAATTCTTTGTAAAAACTATTTTTTTAGGTCTTCCATGTTTGAAAATGTTGTGACTGCATTGGATAGGAAGATGACCATATTGGATTCAGATTTTGTTGGTCATGAGGTAGCCTACAGCCCCCTATGGGTTGATCACTTCAAAAATTCAGAGTTTCAAATGTCCTCATTGTCTCTTACACTTAGCTTTGTGTGGGAAAAAATTTGAAAAATTTCAGCAATGGCATGGGGGCACACTACACTAAAAATGATATTTAGTGTAGTATGACATTTAGTGTTTTACCCCCTACCAGCCACAACACTAAATCTGAATTGTAGCGGATTTAGTTCATTTTTTTAACGTGTTCTAACACTAAATGTAAACCTTTTCAGATTTCAGATTTACCATAGAGCATATTTAGTGTTAGAAATTAGATTTAGTGTTACTTACTTATGATATTTAGTGTCAAGGTTCGTAATTAGTGTTGCCAACACTAAATATCATTTTTAGTGTACTAATTCTGACCGCAATGGGGTCTTTTACCTTAGTTACCTTCGACCTTGGCAAGTCGTTCCAGTTTCCCTCGCTGGCTGTTGCGATTTCCGAATTCGCATGCATTCTTATTAGCTTCTAAGCTCCTTCCTCATCCCCAATTCACAATTTCCCATCCCTTCTCGTCCTGTTGCAGTAGTCATTGGAATCTTGGGTCTTTTGGGTTTTAAGGTTTGAGGTTTTGGATTTCTGGACATTTTGTTCCTTGGCATCTACTGGTATGACTTGCAAAATTCTCAACTCTCTTTCAATCCCATTGTTTCATACTTTGGGAATTTGGAGTAATCGATCTTGCGATTTTTCTGACAATGCCTGTTGAGAGATGGGATGCAATAGTCGAGGAGGACGCTTTGGCCGGAAGAAAGTTCTTCACTTTACAGTGCCTGGCAGCTCTTGTGCTGGTCTCCAGAGATTGCAATTCTGACGTGCCTGTCTAAGAACTGAACCCGGTGAGAATGCGTCACCAGGGACCGGAGAAGTATGTAAACCGTGGCAAATTCTTGAGCTGACTGGATGGTTTTGGGGTTGAAACTTAGTGTCGTGCTGTAGCTTTGCTTCAAAAACCTTCCAGAGCTTGGTCGCTTTTGTAACACCAGTGCGTACGCAATTATAATGACACTCTTAAAGAGAGATTTTGTAGAAGAAGATAAGGAAGAATACGATTTGGCCTACTTCGAACGGGCCTCTGATACTCTGAGCTCGAAAATGTGAGCGTGTGCGGTGATAGCACCTCGTTTTTTGTAGAGAATGCTTCAATCGTTCAGTTTTGGTCAATTGCAAGTTCATGGTATTCGAGTCTGACTGTCTGAGGTTTACGCCGATCTTGTGAAAAATTTGGCGACTGCTTCTTTCACAGCATTGATGATATGTGCTGCTGGTGACATTCCTTGCGAATTCTGTGTGTACAGGAGGAATTTGCAGACAACTGCAAGTTTCAAGAATGGACGACAGAAATGGCTCCTTGAAGGAGCCTCTGCTCCCACCAGTGCAACTGGAGGCGCCCCTACACATATTTACCTTCACCAGCGGTGTCACAAGATCCATGCGTCGAGACAATCTCCAGCGCTCCCGAGTGGATCTGGAGTGAGATCTAGAAACAACTCTTCATCGCTGGTCCCATGGTGTGCTTGGTGCTTCTTCAATACTTGGTGACTGTGGTATCCGTCATGTTCGTGGACCACACGGGGGAATTGGAGTTGGCAGCGGCCTCAATCGCAGCCTCGTTTGCACGCTTTTGTGTCAGGCACCACTTTGATCCTCGGCCTGGCCGCGGCACTGCAAACACTTTGTAGCCAAGCATACGGGGCGAAGCACTATCACATGCTGGGCATTTACTTGCAACGCGCAGTTCTTGTGCACTATCTCGTAGATCTGCCCATTGCGGTCGTTTGGTGGAACATGGACACTCTGCTCGTATTTTTCGGCCAAGACCCTGAGATCTCAGAACTGGCAGGTGTGTACTGTATGCCAGGTACTTGATCCCACCATATTCGCAGTTGCAACGCTGCAACCACGTACTCGTGAAGATTCTCCAAATGCAAAGCCTGGTGCCCCCCATGGCAATGTTCTCCGTCACCACCTTGATCCTCCACGTGCTTCTTTGCTGGATCCTTATCTACAAGGTAGGATTTGGATTTCGCTGTGCAATGCTTGCAAGCAGCATGTCGAACTGGCTGAACTTTCTCTGGCATGCGTTATATGTGAAATGCTTGGCAGCTTGTAAGAGAACATGGACGTCATTCTCAATGGAGGCTTTCAACGACCTTCCAGCTTTCATGAAACTGGCCATTCCATCTGAGGTCTTGATATGCTTGGAGTACTGGGCGTTCGAAGGTCTGGTTCTCCTCTCGGGGCTTCTCCCGAATCCACAGCTGGAGACTTCCACTCTTTCAATCTGTGTCACGAGCACTTCTCTCCTTGACATGGTTCCTTTCGGTGTAGGCGCTGCTGCGAGCACCCGAGTGGGTAATGAACTGGGAGACGGACGACCCCAGGCTGCGAAAGGCGCAGTGGCAGTGGCAGTGTCCACTGGGCTAACTGAAGGCTTGTTGATTGCAACCAGTTTGTATGCTCTCCGAAGCCTCTGGGGGAAGGCATTCACACAGGAGCAGGAAATTATTGATTATGTAGCAGTGTGTATTCCCTTGCTTGCGATCATGCACTTACAGTAATGGACTCGATACAAGGAGTGTTGTCAGGAGTGGCGCGTGGATGTGGGTGGCAGGCTTTCGATGCGTATGCCAATCTGGGGGCCTACTATCTAGTGGGCTGGCCTGCTGCAGTTGTGCTTGCGTTTGTGTACGATATGAAAGGACGTAATCTCTAGCTGGGCATGATCATGGGCATGGTCACACACACTGTCACTCTCGTCATGTCGACGTGCGTCACCAATTGGCAGCAACAGGCTGAAGACGCGCTGGTTCGTGTGTATTCGGGGGTCTTTGCCACGCTGCGCATCGAAGTTAACCATGCATGGAATTCCGGCTCTGTATTTGTTCAAGGATGGTGATCGTGACGGATGGCAATGAAAACTCGCTGCTGCAGGCTTGTATTAATTTTTTGTCTAGCTCTTCTCCGGCAGATCTTATCCCCGTGGGGTGGAGTCAGTGATTTGAACGAAGATTGCAGAAATAAGACCATGGAGTTCGCCATGACCACACCATTTTGAAATTGATTCGAGGGTTACAGCATTGGGCTCTTTTCTTGGCTTGCCTTATCTTGGACACCAGAGGTTAGTGAACCCTCGATCTGTTTTTTTGGCTGGAATTCGACTGGAAGATTCTCCGAATTTATGCTTATAGGGTCATTATGTTATTGCGCAAATTGTGCTGACTGTTATCAAACAATGTTATCTATGTATCATTCTAGAAATGTGTTGACTGCCCACCCGGGTTGTCATAAACTGCATTAGTCTACAATAGTTGTCTGAGTACCAACGCCTGATTCAATATGTATAATGGATTTGTGCCAAAGAAAGCAGATGTCACAGAATGAAGCAAATTGAACGCCCAATTCTTAGCAGATAGGTCGACGTGTTCGCAGCTCCTTTCAAGCTCCTTCCTGTGCCACAAGTTAGACCGACTCGTTTACAGCCAGAGCTTGTCGATCAATCAAGTTTGTCTAGGTAAAGCTTTGTTTTTGCAGATTTGCCTGAGGCACTACGAACGCACACAGAGAAGACTACAGCAATTTTCTCGATCCAAGGATTGAAATCTAATTAGCACCAACTCTGCAACCTCGCCTCACGATATGACCAATGTACTGTACGATTTCTCACTGCGTAGAACTCGTTAGATCTTCAATACTGGCTCACAAAATTAGGGACACTTGCACTACTCTTTTTTTGCAAGAATTGATCCGCCACATGCACAGAAAGTAGCCGCATATCGTATATATTGCAGAAAGCTGTTCCTTTATTGCAAGTAACTGTTGTTTCATCATAAATAACTGTTGTTTTATTGCAAACACTGGCAACTACCGTCAACAGGTGCCACAAAGAATGTCAAACATTACCACCTCTCACTCCCACACCTTTCGAGGTCAAGGCCAGCCAGTACAATCTTTTCGATCTTATATTTCAAAACCGATAAACCAACACCACTGCAGCCCTAACCATGTCATCCCGACATTCTTAGCATCCCTGACCATGCCAAGAAAGCGCAAGCTTCCGAAGATCATCACCACCAACACACAAAAGTGGGGACACACTTGCATTGCATTGCAAGAAGGACGAGGTTGTTTTAGGGTTTCGGGTTTAAGGTAATGGTTCCCGTTCTTCTCAAGTGTCCATTTCGCATCCCGTGTGTCACTTCCTCTCGCACTCTTAACGATTCTTCAAACTGTTACCGATTCTTCTTCACCAGTTTGATGGGCCTCAGCATATCATTATCCTCATGATCCAGAATATGGCAATGCCACACAAACCCTGGCCCCCCGTAGCATCGAACGTCAACTTCCCTTCCCCCGCTTAGGACTTCCACTGCACCGCAATAATTAGATTAGGACTTGTCACATAATTCGGCAGCAACAACTCAGTATCCTTCCTCCCAATCTGGTTGTAACTTGCAGCCACAGGCTCCCCCGTGAAGCACGTCCCCGGGGTTGCATACGTCGTGTTGGATATCTCGCACTCCCCTGCTGTGCACTTATCAAGATCAAAGGGTTGCTGGTTGAGCGCCTTGAACTCAAACAAGTGATGAGGAAACCCGGCGTTCTCTCCGGCGATGGCGAGCAAGGTCGTCGGTTCTACAGGTGTCCCGTGTACGCGCATAGGATGCGCATCAGGGGTGAAGTTGATGAACTCCCAAATCTCGGTGGAGCCGAGCTCGGGCTTCTTGGTGTCTGGGTCACGCCATGTGTGGCTGGAGAGAAGGAAGTGCAAGGGGTTGTCGTCGTCAATCTCCACCATGAAGAGGGTGCGGACGAGAGCGCTCGTTGTGTTCACTTCAACGTCAGGCACGCGGAGCATGGCGGCATAAGGGGCTCAGTTAGTACCGTCTTGGATTTCTTCACAATGAATTTGAGGGTACTCGAAGGCTGGAGGTCAGGTCGCCGCTCGGGTAGGGCGCCGCGCCAGTGTTGTTGAGGATCACCTGAGGATCGAAATTTGCAATGGAAGCTGCGAAGGGTTAGTATTACACTTCAATTGCGCAAATCTGTCCTAGTCCGGAAACGCAAACCTAATTGCGAATCTCGTTTTGGAATTGAATCAATCTATATCTCGTATTTGGAATCACAATTTGAAAGTGTGTTTTTTGCGTTAGAAAGTTTGTTATATCTACCATATCTTTGAGGTTGTCCATTGTCGCGGGAGCTCATCATTTGATTGCTCAGCTATACAAGCTTCACGAATCACGATGCTTCAAATCCAACTTTGGGTTGCCCTACCAGGACCAAAAATGTCGTATAATGGTTATTAAAGACGTCTTCGCTATAATTAGTAACGATGGACCCAATACTCTAATTGATGAATTCAAATATTCTTCTTCAGGTGATGCAGTGAAACCGTTGCTGAACGTTGTAAACTGCAACATGCTAATCAGCTGTCAGGAATTTACAAATGGAATAGTAATGGATACCTTCCATGAGGTTAATAAGCATAATTAGCATATGGCATTTTCTGTTAAGCTGGTGAAGAGCACTTGAAGCTTCAGCGACACAAGAGAACTAAATTAGCATCTAATCGGCAATTCAAACACATGCGGGTGATTTTGGATTTTTCAATGCACAGATGTTATACACTTTAGGGTTGGAGGTTATTAGAGCTCCCGCTTCGTAGAAAATTCAGAATTAACATTCGGTGAAATCATCTTATTTTATTGATTTAAGGTTTGTTTCATTTTGCTCTGATTTGCCTTAACACCAAACTTGAATAAAAAAATTCCATAGAAAGGGCACTACAAGTTCCTCTTAAACTTGCACAAACAGTTTACGCTCAATCCCAAAAATCACAACTCTCTCCAAAACCTTCAAACGTGAGGTCCTGAGCTGTCTTTTTAACTAAACTGTTAATTCCATACTCAAAACGACAAAGGAGACCAAACTCTATAAGTATCTGCACTCCACCACATTCACAATGAACTCCTGCTGAACTGATCATAAGATCTCGACCACCAACTAAAGATACTTGCAATCATGTTGCATCAGATAAATCCTTGGTCAATGTTCTGCTTCTAATGACTTGCGATTCAAGTACAAAGTAGGATTCCTAAATACACACTTGACTAGTTTTCGAAGAATTTTTGAGCCTCTAGAAAGCACAATGTACAGTACATTCAGCTCCTGTGCACAAAAATCTTGCTTTCCGGTCCTGGCAGCAGAAATGCGATGAAGGCAGAAAAACAACATCACTCTTCTAACCAAGCACCACTAATCTTATTTTCCAGGAGTCCGTTGTTAGTCTCAGCGTATGGAATTGAGATAAGGTTCGATATGTTGGTAGATATAACGTTTTATTTATGAGGTACTTCAGGACATGGACATTGTTATCATTTCTGATGCGCGTGTCAACATTGGTATGGGTAGGCAGGGTTGGTTGCCGTCCGCACATACTCATAACATCTTTTGTACCCGGCTTTCTTCAACAGTTACTGCTACGGCAACAAATCCTTACATGTAAACATAAAAAGGCCACAAAGAATTTTGCACCTCACTTCGTCTCTTTGTGACAGTTTGCCAAATTTGGAATTGACGTTGTTTTTGGATTCACTACATTGAGAGCTCCTCCTCGAGGCATGGCTACAAATCTATATCTGAAATGGATGCTGATGGCCATGGTTACAGCATTCTTGTTTATTTCGTGTGCGTAAGCAAATCGCTCAACTTATTTGGTCCCCTTGCTCCCCCCTTGTTTGAAAATAGTAGAAGACAAGATCTCATGAATACTGAAGGGTGAGATTGCATTCGCTTTTGCAACGGTTTTGCAGTGACGGTCAGAAATCTAGTAAAAAATTTGCATAGTAACAAATTGCAATGGTTTAGTACGGTGTTGTGCAATGTATTTGCAACTATTAATTTTGAGATTGCAATAACTTTGCAACAATTTAGGCATAGCTATGTATTGGTTCTGTGCTCAAGAATTTTGCAACAAGTTTGGAGCTCTTATGCAATTGTTCGCAATGGACCATAAGTTTAAGGCAAAAAGCACTGAACCTCTAAAAAAACCATGACAAAATAATTAATGATCTGTTGCAACTGCTAGTTCATGCTGACTGAGATGACGGGTACTCGGATATCCCTGCTCAGCTGTTGCGATGTTTGAGGATGTTGAGAATGTTGATGGACAGAAGTCGCCGAGAGTAGCAGACTTCTTGCAGACCAGGCAACACTTGATAGCCAAACAAGGCGCTCACTACTGCAGGGTAAGTCCATATTCTCCTTCGAATGCACCAAATTTTTGTCCATCTCTCAACCATTCTCGTGTGTCTTGTAATTGATAGAAATCATTCATTGTTTGTTAAAAGTCAATTTCATTACATTGGCGGTATTACTGTACTTTGACACCTTTCAGAACTCGCTTTGGGAAACAGAAATCCATACCAGTACTAAAGATTTTAGACCTTTGGTGCTAGAATTGTGCCAATTTAACGTTAAATTGACTATTGTTGCATGTTTGAATGCCAGCTTGTTGGCCGGGGATGAGGTTGAACTGCCCTTCGGACACCCAAGTCGAGTGTGAGGTTGGAGGAGTCGGTGGATGCAGTTGCAGTGCGCTGGAGGCGTGCCTTCCAGAAGTCTCGGGTTGTTTTCTTGTTGTCAATGGTGTCGCCACCACATCCTGCGGCTTTTGAGACACAAGCAGTCGTCTCTTTCGGTAAGGAATTTCAGAATTAGAGGGTATTTGCTCATTACAGTGTTAGTATTGATTTTTTTTTGGCACAATGCACTGATGTGGACCGCTGTAAAACCATTGAAATTCATGTGGAAATTGAAATTGGGGTGGGGTTTTTATATGAAGGTTGGTACTTCGGGTACATAGCTTACAGTGCTTGTAGTCCACTCCAAGTTCAATTTCTACAAACCACGGTGAATTTTCAAAGCTCTGAAAACGGTCCTAATCAGATTGTGACAAGCATCGGTACATTGTTAGTAGCGCATAAACACCCTAGATACGTTTTCTGAGCCTCGAATTGACAGGTCTGTTGATTAGAATCTGCAGTCTCTACGCCTATATATGTTTGTCCAGAATTCGAAAGAGAGGGAAAAACTAATGGAGAATCTGGTTTGCAGTTGAAAGGGATATTACACTCACCTTAACTAAAGGATTATGCAAACTACTTCTATATGCGGACCAATTTCTAAATGCAGTCCTACAATATGACAATATGACAACAGCGTTTCAAAGTTCTTCAAAGTATTTAGCACGGTTTCGAGCCAAGTTGGAAAGCTAAGTTTAATTTGAAAGCTAAGTGTTACTTAGATGAAATAGAATACGCATAACTACTGCATGATTGTGTCTGACTTCAACTATTGAATGTCTGGACAGCCTTAGAGAGAAGGATTATGCTTTTATAGTTTTTTCAAGTACCAAGTGATGTAATGATACTATTTCTTTGCCCTGGTATATATTGTAACTTATATCCTAAAAGATAATGTCCAGTCGTCTAAATCTCTGAGGATAACTTGAAAACCTGGATCATATGAGAGTCTCGAGATCCTTGATTCAAGCTTTGCATTGACTATTTATGCCATTCATGTGTTGAATACTTACCCGACGTAATCTTGTGGGCAAATTTACAACTGAATGATTTACAAGCGTAAGTGCACAAACTTATCACAAAGCTAGGTGCAATGCTAAATTTTTGAAGTATAAAACTTTGATTACCAGTACCGTATAATTATGGCCTTTTAAGCATACTTAGAACTAACGGAGCCTTGAAATTTTGAGGGTGCATTACACTTCAGAGCAATTGGGATTGAGCATTCCTCTTCAGCCCTTTGTAGAATATTTAGAAAGAAAGATATGGAGTTTGATATTTGATACAAGTATGAGAGATATCATTATATGCTTAATGAAGTTAGAATCTTGGAGACAGATTTGAACATGTAAGTTTTTTTTTTGTAAATTACAATGTCTGAGACTCTTCAGTGAAAGAATGCAAATTCTTTCCAAAATCGTGTGGAAAAAAATCACAAATTTTGAAAGATTTGTACTAGAAGGAATTTAGATACTGAGTTCAAAAATCTTAATCATTAGAATTCTAGACTTTCTTGTTGTAAAGTAATTATCAAAAGTACATTTTAGGACAATGAGATTTCAAGTGGTTGTTGGATTTAATTGCCATGTACATTACCATAATGTCCAAGAATGGCAATCAAGGTTAGAAAATTATTCAACACCAAAATTTTCACCAACTAACAATAACACAATATTTTGCCCATTGGAGTTGACGAAGGCAGAGAACGTACATCCAGAGCAGCTAAAATAGTGTTATTAATGGCCATACTTGTCAAACTACATAAATTTGTAAATTAATACCTTCTTCACCACCCTAGTGCTTAATATGTACAAACTTATAAATTATTTTTATAACCATGCCCTTCAATGCCATGACCTACTCCATCATTGTCCTGTACACAAAAAAAACTCGACAAGGTGATGGCGGTGGAATCCCAAACTTCAACATGTCGTATGTCACGACAATCCATGTTTTTGTCATTGTTTGGCTCCTCTCCTTGACAACCACAGACTATGAACAAGTTGCTTATGAAGGAGTGGCGTGAAAGAAAAGCAGCTTATGCATGCTGAATGGAGGACTAATTTCCCATCACTTGTACTTAATTTCGTTTTTTTGGTTACAAGTCAGACAGAATACGGCACAAAATTGTCCTTTTTTGTCTCTTGGTCTCTGAGCTGGTTCAATATGTTAAGCTGGGTTGTTGGGGTGAGCTAATACTCGCCCTTTGCTCTCAAAAGCATCCATTAAAACCAGGGTACACGGGCCGTATTGGGTATTGGGGTTTTCAATGCACCAATGGTGAACACTTCAGAGTAGCTAGGGGTGGGTTGTTTTTAGAACACCGGCCACTCCAAAGTCAAAAATTTATACCTAATTCCAATAAGAGTTTGAAACTTGATGGATCAATTTGGTTCAAGTGGGACTTCTACCTGACTTTCAGGAAAAATCGACTGAACATTGTTCCAAGATGAATTATAACTCTTTCAAAACAGGTGTCACTTTTCAGATAGGAAGACCAGTGGGTAACTTCCATTTCAATCCATGCTTATCTTGGTATCAAAAGCAAATTTAAATTGAACTTGGTAGTGTGAAAGCAGTATCTTGTTATGAGAAGAAGAAGAACTCTACTTGCATGACCAACGTGAATGAAGAGTCTGTTGGGGATAGTTCTATTGTTTAAGTCATGCAGGCTTAGGTAGCGGGTGCTATTTGTGTTATGAGAAATATTATGTTGCACTTTAGATGTGACAAAGGGATGTTATTTTCCATCATATTGGCTATAATTTCCTATAACCAGGCTTTACCTTAGGCCCTCAACTGTAGGATCGGATCTTGTTCAATCATGCTCACTCAAGGATCTAGAAATGGACATTGTGATTCCAAACTGAAGACCGATTCATGAAGTATATATAATCATGTTCTCCTGTGTTTGGTCGCCACCTCTGAAAAAATGAGCTCCATTGATTGAGTCTACGGAGTCTAAATTGAACCTCTTTTAGAGCAAGTCCTGCAGCAGCAGCCCAATTCAGGTTGCAAGACCCAAGAGAAAAGTCAAGATGATGTGATTTTATCCGAAAACTGCAATGTTAAGAGGAGTTGAGAATTTCACAGAGGTTCCACGCTTTACTAAGTGTCCTTGTGTAGCTCTCCCGATTTTTTTATTTTAAGGCATTGGGAAACTGTCCACAAGACTCATTCAGATGCTCCAGTTGATCTTCCTCCGTTGAATCAGATGTCCTTATTATTTTGGAATTTCACACACCAAAGCCAATAATTTCATTACATTGACACTTGTCAAGGCATGCGCCTTCAAAACGCAAATCTCTTCCCTTTCTAGTTTTTGGAGCTTTGTGTCGATGTACGTCACGATTTTTGGTGCCAAAGAAATGTGCTTCCTTAACGAAATTGAAGACGACCACCTGTCAACACTGAGAAGGTGAGCAAGTGATCCAAGCAAGCCCTGAAACTGATTGTTTGTTCTCAGGAAACCGAGGATATTTGAAACACAATAAGAGCATCCCACAGCAGATTTCATTGGATCAAACCTCAACTTTTTGTTCCAATTAGGAGTCAGAACCTCAGAACAAGAAAGTTTGGGGTTCAAAACCAGAGGAAGGAAGCGCCGGCCAGTAATGGATCACCTGCTTGCTACCGCCGGAGCATGACCATCAATCACACGTAAGTGGTTTTTGTCGTTGCCACACCTTCAAGTGATCAAAGATACAAAACTGAGCCCAGTTTTTGCTTTGCTTTGTTATTAGTCTATTTCTAGATCTCTTACCGAGTCACGATGCATATGCTCTACTTCCTAGTGAAAAGTCTGTGTACAATTGACGCTGTTAATCGGACTTGGTCAAATTTTCTGGAACCCATTGTCAACAATTTCACATTCTGTCAAACAGCAAAAAGGCTACCACTCCATTTAACCATGCACTGAACATTTCTACACGTCTTTATCGTACCTCGTCAACAATGCTTTGCCACATCCATGTTCGTCATGCAACTAGTGCTTCCTAGTCGGACAATCCTTCAGTTACTTCACAGAAGGTCTAGCCAATAGACAGAAGTCGCTGCATGATACACAACATCTGAATCGTGTGCACGATAGGAGTCCATGTCATAGAGTCTTATCTCTAAAGGACTTACAATCTTAGTTCATGTGCCGGATCGAGCTAGTAGCACTGAAATATCCTCAAACAGGCTCTTTCTTCACGACGGTGTTGGGCCTACTACTTATTACACTTCTTCATCTCAAGTGTGGATTGTTGGTGAATCGCGGTGAGATTTTCTTATATCGAGTTTTAAAGTAGCTTGGTTCTTGCTTTTCCACCAATTTCGAAAAGTAGGCCTGCGTTTTGGATTCATATGCTGGGTAGATATCATTCCTAGCTTGATGCTGTTTTCAAGACGTAAGATGATTGGGTGGAGTGTGAATTTCGTCTCCTCCCCCGGAGAATCCAGACTACTAGCTAGCTACTGTTCAGGTTTCAATTTCCAGAGCAACTTCTTCGGTACTTTCATTTCTAAGTGGCCACATCAATTCCCAATGCGCACAGTAGCGTGCTCCCCATTCAGTGTGCAAGGAAGAAAATGATAAAAGAAATGATCGATGGAGTGGGCAATTTTCAGCTTCTTTCTGGGTATGAAGCCAAAACACACGGCTTTTTTGCTGGGTGGGTTCGTTCGAGGTAGATTTTCCATACGGTATGGGTGAGCAAATGCCCGTCAACCGTTGCGGGTGTTGGGAGGTCAGATATTCCATCAAAACGTTCAAAATTCATGTACCTTGTTCACAAACACACGGGCCCATGCGCGGGGCGTACTCACTACTGTAGCTAGCAAGGCATCCAACTTTTTGAGGCTTGATCCACCTCCCCATGACATGTCGATTATCAAAATCCAGTCAACGAGGGCCCCAAATTGATTCCTTTAACCGTTAGGAGCTCGTTGCAAACATAAAAGAATGGATTCAATGGAACCGTTTCAGAAGTGCACGGCAATGCAAACGACTGTGTCTTACTTAGTGATGGAAAGAGAATGGGATTTGGGGGATTCACTGGGAGTCTAACTTAGTCAGTCTAGTCTGCTTAGGCTCATGCTTAAGAGCATCACCACCCGGCTTGCATTTTGCAAGCCAGGTTGCAAGCCAGGGAAGAAGGGTTGCCCCACCCGTGGCCTCTTAAGAGGCCATCGTCATCCAATGAGCTACGTCCACATTCACGGATCATGTCCTTGCTTTTTGGGAAAGTGGAAAAGTGTTTGTCTCATGCGGTTTGCAAGCCACCCTTTGGCTTGCAAAAGAGCCCGGTTTTGCTAGACACCGGAGGCTTTTGGCTTGGCCTCTTAACAAGTTCATCCATTATGCAAGACGGGTGGGGCAATTTTGCAAGCCTCTCTTAACAAGTCATCCAATATGCAAGACGGGTGGGGCAATTTTGCAAGCCTCTCTTAACAAGTCATCCAATATGCAAGACAGGTGGGGATGCTCCCTCTCTTAACAAGTCATCCAATATGCAAGCCTCTCTTAATAAGTTAGAAGGATTGTAACAGAAAACAACTGGCAAACACTGTTGCTCCCTGTGAAAAGTCAAATCCATGCGAGCACTGAATCTAGCTCAGCCTCTGCCTAGCTAGTTTAAGCCTTATGATGCTCCAAAGGGGCATTGCGCAAACCAAAGGTGATCCTGAATTAGTGATTGGGATTAGGATAACTTCCAGAGCATGCATGGAGACTGAAGGCAGAGAGACGGAAGGAAGCTGAAGGTGGGTACCCCCCCCAAACCGCCACTTTTGACTACTGTGCCTAGATTCTATTATTTGACTGGTCAAACTTTCATTGATTTTCTTGTTGACAAGTGGAAGGAGGTTCCCAACGCACCAAAGAACGTGGCATTTGGATATGGTATGCAAAAGTTATGCAAGGTCAAAGTTTTGGGAGTAGAGGTTCCAAAATCGTTACTTCCAACATGCATACATATTGATTTTGGAGATGTACACAAAGTGATGATGGCAGAAATGTTTGAAAAAAGTCTGACTTTTGTGTGATATCCATAATTAACTTGTCATTGGTATTGATTTCTTTTTGTTATTCCATCTATTTCTAATTCAATGTACTCAAATTTGACCAACTTGTGTAATGCAATAAATGATTACAATCTCAGTAGACATGTTTTCAAGGCTAGAGAAATTGCTTGTAATTCTTTATTAAATTTTTAATTGATTTAGAAGAAGAACAGGAAGTTGGCAAGTCATTAATCCCTAAAGGACCAAGGCCTTTTTTCTGCCAAAAAACTCTCAAAACTACCATTTCTAGAGCAAAGAGTAAAAAAATTTCAAAATTGTTTTTTTTGCACATCTAATTGTAGGATCTTATACCTATCTAGTATGAGAATGTGTGGAAAAAATTTCAGAATTTTTGACCACACAGATTGCAAGATATTTGCGTTTGAAGTGAAAAAAACAAGATTTTCAGCACATTGCGGGACTAGATTTTTTGACTTTGAACATTTTTAACTTTAAAATTTCGCACTACAGAGTTTTGAGCTTTAAATGATTATAGTGGAGAATTGAGTTGAGAATTTAGGAAAAAAAAACAAATTCAAAAAAAATTAATTTTCATTCTTAAGAAAATTGTTGAGTAGAAGTAAGTACAAGATAGAAGGAAAATCTAAAATATTAATATCTTTTAGATGGAATTAAAATGCATTTATCCCAATGGTGAGATTGTTCTAGCACAAAAACTGAAACATTTGGAACTTTTCTTTTTGAAAAATTGCAAAAATTGCATTCCAAAATGAATCCTACAAGTTATTTTTTTCAAGAAGATGCTCTAATTGCCGGAAAAACAAGATTGTCCATACTTTCTCATAAAAAATCCAAATGAAATGAATCCAAGCTTTCCAAATAGACAAAAATATAATCTATAAGGAAAAGAGATTAAAAAAATTACATTAAATTTTTTGCAAAATGTTTTTGCTGCCCCTTCTCCCCTGTTTTGAAGTTATTTGGGCACAACTTTTGTTCCCAGGCACCGATTGAAAAAAAAATTATATTCCCACGAAGCTTATCAGTTTTCTATCTTCAAAAAAGTTTCAAAAAATCACAACAAAAATTTAGCCCGTAGGTACCTACCCGAAGCCCATTTGTCCCCCGAAGGGACAATGGTCCTTTAGGGGTTAACATAGTGCTTTGATACATTTCAGCCCATAATGTTCTTTGACTATGAATCACCAAGAAACACTTAGAATGAGATATTTAATGATAAAAGCCAAAAAAAATGACAAATGAAATTTTAGTGCATTCTTACTATAAGACCTAGTGGTAGACTACTTCCTTACATTGTAGTAAAAAAAAATGGGAGGTTTGATGGTATAGATTGCGAGATTATAGTGTTTGACATGGAGAAAAATGTTTTTGGGGTGTATTCAAACTCAAGGAAATTCTAATTTGGGGAGGCTTTTGCACAATGTAATTTCACTTTTCTGATTGAATTTTTATATTACTTTTGTAACAAATATTCAAAAATATTCATAACATTTCAAATTGAGGAACGTATACCACAACAATTTCTAGCTTGCACATATAATAATTCTTTCAAAATATTAACAATGGAATTCTAGGTTTTAGCTAGTCGTAGAAGAGGGAAAAAAATCATCCAAAATTTGTGGCTTTGGCAAGCTTGATCAATTTATACCCTAAAACACCCAAGCAAAATTAAAAGGTAGTTGGGCATATTGAAAAATTTGGCATGGAAGGAGGCCGAGTCAAAGTCTCCATGAAGCATTGACATTATTGGATAACTTTACCACATGCTATGTCCTCTTATTTGGCACTCATATTCCTTTTATATATGAAGATGTTTCAAAGCTCCATGAAACCCCGAATCAAAGGACATTCTATATGAAGTTAGTCTTGATCACTTGGGTGCAAAATATTTCATTAAATTATAATAATAAGCTTCATTATCTTAAAATATAATTTTATAAAATTTGGCATTGAATTCTAAGTGATCAAAATATTTGGCAACTATTTTACATAGCCTCAAAAGTCACTCATTTTGTGTGTACAAAAATGAGAAGACAAGCTCTTTGTATAAGTAGGGTGGTTGAGGAGGTCAAACAACTCATGTGGAATATGTAAATTAGGATTAGGAGAAGCTCAATCGCTCATAGTTAAGTCAAATTAAAGCATGAATTGTGTTCAAAGATTAATTTCAGACCCTATTTAGGCATACTAGAATAACTCTTTTCAAAACACTTTGAACTACTCAAAGTTGGAAAATCAAGCTAACTTTCATCTCCAAAAATCCGTTTGTACATGCGTTTGTACATTTTTCCCCATAGTTCTTCCCGTGTTACCCTTTGTCCATCAAAAAGGACATTTTTCCTATAGTTCCCCATAGGCAAATCCAATTGTAAAAAAATTTGGTGGAGAGACAAGGTACATGTGTCCCCACATCCAAAAAAACTCAAAAAATTATGTAATTATTTCCGTTCTTAGTGAGCTTCCCAAAACTACTATGTTGACAAAAAAAAACCCGTTATTTGGTTCTTTAGGGGTTAAATCAACAAAATTAATTGCAAGTTGTAATAACTCCCAAAGACACCATTGAGTCATTGTCATTGTTAATATTGTTATAGAAATTCAAATTTGGATTATAACTAATATGAACTATTTTAAGATTTTATTTCACCTAAAATTACACAAAGTTGGTTTGGAAGGAACAAAATAAGTGTTATTTGTTCAAAATGCTATTGAATCTATCCATCTTGTTCATTGCTTGCAGCACTGCAATTATACAATGCACCTTGTACAACTGATTTCTAGAGCAAATCAATGGTGAAGATTTTTTCTACAGGTTTGTTTTTGACATCATTTTTCGGGCCGGAGTGAATTGACCCCTTGCTCCATAACATTATTAACCAGACCTGCGAGGTTCCCTTTTGCTTCCATTAGAAAGGGGAGCCCCCAACGCTGCATTACTATAGCCATCACTCAACATGGCCAATCTTAAGTCGTCATGCTCTGACAAATTTTGTATCAGCCACTAGATCAGAGACAAAAGACCATCCGACTGGCCAATGGTTTTGCTTGTATTATAACTAAACTACTAGCCAGGGATCCCGGAGGGAAGGCGAGAGCCCAGTTAACCCCTAAAGTCCCAAGGCCATTTTTCTGTCAAAAATCACTCAAAACTGCTACTTTTGTTGCGTTCATCTAAAAGATGAGAAAAATTAATTTTTTTTAGAAAATAACCGTAGGATCTTATACTACACTTTTTATAGATCATGTAGTAAAAATTTTGTGGTGTTTGACCGTACGGATTGAAAGATATCAGCATTCAAAGTGAAAGAAAAAGTTTTTTTCAAGAAGATGCTCTCATTGCCCGAAAAACAAGATTGTCCATAACTTTCTCATAAAAAGTCCAAATGAAATGAATCAAAGCTTCCCAAATAGGCAAAAATATAATCTATAAGGAAAAAAAATTAAAAAAATTAAATTAAATTTTTTGCAAAATTTTTTTGCTGCCCCTTCTCCCCTGTTTTGAGCTTATTTGGGCATAACTTTTGCTCCCGGGCACCGATTGAAATAAAAATTACATTCCCCAAAAGCTAATAAGTTTTTCTATCTTATGGGAAAGTTTCAGAAAGTTTCATTAAAAATTGAGCTCATAGGAACCTGCCCAAAATCCATTTTGTCCCCCGTAGGGACAATGGGACTTTAGGGGTTAACAATGTTATGTCGGCCCAAGCCATTCATAACATTCAGTAGCTCTACAGTGATGGTGTGGTATATTCCACACCCCAACAGTGCTTCATCAGTAGCTACTGATGAATTAGATAGGTGGAGGATGTAGAGGCATACCATCACTGTAGAACCAAGGCAACATCAACACATGCTACTGAATGTTATATTCCAGGGGTGCATGTAAAAAAAAGCTTCTTATTTTGCGCCACATTAAATCTATGTTCTTCACCTCTTCTAGCGACTTTGGGGCCTCTGATTGCAAATATGAATTTAGAATTTGCAAATTTTATCATGTGTTGCAAATAAAAAATTTCAAGATTTTCCCTGAGGGCAGAGCGAGGGGGTTGGTTCACCCTGGCCATGTATTGAAGGTTGCATTTAGAATGCTCTAAATAAGGCCTTACATCCACCCCCTAAAAACGTCCAAATAAGAAATCAAGTTTGGTTCCTACTACTGTATTAATTTGCCTACATTTTGTTTTATCTCATTAGATGTCAAAAATGTACTACAAATTCTCTTGACATGCATTTTTGAACACCCTATAAATAAACTATGAATTTCCAAAGTTTTGAAAATAGATGTTTCCAAATCAACGCTAGACATTCATGAATAAAAGGTATGCATTTTAGGCAACCATTCCTAAGAGCCACTTTTAGAAATGGATTACAATTAGGTGAAATTATCTTAAAACATTTTTATATCTAGTTTGAAAATAATGCACCATGTAGCATATATTTAGTTTGCAAAATTCACATTGAATTCACATTAATTTTTTCAAAATAAATAAATAAATAAATAAACTTTAATATTCTTTTTTCAAAAAAACAAGCAAGCTATGCATTGAGAGGCGTTGTCTCTAGCTTAAAGCATTGATTAGCTTTCAAGTTTTGGTCTACATAAACTTCCTAGCTTTCATTGTCAATGGGGCTAAAATTGTAAACAACATTGTCAGTCCTAAGGGCATTTTATAAATGAAAACATCTTATTGTCAATGTTATTAACCCCTAAAGTGTCATGACCAGGTCATGACAGCTGGACTTTACAGCTAGTTCTACTAACATTTAGAGTAGGAACAGTTACAAGCAGTTCAATCCACCTTCTCCGAAATGTATGTAAATGCTTTTGCAGAGGATTCTTCCTCACGCAACCTCCTGTTAATCTACTTGGCCAACTCCAATTGATTCCATCTCCGGTGTACATCTTGGACTGATTCCCGATCCAAACCCCGTCAAAGTCCTATTGATCACCTGGATTCATGATCCGGTCCCAATCTGACCAGATTGTCGACAATCCGATTGGTCTGAGTTCTCGACTTGTGACATTAAGTTGCGTCCTTTAATTGTCCACGCTCTGGGAAAATCGGGGAGTGACAATAATTTAGTCAACAAAGAGTCGAGGTATCGCTTCAACTGAGCCACAGGGTTCTAAGTTTCGACTATCATGGATTGGGAGAGGCTAGATTTGGAACGGGAACCTTGGTTGCCGGAGGAGATAGGCTTCGGCTGGGTAGAATTTATTCAGCAGCAGATCCAAACAATATTTGAGGCGGCACTTCCTCACATGGTGCAACAGATCTCGGAACGAGCAGGTGCAGGGCCACATCAGGCTTCACCCTCCGCCCCTCTCCGGATAGTTGATTGCGATTAGCAGAGAATGGATCATTACGGTGATTTGGGAACTGGAGAGAGGGAGTCAAAGGTTGCTAATCCGGATAAATTTGTGGGAAAGTGTATCGTTGGTTCGCCCAACTCAGGTTGGTGTTTCGTGGCAAACCACGCACTTATCGACAGGAGGAGGACAAAGTAGCATACGCCTTATCCTACATGAGTGGGCCTGCACAGAATTGGGCAATGCCGCTATTACAAGCCCTTGATGAAGGACGTCCGCATAACTTGTTAATGGATTATAATGCGTTTTGAGAGGTTGTCATTGCTGTTTATGGGGATATTGATAGAAGAGGAAATGCGGAAGATCATTTAGGAAGACTTAAATAGACAGTTTCAGTAGCCATATACATTTCCAGTTTCAATGAGTTAGCGGCCCAGGTCGATTGGAATGAATCCAGCCTCGTGGCGCAATTTCGCAGGGGATTGAAAGATGACATTCTTGATGCAATAGCAACGGCAGAAAATCAGCCACGAGGGCTCATTGATTGGATGGCAATTTTGTCACGGATTGACGAAAGGTTGTGGACTCGACACTAAATCCAGAGGCCTCAAGCTTCTTATTCAAACTCGAAGTCATCGCCCATTACTGCGAGGGACCCTGTTGGGCGATCTCCTACTATTCCAGAAGCATCAAGGTCAGGGCCAGTGCCAATGGAATTGGACGCAACACGGGTGTCCACGGCCCTTGCCAAAACTGCAGCAGAAAGACTGGATTATCGAAAACAAGGACGGTGTTGGGGTTGTGGCCAGATGGATCATATCCGTTCGAAATGTCCAACTAACCCATTCAAGCCCCTGGTATTGGCAACATTAGAAGTGAGTGGTGGAGAATTGGGAAAAGGCCCATCCCGGGACTGAGAAAATGCACTCAGTACCTGGGCACCATGCAGACAACGGCGGCCACTATTATCAAAGAAGGTCAGATTTACAAAATACAGGGAGGCCTTGATTACAATGAAGCAACAGAGACGATGGAGCCATTATTTTTACGATCTACAGTAGAGCCGGAAGCTCATTTAACCCTGAGTGCTAAGATAAATTCCTTGGCAGTGGAACCCCTGGTGGATTCGGGGGCCACCAGGGTGTTCATGCATTCCGATTTTGCAATCAAATGCGGGGCTGTCATCCAGAAAAAAAAAGATTCCCCGAGAAGTGCGAGTCATCAATGGGAGGGTAATTAACTCAGGACTCATTACGCAGGAGGCTATGGTTGAATTGGAGGTAGCAGGGCACCAAGAAATGTTAGTGGTGGATTTGACCAATATTGGATGTTACTCATGTATTTTAGGGCCCCCGTGGCTGATCCACCATGATCCCACCATTAAGTGGTCGGAAAAGAAGGTGGTTTTTGACTCTCCGTATTGCCAATCAATGTGCATATAGCAGGGAGCAGAAAATAAGGGAGTAGTAAATGGCTGCAAAAGAAGCTATGCCGTTAAGTTAGGGCGAGCTGCTGCGGATTTAGAGGAGCCAGGTCCTTCCCCATCGAAACTGGTGGCGCCGAGGATTGCTATGGTATCAGTGGCGGCGTTCAGGCTCTCTTCAAAGGAGGCGGAAGTTTATACGCTAACGGTGTCGGAGGTGGATAATACTGACACTGCCACAACAACGGTTGGCTTAAGTGCAATCCCTTCGGAATACCACGATTTGCAAGGGGTCTTCAGTGAAAAATCGTCCAATGAGCTACCGGATCATGGGATATCCAACATGAAAATTGAATTTAAGGAAAGAAAAGAACCACGAAATACCGGCCTCCGGACTATGTCTCTAGCAGAGTTGGAAGAACTTCGAGGATATTTGGAGGAGAATTTAGGAAAGGGATGGATTTGGCGGTCTAAGTCCCCAGTTTCAGCCCCTATTGTATTTGCCCGAAAAAAGGATGGTTCCATAAGGGCGTGCTTCGACTATCGAAACCTAAATAAAGTCACGATAAGGAATTGCTACCCATTACCACAATACCACTTATCCCCAAGCTCACGGATAGGTTGGTAGGAGCCAACATATTTACAAAATTGGACGTACGTTAAGCCTACCATCGCATACGCATGGCTCACGGTCACAAATTCAAAACCGCCTTTAAGACCCGCTATGGCTTATTTGACTATCTGGTGATGCCGTTCCATCTTATGAATGCTCCAGGCCAATTTCAAGCCCACATGCAATATATTTTCGGTGATCTTCTGGACATATCAATAGTAATTTATTTAGATGATATCTTAATTTTTCAAAAACTCTAGAAGAACATCGCCAAGTGGTACGAGATGTTCTCCAAAGATTACAAAAACATGGCCTTTATGTTAAGGCGTCTAAATGCCAATTTCACCCCACATCAGTCGAATTCCTAGGGATGATAGTCTCAGCACAAGGGTTAGAAATGTGTGAAGACAAAGTACAAATTATTAAAGATTGGCCGGTACCAAAGAATCTTAAGGAAGTTCAAGCGTTTCTGGGCTTCGCGAATTTCTACCGTCGCTTTATATGGGATTATGCCCAAATTGCAGTTCCACTAACGGCATTAACAAAAAAGGACCAATCCTTCCAGTGGACCCTACAAGCAAACACAGCATTTGAAGATCTCTGAGCATGCTTCCCGACACACTTCTGCCAAGCGCCAGTATTGTTACATCCTGATTTTAACCGACCGTTTATTATAGAAACGGATGCGTCCGATACCGCAACAGGTGGGATCCTTTCTCAACATGGGAATGACGGGCATTTGCACCCATGCACTTATCGGAGTTTGAAAATGTCTTCTACAGAACAAAATTATGACATTTACGACAAGGAGCTACTAAATATCGTTCAAGCTTTCCAAGACTGGTGAATTTACCAGGAAGGGTCGCCTCATCGAATCCAGGTTATTTCTGACCACAAGAATCTCAAATATTTCTTGACGACAAAGGAGCTTAACAGACGACAAGCCTGGTGGTCCGAATTACTATCGGCATTTCATTTTACTATCCAGCACCAACTAGGATCCATGAATGTGCAAGCAGACGCACTGTCTCGACGGGCTGATGTCATGGAGGGAAAAGGACAGCAACCCAGGCCATTGTTAAAATTAGCAGCCTTAGAAGTCGTCAAACCAGTATAGACAGATGAGAAAATCTTGCAATGTATCCGACTGGCAACACGAGAGGACTCTACTTTGCAGTCCATATTGGCATATTTTGATAATGGCCCGGAGAGGGCCCTAGCAGATATTCGCCGACAATTTCAATTGTATAACTCTATCAATGGACTCGTGAGATTCCAGGATATCATCTTTGTCTCGGACGATGACAAAATCCGTCGCCAAATTTTACAGCCAAGGCACGATGCGCCAGCAATTGGCCACCAGGGACGTGCAAAGACGTTGGATTTGGGCGCCAAGAGTTTCTACTGGCCAATATTAAGAAGATACGTTCACCGTTATGTCGACAGATGTGATCTCTGCCAGCAATTGAAATCCACTCACCATGCGCCATATGGACTCCTCCAACCAATCCCAGCCGCCCAAGCACCTTGAAAGCGCGTCACCACAGATTTTATTGTAAAACTCCCTCCCAGCAGTGGATATGATTCGATTCTTGTAGTTGTCGACAAAAACACCAAACTGGCTCATTTTATTGCGACCAATGAAACAGTGGATTCTAGTAGGACGGCTATCCTGTATCTTCACCACGTTTGGAAACACCACGGCCTTCCCAGTGAAATCATCTCGGACAGAGGCTCTGTTTTTGTATCCAAGTTCATGGAAAGATTGTATGAACTTTTACGGATTCGCCCCGCCCCGACTACAGCGTTCCATCTCCAATCAGACAGGCAGACTGAACAAGTGAATCAGGCTTCGGAACAGTTTCTACGCATATTTACAACAAGACAACAAGATGACTGGGTTGATCTACTACCCATTGCCGAATTCGCGTACAATAACGCAACGCATTCAGCAACAGGCTTGTCACCGTTTTATGCGACATACGGGTACCATCCCTCATTATCTTTTCTAACTCCTTCAACCTCAACCGTTCCAGCTGCTGAAGATTGAATTCAATATCTTCACAAAATTCATGAGGAAATTAAGACCATGATAAAGATTGCGGGAGATCAAGTTAAGAAAAAATACGATTGCCGCTCTCATATGCACCAGACTTTCGAAGTGGGCGAGAAGGTACTCCTTTGGCGTGACAACATTGCCCTCATGGTACCATCTCGGAAGTTAACAATGAAGTTCCTCGGACCTTACCTGATTACAACCAAACTCTCAGACATGGTTTATCGGCTAACGTTACCAAACACATTACAAATTCATAACGTCTTTCATATTTCAGTATTGGAGAAGTATCGCCAGGATACGATTGTCGGCCGTAATCAGAGACCACCTCCGCCTATTACGACTCTAGAAGGTGACATCAAGTGGGAAGTTCATGAGGTGATTGACTCTCGATTATTTGCTCGATGGAAAAAGCTTCAGTACCTCGTCTCTTGGACAGGATAAGGTCCGGAACAAAATTCCTGGAAACCCGCAGACAATCTTTGAAATGCTCTTAATGCTATGGCAGAATTCCACCGTCGTCATCCTACTGCGGCAAAACTAGGAGGAAATAATGTCACGACCAGGTTGTGACAGCTGGACTTTACAGCTAGTTCTACTAACAGTTAGAGTAGGAACAGTTACAAGCAGTTCGATCTACCTTCTCTGAAATGTATGTAAATGCTTTTGCCGAGGATTCTTCTTCACACAACCTCCTGTTAATCTATTGAACTTGGCCGACTCCAATTGAGCCCATCTCCAGTGTACATTTTGGACTGATTTCCGATCCGAACCCCGTCAAAGTCCTACTGATCACCTGGATTCACAATTCAGTCCCAATTTGACCAGAATGTCGACAATCCAATTGGTCTGAGTTCTTGACCCGTGACATAAAGGACCATTTGTTCCTTCAGGGGACAAGTGGGATTTTGGTCAAGTATTTTGGACCATCTCATTTTTTGTCCTAATTTTTTGAAACTTTTTTGAAGATAGGATAATTGATTAGCTTCATGGGAATATAACTTTTTTTCAATTGGTGCCACGGAACAAAAGTTATGCTCAAAATAGTAGAGAGGGGGGAAAGGGGGTAGCAAAAAAAAATTGGAAAATTTGGAATAATTGGAATTTCTTTTCTAAATTTTTTTCTCAAAGATTATATTTTTTTCTATATAGAAAGCTTTGATTTATTCCATTTGGATTTGTTATGAGAAACTTATGGACAATCTTGTTTTATTATTGATTTTCATACTTTAAAAAATTGTTAAGTAGAAATGACAATTTTGAATGTTTTTTGGCAAAAAAAAGGCCCTGGTCCTTTAGGGATTAAGTTCATCAAAGAAAATATAGCTCCTATAAATCTTCTTTTTATTTTATTTCAAATTTCAAAAAAACTCCAAATGACAATTTTTGTGACCTTCTAAAGCTAATATCCAAGAGACTTAGAGATATACTTGTTTGGGATCTCATTTTTTATCAAAATTTTAAGAAAATTTGTAATTATTATTCTTTTTGCAAAAGTAACTAATAAAATTATATAAATTTTATTTTGACGTTTTTAATTATAAAAATATGAAGATAAATCTAAGATGTAGATAATTACATGGAAAAATATCAAATTTACAAAACATATATTTCAATGTAAAATACTAGTGATGCTTGACCGAGTAAAGACATGATTTGTCCTTCAAGGATTAGCCCATTAATACCTTAAATCCTAAAGGACCGTTTGTCCCTTCAGGGGACAATTCGGGTTCAAGTAGGTTCTTATTGTCTCAATTTTTTGTAATATTTTTTGTAATTTTTTGAGGTTGTGTATTTTAGTGAGAGCTTTGTGAATATATAATTTTAATTTTAATTGATGCTCAAGAGCAAAGATTATGGCACAATAAGCAAACTTGGAGTTCACGCGCAGACCCAAAAAAATCACAAAAAGTCAAAATAATTTTTTTTCAAATTTTTTCTCAAATATTATTTTTTTCTACATGTGAAGCTTTGTTTCATTCAATTTGGGCTAATAATGAGAAAGTTATGGACAATCTTAGTCTTTTGAGCAATCTAAGCATCTTCTTGAAAAAATTACTTGTAAAATTTGTTTTTCAATGCAATTTTTAGAATTTTTCAAAAACAATTGTTAGAAAAGGTTAGATTTTCTTGCTAGAACAATCTCACCATTTGGATTATTGTGATTCAATTCCATCTAAAAGCTATTAACAATTTAGTGTTTTTTTCAATCTTGAACCTACCTCTACTTAACAATTTTTTAATGAGTGAAAATTAAGTACTTTTTATCCTAAATTTTTTTGGGAGATTCTTGACTCAACTAATTAACCTAAATAAGTAGAAAATCAAAGTCCATAGTGCAAAAAAATTTATCTAAAAGGACTCAAAACCACAAAATCTAGTCAAGCCAAGGTGCCAAAAAACTTGTTTTCTTCACTTTAAATGCATATATCTTGCAATCTACATGGTCAAAGTTTTTGAAATTCCTTCCACATATTCACATACTAGTCAAGTATAAGATCTTATGGTTGGATATGCAAGAAAAAACAATTTTTGAAGCTCTTTTCTCTTTACAATAGAAATGACAGTTTTGAGTGGTTTTTGATAAGAAACTCACCTTGGTCCTTTAGGGGTTAAGGTAAATTTTGAATTTTTGTACATTTTTGCTCATATCCTTGTACAAATATGTTATTCTCCTCAATTCCATCAAATTCATCTTAAAAATCGTTAATTGTCTTTTAAAGATTTTAATATTACCTTGGATGAATGAAAAGGATTTGGATGAACATTGCCTAAGAATACTTTGTTCACCATTCAAAATATGGACTATGCTACTTTGGAGCACTTGGAGGTTAATCAATCAAAACAAAGGCTCTTCTTTTTCAATCCAAATCAAGAAACATTTGAAATATTCAAGTTCCAAATTCCTATGCAATAATTGAAATGGAAAAAATTGTTTAACCCCTAAAGGACCAACATGCGTTTTTTGGCTACATAGAAATTTTGGGCAGGTATGTGTGACTAGAGATTTTTATATTTTTGGCCCAGGTTTTAATAGAAGGTGGAGGCAAGGAATATCTTTCATATGCACAAAATTTTGTGACATTTGAATACAAGTCAAAAGCTATGGCCTAATATGTTACTTTTTTTTGTAACTAGGCAACCTCTGCAGATCAGAAAAAATCACTTTTATCAAAAACGAAAATTTGAAATTGGTTTTCTAGAGTTACATATCAATGGAAAGCTTTGAATCATTCCTTTTTGACTAATGAGTCAAAAGTTATAAGCATTTTTTATATGCGGGCAGTTAAAGATTCTCTAGTCTCAAATAATCTTTGAAGTCCTTTATCATACTCAATTTTCAATATTTTTTGAAAAAAATAAAATAATAAGATGTGGATTGTTTATTACATCATTTCCACCATTGGGATTGGCATTTTTCAATTCCATAATTAAATTTCTTAAGAATTTTGTATTTTGAGTCTTTAACTATTTACTGTTTTTTTCCTATATGTTGTACAATTCCAAATGATGTGAAAATTTTCAAGCATGTAGCCAACTTGTCTTGAATATTTTATTCAAAGAGTTACCACCATTTTAAACATTTTTTCATACAAATTTGACCTTGTGAAGTGCAGCTGCCTGGTTTTTAGCAGGGAAAAACAAAGGGTTTTGTGACTTTTGTCAATTCAAATGCTTATATCTTGCAATCTACAAGGTGAAAATTCTTGAAATTTTTTCCACATCTTCTCAAACTAGTTTACTACAAGATCTTACGGTTCCATTTGTCAAAAAAAGTTTTTCCAAAAATTGGGTACTTGTTCTAAATGGCAATTTTTGAGTGCTTTCAATGAAAATATAGTCATGAAACTTTAGGGGTTAACAATATCTACAATAGAAATGCTAAGAAGTGCAATACCTAACAAACTACTAACCCAAAGATTGTGCATTCTTCAATTTTTCCACATAGCAATAGAAGTGCAATACCTAATTAGCTTTTAACCCCTAAAGGACCAAGGCCTTTCTTTTGCCAAAAAACACTCAAAACTGCCATTTCTATAGCAAAGAGTAAAAAGCTTTGAAAATTATTTTTTTTGCACATCTAACCGTAGGATCTTACACCTAACTAGTATGAAAATGTGTAGAAAAAAATTTCAGAATTTCTGACCGCATAGATTGCAAGATATCTTTGTTTAAAGTGAAAAAAACAAGTTTTTCAGCACATTGTGGGACTAGATTTTTTGACTTTGAACAATTTAAATTAAATTTTTTGCACTAAAGAGTTTTGAGCTTTTAATCTTTATATTATAAAATTGAGTTGAGAATCTAGGAAAAATAAAAAAATCCAAAAAAACTTAATTTTCTTTACTAAAAAAATTGTTAAGTAGCAGTAGGTACAAGATAGAAGGAAAATCTAAAATATTAATATCTTTTATATGCAATTAAAACGCACTACTTCCATTGGTGAGATTGTTCTAGCAAAAAAACTAAACCTTGTGGAACTTTTTTTTTTGAAAGATTGTTAAAATTGCATTCAGAAATGAATCCTCAAAGTAGTTTTTTTAAGGAAGATGCTCTAAATGCCCAAAAAACAAGATTGTCCACAACTTTCTCATAAAATGTCCAAATGAAAGGAATCAAATCTTTCCAAATGAAAGGAATCAAATCTTTCCAAATAGAAAAAAATACAATCTATCAGAAAAAAATAAATAAAAATAAATAAAAAATAAAAAATTTGCAATTTTTTTTGCTCCCCCCTATCCTCTGTTTTGAGGTTATTTGAGCATAAATTTTTTTCCCGGGCACCAATTGAAAAAAAAATTATATTCCCACAAAGCTTAGCAATTTTTCTATCTTCAAAAAAAAATTCAAAAAATCATAATAAAAATTCAGCCCGTAGGTATTTGCCCGAAATCTTATTTGTCCCCCGCAGGGATAATGGTCCTTTAGGAATTAATTCAATGATTGAGTATTCATCAAAACCATTCATACACAATACTAGTTGTAAGAGCGCAACATCTATCGAACTGATAATTTATCAAGTGTACATGATTTTTCCAAATAATTGGAGTAGTGTAAAATCCAACGGTTAAATAATTTTACAATTCGTTATCTAATATAATTTGATTTGTAAGTTTCATACTCTCATGGACTTGCGATAACAATGTGAAATACGAAACCATATACACATTCCTATAGTTTTTAAATTTCATCACATTTTTATTTTTATAAAATGGTGGTTAGATGCTACATATTTGAAAATTACCTCACATTAATACTAAAATTACATAAGATGTCAAATCAAAAGACCTACTGTTATTTTTCCTTTATACTTTAATGTAACACGATCTCAAATTCAATAGCATATTCATATTTTCAATTATAAAACTTTTCTCCCTTCAAGAAAAGCTAAGCTATGAATGCAAATGAAAACTTTTTTAACAAAACTAACTGAATTCTTGATGCACATGTATCATTTTCTAATTTATATATTTTATATATTTAATTATTATTATTTAATCCCTAAAGGATCAAACACCATTTTTGACAATATAGCAATTTTGGACACCTCATTACAAACAGCAGTTTTTTTTTTTTGAAATTTTCATACAAGATGTGTTCAAGGGATAGCTGTAATCCCTAAATGCCAAAGGCCTGTTTTGAGTTTCTTGAAATTTTCTCTAAATTGAACAAAAAGCTAATATTTTGTTAAGATGAATCAATTTTTTTGAATTGTAACCGTACAAATTCAAACTAGACATGCTAGAGATCACATAAAAAAAGAAAACACAACAATATTGTTTAAGGATTAGAAAATTATATTGTTTGACCATGAGAGTGTTAAAACTTTGAAAATCTTGGTCACCAAAAAAATATGAGGGTTGAAGGGCCTAACATGCATAACTCCAATCAATTTATGGCTTCTCAAAATCTACTCTACAATTTTTTTAACTCCTAGAGCACCAAACATGCTAATTTGAGAAAACAGCATTTTTGGGCGGCTCACTACAAGCTGAATTTTATTTTTTTTCTTTGAAATTTTCACACAACATTTTTCCAAGGAATAGCTTTAAGGCACAACAATTTTCATAACTTTTGATTGCATGGTTAAAAAGTTATTGTACGAAATGTGATTTTCAATGTTCGGTAGGTAGCTCAAAAAATTCTTAAAAAATCACTTTAAAAAAAATGAAAACTCGAAATTGGTTCTCTAGATTATATATACATAGAAAGCTTAGAATCATTCTATTTTTGTTGCTGAGATGAAAGTTATGAAGAATTTTAGTTTGCGGGTAGTTATAGAATCTCTACTCTAAAATAAATTTTGAAGTCCTTTGTTTAACTCAATTTTTAGTATTTTTGAAAAAAAATGAAAATATTGAATGTACAGTGACTCCCAAAAGTAGTTGGCCACCCTTAAAAACGCTCTCATAAATTGAGAAATTGGAATTTTGGAGTGAAATTTAGACATAATGTTGTACAAAAGGGGTTCTACCCTCATGTATAATTTTACTTTAAATGGACTATATTTTAGACCTATTATTAATTGAATGAAATTTCTTTGGAAAAAAAGACTTTTTGTGAGAAGTCAAAATGTCCCATTTCTTTTTATAGGAAGAATGTACATCTTGACTAAAATCACATGTTACAAGTTTCATGAATTCTGGATTTTTATTGATTGAGATTTAATTGATTGAAATTTGACCCCAAAATTTTGTTTTTTTAATTTTTCACTTTATAAATTGCAAAAAAATATGCTTTTGATATATATAATCATCTTACGTTATTTAAATTTTTATTTTATTTTTTGCAATTTATGGAGTGAAAAATAAAAAAAACAAAATTTTGGGGTCAAATTTCAATCAATTAGATCTCAATCAATACAAAAACCAAAATTTATGAAACGTGTAACATTTGATTTTAGTCAAGATGTACATTCTTCCTATAAAAAGAAATGGGACATTTTGACTTCTCACAAAAAGTCTTTTTTTCCATAGAAATTTCATTCAATGAATAATAGATCTAAATATAGTCCATTTAAAGTGAAATTACACATGAAGGTAGAACTCCTTTTGTACAACATCATCTTTAAATTTCACTTCAAAATTCCAATTTCTCAATTTATGAGAGCATTTTTAAGGGTGGCCAACTACTTTTGGGAGTCACCGTAGATTGTTTATTACAACATTACAACTATTGCAATTGGCATTTTTCAATTCTATAATTAAATTCTTAACAATTTTGTGTTTAGAATCATTGTCTTCTTCTTTCTACTTACTATTTTTTCTATATGTTGTACAATTCCAAAGAATCTGTAATTTTTCAAGCATATAGGCAGCTTGACTTCAAAAATGAATTCAAAGAGTAACCACCATTTTGGACGTTTTTTCATACAAATGTGACCTTGTGAAGTGCAGCTGTCTGATTTTTTGCAAGGACCAAAAAAGGATTTTTCTCAATTCAAACACTAATATCTTGCAATCTACATGGTGGAAATTTCTAAAAAAATTTCCATATCTTCTCAAACAAGTGCACTACAAGATCTTATGGTTACATGTGTCCAAAAATGTTTTATTTGTAAAATTTGGTACTTGTAAATATTAGAAATGGTAGTTTTGGAGCGTTTTTGGTAAAAACGTAGTAAAAAACGTTTAGAGGTTCAATGAATTTCTAGTATAACTTTTTCTCCAAGATCTAGTATATTTGAGGCTCATTTCCAAGAGCCCTAAACACTACGGAAAGTCAAGATTGCCACGCGTACTGTTGCACAAAATCTTAAACACAAAAATCATAATCATTCATTTTCAACATCAGATTTTTGATGCTAAAATTAGACTTCAACACAAATCTGTCAAAAATAGAAACCTAGTTAGGTATTATTTAACCTCAAAGTTTTGTTGACACCAAATTTTGGTGCCACGGGCATTTAGGGGTTAAGGCCCAACAATTTTCATAACTTTTGAGTACATGGATAAAAAGTTATTGCATGATATGCAATTTTCATTGGTAAAAAGGGCAGCATGGGCTGCTCAAAAAACTTCTTTAAAAATCACTTTGTTTTAAAAATAAAAATTTGAAATTTGTTCTTTAGATTACGAGTATACGAGAAGCTTTGAATCATCTATTTTAATTTATGAGATGAAAGTTATGAGGAATTTTAGCTTGGAGGTAGGTATGGTTTCAAAGACTCCATAACTACCCGCAAACAAAAACTCTTCATAACTTTCATCTCAGTAATCAAAATGGAATGATTCTAAGGTTTCTATGTATATATAAATTTAGAGAACTAATTCCAATTTTTTATGTTTAAAAAAAGTGATTTTTAAAGAAGTTTTTTGAGCTGGTCGTGCTGCCCGCTGACCAATGAATATTACATATCATGCAATAACTTTTAACCATATAGTCAAAATTTATGAAAATTGTTGGGACTCTTTAGGCACATTTTGTGTGAAAATTTCAAGGAAAAAAATTAAAAATTCCGTTCATAGTGAGCTGCCTAAAATCGCTATATTGTCAAAAAAACGGTGTTTGATCCTTTAGGGGTTAATAAAATATAATATAATATTTATTAAGAATTGAAAATTTTTAAGAGTCTAACCTCTTAAAGAATTCCCAAAATGTATCAATGTAATTGCATAAAATATCTACTATGACTCTTTATGTTTCAATTGATGCACCTTTATTTATTTTCTCTTGTAAGTTGTGTCTTTTTTTTAATTGATGTATTCTTTATTACTATGTCTTTTATAGGTTGTTTTTGCCTTTTCAACTTGATGATGATGATTAAATAATGTTTTAGAGTTCTACACTTAAAAACTTTCCTTCTTGCAATTTCTTATATAATTTTAAAATTTTCCAAAAATTTGGCAATATAAAAGAAAAAATTCTATAATCTTTTGCTCATTTCATTTCTAGTATTTCAAAATAGACATTCCAAAAAATAATTACTTTATATATGAATTTGACCCCCACAACTTTTCATTCAAATGACTAGAAGAGTGCAATACCTATCAACCTTTCTATTTTTGTGCACTAGTCTTTGTCCAATCTTATTAAGTGATTATATAGTGATGAGGTAAAATGTCTTTTTGGTCTCAATAAGGGCTACTATAGAAAATGATTTTGGTTCATTTCTCTTAGAACAAAGTTTACACTATTGAACTGAATAACACCTCGGAACACAGATGACTAGGGCTCGGCTATCTTTTTATTACCACACAATTCCCTTGCCAATAGCACAAGGCATCCTAGGCTCATCAAACTTTGGACACCAACCTGTTGTGGCCTCTCAAGCTTCAATATGCCCTTGTTGCATAAAGCTACTTGGATGAGAGCTTCATTTGGTCGGAAGCTTCAGTGGAGGGAGGGTAGAGAAACATGAGTACAAAGGAGTGGGGAAGGAAAGCTCCAAAAATTGTGTGCATTTGATTTAAAAGCAAAGAAGGAGAGGAGAAGGAGTACTCTAAAAGTTGCAAATATTCAGGGTCACCATGGGACCAACTACCTTTGTATGGGCAAAGGGACTCTTCTTGCCCCGCCCAAGCTATTCTATCCTCCCCATATTATTCTAATCCATGAATCAAGCAAGGAATAGCTAGGCAACCCGACGCAAAAGTTGATCAAGATTCAAAGACAAATGGATGTTTTTTTCCTATCTTTTAATCCTTGTAGGAGGTTGCCCCTATTCAAACAGTGAAAATATAGAGAAGGCTTAAAAAATACAAGTGGTGTTTATTGTAGCATAGCATGTCATACGGGGCTAAATTTTTTTTGTAGCATTACAAGAACAATGTTACCTGGAGAGTATGTTATCAAATTTGCATAATTTTTTAGTAAGCGGAGAATTGTGAAAGATTTTCTTGTATTCAACCTTGCAATGAAGGAAGACAGAAACAATAGACAACATTGTGGTCTCTACTTGCATTAGGGATTATTTTGTCTCGCTTTTTGGATAAGGTAGCTACTCAAACTCCTTCACTTGTAGCTTCTCTCCATGCAGGACCTCCTCCCTTTTGGTCTAAATCAATAAATAAAACATCATTAGTGTCTAGTTGTGCAACAAAATTTTCAAACTTATTCTGCATAAGTTAAGTTATATTGTCTCGCTCTACATGTCCAAATGCTAACTTAACCTTGTAATGCTGCCATGGACACTAAGTGTGCAATGAATGACAAAGAATCTTTACATGTAGGACAGAAGTGCAGTTGTTCATCCTTGAAATTTTGTGCAAAAAGGGGAGGTCTTGCACAGTAATTTGACCATGAATGAGTACTTTGGGTTTTGTTAAAGTAGTTGATGCACACTGTGTCAACAAGGATGATTTCTGCGGAGACCAGTCCGCCCTTATATGGTTAAGTTTACATGGGAGCATGGGACAAGTCTGAAGAAAGGAAAGAGCATGAAAAGCTTGGCTTAACTTAAGTTAAGGCACGCACAGGCTTGTTCCTGTCTTATGTTGTCCATGTTGAGAAAGGGCTTGGAGTTCAGTTTTCAAGAGCTTCCCAATTATTAACAGTGTAGTTTGTTTAAGTTTGATAACAAAACCCTACCCCAAAGCTGCATTTGCAAATGATGGAGAGAAAAGTCTCATGTCGGCTGTCAAGAATAAAAAAAAATATATAGCCTATAAAGTCCACAAATCAGACCAGAAAGTACTCAAGTCAAGTTAAGTCAGGCCGTGGCAAGTAACAGTGTCCCTACAGATACAGACTTGGTGCAAAGCTGCAACATCTGAACTTTGGAAGTTATCTGAATCTTCTCCAGGCTTTAGGTCCTTGGAGCTCCAAACACAATTGAAAGCCAATGTTATGTAAGGTGGGTACCCCAAAACCGCTACTAATTGCTACTGTGTCTATTGCTATTATCACACTGTTCAAATTTTTATATTTTCTTGTTGGCAAGCGCAAGGAGGTTCCAGCGCACCAAAGAATACGACATTTCAATTCTGTATGTAAAAGTTATGAAGGAACAAAGTTTGGTTCTAAAAGTGTTCCTTCCACATACATAACTGATTTTGGAGATGTATACAAAGTGAAGATGTCAGTTTAAGGTCAGTGACACATTTGGATTGCCTTACCTTAGTCCGTTCTACATACATACTAACTAGTGTACCTATGCCGTTGCCACAACCAAATTAAAAGTAAAGGTAATCTTCTAATTCATAGAAAACTTTCAATATCTTTTCTGCTATGGACCAGAACGCCACAAAACAAAGCCCGTGCACTCCTCCTTGAAGAGGGCTTTCCAATGGTACCAAACACACAACCGGGGGACTATAGTCCAAGAGATCTCATCGTAACAAATAAACAAACAAAACAAAACAAAACAAAACAAAACAAAACAAACAGGCTAACTTAAGGTCTAAATAAGGGCATTTGTAATGCACATAGTATTTTATCCCCTCCAAATAAACTTCTAACTTTTCACGGGGTTGTAATTAGAACTTGAAATTACTATCATTGGAAGCGCATTCAAAAGCACTTTAAATAAGTACAAGAAATTCATATTTAGACATTGGACAATTATGAAAACAAATGGCTTAAAAAAAAAACTATAAGAACAATTACAAAATTTGGACAAACCACAATTGTCAATGCACACTACACTCCAAATTGGTGTAATTTGAAGTGCAATGTGCATTGGCTACCATGATTTGCTCCAAATTCTGAATTTTCTATCTTTTAGCTTGCTTTTCAACCTAAAGGACCAACACGTGTTTTTTGGCTACATAGAAATTTTGGGCAGGTATGTGTGAGTGGAGACTTCCATATTTTTGGCCCAAATTTTAAGAGAAGGTGGGAACAAAGAATGTCTTTCATATGCACTAAATTTCATGACATTTGAAAATATGAGTAAAAAGTTATAGCCTAATATGTTATTGTATAGGTGAATGGACAATCTAGGCAGATTAAAAAAATCATTTTTTTCATAAACAAAAATTTGAAATTGTTTTTCAAGAGTTATGCATACATGGAAAGTTTTGAATCATTCTATTTGGATCAATGAGTCAAAGTTATGAGAATTTTTTGTTTGCGGGCAGTTACGTATTATCTATTCTAAAATAAACTTTGAAGTCCTTTATCTTACTCAGTTTTGAATATTTTTTGATAAAAATAAAATCATAGGATGTAGATTAATTATTAAAACATTGCAACCACTGGGATTGACATTTTTCAATTCCATAACTAAATTCTTACCAATTTGATATTTTGTTTCATTTTCTACTTCTTTCTACTTACTATTTATTTCCAATATGCTGTACAATTTCAAATGATCTAAAAATTTTCAAACATGTAGCAAACTTGTCTAGGAAAAAGAATTTAAAGAAGCGCCACCATATTGGACATTTTTTGTTAGAAAAATGAGCTTGTGAAGTGCAGCTACCCTCATTTTTGCAAGGTCAAGAAAAATGATTTCAATGGATTTGAATGCTTATATCTTGCAATCCACGAGGTGGAAATTCCTGAAGTTTTTCCACATCTTCTCAAGCCACCTAGAGATGAGAACCAAAAAGTCCATTCTTCATTTGGACCTTTCCAAAGGAGTCAATTTTCCACCAAATTGGGAACTAATTATATATTTTAAAAGTTGAAGACATGGGAAGAAATGTCTTAAAATTTGAAGTGAAAATAGTTGGCCTACCATCCTTTAATATTTGCCAAAGACAATTTTGCACTCATAATTCATAAGAAATTTGCCATGCTCATCAACATCAATAACATTGTTTTGCCTCTAAGTCGCTCTTTAGAATTTGAAAGTGCTTCAAATCAAGCAAGCACCTTGAAAATTGATAATGGATTGATTTTAAATTGGTGGATCATTGGTGGTGGATTTATAACAATTTTAGAAGCCTTTTAACTGTGATTTTCATTTATTATTTCTAATTTTTTTTTATTACTTCTCTTTGTTTGATATGCCTCAAAATTTAAAACCTTTTGTCTTTCTTCCATAGCTTTTAAAATATACAGTTAGTTGTAAAATTTGGTGAAGTATTGACTATGTGAAGAAGCATCTTAATAAGGAATGGATCTTTTTGTCCTCGACTCTACTACAAGATCTTATGGTTACATGTATCAAAAAATGTTTTTTTTCAAAAATTTGGTACTTGTATTTTAGTAAAAATATAGTCATGGAACTTTTAAGGGTTAAGCAGTTTATTTTCATTGTTCAATGTCTAAATTTGAGTTTTCTTGTAACTATTCAAAGTATTTTTTAATGCACTTCCAATGATAGTAATTTCAAATTCTGATTACAAACCCATGAAAAGTTAGAATTTTATTTGGAGAAGTTAATATACCATTATACATTAGGTATGCCTTGAGGTAGGAAGCCCATGGTGGCCTATTTGGTCATTGTGCACAAATATAATTATTGGATTTACAATAAAAAATTTTGCTATTGAACATCAAATAAGGGGTTATTTCACATGTATTTTGGTCAAGTTACTTTTGGAGAAAATGGTATATTACATGCGGTCAAAATAAATACATATTGCTTCCCATTATGGACCCTAGGGATGAACTATTCTTATCCTTTTAGCTTCTAATGTGACTTTCCTACTATCCTACATGGTTTCAATAAAAATCCCAAAGCACCGTGTTGTAGAGTGAAATAATGACTAAACATTTTGGCATGTGTAAAAGCTACATAGGTGTGCTCATTGAGTTCATTAAATGGTGACTTTTCAGCACAATTCTAACCTTTTGCTTTCTAATTTCAAAATTTTGACGCCCAATTACGCACTGAATGCAATAAGACTATATTGGAATGCAATAGAATCAAATTGGATCCAAAAGTAGAGCTTTGAATTGGGCTACAGATCAAAATGGATTTGTTTACTTCAGGGCTTCCATCTTAAAACTACTAACTTAGAAGGTGGTTCCCTTCTCCCTATATATTCATGCCTAATTTACACAACCTCATCAATTTGGATACATCTCATTTGTGCACTTTGAAAACTCATAGTCTATTCATGCAAGGTCTAAAAAAATCGTGCTCAAAGAATTTTTGAATCTTCTTTTGACTTTTGACAAAATCCAACAAGTTTTTTGATAGTTTATTAATAGGAAACCATCTTCAAAATTTTATTTGGGCAATTTTAGGTATATTCATTTTAGGCCTTAAAGCATTTAAAGATTAAAAAAATATCTTTGCTCTCGAAGTTTTTGCATATATATATAGAGTCATTTAAGATAGTTGAGATATATAAAAGTTGGACTTTGATCACATAATATTCCTTTAACCACCTAAAATTGACCTCTACAAAACCTCAACCACTACTTTTGGTTGGAAAATGAACAAGTAGAATCTCCAAAATGGTGAGTAGTAGGAAGACAACAAGACGGTGGAGTTAGAGACCCTTTGGGTACTAAATGGATTTATTGTATTGTGGAAGTTGTGGCTTTGTAAACCAATAAAAAAATTTATAAAGTTTCATTCAATTTATCTTCTTACTTAAAAATATGATTTATTTGTATAATTCACAAATCCTTTCTCAATATGCATCAAATCAATATGAATTTTTCCTCAATTATACTTAGTATCACTCACACAAAGGAAAGCAACAAAAAAAAGGCATGAGCATGTGGAAAGGAGAAAATAAATCTAAGACAAAACTTTTCATTTTCTTGTCTTTCCTCCATATAGGCCAAAGTTTTCTTGATATTCTCATCCTAGTTCACCACAATTTTGGGTATTCATTCGCAAATCAATGCAAATCCAATAGATTTATTTTCATTCATAAGAATACAAATGTAATATATTTTCATCCAATGTTGTTTGTGTAGACGCCATCAATTGGTGATGCACATGACACTATATTGAGAGCTGTGACCAATTGTTTTACAAACTCTCATATATAATCTCTACTAAATAGCAATGTATAAAGTTATCACTATAGCCTCCTTCAAGCTTCACCTCAAAAATTCATACAATTAATTGCATTTTTTTTACAAGCATTTGTCAATTTACAATATGTCTTCATCATTTTTTCTTACATGCCCATGTTGCCACAAATCTATAAAGTTGATTTTAGATGTAGTTATCTTATATTATGCAAAAAAAATCCTAAATATATGATTTTATATTGAATAGGTTGCATGGTCAAGCTTTTAATATTAATCCCTAAAAAACCAAGTTCTTTTTTTCACAATATACATCCAAAACAGCCAATATATACTGCATTGAGCATGTTTGAAAAATAAAAAAATTCCAAAGTTTTCGTTTTACAAATTTGTACTAGACTTATTTAGAAATGTGCAGAAAACAAATCTACCCATTTGACCATATAGATTGCAAAATTATACCCTCTAAAGCTAGAAGAAAATAAATTTTGGGCCTTGCTAGCATGTCAATATAAATTGATTCAACTTTGTGGAGATGGCATTATAAAACATTAGAAATTGGAACCATTAGGTAGGTAGTTATGTTAGGTATTTGCATTCCATTTTCAAAGATAATAGAGGTGTCTAACATATCCAAGATCATCTTGCTCTCAAAAAATGTAAAAAGAAGCAACTACATCAACAAGATTTTAATTGTTTTTGGAGAACTCAATATTTGGAAAAATCAAAATTTTGATGGTCATTGCTGAGATTTTCCTTTTCTGCATTAAGTTTAAAAATAAAATAAAATAAAAAAATTAATCTCATGAATTTATACTAGAATTTTAACTAATGGTTCTAAAATCGTTTTAAAAATTGTCCATATTTTTGTGCATTGAGTGAATATTGGAAAATAATTTATCTTTCATTTTTACAAAACCAATACAAGTACACATCTTTGGTAAAAATTTCAATTTCGTTTGTTTAAAAATGGCTTTGTATAAACCTATCCAAGGCTTCAATAAGCTCCACTAGAGCTTATTATCTTTTAGAGGTTAAGCCAAAAGGTAATATGGTTAACTCTTTATATTTTTATATAAACCTTTATATGAATGTATTATTTTTCACAATTTCATCATATTTGATATAAATGAATGTTGTTATCTAAGATTCAAGTAAAGCTTGAGATGAATGAGAAGTAATTTGGATGTTAAGGCATCTTGAAGCACTCTTTTTATAATCTTGAATGTGAACTCCACAATTATTAGGATTTTAGCTTTAGAAGCCCAAAGAGCCAATATTAGTCATTATTAGCTAACATGTAAATTTGAATAGTGCAAAATTAGTCTAGATAAAAAAAACTTTGTACAAATTAGAAGGATGTTAGAGATCTAACACTAAATTCAACCCCTAAAGCCCATTATTCCTTGGGGGGACAAATGGGATTTTGGCCAGGTACCTACGGGCTGGATTATTGTCGTGATTTTCTGAAACTTTTTTTTGATGATAGAAAAAACTGCTGGCTTTGTGAAAATATAATTTTTTTTCAATTGGTGCCTGGGAAAAAAAGTTATGCCCAAATAAGCTCAAAACAAGGGAGGGAGGGGAGCAAAAAAACAATTTGGCAATTTCTTTTTTTCTTTTTTTTTCTTATAGATTATATTTTTGTCTATCTGGAAAGCTTTGATTCATTTCATTCATGTTTTTATAAGAAAGTTATGGACAACCTTGTTTTTTAATCATTCAGAGCATCTTCCTGAAAAAATAACTTGTAGGATTCATTTCTAAATGCAACTTTTACAATTTTTCAAAAAAAAAAGTTCCACAAGGGGTAGTTTTTTTGCTAAAACAATATCACCATTGTAATTAGTGTTTTTAAGTCCATATAAAAGATATTCATATTTTAGATTTTCCTTGTGTCTCCTACCTACTTCTACTTAACAATTTTCTTAATAATGAAATTTAAGTTTATTTGGATTTTTTTTCTTTAGATTCTCAATTCGATTCTCTACTATAGACATTTAAAGCTCAAAACTCTATAGAGCAAAAAGTTTAAGTAAAAAATGTTCAAAGTCATAAAATCTAGTCTCACAATGTGCTAAAAAACTTGTTTTTTCACTTAAAACGCAGATATTTTGCAATATATGTGGTCAAAAATTCTGAAAAATTTTCCACACATTTTCATACTAGTTAGGTGTAAGATCCTAGAGTTAGATGTGCAAAAAACAACATTTTTCAATTTTTTTTACACTTTTCTATAAAAATGGCAGTTTTGGGTGTGTTTTGGCAGAAAAAAGACCTTGGGCCTTAGGGGTTAATGATACAAGAATTCTTGAATTCCAAATTGTGAATGGCTAAAGAAGATCACAATGTATACTAATAATATATAAAATATCGTAAATATAATTATACAAATATACGACAATACATTAGTGCATATTATGGTTGTAAAGATGAAGGGGTCAATAAGCAATAACTAAGGTGGATACACCCAATATTGTCAATGTACCCATTCATGCATAGTAGATTTCCCTTAATGTGTTATTAAAATGTTATCATATTTAATTGTGGTTGGTGGGCTGCTGATTTTTCTAGATTTTGGTGTCAAAACCAAGGCAATTTTTCTAAAGTGCGCGACAAGGTGCCCCAGTGAGTTCTACTTGAAAATACATAGAAATTCAATGCCTTATTCAATTTTTTTATTTAAAAAATAATTCCACTACTAATAGTGCAAAAATATTTTTTCTACAAAAAGATGCCTCCAACTATACCAATCTTAAATGGATGAATTTCAATGTTTCCACTTTATACAACATTCCAAATGCATGCCTTGCCATATACGGAGTACAAAACATGTTGCAAAGAGCATATATGAATGTGCACCAAATTTAAGATACTATATCACTACTGTTTGCAATTTTATTTTCTGTGGTTAGACCAAAAATATAACTTATGTACAGTAACTACACCTAAAATCTCATAAAAGGTCGCTTTTTCAAAAACAAAAATTTGAAATTGGTTTTCTAGAGTTATATATACGTAAAAAGCTATGAACCATCCCATTTTGATCAATGAGTCAAAACTTATGAAGTTTTTTAGTTTGCGGGTAGTTATAGATTCTTTACTCTAAAATAAGCTTTGAAGTCCTTTATCTTACTCAATTTTCAATATTTTTGGAAAAAAACGAAATCAAAGGATATAGATTATTTATTAAAGCATTGCAACCATTGAGATTAGCATTTTTCGATTCCATAATTAAATTGTTGACAATTTAGTATTTTGAGACATTCGCTACTCCTATCTACTTACTATTTTTTTCTTGTATGTTGTACAATTCCAAATGAAGTGAAACTTTTTAGGCATGTTGTCAACTTATCTAGAAAAAAGAATAAAAAGAATCACCATCATTTTGGACATTATTCATCAAAAAGTGAGCTTGTGAAGTGCTACTACCCTGTTTTTTTGCAGGCCAAAAGAATGGTTTCAATAAATTTGAATGCTTATATCTTGCAATCCACGTGGTGGAAATTTCTGAAATTTTTACCATATGTTCTCAAGTCAGCATGAGACAAGATCCTACGGTTACATGTGCATAAAAAAAACCCAAAAATTTGGTGCTTGTACTAAAAAGGGCAGTTTTGGAGCGTTTTTGGTGAAAACATAGTCATGGAACTTTAGAGGTTAAGGACCGTGGTTGATTTGTGGGGTGGGCAACCCACTTTCATCTCGTAACTAGAAAATGGAAATTACAATACATCAGCAGCTGTTTACAAAGATCTCATTGTACAGATGCATTGGGCACATGGTGCATTTTACAAACATTTGAATTTCTTGGCAGAAATTGAGTGCCCAGATTGACTTTGGGCAGAATTCCCATATTTACAATCACCCATGTGTTAGTGTTTTGAATCCCATTTCCACATGGTAGCAAGAGTTGCTGTGATTCCTAGCCCAGTGGATGTGGTACTAAAATCCCTACACCCGTTGCCTTTGGTCCTTCCCAAATTTTGCTCCAAACTCTGCCCATCAGGCTAAAAGTGCCCAAATTGACCACAATATGGTCAACCGGTCTTTAAAGTGTTAAACTCTATGGCATGACCACTATGCTATAGAAAATAAACAACAATTTTTGTATATAAGTGAAGGACTATGAATCAAAATGCAAGTGGTTCCATAATTTTTGGGCACATTGTGAATTAGTTTCAATTTTCAAAGATGCAAGGTGTAGGATGCTAAAAGTGTCATGTAGGTCATGCCAAAATAAATTTGATGCACATGAAAAAATGACATAGACAAGAAGTTAAATTAACAGCAAGTAAACCCAAAATGGACCACTTGGGTGGTTGCCACCTCTACAGTGCTATTAATAAAATTGCACACAACTCAAAATGGATGTTAACCCCTAAAAGCCCAAGTGTCCCTGCGGGGGTTGTTTGGTACTTCGAGCAAGCTCTTGTGACCTCAATTTTTCACATGATTTTTTGAAACTTTTTGGAGAGATAGGAAATCTCATTAGCTTAGCGGGAAGATAAATTTCATCAAATTCCGACTTACCTTCCAAAAGTTATGATGGATTGAATAAAAATTTCAGTTTGGGAATCTGCTACCCCTCAAGAATTTGACTTTGACTCCCAAGGGGGGAATAGAGGTGGCAAGAGGTGGCAAGAGAGGCTATTGTTGTGCCTATTGGGAGGTCACATGAGGCTTTAGGAGCTTGTAGATGTTAGAGATTTTGACATTTTTCAAAAAAAAAATTCCTACTTCTAAAATACAAGTGCATCTTTCAATCTACCGTTCAGATTTTCTAGATCAAAAAATGTGTGATGGGATTTTCTTTTTGAAAATGGCCTATTGTATTGTCATTTCTTGGGACATAGCGGCAAATTTTAATTTTTTTGAATATTGGGATTGTCTTGGATTGACTTGAAAATTGGTATACACATGCCTAACATGTTTCCCCATAAGAAAAAATTATAATTGGAGGTCTGTAGTGGAAAAAAATTCAGCAAATGGTGGTCAAAGGCATCTGAAAATTTCGGTCACAATGGAAAGAAAAGAAAAGAAAAACAATGAATGCAAATACCTCCCAATCTATACGGTCAAACCTCACAAAATTTTTACCACATGTTCTCACACAAGTTAACTACAAGATCCAACGGTTACATTCCCTAAAAATCAATTTTTCAAACTTTTTTGATGAATGCTCTAGAAATGGCAGTTTTGGGTATTTTTTGAGGTAGAAAAGGCCTTGGGCTCTTAGGGGTTAACTTCACTTGACAATTGTCCTTGTAATGTGCACTATTTTGGATATCTTTTGTGTTCATTTTCACTTCAAAAAATAGGGGTTGCTTTTTAGCAACGGTCCATTTTAGGTGTAGTTATCTTATGAATATCAAAATCCATTGATATTTTCATAGATGAGAGTACGTGTTTTGTAAAAGAAGTATGGAATACTAAGGCAGGAGGTTCTAAAAGCGGGCATCTAAGGGCTAGTCCTCTTTTTTCATGTAGTTTCTAGGATGGCATTATTTTTTGCACATTTTTTAGACAAAGAAAATAGATTCTAATTGTAACACAAATCATTTCTTATTTTTTGAAGCATTTTTGAATTACTTATGAGTTTTCAAACAAGATGTGTCATAGGTCCCTATTTATGACCCTAGGTCTTCCATAAGCTGTTTACTTGCAATTTCTAGAAAGAAGTGGGGAAAGCAAGACAACAATTGGCTCTGGCATTAAATATAATAGTTTTTTTTTATTGATTTATTCTATGACTATAGAAGGTCCATTTAAAGACCACCTCATACCCATTCCAGGCAAGTCTATATGACGATTCTAAATGACCCTCCAGAATTTGAGTCTCCTACCTTATCTTTTTTTTCCAAAAATTTTGGTACTCAATCAAAAGAGTTCAATAACGTGCATCCAATGCTTAAAACTGTCCTGCAATCCAAACAAGGATTTCTCTTGACTGTCCATGTGTTTCAAAATAACTAAAAATTAAAAAAACAAGGATTTCTCTTGACTGTCCATGTGTTTCAAAATAACAAAAAAACAAAAAAACAAGGATTTCTCCTCCCCTGACAATAACTGATTGTTGTTTGTACATGCTTGAACTCCAAAGACCCTCTCATTGCATTGCTAAAAAACATGTTATCTTAACTTCTGCAAGGGACCAAATCCTTTGAAATTGGGCACCAGATGTTCAAAATTGTACTATCTCATGAACTGACTGCTGGCAATTAAGCTTATAATATCATGTGAGATTGTGAGGAACTGAGGATAGGCTGCATAGTACCATTTAACTTAGGGCCTCTTCACACTATGGCCGTCCAAGTCGAGAGTCTGTCGTTTCCACCAATCATATTGCAGGGTCTGTCAGTTCCACGAATCATATTGCAGAGTTCCACGGCCTCTCGACTTGGACAGCCATAGTGTGAAGAGGCCCTTACATTCTGATTGTTAGACAGCAATCAGATTTGATGAATAACAGAAACAGGCTGACTGAGATTGGATTCACGGATCAACTTAGAGGTTTAGCAAAACTGAACTTATCCTAATTACAAGAATCCTTCAGACCTTAGTAGTGCCTGAGGGGTTGGAACAAGATCTGGATGTGTTCAAATATTGCAGGACGTTCAAAGTGGTCATTCAAAGTCAGCAGGGAAAAACTGACAAGCATTTTTTACTTACCACCCATGATAAAACTTGGAAATTTGGAATCCATATTTGGAATTAGAGGCCCTTAACCCCCTAAATGTTTTTTACTATGTTTTCACCAAAACCACTCCAAAACTGCCATTTCTTACACAAGTACCAATTTTAAGAAAAAAAAACATTTTTGAACACATGTAACCATAGGATCTTGTAGTACACTGGTTTAAGAAGATGTGAAAAAAAATCCGGGCAGCTGCCCTTCACAAGGTCACATTTGTATGAAAAAATGTCCAAAATGGTGGTTACTCTTTGGATTCATTCTTCAAGGCAAGTTGTCTACATGCTTGAAAAATTTTCACATCATTTGGAATTGTACAACATATAGGAAAAAAATAGTAAGTAGGAAGAGGTAGAGAATGACTCAAAATACTAAATTGTCAAGAATTTAATTATGGAATTGAAAAATGCCAATCCCGACGGTTGTAATGTTGTAATAAATAATCTACACCTAATGTTTTTCATTTTTTGCAAAAGTATTGAAAATTGAGTTAGATAAAGGACTTCAAAGTTTATTTTAGAGTAGAGATTCCATAACTACCCTCAAACTAAAACTCCTCATAACTTCTGACTCATTAATCCAAATGTGTTTTTTAAATAATTTTTTTGAGTTGCCCGGGCTGCCCGCCAAATGCAAAAAATTACATATCATGCAATAACTTTTTACCCATGTAGTCAAAAGTTATGAAAATTGTTGGGCCTTGAAGCTACTTGTTGGGCACATCTTGTGTGAAAATTTCAAAGAAAAAAAATAAATTTTCATTCGTAGTGAGCTGCCCAAAATTGCTACATTGCCAAAAAATGGTGTTTGATCCTTTAAGGGGTTAATTAGCTATGAATCACCCAGGTTGACCCGTCCACGAGAGCTTGATTGACTTGTACTGTTCTCTACCAAGCACAAAACAGGGGGGCAATTTTTTACAATTGCCCTGCAGAACACATAATTCAGCATTGACTCTGTATGACTACTTTATCGTCTTGCTATAATATTTGGCTCCTGCAACTTTTTGAAGTTTGCATCAAAATGGAGATGTTAGAGTATCACCACCCATTCACTGCCAAGCTCCCAGGCTAGGGTTTGAGCATGGCCGAGAAAAAAAAGAGAGCCACCCATTCATGGGAAAGGGACAAAAGAAGACTAGTCACTCCAAGATGAGCTCTCCAAACACTAGCTCCCCGTCCCCACCACGCTTTGATCGGGCTTGATCTTGTCAGCTTTGTTGATTGTGAGCCATTTTTTTTTTTTTTAATCAATTAACATTTTGGTTGGCTCTTGGTATGACAAGTCATTAATGCAGGAGTTTGTCTTGTTTTGGTGTATGCGCTTCTCCATGAATGGGTGGCGCATGGAAGCGGCCCGGAAGGAGCAAGGCCTAAGCCACCCCATTCTCCAAGTTGTGTTTGCGAGGAATGGGTGACGATGCTCTTAATCCTAGAAGGTCTGGTTGGTCACTGTGGAAATCATCCTTTTTGCTGCTATGTGAATCATTTGCTTAACCCCTAGAGGACCAAGGCCTTTTTTCTGCCAAAAAACACCCAAAACTGCCATTTTTTAGCAAAGAGTGAAGAAAAAACTAAAATGTTTTTTTATCACATTTAACCATAGGATCTTACACCTAACTAGTATAAGAATGTGTGGAAAAAGTTTCAGAATTTTTGACCGCACAGATTGCAAGATATCTACGTTTAAAGTGAAAAAAACAAGTTTTTCAGCACATTGTGGGACTGGATTTTTTGACTTTGAACATTTTTAACTTAAAATTTTTGCACTATAAAGTTTTGAACTTAAATGTTTATAGAGGAGAATTGAGTTGACTATCTACCAAAAATTAAAAAAATTAAAAAAAAATTAATTTTCATTATTAAAAAAATTACTCCCTCTGTCCCAGTAAAAACCTCCAAATCAAGCACAATTTTTGTTCCACTAAAAAGCTCCGTTCTTAGATTTCGATTGTTGGGTAAGTGTTGGCCGTGCTGAATGACCTTATGAGGGCAAGTCAAGTGATTAGAGAGCATTCTTTGCCAAATTTTTTTGGTCTTGCCCATATAAGACACCTTGGACTTGTTGTGCTTCCTTAGATAGTAGTATTGACAATGGATTTGGTGACCACTTTGACACTTTGAAGAGTTGTTCTTGAAGTGGTGTAGGGATCTTTGTTGTGGGTATTTAGGTTGCAGTAGATGTTTCTAGAATCCCAATGTTGCTACCAACATTTAAATCATCAAGAATGATGAAGCTGGCAGTGTTTACAAATTTTGTCAAAAATGGTACTTTCTGCATGGATTTTGGGTGCCTAAACAATGGTGCCTAAGTTGGAGATTTTGTAAAGATCTAAAGGATGGGTTGCTAGTTTTTGAATGCATGTATTCCTATTAGAAAGACTAAAAATGTAGTTAATCCTTCATGGGGAAGCTTTTTGGAGTTTTTTAGTGGAACAGAGGGAGTATTAAGTAGAATTAGGTACGAGATAGAAGGAAAATCTAAAATGTTCATATATTTTAGATAGAATTAAAAATGCACTAATCCTAATGGTTCAATTGTTCTAGCCAATAAACTAAACCAAGCCAAATTTTTTTTTTTACAAACTTGAAAAAATTGCATTAAAAAATGAGTCCTACAAGTTATTTTTTTCAAAAAGATGCTCTAATTGCCTTAAAAACAAGAATGTCCATAACTTTCTCATAACAAATCCAAATGAAATGAATCAAAGCTTTACAGATAGACAAAAATATAATCTATAGGGAAAAAAATTCAAAAAAAAAAAAAAAATTGCAAATTTTTTTTGCTACCCACTCTCCTTTGTTTTGAGCTTATTTGGGCATAACTTATTTTCCCGGGCACCGATTTGAAAAAAAAAATTTACTCCCACAAAGCTTATCAATTTTTCTATTTTTAAAAAAAAGTTTCAAAAAATCTGGACAAAATTTCAACCCATAGGTACCTGCCCAAAATCCCACTTGTCCATTGAACGAACACTTGGGCCTTTAGGGGTTAAAAAAATCCAAGCGTACTCATTGGAGGTCAAACTATTGTACAGGACTTCTCCTTTTCACACAGAATTCTAAGGATGAACATCTACTTTTTGGTCTTATATGGAAGGATTCTCTGTCATCCATTGGACATTATATAATTAACAGTAAAAGGACAAGATTTATCATCAAGCAACTTTGCAAGAAATGATTTGATTTATGAACCAATAGGTGCATTCTTTACTTCTATACTAATCTTGAAAGTCATTCATCGGCCACTTTTCGGCCTCAACATCTTTAAAGGGTTGAATATAAATTTTAGAAATTATGTATGTAGTCAAATTATGCACTAATATTTAATACTCTTTTTCAAATCAACTTAGAAGCATTTAACTTCAAAAGTTCACTAAAATATTTCTTTCTATTTTTAATATTTGAATTTACATTGACTAAATCTAAAAACATTAAACATTTTGTTATTTGTATTCAAAGTATTAAAACTTTATGTACATAGTGATTAATTTACCAAAGGAAAAAGAGCCTTGGATCCTTTGTTCATTATTTATAAATTATTAGAGTGCTTGTACACATTTATTAAGAAAAAAAAAAAGAATTAAAAAATTATGATAGCTAATAGCCTTGAGCAATAGTAATGCCCAGCACCACCTTCCTAGAATTTTTTAATCGGATGAAAATTGACTTTAATCCGTAAAGGACCAAACGCCACTTTTTTAACCCCTAAAGGACCATTGTCCCTTTGGGGGACAAATGGGATTTTGGGCAGGTACCTACAGGCTGAATTTTTGTTGTAATTTCTTGAAACTTTTTTTGAAGATAGAAAAACTGCTAAGCTTTATGTGAATACAATTCTTTTTTCAATCGGTGTCCGAGAAAAAAGGTTATGCCCAAATAAGCTCAAAAGAGGGGACGTAGGGCAGCAAAAAAAATTTGCAATTTATTTTCTTAATTTTGTTTAATTTTGTTTTCTTATAGATTATATTTTTTTCTATCTGGGAAGCTTTGATTCATTTCATTTGGATTTGTTATGAGAAAGTTATGGACAATCTTGTTTTTTGGGCACTTAGAGCATCTTCCTGAAAAAAATAACTTATAGGATTTATTTCTAAATGCAATTTTAGTAATTTATAAAAAAAAAGTTCCACAAGGTCTAGTTTTTTTGCTAGAACAATCTCACCATTGGGATTAGTGTTTTTAAATTCCATATAAAAGATATTAATATTTTAGATTTTCCTTCTATCCCGTACCTACTTCTACTTAACAATTTTTTTAATAATAAATATTAAGTTTTTTTGGATTTTTTTTTCCCTAGACTCTCAACTCAATTCTCCACTATAAAGATTAAAAGCTCAAAACTCCATAGTGCAAAAAATTTAAGTTAAAAATGTTCAAAGTCATAAAATCTAGTCCTGCAATGTGTTGAAAAACTTGTTTTTTTTGCTTTAAACAGAGATATCTTGCAATCTGTGCGATCAAAAATTCTGAAAATTTTTCCACACATTATCATACTAGTTTGGTATAAGATCCTATTGGTAGATGTGAAAAAAAAAAATTTCAAATTTTTTTACTCTTTGCTATAGAAATGGCAGTTTCATGTGTTTTTTGGCAGAAAAAAGGCCTTGGTTAAAACATAGCCATTTTAGGCCATTTCACTACAAACGGAATTCTTAATTTTTTTCTTTAAAACTTTCACACAACATGTATCCGAGGAGTAGTTTTAAGGTCCAACAATTTTCATAAGTTTTAACTACATGGTTAAAAAGTTGTTGGCATGATATGTCATTTTCATTGGTCGGGGGGCAATCCGGGCAGCACAAAAAAATTATTTAAAAATCACTTTTCTGAAAAATAAAAACTTGAAGTTGTTTTTTAGATTTATATATACACGGGACGCTTGAATCATTCCATTTGGATTAATGAGTCAAAAGTTATGAGGATTCTTAGTTTGAGGGTAGTTATAGAATCTCTACTCTAAAATAAACTTTGAAGTCCTTTATTTAACTCAGTTTCCATTATTTTAAAAAAAAAAAAAAATCTTTGAATGTGAATTGTTTATTCCAACATTACAATTGTTGGGATTGGCATTTTTCAATTCCATATCTAAAATCTTAACAATTTAGTGTTTGGAATCATTCTCTACCTCTTTCTACTTAATATTTTTCCTATATGTTTTACAACTCCAAGTGATTTGAAATTTTTTCAAGCATGTAGTCCACTTGCCTTAAAAGAGTAATCACCATTTTGGACATTTTTTCATACGAATGTGACCTTGTGAAGTGCAGCTGCCCGGATTTTTTGCAAGGGACAAAAAAAGGATTTTTTTTCAATTCAAATGCTATTATCTTGCAATCCACAAGGTGGAAATTTCTTAAATTTTTTTTCCACAACATCTTGAACTAGTGTACTACAAGATCCTATTGTTACATTTTTCCAATTTTTGTTTTTTCAAAATTTGGTATTTGTATTAGAAATGGCAGTTTTTGGAGTGGTTTTGGTGAAAGCATAGTCTCTGACTTTTAGGGATAAAAGAGAATGAATGTTGCATGTATTATGGAACACTTGGCACCTTATCCTTAAATGTTGAAGGATTCCTAGTTTTAAAAGGGTCAATTAAATTGATCAAATTGATCAAATTGTATTTCCAATGCATTTATATTTACATCACCAGAATTAGTTGAAGAACGTTACACTTGTTGGTCAAAAAATAAATGAAATTGAATAGGAAAAAAATATGCAAATATTCTACTCAAATTGGCTCAAAGTTATTTTAGGTTAAAATTGAATATCTTGGTCCTCTATGGGTTTGGGTTGAAATCAAGTACATCCAAGCATTCTATGGATTATTATGGTTTTTAAAAATAACACAGTTCCTTTTTCAAGATTGCAATGCAATTTTTGTGTTTCAATGAACAGTTGTTGTGCTTGTTCTTGTAAGAACAATGGCCTTTTTGCATACTAAAATTGATAGGCCGTAATTTCACATCCTTTGACTTCTGTTCTATATCTTTATAATTATACATGATGTGTTTTTATTAATAGTGGATTGACCAATCACAAATGATATGTAATATTTTTTTATAAAGTTTAGATTTGACAAGCACAAGTCTTGACAAAGTCCGATATTCTTTGAAGAATGTCCCTTAACCCATAAAGGATCATTGTCCATTCGGGGGACAAATGGGAATTTTGGGCAAGTACCTACGAACTGAATTTTGTGTTGATTTTTTGAAACTTTTTTGAAGATAGAAAAAATGATTAGCTTTGTGGGAATATAATTCATTTTCCGACCAGTGCCCAAGAACAAAAGTTTTGCCCAAACATTGGAGAGGCAGTGGGGAGGGGGCAACAAAAAAAAATTCAAAATTTTGAATTTTTGAATTTTTTTTTTCTTATAGATTAAATTTTTGTCTACCTAGGAAGCTTTGATTCATTCCATTTGGAATTTTATGAAAAAAATTGTGGAAAATCTTGTTTTTTGGGCAATTATAATATCATCTTGAAAAGATAACTTGTTAGATTCATTTCTAAATGCAATTTTTACAATTTTTCAAAGAAAAAGTTTCACATGATTTAGTTTGATTGCTATAAAAATCTCACCGTTGGAATTAGTGCATTTTGATTCCATTTTAGAGATATTAATAATTTAGATTTTCCTTCTATCTTGTACCTACTTCTACTTCACAATTTTTTGAAGTATGAAAAATAACGTTTTTCTTAAATAAAAAATCCTAGATTCTCAACTCAATTTTCTACTAGAAAGATTTAAAGCTTAAAAATTAAAGTCAAAAAAATTCAAAGTCAAATAGGCTAGTTCCACAATGTGCTGAAAAACTTGTTTTTTTCACTTTAACCCCTAAAGGACCGAGGCCCTTTTTCTGCCAAAAAACACTCAAATCTGCCATTTCTATAGCAAAAAGTAAAAAAGTTGAAAAATGTTTTTTTTCCCACATATAACCATAGGATCTTACACCTAACTAGTATGAGAGTGTGTGGAAAAAATTTCAGAATTTTTGACCACACAAATTGCAAGATATCTGCATTTTAAGTGAAAAAAATAAGTTTTTCAACACATTGTGAGACTAGATTTTTTGACTTTGAACATTTTTAACTTTATTTTTTTGCACTACAGAGGTTTGAGCTTTTAATGTTATACTGGATAATTGAGTTGAGAATCTAGCCAAAAAAAAAAGTTCAAAAAAACTTAATTTTCATTATTAAAAGTTTTTTTAAGTAGAAGTAGGTACGAGATAGAAGGAAAATCTAAAATACATATATACTTTAGGTGGAATTGAAATGCACTAATCCCAATGGTGAGATTGTTCTAGCAAGTAAACTAAACCATGCAAACAAAAAAAAATTTGAAAAATTTGAAAAATTGCATTTAGAAATGAATCCTACAAGTCATTTTTTTCAAAAAGATGCTCTAATTGCCCGGAAAACAAAAATGTCCATAATTTTCTCATAACAAATCCAAATGAAATGAATCAAAGCTTCCTAGATAGACAAAAATATAATCTATGAGAAAAAAAATACTTTAAGAAAAAAAAAAAAATTGCAAAATTTTTTTGCTTCCTGCCATCCCCTGTTTTGAGCTTATTTGGTCATAACTTTTGTTCCCAAGCACTGATTGTGAAAAAAATTATATTCCCATGAAGCTAATCAGCTTTTCTACCTCCAAAAAAAGTTTCAAAAAGTCAGAAGAAAATTTCAGCCCATAGGTACCTGCCCAAAAACGCATTTGTCCCCCAAAGGGACAATGGTCCTTTAGGGATTAAACGCAGATACCTTTGCATTCCGTGTGGTCAAAATTTTTGAAATTTTTTCCACATATTTTCATATTAGTGAGGTATAAGATCCACGGGGGGTGCACTTAGTGTATCTAATTCAAACTACGTGCAACCAAAACTTTGTACCCCCTATATTATATCCTAAAATTTAAATAAATGAAAACAAAAAAAATATGAATATATTTTCCTAATTTGAAAGTTTATGCTTTGAATTATTGATATTTTTATTTGCTAATGATAATTAGTTACAATTTTTTGAAGTAAATAGATACACTGCTGGATTGAAAAATAACTTTCACCCTCCTATATTATATCCTAAAAAATTGTCTAAAAAGTTAACAAAAAATTCCTAAAAATGACTCTCTATTGAAAGCTCATTTTGAGTTGAATATTGATGCAACAATCATCTGAATGTGTTCTCTATAAATATTTGAATTGAAAAATATTCCATTTTAGGTTCATTTTCAACCTCTTCTAGAAATCATTCCATATTTCATTTGAGTTGGAAATTTTGGCAATAGAAATCTATAGTCATTACCAAACAATGCTCAAAATTTTAGGTTGAAATTATAGTTTATTAGAAACCACTTGTTCGCACGTGGTTTGTAGTAGTAGAACCAAGTGCCCTCCCCGAGGTAAGATCACATGGTTAAATGCACCAGAAAAACAATTTTCAAATTCTTTTACTCTTTGCTATAGAAATGGCAATTTCGAGTGCTTTTTGGCAAAAAGAGGCCTAAGTCCTTTAGGGGTTAAATGCCCAAGGCAATTTCTAGCTCTAAAACCACTCAAAATTGCCATGACTGCTATGATCACCTAAGAAACCCCAAAATAACATTTTTTTTAGAATCTAATTATAAGATCTAATACTTCACTTGTCTTAAATCATGTAGTAGGAATTTCATGAAGTTTGACTATATATATTGGATGATAGTAGCATTCAAAGTTGGAAAAGTAAGTTTTTTTGAATGTTGGACTGCAATTTGAGATGACTTTGATTGCCATTTGTAGAATTTTTCTGCATTATAGACCAATGGTTAAATTTTTTTTTTGTCAGCATTTGAATTGAGAGTTAGAAAAAAAGAATTCAAAATACCAAAACTTGATTTTCACATATAAATAAATTGTTAAGTAGAAGTAGGTCCGAGATTGAACAAAATACTAAACTGTTAAGAGCTCAAAGATGGAATTGAAACATCATAATTCCAATGGCGAGACTCTTCTTGCAAACAAACTTCATACTATTAAAAAAAACTGATTTAAAAAAAAAATTGCAATTCTATTAGTAAGTTTTTTTTTTGAAGGAAATGGCAGTAGATTGCTTGAAAAATGAGATTGTCCATAACTTTCTCATTAGTCATTCAAATAGGATGAATCAAAGCTTCAAATGTAGACAAAAACATAGTCTTAAAAAAAAAATTAAAAAATTAAAAAAATCATTTTTTTGTGTTTTTCTTGTTCAGCCCAACAAATTGCTTTTAAGACTTTGGATGGCATAACTTTTGCTCCCGGGCTCCAATTGAAAAAAAATTATTTTTTAGAAAGATAATGTGATTTTCTATTTTCAAAAAAAGTTTCAAAAATCAGGTCAAAATTTGAGGTCACACGAGCCTGCTCAAAATCCTAAATGTCCCCCGAGGGGATATTGGTCCTTCAAAAGATATTGGTGAGGGGGGGGGATGCAAAGTAATATTCATTCTCTTTAATTGTGTATTAGAATCTTCGAATGCAGGGAATCTCAGTGCTCTAATAACTCTTTTTTTTTTTTCTTTCAACACCACCCTACCACAACCTTCAAAGAATCCACAAGGAAATTGAAAGGATTCAAACTCCAAAAATGTGCAAATGTGTCATAAAGTGTAATGTTTACAATGTTGTGGAAAAGCTTTTCATATTTCTCTTTATATCTAAATCCTCTTGAATAATCCTAAACCTATTTCCAAATCCCTTTTTCCAAATTCCTATCCTATAATTTCCATGATAATCTAGAAATTGCCATAGCTATATTTTATGCAAAACTATTAAATCCAATATCCAATGTAGTCAAGTTTTTGATACAAGATAGTAGATAAGTTAAGAGAAATACCCTCTAATTTTTATAGCCATATCACAAAAATTGAATAAGATTGAAGCTCCCCAATACACCCTTCTTAGTTGTTGTAGATTTCAAAGACTTCTACTTTGAAGAATCATATTTCTTTCTTCACAATAAACCTAGATTTGAAAATTGACCGCATAGTAGATCAACTATTCAAAATTTCAAATCCAAAAGTTTGTCTTGATCCAATATTTTATCAAAACACAAATTATCCAAAATTCCTCACCTCAATGCTTCCTTCAACAATAATTCACCAATAAGCATACAACTTAGTACCCTAGTGCATCTCACACCTCATATCTATTAAGAACCAAGAGAGAGGCAAGGGATCATCTCTTACTTCTAAGTAGCCAATCACAATGCTGGGAGGCTAGCTGTCAATTAATTCTACCCCTACCCCCTTTATTCCCAATATCAACTCCTAACTAACCAACCACTTATCAACAATAGCTAAGAAGAATAACAAGCCAGAATTTCTAGTATTACAAATATACATCCTTTTATATACAAAAATGCCTACTTCAAATAAAATATTAGACAATCTACAACACAAAAATGTAAACGATTAATTTAGTGATGACTTTCAAACAGAAGTTGTAAAAAATTACTCATTGATTGTATCCATAGAGTCAGATCTACCATTATAAAAAACCAACAATTATAGATTAAATTTGAAATCAAATCTATAATTTGTTTTTAAATTGATATTGAATTGAATATAAGTGATTTTCAAAGGATTCTTTTTCTACAAGTTCACGATGTAAAATTCAAACTATGGTATCTTACAAGATTTTTTTATTACTTGTGTGCTTATCAAACTTGTCTTAAAGGGACATTATTTGAACTTTGAAGTATATGAAGAGATACTTAGATATGCTAATTGAACAATGAAATGTTTGAAAAGAGGAGTTTCAAAAATCTTAGAAAATTTGAATGCTTGGAGCTTGAATTTTTTATTAAATTTCTAGTATACAAAGTTTGCTAGAGAATAGTAAATTAAAGCACATCCTAGCCACAATACCGCATGGGTAGAGACAACCCTTCATTTTTGGACTAAATATTGTCATATTTCAACAAACGAAAATGAATTCTCTATAGGCGTCGAGGACTACTAAATATAAAAATGCAATAAATGAGCCACATTCATTTGTACTAAAAACCTGTTGTAATTTGCTAAGATTTGTATAGTAGCTACAAAGACAACAAAAATATTATTTTAAAATTGCAAAAAATTGGTAGCCTCAAGCAATTATAGAGCCATCTCAACTAATTAAATATAGAAAATAGAAAAAAAAAATTGATTGAAGTAGGAGTGGTGGTCAAGGCTAGTATTGTGGTCTAAATGTTTCATTTAGACCATCTAAAAGCATGGATTTAAGGTAGGATGACCCAAAATTAACCTTAACCCAATTGTGACTCCTACATTTGGACTTAATTCTACTATATTCCATCCTAATACAATAAAAATTGTTGAGAGTTGAGAGTAAAATGTGGTTTGAAAGGATTAGAAATGGCTACTAAATGTTGATTTCTTGAGATCTACGAATAGAGCCTTGAGGTTAATTCACATGACAAAGAAATGACTTGTTTCCCTACAATCTAGAGAAATTCTTTTGAACTAACATTGCAAAGGAGTTGGAAATTAATTAAAAGACCCACATTAATGTCTAAAATGACAAGAATAGTCCCCCTTTTATATTTGAGAACGTCATCTGTACTTGAAAACGTCATCTATACTCAACAATGGATCATCCTATCTTAGCTACACTGAATAGTACAATTAGATAGCCCCATACTAATATCTCGACATTCTACACTATATCAACACCCAAGTTACTATAGAAGGATGCAGAGATGTGGGGAAACATGTGTGCTACATGGATTGGTACACTGATTCATGGCTCGAGATCAAAAAATGGCTTGTACCTCCATATGGACAAGCCAAGAGTCATGAGGTAACATGAGGTAACTTCTCTTGAGGTAAGGCAACCTAATTTTCAAGGCAACTCAATTGCACTATTTAGTGTACATTGAATAGTGCAATTAGGTTGCCTCAGACTAATATATCAACATTCTAAACTATATCAATGTCTGAGTTACTGCAGAAGAATGCAGAGATGTGAGGATACATGTGTGCTACATGGGTTGGTACACTAATTCATGGCTCAGGATCAAAGAATGGCTTGTGCCTCCATCTGAACAAGCCATGAGTCATGAGGTAACATGAGGTAACTTCTCTTAGGTAAGGCAACCTGATTATCAAGGCAACTCAATTGCACTATTTAGTGTACATTAGTCCACCAGATCACAACTTGCAACAACTTACCCCCAAAAATTGAAGTAAAAATCCACTGAAACTCATTAACAATATCTGTCCTGCTACGAGATGCTCCTCGGAAGATGGAACGCCACCAGGACCATTTCAACCCCCGCCTTTCACACCCTCCTTGCAAACGCACCACCACCTAAAGAATTCTCCGCATTTGTTTGGACACAAAGATCACGGGCTCTAGTGGCGTACAAATTGTGAAATTGACATCACTTTCAATAGTAGAATTTTTTGGGACATAACTAGTACCCGGCCATTCCAAGTTATGAGAAGATTACTTATATCCCAATTACGAAATTTTGAGCAGGTGACGGAGAGCTCTGCCAAATGGTTATCCAGATAGCATGGACAGTAGGCTCTTTAAGCTTACATCCCATGCAAGGGGAGGGACATTCTCAATGCAAGGACGTAAACAACAGCGACCAAATCTTAGGATGCAGGGGTTACTAGATATACTGGCAATTCCGTTACACTGTCAGTCACTTAGTGACGCGCAGGTTTGCATGCTCCGTTTTTTTCTTTTGCAAGAATGGTACTGAATTCAATCACACCAAGCCACAAGGGGTGGCGGATGGAAATTTCAGAATCGGTAAGTCAAATACTATGAGGGACCATTTAAGAGCTGATTGCTTTTTTTAAACTCCTTGAAACAGTTCTCAGTAAATTTTTTGTAGGAAGAAAACTGGAATTGGAATCTAAACTAAGTCGTTTCATATTTTTGGGACCTTTGTGGAATTAGTTATGAAATTTTGAAGTTGAATCGCACTGATCCCGAAAAGCAACCACCTCCTGAAATGTACACTATTGGTGCACTGAAGAAAACAAAATGTACCTTTGTGCTATGATTGTTTTTAGATTGCAGTTACTTTTAGAGCAAACTACCTTAACCCCTAAAGGACCAACACGCATTTTTGGGCTGCATAGAAATTTGAGGCAAGTACGTGTGATTAGAGATTTTTAGATTTTTGGCCCACATTTTAATAGAAGGTGTAAACGAGAGATATCTTTCATATGCACATTTGGAAATATGAGTAAAAAATTATGGCCTAATATTTTTTTTTTTTTCATAACTGGGCAATCCATGCAGATAAAAAAAATTCACTTTTTTCAAAAACAAAAGTTTGAAATTGGTTTTCTAGAATTATATATACGTGGAAAGCTTTGAATCATTCTATTTTGATCAATAGGTCAAAATTTATGAGGATTTTTTGTTTGCGAGCAATTATGGATTTCCTACTCTAAAATAAACTTTGAAGTCCTTTATCTTACTCAATTTTCAATATTTTTTGAAAAAAATAAAATCATAGGATGTATATTGTTTATTAAAACATTGCAACCATTGGGATTGACATTTTTCAATCCCATTAGTAAATTCTTCACAATTTAGTATTTTGAATTATTCTCTATTACTATTTACGTACTATTTTTTCCTATATGTTGTACAATTCCAAAAGATGTGAAAATTTTCAAGCATGTAGCCAACTTGCCTTGAGTAATGAATCCAAAGAGTTACCACCATTTTGGACTACTTTTCAAAGAAAAGTGAACTTGTGAAGTGCAACTCTCCAGTTTTTTGCAAGGACAAAAAAAGGTTTCAAATGCTAATATCTTACAATCTACACGGTGGAATTTTTGAAATTTTTTCCACATCTTTTCAAACCAGTAGTTACATGTGTCAAAAAAAGTTTGAAAAAATAAATCAGTACTTGTTCTAAAATGATAGTTTTTGAGCATTTTTGGTGAAAACATATCCATGGAACTTTAGGGGTTATTCCTAGAATGTTTGGTTGGTCGCCGTAGAAATCATCTTTTTTGGTACATTGTGAATAATTTGATTAAAAAAACCACTAAAAAATACAACTACTTGGAGATCAAATTTATGTACACAGTACAAGACTTCTTCTTTTCAGTCAATATCTCAAAGATGAACATCTAAAGTTTTGTCTTACATAGTAGGATTCTTTGTCATCTATTAGACATTTGGTGTCTGTAGTATGTTACAAGGTTAACCAAGCATGTCAAAAACATTGTGAGCATCACAAATGAAATTGCTAATTAGATACAGAGCGGTGCTAAAATTGACCGCTTCTAATAGGCTAGAGCAACTTTGATGTAGTAAGATGAAAATATGAGGTAAATTTTCATCACAAGACAAAATCATGAAGGTGAAAATGAGACTTTATGACATAATTTGTAATAGCTTTTAGGGTGAGAAGTGTAGTATAATATTTATATTCATGAGAGGGATCGAAACAATAGTCTTTGAGTTCTTGGAATGATTCCTACCTATCATCCATTGTAAATTGCCACCCTAGAATTTATAAAGCAATACCTAATTTCTTGGTGTTTCACTAAACTTTTAGTATTGTCCTTCTATATTAAGAGAATCAAATTCTGAAAACAACACTTTTGTACTCTACTTTGAACGCTACTTAACATCTTTATTTACACCACTAATGTTTTTAAATGAAGCTTCTTGTGATGACTGAGTCAGTTAAAGAATTATATTTTACTCTTTTTATCTATTCATTAGAAAAAAAAAAAAAAAAAAAAACTCTAGAGGGCTGCTCCAGATTGACAGGCCAAGCTATTTCAAGCTTGGCATGTCAATCTCGAAATAGCCTCAATTGAGCAGTCAAATGACTACTCACCAAAACAGTCAACTTTTTTTTTTTTTTTTTTTTTTAAATATTTTCTTAAGTTTATTATTATTTTATTTATTTTTCACTTTTTATTTTATTTATTTTTTATTCACAAAATTGACTTCCTGCGCCACTGTCATTGCAGATTCTGTTGCACAAAAATAGGAGAAAAAAGCAATTTTCAACCCCGTTAAACTAAATTTCAGGATTCTTCGGAGGGCTAATTTTTTCTCTAATGTTTGCCACCTCTTTTATCGGATTTATTTGGAGAATAGATCTTGTTTTGCCACCTTCTACCTTAGTATTAAGAGGGTGTGTCATTGTGACAATTTTCTTGAGTTCAGCTTACATGTGGCTTGAAAATAAAGATGGAGTATTTTGTTCTTTTGTATTAAATCAATAATTATTTAATATTTTTTGACATAAATGATTTTTGTCCCAACTCCATTAAATGTGAAATAATAAAAATATGTGCTCTCTCTCTCTCTCTCTGCTTTGAAATTTGTGATGCAATATAAAATGGTATTACAAATTCTTTTTGCTTCGTGAAAAATGCCAAGTGATTCTAAAATCAAAGAATTACACTTACAAATGATTAAGTGGTTTTATATGATGACTCCAAAATTCACAATTTTGCATATTATTTGTATTTCATCATTTAAACAAGAATAATATTGTATAATTAAACTCCTATTCTTTTTAATTATTCAAATTTTTATTAGTACTTAAGATTCATAACCAAAGGAGACCATTTAATGGGATTGATAATGATTGAAATATGGTATTAAATCTAGTTACAAGTAGGATTCGTTACTTCACCAATTGGATCTTATCAGCCTTCATCAATTAGGCAACAACCAACTAGCAAGCTAATTATTTGTCTTCTTATTCCTATTTGTATTATCACAGTTCTTTCTTTACTTCTCAAGCACAAGAAATTATTTTGGCTTATTACTCAATTCTTTATTTTCCAATTTGACTTACTCACTCTTATCTCATTTCTTTAATTTTTTTTTTTCAATTCAGAACTTCTAATTAATTGGATTAATTCGATAAGAATGCACAATAAAATCACTTCCAATTAAATTATTGAACTTTCACAATACTCTAATATGAATTTAATTCTCATGCATGCTCCATTACATACAAACTCGTAATTTTATGGGAAATTTTGTTAAAATGTTGCCATTCTACAACTTTGGCACTTTTACAGTTTAGATTGTATAGTCTCAAATGTATACCTATCCTCAATGGACCTCTAACGGTTTAGACTGTGCAGTCTGAAAATGGCATATGGATTAATGCCATTTTAATGAAATTCCATATTCTTGCACTTCATTGCAACTATATACACTTCATAAACCAATTGGACAATCAATCACTATTATCAAAATAAATCAAAGTTATATGGTCATTAGGGCAAGGACTCTCAAGCTCATCCTAGTGTTGTGTGACAAATACTTTGTCTCCTTCCCCATTTGTACTACACAAATCCAACTAGTAATTGTAACTATAGACTCAACATTTTTGAATTACAACTGGATAACTGCTCAATTAGCGAGTTTCGTTTTTCACTAGCAAATTCATATATTAGGCAATTAACTATCTTTTCACTTCAAAATTGAATCTAATTTGCCAATAAGTGATTTTTAATATATATGATACTCAAATTAGGAGAGGCAAAATTTACAGTTCAATTTCCTTATTATCTTTAAATAGTGCATTGTAGTTTGTAATTACACATTCTGTATTTGTCAATAGCAAATAAATTAATCACTCTCAATTTTAAGGGTGTTCTTTGAGTAAAGTGGATATACCTTATTTAATTTTGTCCTTGTTCAAAATGACATCCCAATGAATATTGAGCAATAGTTTTAGAATGTGAATCTAGGCAAATGCATGGTCTCTTACTCCAAGCAATTGAAAAGCATATGAAATTTCTCTTTGAATCTTGAAGTTGCTAGGGTGGGCTAGAACTACAATTTAGGAAGAAAAAAACTCAAAAATATTTGATTATATGCGATCATGGCTTGTTGTTATTCCACTTTATAATGAAGAATTCAAATACAATCTTAAATAATAATAAATAAAAAAAATCAAATAAAGGTTGCTCTGTCATAATTTGTATACTTATTTTACTTCATTGTCTTTGTTATTGAAGTTTGTTTTTATTAAATGTCATAGCCAACTCTTTGGATTTTTTTTAAAGTATTTTTTAGAATATTGTGACGTATAACGGTCACATGAGTTTGGGAAGCTAAATGTATCTTTTTGAACGTTGAATGTTTCTAAGGTTGTACCTTTTGAACTACACTATAATTCATTAAAAAAAAATTCCTTTGATGCCTTTCCTTGTCCTCCAATAGTATCATTTTGATTCATTTTAACATGCAATGGTTGCAATCACTTTTTGCTTTAGGTGGTGGTAAAATAGTACAGGAAAAAACAAAAAAGGATCAATTAATGATGTTGGACAATACAGGTACTCTTCCATTCATTTATTAAATCAAAATGGGTCAAATCACACTCAAAGGTACCATTGGGATTACTTTGTTAGGACAAGACTTGAGTCCTTTTTTGAATTTTTAAAGCTAAAAATTCCTTTAATGTTGTCATTTTTAAGAAAAAAATTTAGATGAATAGTATTGCAATCTTTCCCTTTAAAAAATTGGGGACAAAATTTCATAGAAAAAATCCTTAGATAGACATAAGTCATTAGTTTTAAAGCTAAATTTAATGATTTTTTATAATATAGCACTTTAAAAAGATATTTTCATCCAAATTTTTTATATTTTTCAAACATACAACTATTTAAAAGGATTTTTAGTGATTAAATTTTGATCTCAAAATAGTATACTTTTTCAATTAGTTAAATGATTATTGACAAATTATTAATTTCATCTCTTACAAAATTCAGACATTCAAATCCAAAAATAGCTTATATAGTGGTTTTAAAGTCAATAATATGTACATTTTTTGTTTTTACACAATCATCATTTGGATTTTTTTATATTGAAAAGGACGTTTACAAGTTTTACTTCTGAATATTATAGAAAATAAAAAAATACTCAAATTGTAGAAAAATAGTCCTTTTTAACTTTATCATATGCTTACATATATACATGAATTTTTTTGATTCAACCACATTATTATTATTAAAAAAATAGAACCCTTTTCTACAATTGAAAAACCTGACATATTGACATTAAAACTTCTATTGGAACTATAATAAAGAGTTTTTTGATAAATAAAGCAGTATTAGGTTCAACATGATTTGAAATACTAGTCAGAAAGGACTAAAATACCTATAATTAATAGACTAGTATTAGAAAACAATAGCTAAAAAGAAGTTACATTGCAAATTTTAGTGGATTTGACCCCTTTTGTGGTACATTTGAGCGTGATTTGATCCAAATGACAAATCCCTCTTAGAACTACTTTGGTACTTTGATATCAACTTCCTTTTTCAAGTCGTAAGTCCAAAATAAAATGAATAATTAAAGTTTTTTAAATAATAATATAATAATGAATAATTATATTATCATTTTTAGATTTAAAAACTATAAGTTGCATTTAAAATATGTTTTTTAACCCCTAAAGGACCATTGTTCCTTTGGGAGACAAATGGGAATTTTGGGTAGGTACCTACGGGCTAAAATTTTGTCTTGATTTTTTGAAGCTTTTTTTGAAGATAGAAAACTGATTAGCTTTGTGGAAATATAATTGTTTTTTCAATTGGTGCCTGGGAACAAAAGTTATGACCCAAACAACTCGGAACTTGGAAGAGAGGGTGGGTGGATGGGGTGGAGGGGAAGGGCAGCAAAAATAATTAAAAATCTTAAATTAAAGAAAAATTAAAAAATTCTCATAGATTATATTTTTGTCTACCTGGAAAGCTTTTATTCATTTCATTTGAATTTGTAATGAGAAAGTTATGGACAATCTTGTTTTTAGGGCAATTTGAGCATCTTTTTGAAAAAATAACTTGGAGGATTCATTTAAGAATGCAATTCTTACAACTTTCAAAACAAAAAAATTCCACATGATTTAGTTTGCTTGTTGAACAATCACACCATTGGAATGTGCATTTTAAGTCCATTTTAGAGATATTAGTAATTTAGATTTTTGTTCTATCTTGTACCTACTTTTACTTAACAATTTTTTGAAGTATGAAAATTAAGCTTTTTTGAATATTTTTTCTAGATCCTCAACTCAATTCTCCATCATAAAGATTTAGAGCTCAAAACTCTATATTGTAAAAAATTAAAGTTAGGAAGGTTCAAAGTCAAATAATCTAGTCCTGCAATGTGCTAAAAACATTACAAAAAATTGCAGACCTCAAGTGGGCCGCTCCAAAGTAACTGAAAGGACCCCACAATAATATTTAAATTGGATAATGGATTACTTTTTTCCCTATAGTATTTCACCTTGCAGCGCGACGTCGGATGTGTCAGTAGTTCAATACCCAAGTACAAGGTATTAAGTATTACAATGCACCTTACCCTGATTATTGCACACCTTGTATTCTAACCAAGTTTTGGAAAAAAAATCAAATGTTGGAATTAGTCCAATGACATCTACTATCAAGATCTTTTTTTAATGGCAACGTGATAGTCATAATTCATTGACAAGTGGTGAAACTGAAGGGTGAAGAGGTTGTTCATATAGAAAAATCAATTGTCCATGGTGAAATCTGAAAGAATTTGGGATATTTTGAAGAGAGATCACTCATTGTTCAAATTCAAAAATTGTGAAAAGTCAAAATTTAGACCTCATTTAGGCATAGTAGAATATTTTTTTTCAAAAATCTTTGAACTAAAATAATGTGTAGGATCAATGTAGTTTTCATCTCCAAAAATCCGTTTGAGGTTTAGAGCTTCCAACAAAAAGTTATGGACAAAATTCTAAAAGGGTGTTTAAATGTCAAAGAAAATTTTGCTTCTAGCCCCTTTTAGAATTTTGTCCATAACTTTTTGTTGGAAGCTCTAAACTTCAAACAGGTTTTTGGAGATAAAAACTACATTTATTTTACAAAAAAAATTTGTTCAAAGATTTTTGAAAAAAATTACTCTAGTACTATGCCCAAATGAGGTCTAAAATTCAACTTTTAACACAATTTTTTCTTTTTACTTAACTATGAGTGGTTGTGCTCTTATTAATTCTAATTTACATATCCCACATAGATTGTTCTACCTACTATTATCCCACTTGTATAATTATCTTTCCTTCTCAACTTCAAATTCACTAAGCTATTTGGCTTACAAAGCTAGTTCAAAATCACTAGTGTTTCTAATTTTTTTGACAATTTGCATCAAAATCCACTTCATTTTGGTTAATTTGATTGAATTTGATTAATACCTTGGTTAATCAAACTTGTACTACAGTCACATTAGTGAATCTGACATCCTTCCCGAAATTCACACTCTGACTACTCACTGTGGCTATATGCCTACTTTCAAATAATAGATTGGTTGGGTCACTCTAGAGCAGCCCTCCAGAAGCCTGCAATGTTCTCTAATGACTGTTTTTTTCCACTTTAAACGCACATATCTTGCAATTTGTGCAATCAAAAATTTTGAAATTTTTTCCACACATTCCCGTACTAAGGTAGAGCCACCCATTCTCGACCAGTGACCCATTACCAACCTATAGATGCACGTCTTTTTAACCAAGCTTAAAATGTTTTTTTTTCCTTTTCAAGGTTGGAACTAATAAATACATGATACACGTCCCAAGTTGTGAGAAAGAAAGTAGGAAATAATGATTAGGAAAACAATTATTGAATGATCAGCATTGGAAGAGTCTAGAGGTTTGCCATGGGTTTGGAGCACTTTTTGCCTCCCAAAATTCCTAGTAATTCTAGTTCAAGCGATAAAATTACCAAATTTTTTGCAATCCTTGTCATTTCTATCGATGTACCTCTGAAAAATATTTGTTTTGCCTTCACTACTCCAAATCATGTTGGAATTTCTTATTTGGTCGGTCATGGGTGGCTCTACTTTAGTTAGGTGTAAGATCCTATGGTTAGATGTGCAAAAAAAAACAATATTCAAATTTTCTTACTCTTTGCTATAGAAATGGCAGTTTTGAGTGTTTTCTGGTAGAAAAAGGCCTTGGCCCTTTAGGGGTTAAAGACATTATCATTTCTAGTGTAGCCACTCATTACTTCAACATTTTTTAATTTCAAAATGACATGCCTCAAGTTTTATGATTATTGTTTTCAAAACTTTGCAAAATCCAAATTATAGATTTAGTATACAATACAAGTTTATATCTACTATCCAAACATCAAATGGTCAATAATTAAATTTAAACAAACCCCTTCAACTTCCAGGATTGCAAACTAATCAACAAATTTGTATTTTTTAGGTGTTTTTTGTTTTTTTCCTTGAGCTTGTCTTTGTGTCTAAGAATCCCATGTCACTTGTTTATTTATAATTCACCTACATTCTAAAATGCATTGAAAACTCAACCATTGTCCTAAATTCAACAAAATAAGTAAACTATGAGTATGTGGTCTTTAAATAAATTCAATTTCTCACCATCTTCCAAAATATTGTTGAGATTATGACACTTCTAGCTTGAAATTATTATAGTAATCAAAGTTGAATAATGTTTTCAAAATGAGTGGCCAAAAATAAAACAAAAAAGTTGTCAAGTGTTTAAAAATATATGGATGACGAAAGAAACAACTAATTTACATGCCAACAATACCATGAAAGTTTAAATACTATTATTTTATAAAATTATTTAAATTTTGTAAAAATAAGGATCTTTTTTAGAGACTTATAGCCCATTATGGAAATATATAGACTTCTATTGATATTCCAATGGAAATGCAATATGAGGCCAAAGTATCATATATTTTGTAACTAAATTGTTACTTTACAATTTAGTCATTGTATTGATATTCCATAAGCGATTAGTACTTTTTTTAATGGAATAAAGATTAGGTCAAAGGAAACAAATGTTAGTATTCAAAATTATATATAGGTCACCTCAAAAGAGATCAAAAGTTGCTATTCCCACATGCAACTTACACATGATTGCATCCACGTGTCCTTTTCTTAATAAAATGCAAATGTATGCTATTTTAAAATTCAATGTTGTATAATTAAAAAATTAATGAATTTTACATGCAGCATATGCTAGGAAAAAAATTGTAAACATATACTTGATTTGCTTAAGGTTCATTTGCACTGAGTGCTAAGCATAGGCCACCGGTGCTACTTAACATTTATTTTCAACAAGTTCACACAGGGGGGCACTCTTAGCTCCTGAACCTACGTAGAGTAGCACATAACAGCGCTCTTTGCTCCGAAGGTACTGCATGATTTGTAGTAAAATTGGGGCGTGGTGCCGCACTTACATAATAATGAAATCAAACTGAAACAAAGATGCTAGCAAGTTAGGAGTGCTCTTTTGTAGTGGCCCTTTCTTCTAGGCACTAGCAAAGAGGGGTGGCCAGAAATTGCCGTTTAGTAGACAGGGCGCTCTAGAATTTGCTGCAAAGAAGACCACAACACCCATGGCAACACAACCACAAGAGAAAACTAGCCCCAAACCCTTGCAACATCCACGGAGCATATACGGTGGTCATGATTTTTCAGTGTATTTTCATTTTGAACTTGGAAATGAAAGAGTCCACAGAAAGGAAATGCAAAGGTACAAAACACGGCACAGGAGCAGAAAACCTAAACAACCAAAGAAGCTCCTGAAAGTTGTCGATCATGAAGAGTGCATCCGCGGAGCTAGTACTTGCAAGAATACAATATCCTTGGAAGAGGGAGGCCGACCACGATACAGTTTGAAAGGATGACGCAGGTGAACAGCATAGTCTGAACACCTCATCATGTTATCAATTGCTATGTGCCAGCTAGGACGAGTAGAGGAAAATAAGAACACATATCTGAACACTTCGGCAATACGTAACCGAGCTTTCCTCAAAAAAGTTGGTGCACCAGTTCTGAAAGTGTGAAACGGGTAACTTTACAAACAGAGGGCTATATTACATAAAACCTAGCATGTTTACGTAAGACCCAGTGTGAACCTACCTTTATCTTTGCTAAATAAAAAGTGGCAAGATATTTGGACTCTCTATTTATAGTAGAGGCCCTAACAAAGTCACCTCATATTTTCAAATCCATTTTTTGCAGCAATCTTGTGTGCATATGGTTTTATGAAATCATATTGCAAAATAAATAAATAAATAAATTTTTAATACAAAAACACAAATTTCATTTCTTTGTTGATGAACACACTCTCAACCATTAGAGGGATATTTATCCTTAAATTAATGATATTATAAACTCATCCTAAGCTTGCCAGGTTAAAATGAATGACCTATCTTTTCACCCTTGTTGTGAATGTAACCTCAAATTATCATTCTACATTATTTACATTGGGCATTTTTCATCTTTACTACATTACTTTGTCCTATTGTATGTGAAGGTCATATTTGGCATAAAATATGTATTTTGTCAAAAAATGTCATATGTAATCTTCTAAGTGATTTAAATGGATGTGGACCTCTAAAACTTTGAAGTGAATTTCAGTTTTGTCACTTCTTTGTTGAATTTGACTTTCATATATGGTATTAGATTCTATAGTACTACTGTACAAAAGTCACACTACTTTAAACTTTGAAGGACTAAGAAGCTCACTTTGGGGTTCTTCAGAACTTAGTTAGTCTCTATTAACTTGTAATTTAGAAATTTTGCATGTGACTTTTAGGATGGATGCTAATCATTTTAATCTACATTTTTGAAGCTTGGTTTTATGTCATTTCAAAAATAATGCAAAAGTTATAGGTTCTTTTAAAATTTCAATGTCAATTGATCAACTAAAAAAATAGCTAAAAATGAATTAATGATATTTATTTGTACCTATTCAAAAACATTTGAACTATTCAATTTTGAATAATAAGGTGAAAGTTACGAAGAATTTTATTTTGCGGGCAATGAAGGTAGAAAAAATATATGGTTGTTTTCTAAACTCAATTTTGAAAATTTTCAAATAAAAACAAAAATATTGAATATATGATGCTTATTAGAAAATTTTCACTACATTCAAGGATTAATAATTCTCAATTTTTGTAAAAGTTATTAGTGATTTCATTTTTTCTTTTATCTAGCACCACCTTCCATTTTATAATTTTTTTAATGATGAATGTGAAAGATTTTATGGTTGAATTTCTTTAATATATATTTTGATGAAATATTCCAATATATTGGCTAAATTGCACAAGTTCTAGAAATAAACTTTTTTCCCTAAAAATGTTGAAAGACAAAATTTCACCTTTAAGGGCTAGAAAAAAATTCATTTTGAAGTTTAGACACATTGAACTTGCAATTGGTGGAGATTTTGACTCTAAAATTTTGGAAAGATGTACTTGAATAAGTAAACTAAAGGATCCAGTGGCTTGATTTGATAGAAAATAAGCATACATGAATATTTAGCCTTGCTTTGGATACAAGTAATTTGAACCAATCTTGCCCGCAAAACACCACAATATTTTAGAGGTTAAATTAGTGCAAGCAATGTTGTATTGTATTAATTCATACAAAAAAAATCCTTTGTAGTGACACTAATTTTTATGGTGTCATTCATTTTGTCCTATTGCTAATAGAAAAAATAAGCCACTTGAGGAAGAAAGCTCCTATGCATAGTTTGGATATTAGACAATTAGGATGGATTAGATTACAATTACACCCTAAAATTGTCCTTTGATGTACTCTACTAGGCTTCATTTAAAGAAAACACCATTTTGAGATTGATAACTATTTCAAGACTAATTATAGGTGTGATTAAAACAAAGGTGGTTTTAGCACCTCTCCTTCAATTGATGTTGGTTAGATTATTAAATTCTATGAAGGCTTAACCTCTCAAGGACCAAATGATTGTTCAAGATACACAAGAGATCTCATGTAGTTATAAACATAGTCAATTTTAGTCGGATGTTTACAAAATTTTGGCACAAAGTCTGAACTTGTACCCTTTTAATGTGAATATATAGTTTTTTTATTAGATGCCTAAATCAAAAATTACTACTCCCTAATTTTTTGGGAGCCCAAGTAACTTTAGACAACATGTTCTTCTGATTATAAAACTTGGTAGGAATTTAACTTATATGTTATAAGATGCAAATGTAAAAAAAACACCATGTATAGTGTAAAAATCTCACTTTAGGAGGAGTTCAAGTTTGTTGACCCTATTGGACAAGGTTGGAATTTTTTTTTTAAAAGCTTCAGATGTTATAATCTTTCAATCCTTGTAGTCAATGTTTCTAATTTTTTTCCACACATTTCCATAGTAGTCTAGTACAAATTTGTATAGTTGAATTTTGGAAAAAAAAAAAAAAAATTCATTTTTTTCTCATTGGCCTTAAAAGTACAATTTTTTCACAATTTTTTCTTGAATTGCACCTGGCTTGGTCCTTCATAGGTTAATAATCTTTTTAAGATGACCTTAATTTAATTTTGAATTGTGAAAACACTATGAAGATGTAATATCTTAGCACATCTATTAAAAAGGGTGAAATTATTGTTATTATTATTTTGTGCAAATAAGAGAAAATTTAAAAGTGTGAATTCTTTTAATTTTCACCTCTGACAAGGTAGTTTAATATACAAACATTTGTTTGTAAAGAAGAGCCTAAATGAACCACTACATTGATTTGTCCTAATAGTGCTTGTGACACTATTTTGTAAAAGGTGCACTCTTTTAAATTATTGCAGCTTGAAATAGTATCATATTGTGCCAATTTATAAATACAAATAAATTTGTGGTGACACTAATTTCAAAGTAACAATGGTTCCCCCCTTTACTAATAGGACAAATTAAGTCTCGAAGAAAGAAATTTCCCTTCCCTTTGGTGTTCAATTCAATGCAAATATCTAGCAAGGAACATATTCACACCTTATGTCAAAATTTTGTGAACATTTGATCCAAATTGATTTTGTGTGTAACTACCCAAGATCTTTTGCATAAATGGAATGGTCACTTGGTCTTTCACTATGAATTGGACTAGTAAATAAAAAATAGATTAAAACATTTCTTTTTTGTAATAAATTATAACCATATATAAGTTCATCTTATAGCACACACCATAGAACAAATCTATGTAGTTGTCTTGGTAATTGTCAATTGGAAGAACGTATTTTAGACATCCTTAGTTTATATTTATTGAACTTTTTATTACTGGTTTCCATAGATCAATAACATGATCCGCAAAAAGATCCACATGACCAATTAAACCAATTGTAGGTTTTCTTGTGATCCTTTCCCAATCTTTGCAAACCACAATTTCACTAGTTTACAAACAAAAATGAATTTTCAAAGTAACAATTATTTGGGTAACCAAAACCTACCTAGGTTGTCATACTTAGCCATTTCCAACAAAAATGTACATTAGACAATCTTAGGAACAAAGTTGAAGTTAGGTGTAAGGTAGGTAGTCCATAAAAGACCCACTTAAGAACTGAAACTGAATTTTGGGGAGGTGAAACTTCTTGAAATAATTTTTCGATAAATTTTCCTTCAAAGACCTAGTAAATGAAATTGGCATCCAACCCAAGTCATTTCATTTTTTTGGAGCTTTGTGGAATTAGTTATGAATTTTGAAGTTCATATTTTTGACACTTCAAAGGGCTCTAAAATCACCCACCTCCTCAAATGTTCATTGATTGTACAATTAGGTCTAGCCGAATTACAAATTTTTGGATCCTCATGAGGTTAGGAGAACTCTGGGAGTCATGTGTATGCTCAAAAATGACTGGAATTTTAAATTGCGTTGAATTGCACTGAAGTCTATTTTATCATCGTTACAAATACATATATGTAATTGTAAATCATACAAAGAGTTTGATGTTTTCTATAGACTATATACTATCTAGTGTTGCCAACATTTGTGAAAATTACAACTTGTATTCAATGGTACATATAAGAAATGAACCTTTACAATTGCTTTAGAGATACTTAATTTCATACCGCTTGAATTCCTTGTATGATTTCTTTCTTCTTCTTCACCCAAATGCAAAAAAACTGTGACTATCTTCCAAAGAATAGCTATGAAATGGTAGATAGTGTATAAAAGGAATCCAAATTGTTGTATGATTTTCGATTATTCATTTATCACTTGTTATGAAGTTGAAGTTCACTTCATTCCAATTCCAAAGCAGTTTGCGGCTTCAAAATCGGTTCATTTTTTAGCATACTAGAGCTTCCTAAAGTTGTTAAACTTTTTAGTGAACATTGAATGAAAAATTTGTAAAAGAAATGGATCTGACTGTACATTGCAAAAAGCAACATGTACAAGTAGTGAACATTGAGGAGGTAGGCAATTTTCAAGCCCAAGCCGTTTACAAACCACCTACTTTACTTACTTTAGATTGGGATATTTTTAACAATTTAGTCTACAATAGGGACGAATGAATGACAATAAATCTAGAAGGAGTGACACTTAGGGACCCTAATTGTAGTCTTATGTTATCAAACAAAACGACCTACTTTACTAGCTTGTTGGCCCTTGTTGTTTATAAGTTGGGTCATCTCCCAAACCGCCACTTTATGTTTAGACTATTGCTAGTGACTATTATTAGACTGATTAGATTTTCATACTTTCTTGTTGGCACTTGAAAGGAGGTTCCAGTGCACCAAAAAACGTGACATTTGGATACAATATGCAAAAGTTAGGAAGGAATAAAGTTTGGTCTTGAAACAATTTCTTCCACATAGGTACATAATTGATTTTGAAGATGTACACAAAGTGAAGATGGTGGTCTAGGGTCAGTGATGCATTTGGGTGTGCATACTACCTACTTTATCATGTGATGGTCAAACTAACTTATTAGTAAGATTGATTTGGAGGTTCAACATTAAATCCAAACACATAATATAACTAAACAACACGCCACATCACACTTAAAACAATGGCTGAGGGACCTGCACCGCTATGAAAAATCCCAATTTTACTTGAAGAGCTCGGGCTCTAAAAGCATCCATCTCCCAAAACAAATACTATTTGCACATTGTTAAAGCAATGAAAAAGCAAATTGTACAATAGTGTACATTTCAGAAGGAGGATAACACTAATCAACAAGGCTTATATATGAAAATAATATTTTAACCCTTGAAAGACTAAGATGTTTAAATTTGAACAACAAATGAAGTCAAACATATCCCAAGCACGTAACATCTTAATTTTTTCATCCCTAAATTTTTTTATAGATTTTTGGATTAATTCTCTTACATTTGTACCTTATAGATTTATAAAATAATTCTTTGAAAATATTCCATACTTCAAAAGACTCAAGTATAATTGACTTCAAGAATTGACCTTTCAAAAATGACTTGAATAAAGAAATAAAATAAAAACCTTAAAAAAAAAACTACAGTTAATATTTTGAATTCAAAGAGAAAAAATTCTTCAAAAAAATACAAATATTTAATCTATAATAAATTTTAGGAGGAATTTTTAATTTTAGCCCCTAAAGGACCAAGGCCCTTTTTCTGCCAAAAAACTCTCAAAACTGCCATTTCTAGAGCAAAGAGTAAAAAAAATCTGAAAATTGTTATTTTTGCACATCCAACCATAAGATCCTATACCTAACTAGTATGACAATGTGTGGAAAAAATTTCAGAATTTCTAACCACACAAATTGCAAGATATGTGCGTTTAAAGTGAAAAAAACAAGATTTTCAGCTCATTGCGGGACTAGATTTTTTGACTTTGAACATTTTTAACTTAAATTTTTTGCACTACAAAGTTTTGAGCTTTAAATCTTTCTAGTGGAGAATTGAGTTGAGAGTCTAGGAAAAAAAAAGAAATTTAAAAAAATTTAGTTTTCATTCTTAAAAAAATTGTTTAAGTAGAAGATAATACAAGATAGAAGAAAAATCTAAAATATTAATATCTTTTAGATGGAATTAAAATGCACTAATCCCAATTCTTGCACTAATTGTTCTAGCAAGAAAACTAAACCACGTGGAACTTTTTTTTTGAAAAATTGCAAAAACTGCATTCCAAAGTGAATCCTACAAGGTTATTTTTTTCAGGAAGATGCTCTAATTGCCCAAAAAACAAGATTGTCCATAACTTTCTCACAAAAAATCCAGATGAAATGAATCAAAACTTTCCAAATAGGCAAAAATATAATCTATAAGAAAAAAACAAAATTAACAAAATTAAGTTTTTTGCAAAAAATTTTTGCTGCCTCCTCTCCCATGTTTTGAGCTTATGTAACTTTTGTTTTTGGACACCGATTGAAAGAAAGATTATATTCCCACAAAGCTTATCAGTTTTCCTATCTTCAGAAAAAATTTCAGAAAATCACGACAAAAATTCAGCCCGTAGGTACCTGCCCAAAATCCCATTTGTCCCCCGAACAGACAATGGTCCTTTAGGGGTTAGATTCCAAATTTTATAGAAACATACAATTAATTAGTACATCAACTGATTCAATGATAAAAATATGATTTATGAAATGTATATTACAAATTATATTGAAACGATTATTAAATTATGATTCTAAGTTTTATTTTATAATATTTTTTTATGATTTTGAAGATCTATATTATTTTCTAGTATTTAAGGAATTAACCCCTCAAGGCCCAAGGCATTTTCTAGCTCCGAAACCACTGAAAACTGCCATTTCTGCTGTGATCACTTGAGAAACCCAAAAAAATAAATTTAGATTCAAATCGTAGGATCTTGTACTTCACTTGTCTTAGATTATGTGGTAAGAATTTCATAAAGTTTGACCGTATGGATTGGAAGATATTAGCATTTGAAGTTGGAAAGAAAAGTTTTTTTGAACTGTGGCCTGCAATTTCAGATGACTTTGACGGCCATTTGTAGATTTTTTTTGCACTACACACCTTTGGGTTCAATATTTTTATGTTGAACATTTGAGTTGAGAGTTAGGGGAAAAAAGTTCGGAATGTCAAAACCTGATTTTCACATATAAAAAAATTGTTAAGTAGAAGTAGATCCAAAATTGAATGAATACTAAATCGTTAATAGCTCTTAAGTGGAATTAAAACACCATAATCCCCGTAGTGGGATTATTCTTGCAAACAAACTTAACTTTTTCAAAAAAAGAAGTTTGAAAAAAATTGAAAATTGCATTCAAAAATTAATTCTATAAGTTGTTTTTTGAAGAAGATGCTAGATTGCCCAAAAAGCAAGATTGTCTATAACTTTCTCATTTTAAGTCCAAATAGAATGAATCAAAGATTCAAACGTAGACAAAAAAATGATCTTTGAGAAAAAAAATTACCAAAAAAACACAATTTTTTACATTTCTTTTTTGGCCTGGCAAGTTACATTTTTGACTTCAGGAGGCACAACTTTTGCTTCTAGGCATTGATTGAAAGAAAATTATATTTTTAGAAAGCTAATTTGATTTCCTATCTTCAAAAAAAGTTTCAAAAAATCAGCCCAAAATCCCAAGTGTCCCCTAAAGGGCCTTTGGGCCTTTAGAGGTTAATACACTAAAAACAAGATTTGACATGCCCATGCATGATAGGATTAAATCTTCATTGGACAATAAGCAAATGTCACCCTTGGAGGTGAATCATGGCTTCTCTATTCTGTGTCTTGAAAGTACATTTGTAGAAAATTTGACCTCAAATTTTGATGATTGACTTTGATTCTATCTTAGCTCTGAAATGAACAAATCCATTGTGAAATAATCAAACATCATGTTTGAGCTAAATTTAGCCTTTTAAATTGATTCAAATAGCAACCTTATAATTTTAATATATGGTATTATGGATTATCTATCACTATTAAAAAAAATTCAATTCATTTGCAAAAAAATTGTTATTGTTACATTTTATAGCAAAAAGTGAAAAGAAATTAGTAAATACAGCAAAAAAATCCATTTAATTTAAACTTTTTTTGATGTACAAATGTAAATGGAGATTGGTGTGAAGATTTAACAATTAATCATTTTATATTTTGCATCCAAATACCCTTATCAACAACCTTGAAGTCAAATGCTACTATCAAACTAAATTTATCCTTTTATGAAATCAATAAACAAAATTTTGATATTTTAAACTTGTAAAGGAGTATATTTTGTATTGATGCTATTTCTTTTAGAAATTTTGATAGAACAATCAAATTACTGTAGTTTTTAAAGTAAAAATTGAAACTAAAATTATAGAAGTTCTAATATGTTAGAATAGTTTGAAATTTTTACCATAAATGGATGTTACAATGTGAACATAATTTTTTAATTTAAATTAAAACATCATTTATAAAAAGTCCATATGAATGAAAAGTATACAATAATGTAAAATTTGTATTTTAATACATACTAGAGCTTGCAATTGGAATAATTTTTTCAATTTGGACTAAAAATAAAACTAGTTATCAACCTTCATTTTCTTAGATTTAAATGAAATACCCAAAATGTCTATTTTGAAGTTACAATCAACTTTGGAGTGCAAAGTGCATCCACTTTGGAGATGTGTGGACCTTTAAGAATTAAAAGTTTGCCTTTCAACAAGACATTGAGAAATCAGGGACTTGATATTTAGTGCAAAGTTTTCTTAAGTTGGTCTTCTCTTTCTAGGCAATATCTATTATACAAGCATCCATGGCTACTCCACTTACCTACAACCCTATTTTTTTAACCAATTCTTATATACTCCTACCTAGCATGTACAGTCTGGTACTGAAAGCTTACAAATTGCATTTTGGAGCCATTCAAAGATTTATACATAATATAGAATAAAATGAGCTTTTTTCATCTTGCAAATTCTACTCTATTCTTACCCAATTCCAATGAAGCATAGTCAAATTTTAGTTTCAAAAAACCAAATCCCTATTTATGGTGAATTTTAATCCCTAAAGGTCCAAAGTTTCCTTGGGGGAACTTGGGATTTTGGGCAAGTTCGTGTGACCTAAAGTTTTGGCCTGATTTTTTGAAACTTTTTTAGAAGATAGGAAATCACATTAGCTTTCTAAAAATATAATTTTTTTTCAAATCAGTGCCCAAAAGCAAAAGTTATGCCACCCAAAGTCAAAAAAGGAACTTGCTGAGAAGAAAAAAAAATTGTATTTTCAAAAAAAATAAATTCTTCTCAAAGATCATATTTTTGTCTACATTTGAAGATTTGGTTCATTCTATTTGGACTCAAAATGAGAAAGTAGACAATCTTGTTTTTCGGGCAAGCTAGCATCTTTTTCCAAAAAACAACATATAGAATTCATTTTTGAATGCAAATTACTAAATTTTTCAATTTAATTTTGAAAAGGTTAAGTTTGTTTGCAAAAGTTTAGACATTCTGAAATTTTTTTCTTTGACTCTCAATTCAAATGTTCAACATAAAACAATTTAACCCAATGGTGTGTAGTGTAAAAAAAATCTACAAATGGCCATCAAAGTCATCTGAAATTGCAAGCCACAGTTCAAGAAAACTTACTCTTCCCAACTTCAAATGCTAATATCTTCCAATCCATGCGATCAAACTTTATGTAAAATTTTACCACATAATCCAAGACAAGTGAAGTGCAAGTCCTCATGGTTAGATTCTAAAAAAAAAATTTGGTTTCTTTGAGTGATTGCAACAGAAATGGCAGTTTTCAGTGATTTTGAAGCCAAAAAATGCCTTGGGCCTTTAGGACACTACAAGAAACCCGTTTTTTTTTATGTCAGAGCAAAACATGCGATGTCCAAGGCCAAACATACTATGTCCGCAAAGACATCAAGATGTTAAAGAGAAGGATTGCGATTTCAGAAGATTTCCAAGGATGTTCCAAATGACTGCATCAAATTTGAATGAAAACAAGTTGGTGTTACCATTGACATCGGGATTTTTGATGACATTTTTAAGGACTCATTGATGTCCAGCGAGCCATCTGCAAAGACATAGACTGCCATGTCAACTTTAACCCTTAAAGGACCAAGGCCTTTTTTCTACCAAAAACTCTCAAAATTGCCATTTCTAGAGCAAAGAGTAAAAAAATCTGAAAATTGTTATTTTTGCACATCCAACCATAAGATCCTATACCTAACTAGTATGACAATGTGTGGAAAAAATTTCAGAATTTTTGACCACACAAATTGCAAGATATCTACGTTTAAAGTGAAAAAAACATGATTTTCAGCACATTGAGGGACTAGATTTTTTGACTTTGAACATTTTTAACTTAAATTTTTTGCACTACAAAGTTTTGAGCTTTAAATCTTTCTAGTGGAGAATTGAGTTGAGAGTCTAGGAAAAAAAAAGAAATTCAAAAAAATTTAATTTTCATTCTTAAGAAAATTGTTAAGTAGAAAATAGTACAAGATAGAAGAAAAATCTAAAATATTAATATCTTTTAGATGGAATTAAAATGCACTAATCCCAATTCTTGCATTAATCATTCTAGCAAGAAAACTAAACCATGTGGAACATTTTTTTTTGAAAAATTGCAAAAATTGCATTCAGAAATGAATCCTAGAAGTTATTTTTTTCAAGAAGATGCTCTAATTGCCCAAAAAACAAGATTGCTTATAACTTTCTCATAAAAAATCCAGATGAAATGAATCAAAGCTTCCCAGATAGGCAAAAATATAATCTATAAGGAAAAAATAAAATTTAAAAAATTAATTTTTTTGCTACCCCCTCTCCCATGTTTTGAACTTATGTAACTTTTGTTCTTGGGCACCGATTGAAAGAAAAATTATATTCCCACAAAGCTTATCAGTTTTTCTATCTTCAAAAAAAGTTTCAGAAAATCACGACAAAATTCAGCCCGTAGGTACCTGCCCAAAATCTCATTAGTCCCTCAAACGGACAATGGTCCTTTAGAGGTTAAGGAAAAAATTTCAGGGAGGATGAATCTGTGGAAATTATTTTTTTCTTGGGTAAAAGTCTGACCGAGGTTAAAAAAAAAGGAATCGGGCAGCCATCGGGCAGCTCTGGGGGAAAATAAGATGATGTAGCATATGATGTGGCATGCCATGTTTAAATTAGTTGATGTGGCATAAAATTATGCTGATGTGACATGCCACGTCAACATAGCAGGGCTATCTCTTTGTGTTTTCTACATTTATATTGGAGATGTCTAAGTAGACATAGAGATGTCACTAGAGACATCTTATAAAACGTTGAGATGTTTTTTTAAACGTTTTTGTAGACTTCTAAATGTTTTAGGAAACATAGTCACAACCGGTATAACATCTATGAAGACGTCATCAGAGCGGCCTTTGAGACATGCAAAAAACATTCTACTGGATGTCTGTGTGCTGCTCCACAAAAATTTGAATTCAGCGTTTTCAATGCCCTATATAGTTTGTCTTCCCCCTACCACTCTACTTGTATAAAGAGCCCGTCTTTTCCCCTCCATAAACTCACATCAAGAGGCTTTTGAAGCCATGTGACATAATTGCCAATTATGATGTATTTTGTACGGCATATTTTGTATGGTATGTGATGTATAATGTATAATGTATGGTATATTATGTATGATGTATAATGTATGGTATACTATGCATGACATGTTATATTGGACATTATGACATGCATGTGAACGCCATATGAGACATCTGAGACTGTCCATATTAACATCATGCCGAATAGTGCATTCCATAACGTGAACGTCTAACGTGACATCATTTTGTTCTCCTAAATCGTACCAAACAATGCCAAAGGTATTCATGATGAAAAGTAGATGTTTACATTGATGTCACAAGAAATCTGGACGTCTAAGGTGATGTTTCAAAATACATCTACAAAAATGTTTGGACGTCTAAGTCGATGTCTTAGAAAACTTACAGATGTCAAAGTTGACGTCTTCAGAGACAAAAAAAAAATCTTAGACAACAAAAAAATAAACTGACGTGACATGCCACATCATCCTTACTGGATGCCACGTCACTTTTCTTGCCGCCACGTCAGGTGCCACATCACAATCGGGCAATGGATGAAAAAACTTCCTACCTAGCTTCCCGCACCCATGTGGAGCATAGGTGGCAGCCACATGACGTGCTTTGAGGACCCCATTGACCCATATTTTTTTGGACGTCTAATTTTTAGCATGCTGACGTTCTACATTAAATCTGATGTCATTTGCAAGTCTTAAGCAACGCAAAATTTTGAACGTCCACGTAGACATTTCAAGACACCATTCATAACATTAGCACGCAGAATCCAGGGATAGAAAAAAACACGGGTTACTTATAGTGTGGGTTAAAAGTCAATTTTTGTGATTTTACATAATATTTTATTGAATACAATTGGTGATGAATCTTTTTTAATTTGATTGCATGGATACATAGGGAACACTCATATGCACATCTTTCAGATTTAAAAACACCGCCTTAAATAACAAAGATATGATCAATGAAGAGTTCAATGAAAAGTGTATGTCACGTGACCAAACTTTGAAGAAATGGATATCTCTTTATTGTAATCAGATTTTTCTATTTGCACTTGACATGGTAACTAATTTTGTACATTAGAGCATGATGGTACAATTACTCTGCCAAAATGAAGTTAAAATATAGAGATATCCATTTCTTCAAAGTTTGGTCATATGATGTACACTTTTCATTGAACTTATCATTGATCATATTTTGGTTACTTAAAAAGGTATTTTTAAATATGAAAGATGTGCGTATGAATGTTTTCTATGTATCCATGCAATCAAATAAAAAAAAATCATCACCAATTGTATTCAATAAAATACTATTTAAAACCACAAAAATTGACTTTGAAAACTCACCAAAAATGGAGTTTTGGTTCTTTGAAACTGAAATTTGGGTATGTTTGATTGGGATTGAGTAAAGATGCTTATGAAAAAATTACCAATAATAATCCACATTGTACAGAAAAATTTAATTGAATGGCTCCAAAAGGCAATTTGTAAGCTTTTAGTACCTACTATACAATCTTTTATGAGAGTCTAGGGCAATATTCGTACATGTAAGTTTAGCACTTTGAAAGTGTATGCATAGTGTGTCCAAAAAGTAACAATAAAATAATACAAAATTACCTTTTGAAATCCAGTAAGGCCCAACATTAACTTAGACAATTTAACCCCTAAAGATTCAAAAAGTCATATAATTAATTTTTAATTAAGAGTTTAGACAATTTCCTATGATGTCAAATTTACTGTGATTTTTAAAAAAAAAATGGAAGGAAAAGGGATACAATAGATTTCTAAGAATATAGTTTTTACTTCATTGGTGCCTAGGCAAAAAAATTTATGCACTCCTAACCACAAAATGTTCTAGCCAACTAGCTCAAAAGAAGAAGAAAAAAAAACAAAAATCCATATAGGATATATTTATGCCTATATAGAAAGCTTTGTTTAATTACATTTGGATTAGTGGTTTAAAAGTTATGAAGAGTCTTGTTTTTTGGGCAAGCAAGGCATCTTCCTCAAAAAATAACATATAGGATTCATTTGAACCTAATTTTCACAAATAATTGTTCAAAACACAAACGTTTGTAGGGTATAGATTACTTGGGAAAAAAAATCGCATTGTTAGGATTGAATGTTTCAATTCCATTTTAGAACTATCACCAATTTAATTTTTCTTTCCATCAAGTGGCCTACTTCTACTTAACAATCTCTTTAAGAATGAAAATTATTTAAAAAATATTTTTGTCCTAGATTTTCAACTCAATTCTCCAAACTCTATATTTGCAACAAATTTAAGTCAAAGGCTATCAAAGTATGAAAACCTAAAAAAAAAAGGTGCAAAAACCTATTTTCTTTTCACTTAGAACACTACACTCAATAGGGATATTAAGGGGACTAAAAAATTAAAGGGACTTACTCTGGAAAACTGTAGATGTTTGAAATATGATGCACAGTCCCACACACTTCAATCACTATTCACGTAGAGTAAAGATAGATATTTATATAGTGTGATATGTTGATTAATTAGTATGGGTCCCCTTAATACCCCTATTCTATGTAGTTTCTTACAATTTACATGGTCAAAGTGTTTGACCTTTATTTTACTCATTTTCACACAAACTATCTAATTCAAGACTCAGCAATTCAACATGCACAAAAAAAGTAAGGAAACTACACCTAATTTCAACCACTTTCTGAAACCAACCACTACAAATTCTTGCCTAGAATGATTATATTCCCACTATTGACAAGATTCTATAGTCAGTTTTAGAAACACCTATTTTCAATACTTTGAAAATTTGTAGTTTATTCATATGGTGTCCATTAAATGCATTCTAAGAGAATCTAGAATCCCCTTTTGACTACCAACAAAACCCCCAATTTTTTTTTTCAATGTAATAATGTGAACCCATGCTGAAATGCTTATTTGTGCAATTTTAGGTGTAGTTACCTTAGTTTTCTTGCATCGTAGCTCTTAGCACTGGAAATAGTTGAAATGATTCTTGTTTGAAAACAGTCATAAATCTTGAGGAGATCATAATAGGAACCATGCCCCAATTCTCATTTGGACAATCATAGATGCAACTAGCTATGATCCTACAGGAAAAATACCCGACCAAATTTCTGGTATCATACGTCCCCTGGCAGAGCGCATCTAATCTTTGCTGATGAAGTCCGTCCAATCACACCGGCAGCTATGACATGAAGACAGCGATAGATGAGTAAAATTCAATTCTCAAGTACTTAGATGCTCACATTACCACCAATTACCTACAGACAGCTTGAACGTGAAAATTTGACACGAGTTTTACTCCTTTTGCAATGAACCTGTTTTCATTTGTTTTAAAAAAAAATAAAAAATTAGACACTAGTACTTCCAGTACTAACTGAGCTTAACTCTGCAAATTAAATTAACCTCATTGATTGATCCCAGCACTCTGAAAGCAATTTTATGTCTGCACTTGATCAATCTCTACTCGCCATTAATTTAACAATGCTAAGTAACCTGTTAGAAGTCGCATCAGCGGAGTAATTTAAGTGAAGTTATCATCACTCCATGATAGCATTGCAAGCCATTGAGTGCCTTCTCTAACTTAACTTAGTACAGTCAGGTACTGTAATCTTACAATCTGAACCAGTGTTTTTTTTTGGTTTTTGGACTAGTGTTGAAGTGGCGACAAACAAAAAAATGATGTTGCCCAAATATTTAGTATTCATTTGTATTTTGGATAAATTTTTTTTTTCATCCGTGTATTTGGATGAATTTCGTTTAAAGTTGGCAACTTCATCCAAATTATTTCAAAAATTGGAACAACTTAGGCAATTTATGGTCTTTTTTCTTTGATTTTTTCCTATAGCCTTGGTGCCAAGCAAAAAAATTTGGTGCAATTCTGCTCCAAATCGCTAGAAAAAAACACACTGATCTGAACCATTCAAAGATTTTTGCATAGCATAAAAAAGAATTGGACTTTTTCATCTTGCATAATTATCACACAATCCTTATGCAATTCCAAGCAAGCATACAAAATTTCAATTTCAAAAAAGCAAAATCCTATTTTTGGTGAATTTATAAAGATAATTTTCATGATTTTACATAATATGTTATTGAGGACAATTGGTGATGAATTTTTTTAATCTGATTGCATAGATATGTAGGGAACATCCATACGCACATCTTTCATAGTGAAAACCACCCTATTAAATTACAAAAATATGAGCTAGGAAGAATTAAATTTGAAGTGCCATATAACCAAAATGTGTGAAATAGATATCTTTATATTTTAACAAGATTTTGGCAAAGTGATTGTAATATCATGCTGAAATGTACAAAAGTAGTTACAAAGTCAAGGTCAAAAAGTAAAATCTTGTTAAAATATAAAGATATCTATTTCACACATTTTGGTTATATGGCACTTCACATTTAATTCTTCCTAGCTCATATTTTTGTAATTTAATAGGGTGGTTTTCACTATGAAAGATGTGCGTATGGATGTTCCCTACATATCTATGCAATCAGATTAAAAAAATTCATCACCAATTGTTCTCAATAAAATATTATGTAAAACCATGAAAATTCACTATAGAAATTCACTAAAAATATAATTTTGCTTTTTTGAAATTCAAATTTTGTATGCTTGGTTGGGATTGCGTGCATATTGAATATTAATTATGCTTACCAAAATATACCAATTATATTGCACACTGTACAAAAAAAATGTGAATGGCTCAAATTGTCCGGTTGTAAGATTACAATACTTAACTATACAAGTACTAATCATGCTGCACCAGCTTACAACTTAGATTTCTATAGTAAATTAAGTAAAGTTACAATCACTCCATGATAGCAATAAAGCAATTGAATGCTCCTTTTAGGACAAGTACTAATTATGCCGCATGAGCCTACATCCTAAATTTACAGTTTTCAAATTTTTTTGAGGTTGCTTAGTTTAATGTAAGGAAGCTTGATTAAAAAATAGTCAAAAGTAAAATCTACAACATGAGGAGATGTCTATATTATAGAGATTCAAAAATGTCTTATTTCTATTTAGACAATTTTTTTAATTATTGTATGTTTTAACCCCTAAAGTTCCATGACTATGTTTTCATCAAAAACACTCAAAAACTGCTATTTCTAGTACAAGTATCAAATTTTTGAAAAAAAAAATTTTGACACATGTAACTGTAAGATCTTATAGTAAACTAGTTTTAGAAGATGTGGAAAAAACTTCAGAGTTTTCCACCATGCGGATTGGAAGATATTAGCATTTGAATTGGCAAAAATCTTTTTTTTGTTCCTGCAAAAAATAGGGCAGCTGCACTTCACAAGGTCACATTTGTATGAAAAAATGTCCAAAATGGTGGTGCTTCTTTGAATTATTTTTCCTAAACAAGTTGGCTACATGCTTAAAAAATTTCAAATCATTTAGAATTGTACAACGTATAAAAAAAAAAAGTAAATAGAAAAAAGTAGAGAATGATCCAAAATACTAAATTGTTAAGAATTTAATTATGTAACTGAAAAATGTCAATTCCAATGGTTGTAATGTTTTAATAAACAACCTAAATCCTATGAATCCGTAACTGCCCGCAAACTAAAAAACCTCATAATTTTTTACTCATTTGTCAAAATGGAATGATTTAAAGCTTCCTACGTATATATCACTCTAGAAAACCAACTTCAAATTTTTATTTTTGAAAAAAGTGCCCAGATTGCCCGCTTGGTGTAAAAAGTAACATATTAGGCCATAACTTTTGACTCCTATTTTGAAATGTCATAAAATTTAGTGCATATGAAAAATATTCCTCGTCCCCACGTTGTATTAAAATTTCAGCTTAAAATATGAAAATCTCTAGTCCCAGGTACCTGCCCAAAATCGCTATGTTGCTAAAAACAGTAGACTGGTCCTTCAGGGGTTAATATTACATTTGGGTATAATTGTATTTCTTAAGAGTATACTTCAAATGTATATACATGTAATTGAATGTCATCATTTGTCAATTTCTAAAATACTTGTGTGATGTGAGTTTTTAAGTCTCGAGTTTGTGGAAATAGAAAACATTAAGATGTTTTCATCAAGAAGAAGCACAACCAATGTTGATGAGCTTGTTTTCCTTCTTAGATGATTTTAAAACTTTAGTGAACCTCTTCAAAGTTTTCCACTTATTATTTTTGATAACCTGTTTAAGCATTATTCATTAAGTGTTCTATAAGCATTGAAATAAAGAAAAGAAAATAATAGAATGGTGCTTGGAGAATTCACTATAGCTTGTTACCTAATCCTTCAAAGATTTTTTGAGTGAAATCTGAATTTGGAGGGCAAATAGGCCAATAATTTCCAAAAATTTGGGCACCTTTTTAATTACTTAATTTCTAACCAAGTTGCTCAAAAGCTACAATAGACAAAGCAAACACTACTACAATATAGGGTGTTTTAAGTAAGGTTGTTAGTATAATCTTAGTAGTAAGATTAAATAAAAAGACCTTTCAAAAGATTTTTTAAGTGAACTTTATTAGAAACAAATGTGATTTTAGTAAATTTTAACTAAAAATCTCCTAGAAAGTCATAACCTTAAAGTCTTACTACTAGCACTGTACTAAACATTATTTAAAACATCATGTGTTGTGGTAGTGAAACTTCTTGAGTGAAACTGCCATTAAATTATCATGACTTTCATATAGAATTCAAAAGAAAATATTGAAATGATAAGCTATTTGAGAATCAGGTCTTACATGTAGAATCAAGTCTGACAAATAATTCATAATAGATTGAAAAGTCTGAGAATCATTTTGAACATGTAGAATTAAGTCTGACAGACAATTCATAATAGATTGAAAAGTCTGAGAATCAATTTGGCCCGCAATTTGGCCCTGCAAAATCAAGTTTGACAGACAAATCATGATAGATTGAAAAGTCTGAGAATCACTTTGGACATGCAGAATCAAGTCTGACAAACAAATCATAATAGATTGAAAAGTCTAAGAATCAATTTGGACATGCAAAATCAAGTCTAACAGACAATTCAGAATGGACTAAAAACTCTAAGAATCAATTTGGATATGCAAATCATATGACATCACACAATTTTTTTATTATTGGATACTTAAATTTGACCTATTTATCTTGGATTCTCAGTTTTGTCTTTTTCTTTAATCTTTGTACCCTCCTCATGCTGTGTTATATCTACTTTACGGATATCTACAATGAACAAAGGAAAATAGGTGATATTTGAAACTTGTCAAGTTCGCTAAATCAACTATGACTCCTCAAATTGTTGGTGATTATTGAAATGAACTTGACTCCTCTAATTGTGGTTGATTATTGAAATCATTGATGACTTTGCCCCTAATTGTCATCCATTTTAAAAACCGACAATTAACTCCTCCAATTGAAAGTGATCATAAACATCATCTATGCCCCCACAGCATTTTTAGCGGCAGCAAGATCAACCAAGACTCCTCCAATTGTGAGTGATAATAAATTCAGCTGTAACTCCTCCCAATCCTCCACTTTTGAATCCTCGTTACAACTACGACTCCCCCAATTGTGAGTATCAGTTATTGGAATAAACTCCCCCAACAATGGTGAGTGATTTGTTGAAAATCAACAACAACTTCACAACGCCCCCAATTCCATTGTGAGTGCTTATTGCAATCCCCACGGCAAACGCCTCCCTCAAGACGAAACTTTTGGAGACACCTGACTGCCAAAGGAGCCCGGCCCCGGCAGGCAGGAGGCAAGGCCAGGGCCACCCCAAAGGCCGACGACCGGAAAGACTGGAGCCCCTGGCGACTCGCCTGCCTGGATAGATTTGCTTCCAGGCAGTCGGAGCCTGCCCCGATCTATCCTTGTCTGCCAGTAACTAGAAATCAGTTACACTCCAAAGACCGAGCTCGGATCCCGGTGGGCGTCGCCTAGCTCGATCCTCCCGGCCTTCCCCGCGCATCAGGAGTCAGCCTTCGCCACAAAAGCAACAGGTCCGCTTTCCTCTTCATCAGCTCCGTCATTCACATTATGAATTTCACCCCGCCCCGGGCCTGCCGTGGCGGCTTCCACTCGGCACTTGCCGTTACTGTAGTTGAATTGCCTTAAATTACAGGCACCCATTTGCTCCTTCCCAGTAACTCATAGTCCACTTTCTAACTAAACTCCGGCATCTCGCATTCACCCAGCCAGTGGTGGCTGCGAATCACTCCGTCCCGGATGGACCCAATCCACCGTCGTGTGCTTTGCCCTGCCTGCCTGCCTGCCTGCCTGGGACTCTGGGATTCCCGATTCGTCAAGCCTCACTGGCGTGAGTGGGACCATCAGTAGTACGTAGTGCATCGTGCAGCTAGCTCACCGCTACTTAGCTTGACTCTAGATTGTCTCTAGTCCACTTGAATGTGGCGGCGCTGCGGTGTAATTAATAGCTTTTATACCAGAGCCTGGTTTGGTGGACGAAGATTAGTAGTGAGAGCCTGGTTTGGGTGCTTTGCTTTGCTCCTGGAGGTCGCTCGGGTTCTGGAGCATTGATGCTTGTGGTGTACCGGAGTTTTCGTATTCGATTGCATTCGAGGGGTCGGGTGGGGTGGGGTGGGGTGGCATGGGGTGGGTGCCGTAGTGCGTGGAGATCATTGAGTTTGCGGAAGTGGTTGGGTGGGGTGCGTTGATAGTATATTTGGGGAGTGTTTGGCTGAGAAGTGCGTTGATAACGTTTTCGGAAGTGTGTGCTTGGAGGCGCGTTGACAGCGTGTTGTGACTTCTGTCTCGTGATTGGGTTCGGCTTTTGGTGGTGGGAATTGGGTGGTTTGAGGTGTGATTTGTGCGGTTGGTGGTGTGGAGGTATTGGGTTCAAGGAGTTTTTTTGGTTTTCGGTTTTCGGGGTTAGCCAGGATTCGGGTCAGAATGAGTGAGGAGGTGGGGAGTCCTGGAGGGTACTGTACCGGGGGTCGTGTGCTCCCGCCGCCGGTGGTTTGTTTGAATTCGCAGTTGCCTTATAATACTAGTAGTGCTCGTATTGGGTGATTTCGAGTCGGTGCTGCGAGGGTGATTGTGAGGGAATCGATCTCCTGGTGAGTTTGCGTGATTTCTGGTGGGTTGGGTATTGCCAGCGCTGTGAATTTCCCATCGCCGATCGCGCGCGGTGGCGTTTCGAAACGGAGGGATTTAAAACGTGTGTTAGTTGGTAGCGCAAGATGTGTGTGGCGAACACCGTGCAGCAGGCGCAGCAAGCTGCGTCGATGGTGGTGTCTGATGACGAGTCGGATCTCGACGTGCGCGAGTGGCCGGGGTTGCAATCGTGGCCTTCACCGAAGCAGGTGTGTGTGTGTATGGTTGGGTTTGCGGAATTGAGGGTTTTGTTGGGGAATTTGAATGTGTGAATGTTTGTGTGTGTATTTTGGGGGTTGCATTAGTGCAAGGATTGAGAATTTTTGTGCCTGGGGTGTGCAGGTAGTGGAGGAGGTGAAGGAATCGATGCGAATTGCCGGCCCGCTGGCGGTGGCGAATGGCATCGCGTACGCGCGTCTCATGGTGTCAGTGTTGTGCTTGGGACGTCTGGGCGGTCTGGAGCTCGCGGGCGGCGCGCTCTCCATCGGCTTCACCAACATCACAGGCTACTCTGTTCTCTACGGATTGGCTTCCGGCATGGACCCGATTTGCAGCCAAGCCGTGGGCTCCAAGAACTGGCACGTGGTGGGTCTGACGCTCCAGCGCACGGTTCTCATTTTGCTCGCCGCGTGTGTGCCCATCGGGTTGCTATGGATGAACCTGGAGCCCATCATGCTCTTCCTGGGGCAAGACGCGGGCATCACGTCCGTGGCGAGCTTGTACTGCTGGTACTCTCTCCCCGACCTCGTGGCGAATTGCTTCTTGCAACCCCTCCGCAACTTCTTCCGCTGCCAAGGCTTCCAAACCCCGATGATGTACTGCGCGGCGCTCGGCGTCTTGCTCCACATCCCGCTCAGCATTGTGTTCGTGTTCGTGTTCCACTGGGGCGTGCCCGGCGTCGCCGTCGCCGCGGCCATGACGAACATCAATGTGGTCTTGTTCATGTTGTGTTACGTCAAGCTTTCCGGCGCGTTCAAGAACACGTGGGGCGGGGTGTCGCCCGCTTGTATCCGCGAGTGGTGGCCCGTATTACGTCTGGCGCTTCCGAGCTGCTTGCAGATCTGCTTGGAGTGGTGGTGGTACGAGATTATGACGATTCTCGCGGGCTACCTCCCCAATCCGCAAGTGGCGGTCGCGGCCACAGCCATTCTGATTCAAACCACGGCGCTCATGTACACCATTCCGATGTCGCTGGGGTCTTCAGTTTCCACTCGCGTGGGGAACGAGCTCGGGGCGAATCGGCCTGAGAAGGCGCGCACGGCCAGCTTGGTGTCGCTCGCAAGCGCACTCGTGGTGGCCGTCGTGAGTGTGATTTGGACGACGGTGTTTCGTCACGAGTGGGGCACGCTTTACACAGCGGACGCGAGCGTGCTCACGCTCACAGCCGCCGCGCTGCCGTTGATCGGACTCTGCGAACTCGGGAATTGCCCACAGACGGCGGGGTGCGGGATCTTACGCGGCTGCGCGCGTCCCACTGTGACGGCCGTGATTATGTTTGTTTCGTTCTACCTCGTGGGCACGCCCGTGGCGGTCATGTCCGCGTTCTGGCTCAAAGTGGGGTTCCAGGGCTTGTGGTATGGGTTGCTCGCGGCGCAGATCTGCTGCGCGGGCTCCATTCTCTTCATCACGCTGCGCATCAACTGGGTGGCGGAATGTGCAAGAGCGAACGAGCTCACGGGATTGCCAGATCCAAAACTCGGGAACCACAAAGTGGTGCCCATTGATGACGACGTAGAGCTAACCGCCTCGGGAGCCAAGCTCTTCAAGATGGAGCTTTCGTCGATCGTCACCATCGCCGAAGAACAAGCCGGGCTGCTAGTCGACGGCAATCCCAACGACAAATTCTTCAAGTTACAAATCCTCTGAAGAACCAAGTCTTCTCCAACTTTGTGAAGAATTCATACTTGTGAAGAATGCACGCTGTGTGAAGAATTCATAATTTGTGTGAAAAATTCCTACTTCGTGAAGGATTCATAGTTTGTGAAGAATTCGTCCTTTGACAGGAATTCTTACTTTGTGTAGCGGTTGTCGAGTGATGGTCAATATACAAGTGTTGTGTGCGATAGTGCCCTCCGTCTCTGTATTATATGTCTAGGATAGTTTCGTGGTTTTCTCTTTTTCTTAACTCTTTTTGTCAAATACGGCAATGTTAGGTATACAGTGGGCCGGTGGCACATTGCCACCATTGAAAAAAGACGTAGTTTTGGATTGCACTCTAGGGAATTGGGAACAAACGATGATAGAAATGGAACTCCATGATCACAAAGGAAAACAAAACCAGCTCCTCAGAGCTACAATTTTTTATCAGTAAATAGTCTAATTCCACCGGATGTTTGGGTTGCGTTGCCACACTTTGCATGTAAGTTTAACTGAAGTGGAGTTGAGTTACCTCCAGAGCGAGCTCAGTCTACTTCCCTGGCTGGCTGCATCAAATTTGTATTACGATGCGCCAGCTATGATGCTTGAGTAGAATACTGTTTCTCATCATGCACGGGGCTCCCTTTGCCTTTCCCGAGAAAAAGTTGCCCATTAGCTTCGTCACTGAATGGTGCCTGATTGGCCACACTGAGTACGGTATGGACTCCTGCTTTGCCTCCCCCATGATTCTTTCCAGGTGAGAGAATTAACCCTCAGGTGTCACACCCAGTGACTTTTCAGTGTACTTTGAAAACCTGTGGAGTTACAAGAAATGGATGAAGTACATAAAAAAATTCTAGTCTTCAAGAACCCGACTAACATGGTCATTCAATGCTTCATGATTATTGTGCAAGGTTCAGAATGAGTTTTGTCATGGAGGAATGGGAAGGAAAAGAATACCTGCAAAATGAAGATTCTGTATCTAGATTCTATTCAAGTTATAATTTGTTTCACTGGAAAATGCTAAACCCTACATTTGCCTTCCTCCTAGTAACTCATATGGATTTATAGTTAAGCTAGGTTTTCCAAAAGAACCAACATACATGAAGATTTTTGTTCATTCAAGGTCCCACTTTGTAGAATACAAAAGCTACATATCACTATTAGAAGGAAGACTCTATATGAGGGGAATCACAGTTGATTGCCTTATCCAAACTTACTAACAAACAAAGCATGCAAATACCTCCCCAAATACATCACCGAGTTCAACTAAGTTTTTGATCTTTTCTTACTCGGCCTTGGAGACATAGAAGCTCACCCAAAACTCCCTCTATAATCATTTGGTAGGCTCTTTTTTTTAGTTATTGGGTTGTTGGAAGATATCACTGCTATAATACTTCTTTCTGGATAATGTTTTCACTGGCTCTAGGTGATGCTCTAGCCTTTTCATTTATACTTGCATGGGCTAACTTGCATGAATTTCTTCTTTTGTGTAAGATTGATTTATGCTCTATGAATTGCATTGCATATGTTTTTGCTTTGCATTGCATTGCATATGGGATAAGTAATAAGGACATAGTATTGACTGAAGCACTGAAACTAAAAAGGACGAAACTTGTTATACGTGCTTATCATGAAGCACAATTAGTAGAAATGAAGTCAATGTAGATCAATGAATGACAATCTAAAAATCCACAATTGATGTAGTTGATTATGTGAGTCTTCTCATGGATTGTTTTCATGGTCTATATAAACCCTACTCCTACTAGTGCATCTTATGTCTATTTACATGTCCACCTAAGCTCTAACCTTGATTTGAATTTGCAAGCCCATGATACTTGAGTGACAATGGCAGCAAATGAAGGCTTCTTATTAACAAATTGGCATAGATTTGTTACCACATGAAAAGAAAGGACGCCCACTGATCACAACTTGAAAGGATGCCCACCTCGATGATAGCCGTACTCACTCAAGTATGATTCAATTTCTGGACCAATAGGTGCACTCTCTTGTTTCTGCACTATCAAAGAAAGTCATTCATCAAACACTTTGTGTCCTCAGCCTCATTTCATTTCAGGGTTAATGAGTTGTTCATACTTTGTAAGTTTAATGTAGATATCATGGCTGATTGAAGAGGAATGATGGTTTGATACTCCAGATTTCAAGGGAGGAAAATAAAAGTTGAGAACCTGGTGTTTAACAGGACAGACCCATGCAACTGCCATGGCTTTTGGCGTGGGCTTCACATTGTAGTCTGGGAAGATTTTGGATTCTAATTGATCTACTGTAAGTTGCTTGTTTCGAGATTGACAGGTAATTTACGGATCAAATTTGACAAAATCCTGTGAGTAGTCTTGTTTGCTAATGGAAACAGAAATCTCATGTGCATTGGATAGGATTCACTGAGAGTACTTCACAAATGTGGAGTTTACTTGAACATTGTGTGATGCCAGTGAAGTGTTCATCACTTCAAATTTCATTACCGCTTGTCATGGTTTGGCAACTATTAGCACTTCTTGTTGGTGTCAGCATGTCCTCAAACCTGAACCAAAATTATGTACCTTGTTGTTTGCAATCCGTTGCACAGGCTGAATACTAAAGCCTGGTAAAATTATACTGTCTAAGCAATGGACCTTGTTGTTTGCAATCAGTTGCGCAGGCTAGCTGAATACTAAAGCCTCGTAAATTATACTGTCTACGCAATGGACCACTTCATCTTCTTCTTCAGGCATCCGTATTGCTGTTGTTCTCGGTGTGCGCCTCCAGTTCCTGGAGAAATTGCACACGTTGATCAGAGCAAGTTTACGGTGAAAAACGAGGCTTGTGTGACGTTCCATGGAAGGGAGTTAGTCCGGTCTCAGAATGTCCGATTCCTTGTGGATACAGCTGGTAGTAGCTAAAAACCGTGCGCGCTACTAAGAGCGGTGGACGTAGTAGTAAGAATAAATTGCGGTACATGTTTGGTGGTTCAACAATAAATCTTTCAATGTTGTTACTATGTTTGTACTTTGTAGATATCTTATAAGTAATGGTGTGTGATTCCTTTTTTTTAATGCATGCAACCAATTACTTGATACGTAACAGTTGCCACCCTCCTTTTGACCACGTGCAACATACCAATGGAATTGAACTTATTCGATTAGTACTTCAATTGTTTACCATTCCTATATTGAATGCATGCAACGAATGGAATTTGTAGCTATTGTCTAAGTATTGGCTTGATTTTGTTGTACATTTAGGCCTAGTTTATACCCAAAACAAGCAAGGGGACCAAAAAATTGGGGAGTTCTCTAGTGTACCATTAAGAAGTCAGTCTTCCTTTAGAGGTCATGACCTTTAGACTTGTATAAGCCACCAAGAAATCAATACTATTATAGACTATTGAATAAAAGTAACCTGCAAGAATGTAATTAACAATTCTATTATTTTATCAAGTCAATTTTGACTCTCAAAGAGTTGTTTATTGGTATTAACCTATACATGTCTAAAATATTGCGATTTTTGTGACCAAGAAACTTTGAAGTTAAATATAATCTTACAAATTTTGAATTTTTAGTGAATCATTGTTCAAGCATACTTTTTGAGTAGAAAATGCTTTTGAAAAAAAAATATTGCGGATTTTTCAATTCAAAGTTTTTGAGTAAGGAAATTCAATGCAAAACTTTGTTTCCTAGTCTTGAGAGTTGTAGGTTAGAAATAGACTTCAAATCACAATAAATTTTAGAAAAAATTACATGACAAAGTCGTTAAAGATATTTAAAGTACATTTGAAGATGGCATAATTATTTATACTCCTACATGTTATTTCTTTTTATTTCATATGTTTTACATCACTAAAATTTAGATTTAACAAGTCATTTATTAAAGATACATAAGGAACATGCAATTAAAAATTGTTTTATTAATGTTTTGAGGTTTAAACATCTACAAAATAGATGATTTTTATAATCACTTTGAAGATGAACTTTTTTTTTTGCTTTAAATCAAACTCTGATAATAATTACAATGAAACTCAGTTTTAATCACTTTGCTAATTTAAAAATCCTCGATATTGGGCATAGTTTAATTGTACTTGAAAATTTTCTTGGTTAAAGTTCATACTACCGTACTTCAAATATTCATGTTTTGAATTTTTAAATTATAATTATAATTTAATATGAAAATTGTAGTATAAATTTTTTTCATTGCCATTTTTCTTCTCTTAAAAAAAGTTTGTTTAGTAAGTTATTCATGGTGATTAATATGATTTCTAATAGTTTAGCTTAAAACTCAAAGTAATTTTTTTTCAGAAATGAAACTTTAAATTTCAAGAGTAATAAAGAATATAAATTCTGTCCATAAAATATTTTGAAAATGTTTTGAGAAATTGTCATGGTCAAATTATAATAAAAGTATGATTTGCTTTATTGAAAATACAAATCCTATCACACTCCTTGTGAGCACACTGAAGCAAGTTCAGTATGGCTTAACCCCTAAATGCCCAAGGCCTTTTATGAGCTTCTAGGAATTTGCTCTAAGTTGAATAAAAAGCCAACATTTTGATAGTTTGTATAAATTTTTTGAATTGTAGCACTGATACAAATTCAAACTAGACATGTTAGAAATCACTTAGGAAAAGAAATAACAACAATATCACTTACGGATAATTCATAGATTACAATGTTTGATCAGAAGGATGTTAAAACTTCAAAAGTGATTTATAATCTTTTAATCTTCTTTTCACATGTCAAATCTAAAAAGGTAGGCACCAAAAAAATATGAGGTTAAAGAGCCTAACATGCAAAACTCCAATTAGTTTATGGCTTTTCAAAATTTACTCTAAATTTTTTAAATGAATTTCTAATGTGATTTTTTCTCCACAATCCAGTAAACTTGAGGCTCATTTCAAAGAGCTTCCAACACTATGGAAAGTCAAGATTGCAATGGGCACCCGTGCACAAAATGTTGAATAGAAAACCATAATCATTCACTTTCAAAACTAGACTAGACTTTAAAAAGAAACTTTCAAAAATATAGAATAATAAAAATAGCAACTTAATCAGATTTTATTTAACTTCAAAGTACTGTTGACACCAAAATTTGGTGCCTTGGGCATTTAGGGGTTAACCCCTAAAGGTCCAAATATAGATTTTTGGGCACAATAGTAATTTGGGGCAATTCAAGTGCTACGAATGGAATTTTTATTTTTTTCCTTTCAAATTTTCAAACAAGGTGTGCCTAAGGAGTAGCTTTAAGGTGCAACAAATTTTATAACTTTTGACTGCATGGTGAAAAAGTTATTGCATGATATGTAATTTTCATTGCTTGGTGGGCAGCCCAGGTAGCTTAAAAAAAAAACTTTCTTAAGAAATAAAAATTTGATATTGGTTTTTTAGATTTATGTATTTGTAAAAGAGTTTAATCATTCCTTTTTCATTAATGAAATGAAAGTCATGAGGAGTTTTTGTTTGCAAGCAGTTATGGAAACTCAATTCTAAAATAAATTTAAAGTCTTTTATTTAATATAGTTTTTGTTATTTTTGAAAAAAATATTGGATGTAGATTTTTTCTTACAACATTACAACCATTGGGATTGATATTTTCCAATTCAATAACTAAATTCTTAACAATTTAGTATTTTAAAACATTTTGCTACCTGTTTTATTTGTTATTTTTTCAAGCATGAATATGAAATATTTTTTATTTGAAGTTTTTAATATGTATTTAAAATTTATTTTTTCAAGATATTATAGAGAGTAACAAGTTTTAAGATCTATTCATTTTTTGTATAAAAGGTTTGAAAGATGAAATCTAACCATTTGGGAAGAATTGAATATACTTCCTTTTGATATTCAAGCGTCCTAGTCTTGTAGTTGGTAAGATTTCTTATTTAGAAATTTTAGGAGGATTTACTCTAATAGGTTAACGAAAGGATCTTGTGGTTGGATTTGTTAATGAACAAATATAGATGGAGATTTTAGCTTTGCTTTGAGTTTAAGTACTTTGAAGCAATTTTGGCCCTTTGTAATTTTTAAGGGGGGTGGGGGTGGCATTTGATATGGGACATATCCCTTATATGTATTTGCATCCCATATTCCTTATCCCATATCTTGTACCCGTATCCATATCATATAGTATCGTATCTATATTCGTACCCATACCATATCTACATCCGTATTTGTATTTGTATTGTATCCATGCCATATTTGTATCCATATTGTATCCGTATCATATCCATATCCAAAGTTGTTTTTCAAGATCAATACCGGGGGGGAAGATTTTTTTTTAAAACAAATCAATGGCTCTTAATTTTTTAGGTGGGGGGAGGCAAAGAAAAGGCTGTGACAATTCATTTTCAGTGGATAGTGAGTGCTAATGATTATATACAAATATAGCGTAAAAATTGAATGTCTCTGGATTCCAAACGTACCCCCAAACTAGAATTTCTAATAACTCTCACCTCATTAAACAAAATGGAGTGATTCAAGATTTTTGACTCTTAAATGTTTCCTTAGAACCACTTCCAACTTTTTAATATTTCAAAAAAGTGATTTTTGAAGGACTTTTTTGAGCTGCTTGGACTGCCCGCCGAATGCAAAAAATTACATATCATGCAATAACTTTTTAACCGTGTAGTCAAAAGTTATGAAAATTGTTGGACCTTAAAGCTACTCCTTGGGCACATGTTTTGTGAAATTTTCAAAGAAGAAAAATAAAAACTCCGTTTGTAGTGAGCTGCCCAAAATTGCTATGTTGCCAAAAAACGGTGTTTGGTCCTTTAGGGGTTATTGAAGTGCCAAAGTGGCAATATTGAATGTTATAGTGATGCTCCAAATTTCAACACTCATCCACATATTTGATAGAAAATATCATATTAGCACATATCATGTATCCATAATTCAGTTTTCATCCACAATCTGGTGACATAATCAAATTTTTTTTTTATTTGAAGTTTTCAGGCAATTTACCACCTTTTTAGTATCATTTTTTTCTATAGGCATGGTGCTAGGCCAAAAAAATTGGTGCAATTTTGCACCAAATCGCCGGAAAAAAACCATTGCATTCAAGTGGATTAAATGAATGACATGATTTAACATGGATTGATTAAGTAGGAGCCTTGGGGTGTCGTTGGAGGAATATCTTATCATAAATGCCCCTATTATGTCATTCTACACAACTAGTCTTAATTTATTTAAGGTTACTTTTTCATATGACTTCTAATATTCAATAACACAAATGCTACTATTAACCTTGTCATATTGCACCACTAGTCTCAATGTGTTTGAGGCTTAGATTTGATTTATAGCATCATTGTGCATGTACTTGAATTAGATCTTGAAGGTAATGTGGATATCTTTCTAGTTGACAACATTTGGCTCCGCACTCTTCTTTGGCTTAGTATAGGCATGGCAAAGTCATTATCTAGAACATGAAGAAACCTGCTTGTGGTTCTTTTATGTAATTTTATGTTTGGTCTCGTGTTTTAGGTTTTACTCTTGATTTTCTCTTCTAGAGGGTTGCACTTGTCTTTTCCTTGTTTGTTCTTGGTTCACTCTTGGAATAAACTTTGGATTCTAAAAATAAACTAAAATCTTTTTTAGTCGCTAGAAGAAACCCTTGTTTTTTTATAAGCTTGTTAACATGGAAATACATTTTGGTTAATGTCACACATGACCTTGTAGATGTCCAAAACCCCTGTCAAGATTGATATGGCAAAAACACGCAAGAATTTGAGAAAATACGCTTTGTATTTAGTGCAACATCTTGTATAGATATGCTCAAAGAAGGTGCCAAAAGTGTGCCTTGTGGTAGTCATGTCACCTCCACATCAATGCTTCACAGGCGGGCAATGCCATGTGTGACTTTTTTTTATCCAACTTGGCAATGATGTAGCACTTGACATGGTTGTTTGAGAATTTTCATATTATTTTTAGCAATATCAACTTAGTCTTCTAGACATTTTTAAGGCATCAATTGTTGCACATTGTATCCATTGGAGAGTGGCGGCACAAAATAATTATTTAAAGAAAACTGAAAAAAATGCATAAGAAAAATTGTTAAATTCATCAAAAATTTACCATGTACCATTAAGAGAATTCTTGATGGCAAAATGAATTTAATTACTTCATTGACATTTAACGAGACTAGAAGGTGGAGAGGTCATTTTTATATTAAAATTCATTGTTCATCTATGGTTAAACAAAAGATATGGGATAGTTTGAAGAAGGGGATTTGACTGTTAGACATCTTGACCTTGATTTAGACACTTGGATGTTGTTTGAAACAACTGGACGTTGTTTCAAATATGTGGATGTTGTTTCAGACATGTAGACGTGTTTTCAAACATTCTACTTTGAACAAAATTCTTGCTTTACATTTTCCATAAGGATTGTTTTACTTCCTACCACCCCACTTATATAGTAGAGGAAATTTCAACCTCTTGGAGGGCCGTCCGAAGTTGACATACCATGCTATTTTTTGCATGGCCTACTGTGAGCCCTCAAGTTAGCACTTGAACCTCAGAATTTTTTTTTTCCACTTTTTGCTCACATTTAGGGTTAATTAGGGTTAAAAAGATAGTATAAGTATATTCACATGACATTTGGAAGAAATCCCTACAAATGAGATCTGATTTGACCAAAAAGCTCGGAATCACTCTAATTACTGCTATGAGTTAATATTAAGTCTATTTAAGCACTTGAGAGAACATTTGAGGGTTCAGGTGGTATTAAGCCTGATGGCCAAATCGCAGAACCACCTAGAAATAGACTTTTGAAGGGCATTTGAAATACTTGGGATAGAGAATAGAAGATTGGAAAGAAGTCATCTGACAATGTAAGTAAAACCATCAATTGGGATTACAAGCAGTCCACGAGCAAAGAACGACGATTTTGACCAAGAAACTTGCCAAGAGCATAACAAAGAAGCTTGATTGCTAGATTCCCTCGACCAAGAATGATTTCCCCCCGGGAGGGAATTAGCCCTATATCGAGAATGATTCCCCCCGGGTGGAAATTAAATTGGAAGGTTATAAATTAGACACTCCTTTGATTAGTGCAGAGAAAGTTGTAAGTTTGCACATGGCATTTGGAAACTTCCTAGAGGTTGCCCAAAAAGTTTCGTAATTTTCCAAATTGCGGAAATGACTCCCTGAGAAGTCAACTGTGTTTTTACACATTGAAAAATTCCTAGAAAATCCCCAAGTGGTGGTAAAATCCCACTAAAAATTAGGATAGAATATTTAGTGCTAATAAAGAGCCCGAACAAATTTCATTACATTCCAACTCCAACAAGTATTAGAACCGGCGGCGCTAACGGATTTTTAACGGATTTTAAAACATTCGATACGCTAACCGGTACACTAGGAGCTCCCGAATTCCAATTGGAGTGAACTTGGACTCTTTCCTTACTATTTTGGACCTCATCGACAACCCTGGCTAGTCAAAATTTGAAAACAAAATTATCTCCAACAATTGGATTTTTACCCTTTTTAGCGATACGTTAAACGTTGGTTTTAACATACAAAACGGCTTGGAAATAGGGGGAAGTGGAATTGTGGATGAATTTGGGTCTTTTGAAGACAATGGCGCAATTGGTTTAGAGTTTGGAGCAATTCCTCAAAAGTTAGAGTGATCTTAGCAATAGAGTAGAATTTTAATTAAATAAATTTGAAATTACCTAGGAAGTAGAATTAGAAAATTGGGGTGAAGGTGAGGCCTTGAGCAAATACATAAGGCCTCCCCCTCCCCTCTCTTTGCACCCCTTTTGCATTTGTTAAGTTGCACCATACGCGGCCACATTGTCAAGATTTTTGGTATTTTGCCAAAAAACTCTTTTTTGTCATTTCAATTAAAGATTTCTTTGCGTTTTCAAGCATACCTTGGTGTCTTTGAGCTCATTACAAAGGACGTGGAGGTCTCCTTTGTCCTTGGCTTGTTTCTTTGGTATTTCCAAGCAAGTTTGAACTAACTTTGCGTTGATTGGCATTTTTATTGCATTCTTCTTTTAGTACTAAACCCAAGGACATTCTAGCCAAATCCTGGCATTGCCGTTAGTTAGAACTCCTTGGATTTGATTTTGATTTAAGTGTTGTTGTGTTTTGAGTCTTTGTAGAGTACTAACAAACTTCCAATTGAGCTTTTTTGGCAAGAAATTTCACACCTTTGGTTGTTGCAAATTTTCCCTGAAGCCTAGACGTTGGAAGTCGTGGTTTAAAGAGTTGTTCATGTTATTTAGAGTGATTTGGGTGAGATCCAAACCTCTTATGTATTACTAACTCACTAGTGGATATTTGCCAAAATTCAGGCCTAAATCCCTCGGACGGCAAAGCTTCGCTCTTGGATCGAATATTTTATTGTTAGAATTTTGGGGCTAACCCCCAACAGCGAAGCTTTGCCCTTGGTTAGAATTTTTGTCTTTTTATTTTGTTAAGGGGTCCCCAAAGGAGACCCAAGTCTGAGGTTAAACCCCCAAAGATTGGGACTTGAATTCCAAAAATTGGCTAAGCAACGGCTAGAAAAGGGATTGGAATAAAATCCAGAGCATGGTGGTTTGTCACCTAGTTTCAGAACCAGGAGTCCAGAGCTAGAAGTCTTGAACCAGCAGCCGGGAATTACTTGAGCCACTGGCCGGGCCAAGTCGTGGGCAGGCAGGTGAGCAGGTCGGTAGTGGCAAGTAGTGGGTTGGCCTGTCGTTGGGCCAGACCACCTGGTACTAAGATTTGCTTGTGTCCACATATATACATCCGAAAACTAGAAAATGGGAGGATACCCCAAGGGGTCCCAACTTTGATTTCTTTAGAACAAAAAAACTAGAAAAAACTCAGAGAGTGGGTGAATTTCAGTTCAGGATTGAAGCTAGAGAGAAAATCAGGGGGCTTGCAAACTCAGTGGGTGAGTGAATTTCAGTGGAGGATTGAAGCCAGAGAGAAAATCAGGGGGCTTGCAAACCAGGGAGCAGGGTTGTCATATCGGGTGTCCCAAGGTCACCAGACGTCCCGGATAGACAGTCCGGACACTTTGGGCGCTGAATTTTTTCCAATTAAAAGAAGTTAAAAATGATTTACCTTCACTACTTGACGTGTCAATCCACGCTGGAACCTAGGCGCGGATGCTAAGGGCGGTGACGTATGGTGCGGGCGGTAACGTCGTTGCTTGGGCGCAGGCTGAGATGGGCGGAAACTTGCCAACGTCGGGTGGGATCGTATGGGTTAGGGCGGAGACATTTTCTCTTAGGCGCGGATGTAACCGGGCGGGAATTTATAATGTCCGGGCGCAAACTTCTGAGAAGGAGCGGGGACATAATTCTCCTGGCGCGGACTCAATAGGGCGGCAACTTAGAGTCTTTGTGCGCAGACGTATGGGTCCGGGCAGAGACGTTATCATGTGGGCGCAAATGTAGATGGGCGGTAACTTATAATGGCTGGGCGTGGACTCTGTTGGGGCGGGGACTTGTAAAAAGTGGGCGCGGATACAGTTGGACGCGGGCGTTTCTTTCCTGGGCGCAAATGCATGTGTGTGGGCGGATACCTTAATATCCTGGGCAAGGACACAGTCTATTGCGAAAGCAACCTGTCTGGGCGCGGACGCAGTTGAGCGGCAACCTATTTTGACAGGGGCGTGGACGCTGTATCTCACAAGTTGAAGTCCTGTCTTGTTTGGAGTGCTTACCTCCATTTTTTAGGGTTCTAACTTCTAAGAAATTGTTCTAAATGGAATAAAAATTCAAGATTTTGGTAAGTTGTTTCAATTTTTTGTAGAACAATAAGCGTACAATTTCAAATTAGATCATATACAAAAAATAACCCAAAAAGATCACTTACGGATTGCAATATTAAATATTTTAATGTTTTGGCATGAGGGTGTCTGAGGTTTGAAAATGATTGATTGAAAATGACCAAGATTTCTCAAAAATTTTGAAAAGAAGAATCTTAACCAATCATTTCCAAAATGTAATTTTTGATGTTAAAAATAGGCCGCAAATATAGTTTTCCAAAAATATAAACTATTAAAATCAATAAATTAGTTAGGGTTCACTTACCTCCAGAGTATTATCGACACAATAAGTAGTTGCCTCGGGCATTTACTTAGGGCTTAACCAATTCATGGGTCTTCATGATAAAAGAATTAGAAGTTTCAAACGTATAATTCAATAATAAGTTATTTGCAATATGTCAAATAAAATTGTGAAATACAAAGCATGTAATATTCCATGTGGTTCACAGTCGCATTCAACATGCATGACACATTTAAAAATAAGACGCATGCTCTCATCATTGTGATAACCATAAATACTTATAGATTTCATGCATTGCAAAATAAAATAACAATACAACCATGACACACTGACTCCATGGCTACAAATATAAATGTATACTAAATGTCTAGCCATATACTTCCTTGACACGTGGACTTCTGCACTGGTTATCAAAAGAATAATTCGACCCTTTCTCTTCATCTTGCATCTTTCTTTCAAGTGCTGAAATTGTCTTCAAGATCTGGTGCTGGTTGCGTTGCATTATTCAAACGACTTGATCTGTGGACTTCCTGGACAGAGGGCCCCGCTCAATGAGCACTTGGAATACGCACATCATCGTCTTGTGGTGCCTCATCACAATCGCGATGAGCGTTGTTGTCATCTTCGTTGTCTACACCATCAAAATAGAATGGATTGTCGGCAGCATCTGAGGGCATCTGAGGTCTGATAGCCCTCGACCTCGAAATTTTCATTTCGAAGCTCGGCGACTATTCTTCCACGTCCACGATACGAGTTCATGAACTTCTTGTATCATTTCGTAGCAAGGTCTATGCCATCAGCCTCTACAGTCGGTCCCCTTTGACCTCCGGAAATCACAAATGCTGTGGTCGTCAAAGTGGGGTCCGGAGTGTACATTCGGGTGAACGGTTCTATCAACACGCCAGGGCGTCTCATTCCAATTTCCCGGATAGGGTTTTTAGGGGGGGTTGACGATGATGCTCTGCCAGTGTTCTTTCCTCCGCGAGAACCACAAGAATGCAACACATATTGACCCACGACGGGATCACGAGGGATTTGAGGGGGTCTTCCACCTCTGGTAGTATTAGAAATGTTCTCCATTGTCACTTCAACATTCCCTATAGAGCCTAATCCTTCTCCAAAATGTCTGGAGGTAAGGTTTGGAGTTCTAGTAGCACATGGGATAGAAGGTTGCACCTCTCGGCCTCGTCCATGACCAATGATAGGAGTCGCAAAAGAGGGCGGGGCAATAGCACTAAATTGTGTTTGGAGAATGTCATCATTTTCCACACGCTTAGGGTCAAAACGCCTCCCAACACGCCTCCCAACACCAATGTTCAATTCATTTATTGTGTCTGTACGCGCCATTCTCGTACCTCCGATGTTTGTACCATGGTGCCTTGTTTTAGATATATTGTCACCGGCTTGGCCTCCCACCTTGCCAAGTCCCCTACTACCATTGCTATTATGGGCAGACACTTCATTGTTTTGAGTTGTGCGATTCCCCAAATTCCCTCCGTTCCCATCATTGTAGTCATCTCTATTCCCTCCATTGTTTCCTGGATGGGGATAATTGTTGTTGTTGTCATTGTTGGAGGGGGGATCATCATTGCCAGGATTTGTTGCATTGGCTTCTTCGCCCTCAGAAGAAAAAGAGATTCGTTGGGCAGCATGCGCTCCACCAACGCCTTCATTTGGAACGGGAGGAGGTGAAGGGTTGCGGTGAGGACCAGGCCCCCAACAATTTCCAGGAATATTGTCATCAAGATTTGGTCCATCCTCGTAGTAGTTTCTCGCTTCCTCAAGGTGATCGGCCCCTTCTCTCCACAAATCTATATTTGCCCAGAATGGCGCAGGGGCCCTAGGCACTTCCATCTCTTTGTCTTCCGCATCTTCTGCTTGCATTGCAGCAAATGCGCGATTAGGTTCATTCATCGGGATAGGGCCAAGAGCATCTAGATCGGAATCCTCCGAGAGCACATTTGCATCATACCAACAAATTGGATCAGCCCCTGGTTTCTGACAAAGGACACAGCTATTGGTATAGATGTATACCAAAGCTTCGGCCTTATCCACTGTCAAGCAATTTTTGCTCCTGTTGTGGACAAAGGAATACATATTCCAATTCCTTTCACAAGACGATGCCGAACATGTAAAAGAGAGAATACGCACTGCTATTTTGGACAAGGCCTGATCTGTGATCCGATGCCACCATTGGTGGAGAAGCAAACTGCTCTTACAAATGTTGGGTGATTCTTCAGGGCTCTATGGTCCAATACCCTCTTTATATTCAGTTAGTTCCGCCATGACGTCATCAAAACGCACACCCACCACATCCTTTAATTTGTAGACAACCCGATACAATGCACGCAACGCAATTCCGTCTTCTTTAAGCTGTGGATGGTCCCTGATGTATGGATTCAACAACGCACTTGCATAGTGAAGATCAATAAATCCCATTTCCCATCTTTTTTGGAAGGTTATCTCCAACTCGTTAGCTAAGGCATTAGGTAGGTTGAAGGGTGTCTCTCTCAATGAAAACACGTGTGCCCTCAAATTGTGCATTGTAAGCCACCCCTTGCCCCTGGCTGGTTCTTGGCCATCAAAAACGCGCAAGGCCTTCAGCACGTCTTCCACTATGAACACATAATCTCTGCATCGCTGCCAAAAACCCAGCTCTCTAATGGTGTGGACCATATGGCCTGCAATGGTAGCCGATTGCGGACCATTTGGTACATCCCGTAATCCCGCTACGTAATTCTGAACACGTGGGTGTAGTATCAAGGCCTCCAGTGCAGTCTTCAATAGAACCAATTGTTGCATCATCAGAAAGTTACAGGCAAAACGGGTTTCAGCGGGCACTAAGAGCTGCTTGTTCGGACTCCACTCACAAAAAGTGGACATTGTTGCATGATGGCCCCTAATGTACTGGCACAGCTGTTTTGCCCGGGCAATTAATTCCTTGAAACCGTTGAGTTTGGCCCAATCCTCCAACAATAAATCTAGTGCATGCGCCATACAACCCTGCTGGAAGATATGTGGGTACGTGAAGATAACATCCTTCACTGCTCCAAGCATGTTTTTGGCGTTGTCCGTACAAAGTTGGATTACATATTTGGGACCTACCTTATCGATGAAGGCTTTTAGTTGGTTTGCTATATACGTCATGGTCTTTAGTTGCCTAGAAGTGTCTATAGATCCCAAAAATATATCACCAGTGGGACAAGACATTATGATGTTCATGAGGGGCTGATTATTGACATTGTCCCAACCATCGGTGCACAGCGTGATCCCATAATTCTTCACAGCAAAGGCCGTTTTTGCTTTGATCTTGTTCTTGATTTGCAATCTCTTGGGTTCAATCAAATGGGTCCTAAACTGATGGTACAAAGGTGGACTGTATTCAAAGCGTGCTACGGAGGTTGCCCTCACCGCCGCGATGAATGCTGGATTCCTCGCCACGTTGAATGGCACATTCGCTTCATAGAAAAAATGTGGGAACACGCAATATCAATATTTAGAAATCCGGATTACTTTAAGATCAATTCCGTAAATATTTTCAAAAATTTGTAGTAGTGAAGTCGCAAACCGGAACATTTAGTAGAAACTAGGTAGTCAGGAAGTTCCGGCTTGCAAAAACTTGTAGAATAGGTAAAAAATGGACTTTGGCCGAAATCCGGAAACCGGAATGGGATCCGGATTCAGGCAACCTACGAACTAGGGGTCCGGCCTATGAAAACTAGGGATCCGTTTGCAACGGCGGCGCATTAAATGGCTGAACCAACGGATGTCGGTCACTGGCCGGGTACTTAAGCGCATGGGCCTTTTGTTTTTCTCCCTCTTTCTTCCGCTCAAGGAGGTGTGTGCTTGCAGGTTTTGGAGCGCGTTTTTAGAAGAGTGAAAGAGTGGTGAGTTAGACCGGATAGGGAGAGAAGGAAAGGAGGGTGCTGATTGCACCGGATTGTAGGTCAAGAAGATGGTGGAAATGTCGGCGCAGGGGTAGAAGACTATTCCCTCTGTCAAGCTCCTGTACCCAGTCATTCCGTCGGACTCCGCTGAGCGCTTAGAGTTAGAGGAAGATCTCTTCAAACTAGGGTGTATCGGATTCATCCAGCACCCCGGGACAGTTAGAAGTGAGGATATTCTTTGTGAGCTGGTTATGGGGATGCCAAACCAGTTCGAGCCGATGCCAAGGGGTCGGTGGGCCTCTTGGACGGAAGGGATGTGGGCGGAAACTTACGGGTTGAAGCAGTCCGGATTCAGAAATGCGACCCGGACGGATAAATTTTATGAAGGGAAGTTTAAGAAACCGCCGCACGACAAGGAGGGTTTCACCATTAGTGACTGTATTGATGAGCGCCATAGGCGATTATTAAATTTCCTGATTCCCATCGTGTATCCGGAAAAGCCAACAAGGGTTACAGTTACAGTGGCGAATACAATTTTCGGAGCAATCGAGGGCCGGGTCGTGAATTGGGCGACTATAATCCACCAGAAGGTGAAGAAGATGGCGGTGGCTATCAACAAGGCCAAGCAGAGTCCGCTCAGCACTTACTTGTTCCACATATATCATCATTTTGATTTCATGACCCCGTAGGAACAAGTTGCCTATGAGACCGGAATGCAAATCCTGAAGTACGGATTCACGGAAGAGTTGAAGCCAACGGGAGAAGCGGCACTAGAAGAAGAAGAAGAGGATCCGGAACCGAAGCCGCTGGAGAAGAAGAAGCGACAGAAGACCACCAATCTGGACGCACAAAGAATAAGTCTGGACGTGCTGGAACCGAATCCGTACCTGAACTAGCCATCACCGGAACCTTCCGATGTATCCGACTTTTATGAAGCCGGAACCCGATGGATGGTGCAGTGCCGGAAGATGCACGCCGAGATGGCAAAGGTGATCATGAGCGTCGCCAGGGAATTAAATGTTGAGACGAATCAGATCTTCAACGAACTCCGGAAGAGACCGGATCCGGCACTACTCCAAGAGAAGGACAAGCAGATCGAGCTGCTTAAGGCGGAACGGGATCACTACAAGAACAAGTTCTACTGGACGGAGGGGCAGTCGTTCTCAACTCGGAAGAAGGAGACAGATGCCCTGAAGTTAGTCAGGGATTTGAAGGTGTTGGTAGAAGAACCGGAACATCAGATCATCCGGTCCGTGCTTTACACGAAGAAACTCGAGAACGATGGCATTGTTACCGGATCCAGAGTGCTGTAAGTCTTGTTCGATTATGAGGCCAAGATGAAGATTGTTTTGGACGAGATGCGGCAGCTGTTGGGTCATCTGGATGTGGCCAAGGACGACTTTGGTCTACTTCTGGATATCTTTATGGTGTCCCCGAGCAAACACGGAGCCGGAACTTCCGGGACACAAGAGGATCTAGGCTTAGAGTCCCTGTTTAAAATACCTAAGGTGCCTTCCTCGAGTCATTTTCCAAAGTGGGGCACGGTAAATACTTTTGCCCCTTCCTCACAGTCTCCGAGGGAAACCGGAAAGGCTGGGCAGAGGTTGCCGATCCGGAGAGATCTGTTAGAAGGTTTGGAGACGATAAATCCGGCAAGAGAATACCCGGAGGGATTCCCTCATATGCCGGAATAGTCACCAGCATGGGGTACAAAATTGATTGACTTAGGAGATCCGGTTCTAGAGGCGAGACCGAAACCCAGGTCGGAAACCCGACTGAACAAGAGGACGGAAATAGTGGAGGCCGAGATCTCGGAACCGGATGAAGAACTCGAGATGGTGGAACCTGAGAGGCAACTGAAACTCCGGAAGTCTGAAAAGCGGAAACCGGAAGGCAAAAAGCCGGTGAAGCAACAGATTGAAGACTCCGAGTCTGGTGAGTTTGAGTCAGGCTCAAAATCTGAGGAAGGTACGGAGGAGGAGGAGACGTCTCCTGCGACCCGTCAGAATCCGCCTCGAGCCGCCAAAATGACGCCAGCGAAGAGTTTTGGTAAGCCGACAACCAAACAGGGAGCCGGGAGTTCAAAGAAATCTCGGGTGGCCAAGTAGTCAGAAGGGGACTACTTGTAGAGGTGGATTAGAATTTAGATAGTTTTGTCCCGGAACCGGATTCCAAGCGTGGGCCCGGTTTCTGGAAATTTAGGGATAAGGACTTTTCGGTTTATTCGGGATTTCTTTGGTGTGTGTGAGGTTGCCCCGGTTTATGGAGAGCCCTTTTTTGCTTTTAGGGTGTTGACTTTGGTTTTGTTTTGGGTTTTTAAGGGCGGGCAAGTTAGTTGCCCCTCATTCCCTCCTAGTTGATATTCAATTGTATTTCATTCCCTTTTCAAAATCTGGGCCCTCGGGTATGTATTTTTGTTCTATCAGTGTATCTGGATTGTGTTGACCTGTAGTCTGGCTGTTGGAAGGAAAGGACGAGTGAGGAGGAATCCGGATTTAGGAGAATATGGTCTGAGTCAAGAGTGTGCTATTGTAATGTTGTTGGATTGTTGACTTAGGAGCTGCGCACAGTGTCTTTAAACTACTAGAAGAGTAGTCCGGATCACAGAGTAGCGGGGAAGCGAGTCCGGTTGTCAACCCGTGCGGAGGTAAGCGCCCGCCCAAGGAAGCCCCCACCTGTCCGGAAGATCTGCCAACCTCAAAATCCATCTAAATATCTAGAAAGATCACACACCCATACTTATTCCGGACTCTGAGATCTATCATTGTAGTAGGGGAGAGTGAAATATTCCTGAGTGACCTGCTGTCCGGAGTCGCCATCCGGGAGTTGTGAGGATCCAGATCTTTTCGTCTTGCTGCAACCTTTTTGAATACTTGGGTGTTGTTATTTGTGTTTGTTAGAATTGTAAGAGAACAAGAGTGGTGAAGTCCCTACCCCCCTCAAAAGATCAACTAGTGGACCCTCTGAAGGTAAAACAGAGGTATTGAAAATCGGATTGGAAGAAGAGACGTAAACCGGATTCCGAATAGTTTATAGTCCAGATTGTGAAAGGATCCGGAAAATGTTGAGTAGGTGAGAAAAAAGAAAGATAGAAAAGCCGGATAGCTAGAACATATTTCCGGAAATTCCCTAGGACGATCTTTCGTGTTATCTTGGCACATTTTTGTGTTAAAGATACTTACGCCTAGATTGCACGTACGACAAAAAACTTGCCCACTTTTCATCCAACTCCTTCCTCTTTGCCATGTTTAGGGCATCCTCCATGTGTTGTTGACGTACTGGCCTAGATCTTGTTGAATTTGAGGCAGTACGGCTCATAGATCGTTGCGGAGGCTCAAATGATTTGGGTGGCTGACTATTGTCTGTCGGTCCTCCCCCCCCCCCCCCCCCCCCCCCGTTACTTCATTTTGAGTGGACTGGCTTGAACTTGCTATGGGAGCAACTATGCTTGGAGGGCTCGGATCTGTGTCGGAATATGAAAATCTAGTTTTACTATATTAAAATATAAATGAAGGAATAATATTCTTCTTAGTAGTAAATTTTTTCGATTTTTCGATAGTTATAGACCGTCTAATGTTTAGAACCGGAAACCGGAAATGGACTGATCAGGAATTAAAGTAAAGGCTAACTGAATGTACCGGAAACAAGGAACCGGAATTATACTTTGCTAAGACCGGGTCAGGAAAGGGATAACAGGACACCGCCATCCAATGGTGACCTACTTAACCCTAGGGAACAAGGGGAACGTTCTAATCATTAGTTAAACGGGGATCCTAAACGGGCAAGATTAATGGGCAAGGCCTTAATTAGGATAATTACCAAGAGCTGCTGAGATTGGCTCTTTTAGATCCTATCTGTCCAAAGGTTGGTCACTTGTGATTTCCTGCCCTGACGGAGAATTGTACAACGTACGCGATTACTGATTTCCGGTCTGAGAGGTAGTATTGGTGTTTTGAGTTGACAAGACTGCAGACGAGAGTGCTGGAAGGTTATTGAGAGAGAGAGAAGGTTGTTGGCGCTTGAGCTTAGAATTAATACCTTCCAGCTGAAAGGAGAGAGAGAGTGAGCCTTGAGGATCACTAGTCTTACCAATACCTGACAGTAGACCGGTTCCCTCTGATCGACGGGAGATATGGCCGTAAGTCACAGCGGAGGAGCGACCATCTCGCTGCGCTAAGTGACGCCGCAATTACCCAAGGATGACAAAGAGATGGCGGATCTAAAGGAGGACTTGGAGCAAATGGGATGCGCCGGCTTCCTGATCAGACCGTGGGATTTCCGGAGTGAAGCAATAGTGGCGGAGTTGAGCTCGGGAGCACCAACTCAGGCCGCGACCACGGTCCGTGCAAAACCCAAGAAGTGGACGGCGGAGATGTGGAGGAAGGTGTACCGGTTCAACCGGGAGGGCGAAGGCAACGCATCCCGGAAGGACCAATTCATGGTGGCTAAGTTTCATACCCCCATTAGTAAGAAGGATGGGTTCGCGGTTACAGATTGCATCAATGAGAGAGAGAGGTGTTTGTTGCAATACGTCTTGGCCATTCTTAACCCGGAAAGGCCAAGCCGGGTCTCTCTAACACTCGCCAACACAGTCTTTGGCGCGTTGTCAGGAGACCGGAAGGTAGATTGGGGTTTGGTAATTCAGGACCAAGTGTTGAAAATGGTCAACAATGTCGGGAAGGCTAAGCCTTATGCCATCTGTCCGTTCCTCTATCACCTGTATCATTCGGAGGAGGTGATGACAAAAGAGGAAGAGGTAGAATATGAGGCCGCCGCAGCACTAGTAGAATTTGAGGTCCCTGACTTTGATCAGGAGACCGGATATGAGGAAGAGTCCTCCGATGAGGACGATGAGGATGAGTCTGATGATGAGGAGGACAAGAGTGAGGCTGAGGACAAGGGTCAGGAAACGAGAGGAAAGGATCCGGTAGAGAGAGAACAGACTAAGGATACCGATCTGGTCTGGGGGGAAGAGCCTTTGGACAGGATCACCCGAGATCTGAGTGATTTCAGGAAACGATACGCGGTGGTACAAGGTGCAATGCAGACCATTTGCCAAACAGTGGGCGTTGACCACCCAGCACAAGCCTTAACTCGGGTGATCCGACTCAACCGGGAGAAGGAGAAGACTGAGAGTAAGGAGGAATTGGTGAAGCTTTCCGGCCAAGTGGCTGCTCTTAAACAAGAGTTGCGCCAGAAAACGGAAGAGGTAGAGTTGGAGAGGACGTTCTCCAAGCAGACAAAGGATACCCTTTCCCGAATCCGGGAATTTATCACCCATCTGGGTGAAGTGGTCAACAAGGCTAACTTGTTTGACCAACAAGTGATGACGGAGGGAAGACAGTTGCACCAGAAGCTCCTACTGGCGATGATCACTTACCATAAGAAGATGGAGTCAACGCTGGAGCAGCTGCGAGAAGTGATGCGTGAGGTGAATCCTCACAGTGTGCCTGCGCCGAGACCGGAACCGGATCAAGAGCCAGTTCAACAGTCGACAGCAGAAGACACGGGTAAAGGTGAGACTTCTCACGAACAACCTACTTTACCTGTACCTGAGGAACACCAGGAAACCAAGACGAGTCAAGAGCAGCAGACCGAGGTGGACAGCACCAAGGTACCCGACCCAATTCCGGAGGATGATGATTTGGAGATTACAAAGGTGACGGCACCGGATCCAGCCAAGGCACAGGGACCAGAACCGGCAACCGCACCAGGAGGATCTACTGCAGAGGAGAGAACCAAGACGAAGAATATCAGCAGTCTCTCCCCCTCCAAGTCTTCTCCCAAGACTCCGGGGAAGAAGGTGCAGTTCGGCGAGGCAGAGAAGATGACGGCCCTGATGTAGTCCGTGGTGAAGACGGAGGCTGGAGCCGGTCGCGGGACTTCATCAGGATCACCCAGTAAAGGTATGATCAGGAAACCGGTTGGAGGAGAGGCAATACCTCAGAGCAAGGTGACCAGACCTGCTCCAGTTCCGCAGAAGAGAAAGGTTCCTGAGCCATCGTCGGCTAAGAAGAAATTCACCAAGGCTCAGGAAGAGGAAGAAGACGAAGAGGATTCCGATGATGAGGAAGAGGAATCCGGGTCCGATGAGGATTCTAAACCGTATTCAGATCCCCATCAGGCCCTGGCAGAGACCCGAGCAACGAAGGCGAAGGCGGCCAGAGAGAAGGCCAAAGTCCGGTCTAAACAAATGGCGAGACAACAGACCGGAAAGAAGCCCGTGGCCGGGAAGGTACCAGCGAAGGCGGGGTTTTCTCCAGTTAAGAAGACTAGAAAGTAGGTGAAGATTCTGGCAGTGATTGTAGGGCTGCATGCTTAGATTTTTGACAAGTAGTTGAGTAGGAATATTTTTAGTGTAAAAGGAGTTAGGACTCAAGTTGAGTCTGGATTTTTAGGATCTAAGATCCACATTAAGTGGAAGCTTTTTGATTATAGCTTAGGTTCCCTAAAATTGACAGGAAGTTAGGAATGAAACGTGTCATTCCTCTTGCTGTTTTGGGCCTTAGGCGCTTTTTGAGTTTGAAAGGTAGTTTAGTATTTGAAGGCGGATTTTAGGTTTAATCCGGGTAGCATTTTCATACTTTGTATTTCCAGTTTTTCTGCAAATGCCATTGAAGTTTTTCAATTCACAACCGTGAGCTGTACCTTTTAGCACTTGTCCGTGTTATCGTGAGAGCAGTGAAATCGTGCAGAGTGGGTAAGGAGGAAGTGATACCCGGATACGGGAAGTATCCGATCCCTGGAGAGATTGTGTATTAGACAGGATACCACAAGATTTCCTTGCGAGGATTAGAACTTGCTTTTGTCAAGAAGTATTATAGCTCTCTCGTGTTTTCCTGACGCCCCTTCTCTACCGAGGCCGTGGATTGTCTTATGGTCTGTCGTTGTAGTAATTGTTAGGAGAATCCAGACTGTCTTGCGTGACCTGCTAGCCTAAGTAGTCAATCCGGTCTAGTTGTGAGGAAAGTCTCTTTCTTGTCGTTTTTGTCAAGGTTTTCTTTTGAAGTTTATACTGTGGATCTTCTGACACGTTAAAACTCGGAGGGTAGGAGTTAAGCGTCCTTCCTGAAGCCCAAAGTTGCAGATCCCTCTTGGTCCAGAGGTTAAACTCGAATTTATTACATAGTTAAATACTCTAGACCGGATAAATATATATATGTGGGAAAGGAGTTTCCGGTTCCGGATTACTGGAATAGGACCCGGTCTAGACTAGTACTTGGGGTTTGTTTTGAGATATCAACTCACTTCATTCCGGTTATTTAGGAGAATTACACCAAGATCTCTGCGGAACGATACACGAGTCACTTTAGGGTCCACTAAGGCCTTAGGGAAGGATTTTGTGCTTTCTGTGCTACGACAATCTGACTGCTTGTCTCGCACGTTTTCAACATTCATTTGTTGAGGAACAAAGTTTGCATAGTTGGCAAATTGATGCCGCATGGCTCGAGGCAGTTGGGAACACAACGACTTATCCGACTTGTGTTTGTACTCAAAATGCGCAAAAGCCCGCGCTCGTTTGTAGCTAAAAGTGTTGTTGTAGAAGAAGCAAGTCACTTTACTTCCATCATTTGAGATATCGTACCACGGTTCCCACTCCCTCATTTGTTTTTGTAAGGTACCCATTGCAGCTCCGGATAAGTGCAAAATAAGATGTTTCAACAAGTGTTCAGGATTCTTCAATGTCTTCAAGGAGTAAGTGCTAGTAACAACTGTTAGCGTCGGTCGTCCGCTTGAACTGATTTTGACATTACCTCAGCAGAAAACCGGGGCAGTCCTCCACCCACTATCTCAATCAACCCAGGAACTCAAAATGAACACCTTGAAAGAGGCACGGGCGGAAGACAAAGTGCCTCTTGCTGCCCTCTCTGCTTTTATACAAGATCGTTGTAGTGGCGGGGACCTAGTGAGTACAGGTGGGGACTTGTTGTATGGGTGCGAACACTGTAGGAATAGGCGCAAACGCTGTTGGGCTTGGGCGTGGACGCAAGCAGTCAAGGCGCGGACGTGATAAGGTCTAGCGTGGACGTAGGACATGGGCGGGGACGTTATCGCAGAAGTCCGCGACCAGATACATATCCGGGCGGGGATGTCCGCGCTTGGATAGTGTGATTGGGCGGGAACGGACTGCGCACCAGTCTCCTTGTATGTGCGCCAGGGCCCTTAAGTACCCGCCCAGTCCGGGCATGTTCCCCAATGCCAACCGATTAGCCCTGAAATCTTGGAATTTGCTCTCGGGCTCCATGTTGGGGCTTTGGACCTTGGTATTGCAGCCAGCACCTATATTGCATCGTTTCATTGCAAGGACCCAGAGTTCCTTGAAAGATGCATCCAAGTACATCAGTACCTATATTGCATTGTGTATGTAATTAGGAACGAATGTAGCCTTGCCATCTTGCGTATGGTGTATGCAGAGCAGAAACTACTTTGTCGCGTAGATTGGTCTACGATAAAGACTGCTTCAACACAAATTGTGAAAGCTCCAGAGAGCATTGAGCTTCCACATGAACGGAAGTATAGCCATGGGGGCTTGTCTAAGGCAAAATATGATGTAGAATACCTTGCAAATGCGTTGGTAGAATGGTCCGAAGATTCAGATGTTGATCTCAAATCTGGATGCACAAAGGAGGAGAGGGATGAAATATTGCTTAATCTAAAAAACACTCTTCTTCAGTCTTATTGGGATTCTTTGGTAGAACCGGGAAGCATTGAAGGTGTTCATATTGGAATAGAAGAAACAGAAAATGACAGCAATGTAGCTGGACCATCATTCGAACCACTTGATAATTTCCAGGAACAACTCGCGGATTTGATAGGTGGAACCCAGTTGGGCAAGGATGTTCGGGAGATGGAACTAAATTGGAGCCTCCCATGATGATAGAAGGGTTATTACATTTGGTGGACGGGAAAATAGGGATGTCCAACCTAGACAAGGCTTCTTTATTGAAGATTATTGAAGGCCTAAAGGGCAAAGTTTCACAACTTCATCGAGATAAGGAGATCATACAAAAAGAGTTCAACATTAAAGAGGAAGGATACAAAAAGAAGATTGAAGACTTTGAGTGTGCCCACCGCCATATTCATGAAGCGTGACCTCTTTGAATTGACCCGTGAATAATGCAATTAAGGCGTTAGTGAGATACATTAGGGTCTTAGGGGCATTGTATATTTGTTTATACGATAAAACCTAGGACTGTTTATGATCCAAAGATTCTTCATGTACTCATGTACAAACATTGTATGCTCTTTGGTTGTAATTTGAAGCTTCAATGACAAGCCCTTTTCTGCAAGTCTAAGATCATAATTGTATCTACAACCTCACGTTCCTTATGTTGAGTGTGATGGTCTCAAATGCACTTTTCTCAATTGTATACAACCACTAATTAGTGCAACGAATTATTTAAATGTACAAAGCACATTAGCACAAGATAGATAGGTTTAGAAAATAACCGAAAATTTGATTGTTTTAAGTTAATATATTTCTGAATATTGCTTATCCACTCCCAAAGCCTTATCCACTCCCAAAGCCATTTGGTTTTTGGGTGTGTTCGGGTGCGGACGTAGGGAGGCGCAGACGCAAGGATTTTAGATTCACTCCCAAAGTGTTTTGATTTTTGGGAGTGTCCGGGCGCGGATGCAAAGATTTCAGATTCACTCTCGAAGCCATTTGGTTTTTGGGAGTATTTGGGCATGGACACAAGGATTTCAGAATCACTTCCGAAGCCATTTGGTTTTCGAGAGTGTCTGGGCACGGACGCAAGGATTTCAGATTCACTCCCAAAGTGTTTTGGTTTTCGGGAGTGTCTGGGCGCGGACGCAGGGAGGCGCGGACGCAAGGATTTCAAAATCACTTCCAAAGTGTTTTGGTTTTCAAGAGTGTCCGGGCACGGACGCAGGGAGGCGCGGACGCAAGGATTTCAGATTCACGGCCAAAGCCATTTTGTTTTTGGGAGTGTCCAAGTGCGAACGTAGGGAGGCGCGGACGCAAGGATTTCAGATTCACTCCCAAAGCCATTTGGTTTTCGGGAGTGTTTGGGTGTGGATGCAAGGAAGCGCGGACACAAGGATTTCAGATTCTCTCCCAAAGTGTTTTGTTTTTTGGGAGTGTCCGGGCGCGGATGCAAGGAGACGCGGACTCAAGGATTTCAGATTCACTCCCGAAGTGTTTTGGTTTCCGGGAGTGTCTGGGTGCAGACGCAGGGAGGCGCAGACGCAAGGATTTTAGATTCATTCCCAAAGTGCTTTGGTTTTTGAGAGTGTCTGGGTGCAAACGCAGGGAGGCACGGACTCAAGGATTTCAAAATCACTCCCAGAAACCATTTGGCTTTGGGAGTGTCCGGGCACGGACGCAAGGATTTTGAGAGGCAAGCTTAGTTCTGGGGCGCAAACTCTAGGGCGCGGACCTCAGCACAGGTATGGACTTCTGGGTGCGGACTTATGGATGGGCGGGGACTCAAGGGCGCGGACGCAAGGATTTCGAGAGGCAGGCTTAGTTCTGGGGCGCAAACTCTAGGGCGTAGACCTCAGCATAGGCGTGGACTTCTGGGCGCAGACTTATGGACGGGCGTGGACTCAAGGACATGGGATTCTTCCTCTCCATTCAATGTGGATTGCATTTATTTGTTGCACTTTGCCTCTCATTTCTGTTCCTTTGTTTGTATGATTAAATACCCAAATGAATAAAGTTCACCTACTCCACTTTCCAAAAGAATTCAAAGGGAAATTATATTTTCATGGCCAACAATACATGTGTTGTTTTTTCACAAGCACTTGCTAATGTAATTGTTGAATTAGAATAATGAAACACACGGATTTCCAATTTTTAGCCATTGCCTTCATACTATTCAACTTTTAGGGAATACTACTCTATTTCTTTTCAAGCAGTTATTCATTTAATTGTTGAATTCGGAAAAAGAGAACTAAAACAATGGCTCTATTAACATTGTTTTACAGCAAAGGATTTTATTCCTTAATGAACTTTTATCCATTTCATTGTTGGAGTTTGGTTGTTGTGAATAATTTTGTAATTCTCGGAATTAGCAAGAAGGGTTTGGTGGCAAAGCACTTCTTTCTTTATTAATTTATTTATCTCTTTCAGCGTGGCACAAGGGCGTGTCCTCCACAAGGCTTTGGAAATTTCATTGTCAAAAATTGCAAGAGAGCTGTGGTGGACAAGCAATTCTACCATTTTTTTTTTATCTTTAAGGAAATAAGGGTAGCCACTCTCAATGATGAAAATCTTGATCACACCCTCCCCTTTTTTTTTATCGTTAAAGGTAGCCACCGCAAATGGTGAAAATCTTAATCACTCCCTCCCGGTTCCACTCCCTCCCCATTTTTTTTATCTTTTAAGGGTAGCCACGCCTAATGATGAAAATTTTAATCATTCCCTCCCGGTCCCATTCCCTCCCCATTTTTTTTTATCTTTAAGGGTAGCCACTCTTAATGATGAAAATCTTAATCACTCCCTCTGGGTTCCACTCCCTCCCCATTTTTTTTGTTTTCAAGGGTAGCCACTCCTAATGATGAAAATCTTAATCACTCCCTCCCGGTTCCACTCCCTCCCCATTTTTTTTGTTTTCAAGGGTAGCCACTCCTAATGATGAAAATCTTAATCACTCCCTCCCGGTTCCACTCCCTCCTGGTTCCATTCTTTCCCCTTTTTTTTATCTTTAAGGGTAGCCACTCCTAATGATGAAAATCTTAATCACTCCCTCCCGGTTCCACTCCCTCCTGGTTCCATTCTTTCCTCTTTTTTTTTATCTTTAAGGGTAGCCACTCCTAATGATGAAAATCTTAATCACTCCCTCCCGGTTCTACTTCCTCCCCATTTTTTTTGTTTTTAAGGGTAGCCACTCCCAATGATGAAAATCTTAATCACTCCCTCCCAGTTCCACTCCCTCTCCATTTTTTTAATCTTTAAGGGTAGCCACGCCCAATGTGGTGTCACCGTGAGGCCTTGGAAATATAGTTGTAAGAATTAGCAAGAAGAATTGGATGGAGAAGCATTTCTACCCTTATGAATTTTTTTTCTTTCGGCCTGGCATAAGGAGGGGCCCACAAAGGTCTTAGAAGTTTAGCTGTCGAAAGTAACAAGAAATGTGGTCGTAAGAAATAGCATAGTGTTGTAATAAGGCTTCAAAATTTAATTCTCTAAATAAGCAAACATGGATAACATATCATTAAAACACCATTGAACGATATGGATATATATTTTTTGGAAGCGGAATAGGAAAGGGCTATTTCTTCAAAAGCCTCTTAACATTGAATTGTTCAAGTACAGAAGAAGACATATAGAGGTAGTTACTTCAATAATTTCAGTAATGAAGGACATTAGGATTTATGATTTTCAGGGTTTTAGGGTGTTAGGTTTCAGGGTTTAGGGTTTGGATTTGGGTTCAAGCCGGACGTCTAGGGTATGGTTTTTGAAAGTGTTTGGGTGCGGACGCATGACACGGACTTAATGCCGGGCGTAAACCCTGGGGCGCGGACGTAATTCTCTGTCGCGGTCTGTCGCTTGCAGGTGTAGACTCTTGGGCGCGGACTTACGGACAGGCGGGGACTCAAGGGCGGGGACTTAGGCAAACAACACCTTGGACTTTGGCATGGGATTCTTCCTCTCCAGTCAATGTGGATTGCATTTATTTTTTTGCGCTTTGCCTCTCATTTATGCTTCCTAGTTTGTATGATTAAATACCCAAATGGAGAAGTTCACCTACTCCACTTTCCAAAGGAATTGAAGGGGAAATTATACTCTCATGGCCAACAATACATGTGTTGTTTTTTCACAAGCACTTGCTAATGTAATTGTTGAATTAGAATTATGAACCACTCGGAATGGATTTTGCAATGCCCGCGCTCACAAGTTTGACATTTCTTATACCTCTTCTTATACTGCTATATTCCAAGATGGCAAGATCCTAATATTAGATATGCAATTATACAATTTTGGATGTCATGTATACATTGCAATTGAAGTAATGATCCAAAAAAAATATCGTCTTTTATTAATGGGTTTGTTATAAGTCGGGTTTATTTCTTTATATGAATTTATCCATTTTATTTTAGAAATGAATGAATTAGTAGGGAAGAATTTTAACTATTTATTTTTGGAGTATAGAAAATGGAAAAAAAATATATGTTTTCTTACCATCGAGGGTTAGGAGCAAAAATTAGGCCATTACAATTTTAGAAGGCAATTCACCTGGTAAAATAAAAAGAACTGAAGGAAATTCCTTAATGAATTATTTTTTTGATTATGAAAGATTGTGATTTTGTCTATGTTTGAAGCTTTGATTCATTTTATTTCGACTAGGAATGTGAACGGTATGGAAACTCTTGTTTTTCAAGTAATGTCTGTATCTTCTTTAAAAAACAACTCACAAAATTCATTTTTGAATGAAATCTTAAAATTAAAAAAAAAATTTTGTAAGGAAAGGGTTTAGGTTGGACTTTGGAAGGACAGTCTTACCATTGGAATTATGGTGTCTCAATTCTATGTATTCAATTTTTGTTAACACATTTTCTTGTTTCATTCAATCTTACTATCTTAGACCTACTTCGACTTGCTAATTTTTTGATGAAAACATGTCCACAATGGTGGTGCTTATTTAAATTCTAATTCGTTCCCTCGTTGGCTACAATGCTACATACTTGAAAGTATTCACCACATTTAGAATTGTCCAACTGAATGATAAAAAATAGTAAGTATATAGTAGTAGAGAAAGGTTTGAAATTCTAATTGGTAAATAATTTTATTATCAAATTGAAAAATGCCAATCCTAATGGTTGCAATGTTGTAATCAACAATTGCCATTATAGGATTTAATTTTTTTTTAAAGAATATTGAAAATTGAATAAGAAGAAGGAGCCGAAGGACTGCAAAATTTATTTTACAATAGCCACTAAGCAGTATGGAATCCATAACTGCTCACAAACTAAAAAACTTTATAACTTTTGACTCATTCATCAAAATTGAATGATTCAAAGCTTTCCGCATATATATGCAACTGTACAGAATCAATTTCCAATTTTTTCTTTTTTTAAAAATTGATTTTTAAATATCTCTCTCCGTCTGCCAAATTATACTAGAAAATATTGTATAAGGCCATAACTTTTGACTGACATTTCCAAATGTCTTGGAATTTAGTGCATATGAAAAATATTCTTTGCACACACCTTCAATTAAAATTTAAGCCTTAAAGTACGGAATTCTCTAATCATACATACGTGCACAAAAATTTTATATTGCCCCAGAAAATATGTCGGTTCGTTAGGAATTCAACAGCTATGTAATGAATTATTCCCAAAACCCCACTTGCACATAATGAAAAGAGAAGTGCATATATATTTCATACGCATCATAAATTATAAAATTGGAAAAATGTATGATTTTGTCACTATACTATTATCCGCACATCAATATATGTAGTGAATTACGGTAGAAAGAAAGGACTCTACGAGTCTATCTAAAGCCTATAGCTGTGTACTTCTATGCGATCTGCCTTGATGTTCTCTACAACACCATGAAGTGCACTTAATTGATATTCATGGGGCTATTTGATGTACCACTAGGACCTGCTTCATCATCATTTGTCCCGGCTTCTACGATATAGTCTTTGTCTGAGCCAAGATGAAGTCGTCAAGCTCTAGACCCGGTTCATTTCGCTGGTCCATCTTCCTTGAGTATGGCCTTCAGAAACTGCGAGCCACACATTTGTTCAAGAGCACGTTTTGTCCCAGGACTATGCACGTCGAGCAAATAATCCATTGCATCGTTCTTGAAAATCTCTCTCCATTCCAATTTTGACAACTGAAGCATTTCATGAGTTCCCGATACTTCATATCCGAACTCATCTACGACTGGAACCCCGTCATCATCAGTGATACGCACTCCATCACGTCCCCATTGCCATGATTTCGGATGAAGTCCGGATCGGAATTGTTTGGTGGCTTTGTCCTAATGTCTGTTGAAGCATTGGTAGAAGAAATTCCGCTGTCCAAGACTAAATTTGTCTTTGATAGGAATCAAGTTCTCGCACACTTCTACAATTTGAGCAGGATCAGTCTCCCAATCCCATTCTCTAGCGAGTATCGATTTCTCTCCAGAGTGATGCTTGAAACGTCAACTCCAAATAAGGTCTTGTCCCCATATATTAGAGTTACCGGGGGAATTTATTATATTGAATTCCCAATCTGGTGGTGTCGTACGCGCAATCTAGGCGTAAGTATCTTTAGCCACAATGTTGTGCTAAAATGACACGAGTTATCGTCCCAGGGAATTCCAAGATGATGTTGTACATTCCAAGTTTCCGGATTCTCTTTTCTCCTCAATCCAATCACCTATTCATTTCTTTCCGGAACTTTCCGCTATCCAGAATTCTATCCAAATCCGGTTCAACTCGGCATCCGGTTTCCACTTCCAAATCAATATGGTTTCTTTCACTTCTGTTTCATCCTCAGAGGGTCCGCTTTGATCTTTTGAGGGATAGGGACTTCACCACTCTGGTTCTCACACTCACTAAACTTGACAAATACAAACATACACCCAAATATTTTAAAGGAGTTGCAACAGGGAAAGAAGATCTGGATCCTCACAACTTCCTAGACACCCGATCCGGAAAGCAGGTCACTCAGGATTCGATCCACTCCTCACTACAATGATAGATCACAGGGTTTCGGAACCTACCGGGGGTGGTTTGTTAAGTGCTAGACCTTTCCGAGGTTGGCAGACCTTCCGGGAGAGTGGCGACTTCCTCTGGGTGGGCGCTTACCTCCGCACGGGTTGACAGCCGGACTCGCTTCCGCTACTCAGTCGACCGGATCATCGTTACGATAATTTAAAGGCACTGTACACTTCCACTCAGTCAAGAATCTAACACTGTTTCAAATGTACCTTTCAAATGGAACCGACTGCCCACGATCCCGATTCCTCCTCACCCGTCTTCCCTCACACTCTAGTATAGTCATAAGCATTTAGACCAACACTTAAACACAAAGATGAAAATCCGGAAGCTCACACAGCACTTAGATTAAAAGAAAGGAATGGAATACAAGATGAAAGTCTACTAGGAGGGAATCCCAGCACAACCAGCTTGACAGCCCTTAAAAACCCACAAAAAGTCAACACCTAAAAGCCCAAAAAGCAGCCCCGGGAATCCGGGCAACCAATCAGAGAACCCCCCGAAATACCCGAAAAATCCATTGCCGGCTCATTCTAAAAATAAATTCGGAACCAGGGTCCCAAGCGCAGAAAACCTGTTCTGGAACTAGAATTCAAATCCTAATACAAAATCCAAACATCCTAACTAACTACTTCCTCCGCGACTTCTTTGAACTGCTGCCGCCTTGCATCCCTCTTGTCGTCTTTGTGGGAGTGTTCCGGACACTTGCCCAGATCTGGATTGGACGCCGGATCAGTGGAGTTGTCGTGACTTTCGTCTCCTTGCCATCGGATAAGACTAACTCCCAACCCAACTCCATTTCAATGGGTTGCCCCAATGAAGCTCCAACCAGATCCTCTTCACCGCCTTCCTCTTCTTGCTCAAATGCTTCTTCCATGTGGATAAAGTCTTCCGGATGTGTCTGGGCCGGATTCTCCACCACAGGCATCCGGCTTGTCAAATCCGTCCGAACCGGAGAAACTAGGACCATGGATCCTATGTTCCCCTCTGGTACCTTTGCCGTGCGTGGAGAGAACGTGACCAGGACCGTCTTCACCGGAGTTTTCTGAACCATTGGAGAACCTGAACCCTTCTTGATAACCTCCGCGGTTAACCTCTCCTTCCTTTGTGACGGCCTCGCCTAACCTGCACACTGAGCCGTAACGTCTTTCAGCAAAGCTTGAAGCCCTTGCTCCGATATGGGAGTCCTTCCGACGGGGACTGGTTTGGCCGAGTCTTCCACAATTGCGCACTCTGCACTTCCAGAAATTTGGTGAAGTCCATGACTGCCGGATCGAGAAAGCCCAATAGCTTCCTCATCTCCGCCAGTATGTTCTCCATCTTGATCTCATAATCCACCAGGATCTTGAGAATCATACTTCCGGTCACGATGCCCTCTTGAACTAATTTATCGGTGAAGAGTCGGGTACGCGTGATTTGATTCGCGGGCTGTCCCACCAAATCCGTAAGTGTCCTCACTACCTGCATCGCATCTGGCTCTCTCTTGGATGCGAGCTAGAGGGCTTCATTTGCAACCCCCAAACGGGTCTAGAGTTGGATCTTCTCCTCCTCCAGTTTCCGAATCTGGTCCTCCTTCCTACTGAGCAAGATCGGATCCAGACGCTTTCTAAGCTCCCCCAAACTCTCGTTCGGCTCCACCTTCATTTTGTCCGATATTGTCGGAACATGAAAATCTAGTTTTACTATATTAAAATATAAATGAAGGAATAATATTCTTCTTAGCAGTAAATTTTTCGATTTTTAGATAGTTATAGACCGTCTAATGTTTAGAACCGGAAACCGGAAATGGACTGATCAGGAATTAGTGTAAAGGCTGACTGAATGTACCGGAAACAAGGAACCGGAGTTCGAGTTTGCTTAGACTGGGTCAGGAAAGGGGTAACAGGAAACCGGCATCCAACGGTGACCTACTTAACCCTAGGGAACAACAGGAACGTTCTAATCATTAGTTAACAGGAATCCTAAACGGGCAGGATTAACGGGCAGAGCCTTGATTAGAGTAATCACTAAAGAGTTGCTGGGATTGGCTCTCTTAGATCTTGTTTGTCCAAAGACTGGTCACTTGTGATTTCCTGCCTTGACGGAGAGTTGTACAACGTGCGCAATTACTGATTTCCGGTCTGAACGGCAGTATTGAGGTTTTGAGTTGAAAGATTGCAGACGAGAGTGCTCGAAGGACACTGAGCGTGAGAGAGAAGGCTGTTAGCATCTGAGCTTAGAATTAATACTTGCCAGCTGAAAAGAGAGAGAGAGTGAGTCGTGAGGACCACTTGTTTTACCGATTCCTGACAGTAGACCAGTTCCATCCGAACGAGGGGAGATATGGCCGCAAGTCACAGCGGGGGAGCGACCATCTCGCTCCGTTACGTGACGCCGCGATTACCCAAGGATGACAAGGAGATGACGGAGTTGAAGGAGGACTTGGAGCAGATGGGGTGCGCCGGCTTCCTGATCAGACCGTGGGATTTCCGGAGTGAAGCTATAGTGGCGGAGTTAAGTTCTGGAGCACCAACTCGTGCAGCGACCACAATCCGTGCAAAGCCCAAGAGGTGGACGGCGGAGATGTGGAGGAAGGTTTACGTGTTTGACCGAGAGGGTGAAGGCAGTGCATCCCGGAAGCACCAATTTACGGTGGGTAAGTTTCGGAACCCCATCAGCAAGAAAAACGGGTTCGCGGTCACGGATTGCATCAATCAGAGAGAGAGGCGTTTGTTGCAATACGTCTTGGCCATCTTTAACCCGGAAAGGCCAAGCCGGGTTTCTCTGACATTGGCCAACACAGTATTTGGCGCACTGTCAGGAGACCGGAAAGTAGATTGGGGTTTGGTCATTCAGGACCAAGTGCTGAAAATGGTAAACAACGTAGGGAAGGCTAAGCCTTCCGCCATCTGTCCATTCCTTTATCACCTGTATCATTCTGAGGAGGTGATGACAAAAGAGGAAAAGGTAGAATATGAGGCCGCCGCAGCCCTGGTAGAATTCGAAGTTTCGGACTTAGATCCTGAGACCGGAAATGAGGAAGAGTCCTCCGATGAGGGAGATAATGAGGATGAGCAGAGCGAGTCTGAGGATGAGGAGGATGAGAGTGAGGGTGATGATAAGGGTAAGGAAACGAGAGGAAAGGATTAGGTAGAGAGAGAGCAGACTAAGGATATCGATCCAGTCTGGGGAGACGAGCCGTTGGACAGGATCACCCGAGATCAGAGCGACTTCACGAAACGATACGCGGTGGTACAAGGTACAATGCAGACCATCTGCACCACGATGGGCGCTACCCACCCAGCTCAAGCCTTAACCCGGGTAATACGATTTAACCGGGAGAAGGAGAACAATGAAAGCAAGGAGGAATTGGTGAAGCTTTCCGGCCAAGTGGCCACTCTTAAACAAGAGTTGCGCCAGAAAACGGAAGAGGTGGAGAGGGAGAGAACGTTCTCCAAACAGACGAGGGACACCATTTCCCGAATCCGGAAATTCATCACCCATCCGGGTGAAGTTATCAACAAGGCTAACTTGTTTGACCAACAAGTGATGACGGAGGGATGACAACTACATCAAAAGCTCATACTGGCGATGATCACTTATCACAAGAAGATGGAGTCTACACTGGAGCAGCTGCGAGAAGTGATGCGCAAGGTAAATCCTCAAGGTGATCCTGCACCGAGACCGGAACCAGATTACGAGCCAGTTCAACAGTCAACAGCAGAGGACACGGGTAAAGGTGAGACTTCTCACGAGCAACCAACCTTACCTGTACCTGAGGAGCACCAGGAAACCAAGACAAGTCAGGTGCAACAAACCGAGGTGGAAAGCACCAAAGTCACCGACCCAGTTCCGGAGGATGATGATTTGGAGATTACGAAGGTGACGGGACCTGATCCAGCAAAAGCACAAGGACCGGAACCAGCAACCGGACTAGGAGGGTCCATTCCAGAGGAGAGTGCCAAGACAAAGCAGATCAGCACCCTCTCACCCTCCAAGTCTTCTCCCAAGACTCCCGGGAAGAAGGTGCAGTTTGGCGAGGCAAAGAAGATGACGACCCTGATGCAGTCCGTGGTGAAGGCAGAGACTGGAGCCGGTCGCGGTACTTCATCCGGCTCACCAAGTAGTGGTCTGATCAGGAAACCGGTTGGAGGAGAGGCAACACCTTAGAGCAAGGTGGTGAAACCTGCTCCAGTCCCGCATAAGAGAAAGGTTCATGAGCCACAGTCGACCAAGAAGAAATTCACCAAGGCTCAGGAAGAGGAAGAAGAAGAAGAGGATTCCGATGATGACGAAGAGGAATTCGGGTCCGATCAGGATTCTGAACCTTATTCAAATCCCGATCAGGCCCTGGCAGAGACCCGAGCAACGAAGGCGAAGGCGGCCAGGGAGAAGGCCAAAGTCCGGTCTAAACAGATGGCCAGACAGCAGATCGGAAATAAGCCCTTGTCCCGGAAGGGACCAACAAAGGCGGGGTTTTCTCCAGTTAAGAAGATTAGAAAGTAGGTGAAGGTTCTGGCAGTGATTGTAGGGCTGCATGCCTAGATTTTGACAAATAGTTGGGTAGGAATATTTTTAGTTTATAAGGAGTTAGGACTCAAGTTGAGTCCGGATTTTTAGGATCTAAGATCCACATTTAGTGGAAGCTTTTTGACTGTAGCTTAGGTTACCTAAAATTGATAGGAAGTTAGGAATGAAACGTGTCATTCCTTTAGCTGTTTTTGGCCTTAGGCGCTTTTTGAGTTTGAAGGGTAGTTTAGTATTTAAAGGCGGATTTTAGGTTTGATCCGGGTAGCATTTTTCATACTTTGTATTCCTAGATTTTCTGCAAATGCCATTGGAGTTTTCTAATTCACAAACTGTGAGCTGTACCTTTTAGCACTTGTCCGTGTTATTGTGAGAGCAATGAGATCATGCAGAGTTGGGTAAGGAGGAAGTGATACCCGGATACAGGAAGTATCCGGTCCCTGGAGAGATTGCGTGTTAGACAGGATACCACAGGATTTCTATGCGAGGATTAGAGCTGGCTTTTGTCAAGAAGCTGCTTTTGTCAAGAAATATTATAGCTCATCTGTGTTTTCCTGATGCCCCTTCTCTACCTAGGCCGTGGATTGTCCTGTGGTCTGTCGTTGTAGTAATTGTTAGGAGAATCCAAACTTTCTTGCGTGACCTGCTAGCCTGCGTAGCCCATCCGGTCTAGTTGTGAAGAAGGTCTCTTTCTCGTTGTTTTTATCAAAGTTTTCTTTTCAAGTTTATATCGTGGATCTTCTGACACGTTAAAACTCGGAGGGTAGGAGTTAAGTTTCCTTCCTGAAGCCCAAAGTTGCAGATCCCTCTTGGTCCAGAGGTTAAACTCGAATTTATTACATATAGTTAAATACTCTATACCGGATAGATATATATATATTTGAGAAAGGAGTTTCCGGTTCTAGATTACTGGAACTGGACCCGGTCTAGACTAGTACTTGGGGTTTGTTTCGGGATATCAACTCACTTCATTCCGGCCAATTAGGAGAATTACACCGAGATCTCTGCGGAACAATACACGAGTCACTTTAGGGTCCACTAAGGCCTTAGAGAAGGATTTTGTGCTTTCTGTGCTACGACAGATATCATGCATATAAAATTTGCCAATTCCTCATATTGTTTCCTTGCCTCCTGGAACCACTCCTCTCCGGAATCGAACAACTCGTTCCCTCCAAGGTCTAAGGTTTAGCCCGGTTCTCCCGTTTCCGGAACTTGCTGTTTCTCCCTTGCATTCGGGTTGGTCGACTTCCACTGCGAACTTTCCGGCCTCTCTGGCCTTGGCGGTGTCAGTTCCGGAACGGTTTCCTCGACGTGCTTCTCTGGTTCCGGAGCCAGATCGTACTTCAGCATCTCCTCGGCTACCTTGTAGTCCTTGGTTTCCTGCTCACTCACGATCCCGTTGTGGTAGTAGAGGTGGAAGAGGTAGATGCTGAGCGGGCTAGACTTGGCCCTCTGCACGCCGTCCGCCAGTTTCTGCACCACAGCCTTCAATATCCTCCCCTAGTGTATTGGCCTGTTCTCCATCACTCCAAAAATGGTGTTGCCCAACATGCTGGTGAGCCGGGTGGGCTTCTCCAGATATAGGATTGGAACTAGGAATTCCAGCACCTGTCTCTGCCTCACGTCAATGCAATCGTGGATCGCAAATCCTTCCTTCGAATGGGGTAGATTCCGGAACTTCCCTTGAACGTATCCATCATTCCTCAAGGCATAGCCGGAACCTGCCTTCCGAAATGAGTAGACTTCCGTCCACATCTCCTCGGTCCACTTGGTTGACTTCCCTCGCTCCGTCAATTCGAACTGATTCGGAGCTCCGGCCACAACTTCGTGGATCATCGCCTCGTCCTTGAGATTCCACAGCTTGCGCAACAACCCCGTGCATCCCATGCTATCCAAATCACCTTCCAAAAGCACCCATGCTTTCGGATCCGTTGGTAAAACCGGGTTGAGCCACTTGGCCATAACTGTTGGTTTGCGAGATTCCTCCATCCACGCCGACCGAATCCTACTAACCCGGTGCAATTGGCACCCTCCTTTCCTTCTCTTCCTATCCGATCCTAACTCACCACTGTTTCACTCAGCTAATGCGCGCTCCAAACCTGCAAACACACACGCATCCTTGAGCGAAAGAAAGAGAGAAAAGAAATGGAGGAGAACGGCTTAAGTAGCTGGCCAGCGACCGACACCCGTTGGGACGGCCCATCAATAAACCGCCTTTTTCCAATAGAACCCTAATTCCCGGACCGGAGCCTAGGTTGTAGGTTTCCTGAATCCGGATGACCTTTCGGATTACGGATCCTGTTAAGATCCGTTCCTTACCCATTTTACAGTTTTTGCTAAGCCGGATGTCGGAACCTGAAAATCCACTTTTACTAATTTAAAATATAAATGAAGGAATAATATTCTTCTGAGCAGTAAATTTTTTTGATTTTAAGATATTTATAGACCGTCTAATGTTTAGAATCGGAAATCGGAAGTGGACTGATCAGGAATCAATGTAAAGGCTAATCGAATGTACCGGAAACAAGGAACCGGAGTTCGAATTCGCCTAGACCGGATCAGGAAAGGGGTAACAGAAACCGGCATCCAACGGTGACCTACTTAACCCTAGGGAACTACGAGAACGTTCTAATCATTAGTGAACGAAAATCCTAAACGGGCAGGTTTAACGGGCAAAGCCTGGATTAGGGGAATCATTAGGAGCAGCTGGGATTGGCTCTCTTAAACCCCATCCGTCCAGAGACTGGTCACTTACATTTTCCTGCCCTGACTGAAAGTTGTAGCAACATGCACCATTACTGGTTTCCGGTCTGTGCATCAGTATTGGGTTTTGAGTTGACGGACTGCGGAAGAGAGTGCTTGAAAAACATTAAGCGCAAGAGAGAGGTCTGCTAGCATCCCAGCTTAGCATTAGTGCTTGCACAGTTGAAGGGTACACATGAGCTAATATGAGCCACTTGCGACATGGAGAGGGTGCTTAACGGAGTCCTTTGTGTGCAAGTGTGTTGATGACTGCCGTTTCTGACAAGCCTTGCTGGATTTCCACCTGGGCGCGCGATTTTGAAATGGCGCTCCCACTTTTGTTCCTTGCAACGGAATCGAACTCCCGTTCTCTTTCTCCTCTCGATGTTACGGTTGACGAGGTGTTGTTAGGCCAGTTTTTTTGAGGTTTCATTTTCTCTTGTGTAGAAAAAGGGAGGAGTTACGGAACTCGCAGCTTGGGGTTTAGGGTTTGAGGTCACAACTTGGGGGTTTACGGAGCTCGCAGCTTAGGATTTAGGATTAGTTACGGATTTACATTCACTGCGTTTAGAGGGGGTTCATGGATTCATCACTTGTACGTGGAGAGTCCGCACATCTTGTGAAACAGAAGAGGGCCTCGTTGGAGAGGAAGTCGCGACCAGTGAAAGCTGGCGCCGGTGTTCCAGAGCTCTTAACGGAGCTAGCAAACTTGAAGGCTCAGACTCATGAGTTTTTTGAGACTGACAGAGGCTTGTGTGGAGAAGGATTAAACCCTAAACTCGCTAGCAATATGGCCGTGGTGACACAAGAGAAGATAGAGGAGGTTTGGGGGAAATGTACAACCTATAAGACTACCAACAGTGCGTTGCCGCCAGAGAGGAGGAGAGAACTTGTCGAGTTGTACGCAAAAATTTATGGGAAAACGGAGGTCACAAACAACGAGTTCATGGCGTGGGTAGTTAAGGGAAACATTCCAGAACAAATGGGACTGAAGGTCGACTGGGCCTCTGCGGCTTTGTCCACTTCGCTTACACTTGCAAGCCGTGTGGAGGGAGATTTGGTACGACGTAATCTTACATCTGAGCAGCTAGCTCGGCTGCAGGTTCTGGCCCCCCATGTAGCACCAAGAACTGCCGAATCAGGTAAAAAAGGAGCGGTAGGGACACCTGAGCAAGATTTGAAACCTGAGAGGTCTCTTTTTGCCATTGGTCACGTTTCAGACGCAGATCTTGCAACTATTGAGGAGGTGCTGCGAGTGGAAGAGGAATTCCTGGTGGGCAATGAGAGGAAGCAACAAATTCTCTTGGCAGCAAAGAAGACCATGGAGGAGAAGATAGGTATGTACAAGTTCGGAGTGGACGACCGACTGGCCGATGCAAAGGAAGCTGCTGAAAATGTGACAGCGACAGAGGAGGCTTTGGCAAAGATCGATCTGCAGATTGCTAATGTCTTGGCCTCGGTAATACTTCCCGATTCTCTCTCCATCCTCTACTGTTGTGAGCCATGGCTTGTCAAGCTTCAACTCTAGGTTTGTTGGTGATTAGGTGAAGGGTTTCAGGGTTTAGGGTGTCTACCTGAATGGTGGGTGCTTATTTTACAGGGTCAAATTTGCAGTTATGTACACTTCACGAGTTTTGAATTCTCAGCTTCTTATCACTTGTGTGATTCATGGTTCTCCAAGTTTTAGGGTTCAGCATTCACGGCAAAGCTCTGGGGCTGCCTAGTCAAGCTCTACGTTTATTAGATTAAAGGAGTCAAAATTTGACTTGGTTGGGCCAAAATATGCTTTTTGATTTTCAGATTATTCATGCTCTGGTTTTCATTGGCTTCTGAAATCTTAGGGTTTGAGGTTTGGAGATGCTGAGAACTTCTCCTCTTTCATTGCCCTTATGAAGGTCCAGGGTTACAGGGACAGACTTGACAAGGGGAATGACAGATTCACTCTGGGATTGAAGAAATTAGATGAACTGAAGTGCGATAGAGATGTATTGGCACGCAAGCTAGACTTTGCTATTTTTGGCTCTGACGATGCTGCGAGGAAGTCCAAAAAAGCACAAGCCCTATACGAAGATGTATGTCTGGAATTGAGGAACTCAGAATTGGACATGCAAGCTGTTTGCGAAGAAATCTTGGAGTTTAGGAGGCACAAAGAAGCAGTGGCTAATGAAATTGAGAAGCTGAAGGCTAGTGCAGGTGTGCATTGCTGTCCGAAACCTTGTTTGCACCCTCACGAAGTTGAAGAGGCTGCAGGTCCTTTTATGCTTGAGCCTTGTGCTGTTTGCAATCGTTGGTATAACTCATATGACGTGGTCATGGCAAGCTGCCGACACTTTTACCACCCTTTTTGCATTACAAAATTGGCAGAAAGAGTAAACAGTTGTGTCACTTGCAATGAGGTATTTGCCCCTAGTTGGTGGGCATCATTTGGATTCCAGAAGATGCAACCGGGAAAGGATGCTACAAGGTTTCGGTTGGACAAATCAGTGTGTGAGTTGAGCAATACAATGAAGTGCAGTTTTGGAATTCGGAGCCCAATGTGTAAGTGGCCTCATTCCGTTCTCTGCTACTGGATTAGGGTTTGATTGAAAACAACCTTCTTCACCTCTGAATGTGCAACGTTGCTTGGAAATAAACCTCTGTCATTGATCAAAATTTGAAAGCTTCCTTCATAATCTGCTCCTCTACTTGAATATGTACACTGTTGATTTATAAGTTCGCTAGGATCCTTCTATGCTTGCTGTGTTGCTATAAGTTCTGAGTTCTTGCTTGAAATTCTGCTTTCTGGCTAGAAAATGTGCGTGGTTGGTACTATGTTGGCTGTGTTGTTTAAAATGTAGCCAATCACTTGTTAGAATATGTGCTTGGGTGCTACTACCTTTTATTTGTTGCTAGAAATTCTACTTACTTCCTAGAATTTGTGCTTGTGTGCTAGTATGTTTCTAGATGACTGCTTTGATGCTCGAATTTATCCTTTGTTGCTGGAATATGTGCTTGGATGCTACTATCTCTGCTTTCTTCCTAGAAATGCTACTTCCTTCCTAGGACATGTGCTTGGGTGCTACCGTATGTGTTAGGGTGCTAGTGTATGTGCTAGGGTGCTACTGTATGTACTTGGTTGCTAAATTATGTGCTTGGTTGCTACTGTATGTGCTTGGTTGCTATTGTATGTGCTTGGTTGCTGCTGTATGTGCTTGGTTGCTACTGTATGTACTAGGGTGCTACTGTATGTGCTTGGTTGCTACTGTATGTCCTTGGTTGCTACTATATGTACTAGGGTGCTACTGTATGTGCTTGGTTGCTACTGTATGTACTTGGTTGCTACTGTATGTACTAGGGTGCTACCTGATATGCTGTGTTGCTAGAATTTTGGCTTTGATACTCGAATTTATGCTTTTTTGCTGGAGTGTGTGCCTGGTTGCTACTATCTTTGCGTTCTTGCTCGAAATTGTACATCCTTCGTAGGGCATGTGCTTGGGTGATACTAGCTTTGCTTCCTTGATAGAATCTTTGCTACCTTGCTAGGAACTTTGCTTTCTTGCCTGATTATGTGCTTTGTTCCTTGAAGGCATGCTTTACTGTTTCAATGGTTGCTTTCTTGCTAAAATGTTTTATTCTTGCTATGATTTCTGATTTGTTGCCACATTATGTGTTGAGATGCTGAAATGAGATTGCAAAGTCTTCTCTTATTGGTATCAGCTGATCTCTTCTATTCTACTCTTTATATTGGAGTTTCAGATCTTACATCTTTGAGAATGTGCTCTCCTATTGGTGGCTGGCCAGCCATCATCCCTGCTCTTGTACTTAGAGATTTAGCCTCCTTTCTTGTATTTTGCAGTATCACAGTCGAAAGGGAAGCACTCAGATTGGGGATCCACCGGGTCCATCCAACAAGTGCATTCCCTGCTACCATGCACGTCTGGCAGCAAGCTTGTTCCTGGGTCCTTTGTAAGTGGAGGATGTCAAACTCAGGATGAAGCAACAGAAATAGGAAATGATGATTCACAACAGGTGGTTGACTCGCCAGTAAAACAGCCCTATGCTGCTCGGCTGCACCAGTCCGGGGTCACGCAGGCTCTCTCAAGTGCTGTAGTACCGCTGGATAGTAATGCCTTGCGAGTGGTGGAAGCCATAGCTTGTAAGAGCCTGCGCATACATGTGTATTCATTTGATTTTGGGATGCCCTCGCGTACTTTAGCAGTCTTCTAGTGTAGAGCGAAGTAGGCTTGGGGTGGTAGTACATCGTTTACTGGGTTCTTGCAAGAACTGTGCAAGCTTCAATGACGAGTTGGAATGCCGTATGTTTTGCTGAGGTACAGTCTACATGTGCCCGTTCGCCACGAATCCTAATAATCGTGAACTCACGTGTTTCCACTTGCATTCATGGTGTCGATCTTCTGAGTCACACTCCTCCTGTGCCTCCTTTCCGATGCATTCAGTTCGTTTTTGGAGGTGATTACCAATTTTTATGGTTCAGCAAGGGTCGTGCATGGAGAACCTACTGTATATAGTGTGGTAGAGGACAAAAGTGACGATGACGATGGAGCTAAGAAAGGGATTGAATAGGACGCACATGAAAATGAAAGTGGGAAGGGGATGCACGGGAGTGGAGAGGGGCATTATTCTATCACCGGTAAAAGAGCCCACATTCCTGCCTTGGAAGAGCAGGGGCTTCGAAAAAAGGTTAGTGTATCAAGTTTGGGGAAATCGAGTGAAGAACTGGAAAAGGCAGGTAAAGCTCAAGTGCCAGCCCCTACAATGCATCACACTCGCCATTCTCTTGCCAAACAAGTTGAGGCCGAGGTAGCAGAGAAACCCAAGGAGAGCGGTAGGGGTAGGCATAAGAACAAGTGATCGTTTTCTTTGGGTTGAAAATATGTATCCCAGAGGTCTATTGCATCTTCCCAACCACAACGTCATACATTCTGTACAGGTGGATGCTACAGGCCGCATGCAGGTATTTGTGGTTTTGTTTTGATCAAGAATTGGGACTGGATTATTATTTTGAAGAGAATGGAGTCTGCACAGACAACAACTTGCTGAAGGTTTACTGGATGGAGATCAAGCAACAGAGTAAGCTCGATTGGCAGACTAGCACTCCTGCTTTTGTGTAAACCTGGTCTGCATGCTATACTTCTCTGAGCTAGTAGATATTGGGTGTCATCTCTTTCAGACCAGCATAGATGGAGAGGAATTTGTACTTCACAGATGTACTACCTAAGCAACTATATGAGGAATTTTCGTTTCATTCATTTACTTGTAGTTGACGTGTGAAACGGATGTGGTGCAGGAGATGCTGCCTAAGTATATCTCTTTGCAGGTGGCCTGTACAGTGAGACCAACAGGGGACATCGGTCCAAAAAAATGCCCTGATTGACAATAGCAAGCTGCCAACTTTATTTGCACCTAGATTTGTAGCAACAAGTTTACTCTATTGATTGCATGAGTGCCCACATCACGAGCTTGCAAAAACAGCTTATACAGTAAAATTCATTGAATCATCATGCTACATGTTTGTGCCCTGCTTTCAATTTTTGGTTATAATGCTAACTTTGAGTACTGGATTTGCCTTATTTGCGATGCAGATCTACTACTTATTTATTACTTAGTGATTGCTACACATTCTGTAGTGCCAAACTAGTTTGCTTTGGGCTTAGTTCTTATTATGGCCTTAGAACAAGTTATTGTGCACACTTTTTGTTGTAAATATCAGAGTGTACTAATCATTTACTGCTTTGAAAATGTGAGTAAATTTATATTCTAGAAGGGAGTGAAAAGTTTAATATACACTAAACTTGTCTTTAAAATTGTCTTCAAAATTGTCTTCAAAATTATTGGTTTGCCAAGTCTCATTGTCTCATTGTGCCATAGTGTCCACAATATTTAATCCCTAAATGCTCTAGGCTTTTATTGAGCTTCTAGGAATTTGCTCCAAATTGAACAAAAAGACAACATTTGGGTAAGTTATATCAATTTTTTGTAAATGTAACCATACATAATCAAACTAGACACATTAGAGATCACATAGGATAAAAAATCACAACAATAATGCTTATGAATTGAAAGAATGTAATGTTTAATCATAAGGATGCTAAAATTGCAAAAGTGATTTGAAGTCTTTTAATCCTTTTTTCACAAGTCAAATCTAAAATGTGGTCACCCAAAAAATGAGCTTTAAGGGCCTAACATACATAACCGGAATCAAATTATCACTTTTCAAAAACTACTCAACAATTTTCTAATGGGATTCCAATGGCTAAAAAGGAATTTCTAATGGGATTTTTTATCCAAAATCTAGTTTATTTGAGGCTCGTTTCTAAAAGTCCTCAACACTATGGAGAGTAAAGATTGCAATAGACAACCTTGCAAAAAAACTTAAATAGAAAAATCATAATCAATTATTATCAAAATCGGATTTATAGTGCTAATACTAGACTTCAAAAAGAAAAATTTCAAAAATACATAACCATGTCAACAATTACATCTTCATGTGTTCAAAATACACCTTGTTATTGGAAAGCAATATTTTTTAATATTAAATTTGATGCAAGTTTTTTATTTGAGTTCTTTACTACATGGTAAAACTTTTGCCTATAGCACATGTTTGCTCATTTTAGTTGTAACCTTATTATGTATAATATATTATGAAATGCAAAATTTGTCCCCAATTCCAAGAGGATGAAGTGTCACCTTAGTCTATAAATGGAAAGTTGGGTATAATTCTATGAACTCTATTTTATGTATGAATTTTTTTTTAATTTATAGAAAAATAGATTTGTTTTAGGGATTATAGTTTTCATTTCCAATTTCCTATCAATGTGTTATGTGTAAAAGCAAAAGGTATGGCATCCATGCTACAAAATGGATTTTGTTGACAAAAAAAAAAATGACAATCATTTATTAAAATTTGTTATAGAAATATTCTTGTGTATATGGAAAGATTTGATACTTTCTATTTGGATTGCTAATAAAAAAGTCAAAGAAAGTCTTATGTTGGGGATAACCATAGCATTGATTTTTTTAAAATAAATGATTGCATTCATTTTTTAATTCAATTTTTATAGTTTTTTGAAAAAATCAAGTTTGACATGCTTTAATTTCCTCTCTAAACCCTAAATCTCATTATTGGGATTATATTTCATTTATGTATTTTTATCAAATTATTATTATTTTTAAATTACATAATATAAGTATATAGATTTTTGGTTTGAAACAAGGTAGTATCTTCAATTCATTTTGTATTTTTGTAAAACTCTAGATGAATTATTCTTTTATTTTTTGATACAACCAAGGTTGTAATATTCTTTTTTATCTTCCTTTTTTTGAATAAGGCATATTTGGGTTCATTTTGTATTTTTGTATAGAGCTAGGTTGTTGATTTTTTTTTGATAACAATATAGGTTTTGAAATAGTATTTTCTTAAGAACAAAATAGGCCTACATTCTTTTCTTATTTTTGTAGTGACCATATTCTGTACTTTTCCTTTTCTGTTACGAACTAGGTCCATCAATGAGATTTGATTGGAAAATTGAGTAAAAAAGCACAGGTTTCTATACTACAGGGGCTTCTACAGTGTAGCAGTGGATGGTTCTTCCAGCAAAGTAGAAATTTAGGCAATGTCAGAGAATGAGGCTCCACACTCATCTAGAGTCTTTGATTGGTTGCTAGGTTGCTTTCTTATCTAATTTGTATAATTGTCTTTTTAGTTTGACCTGCTCCATCAGTAGAAAGTTGCATACTAACCGGAAAGTTCTAACTTTTGAAAATGGTAGGTAAGGTCTGCCATGTCAATTTTGTACATGGTCATTGTATTGCCAGCGTTTCCTTCTGAAAGCGTATTTTTTGCAAGAGCAATGTATTTCTAGTCTTTAAGAATTATAGCCAATACTTTATGAATTAGCTCATTTGAATTTCAATTGTGCTAAGCCCTTCCAAAGCCAACAAGAAAAGAAAAGAAATTAAAAACTAAAAAATGCAACTTCTAAGCCCTACTAAATGTTGAAATATGGCCAAATACAAGACTTTTAGTCAGTGCACAGTATACAAGGAATTTCCCAAGACATTAGAATCATTCAAAAAAGCAACAAAAAATTAGTATCACTGGTCAGTTGCTACCATGTTCTGTTGTCAAAATCTCATTGAAGGAAACCCTCATGAAGGAAGACAAACATTGCTATGTATACATAAACTTGCACTAAAGCAACCAAATACGTGCGCCATGCTTTGTATCGAACATCCTAAAGGGGTTAGAGAAGCAGTTCAACTGATGCACTCCAGCTCTAGTCGAGCTGGACGCTGACACACTGCAGCTCATTATGCAACAATGCACAGTGTCTGGTCATTATGTTGCAGATGCTTCAAGGCGGGGGGGGGCCTTAGTTGCCGCTTTTTTTTTGGAAAAATTGCTGGTCATCTATGCTGCAGATGCTTTCAAGGCGGGGGGGGGGGGGGGCCTCAGTTGCCGGTTCTTAATCAGAACAGTGGTTGCTCATTATGCAGCTGCAGATGGCTGGTCACTGCTTTTTAATAAGGAAAATCCCTTGCTCCAGTTCAGTTCACTTTTAACAAGGAGGGTATTTGTTTAGTGCAAATTCTTGAGTTAGTGATCATTTTAAGGATATAAGGACAAGTTTGCCTATAACGCGAGTCCAAATTATCTCCCAAAACGTGAAATGCAAGTGCAAGCCCCACGCACATGACATTCACACAACTGATACACCCCAAGCCAATCACGTGAAATGCAAGTGCAAGCCCCACGCACATGACATTCACACAACTGATACACCACAAGCCAGTCACGTGAAATGCGAGTGCAAGCCCCACACACATGACATTCACACAACTGATACACCACAAGCCAGTCACAGCAGTTTAAGAATGCTATCAGAAAATTTGGTAGCAAGATGTGCAAGTTCACATGGCATACTAAGTGCAAGGCAACGATTTCCTGTAAGTTCATTGAAATGAATTTGTATTAAACAAAATACGGTTACAAAAGGCATAGATCGCACCAAAAAACAATGTGTCCACACATAATGTACAATCTCCTCTTTCAAGACCACAGATTCCTCCACTGCTAATCTAACAATGCTGCGGCACAAGCAGCCTCATCGATAATCTCCTTCACATCAAGCTTCAACTCAAACCCCGCAAACCGACTCTTCACAGGGTGCGAGATAGGAGGCAAGCTGAATTTCGAAGTCAACAGCAAATGGCTATAAACGGAACTCGGTTCCTTATCGTTTCTCAACAAATAAGTACGACTACCTTCTTTAAGACGCTCATACCAGAAACCTAAGAAAATAACGTCCCCAGGGCCATACCCATTCCCTTCTGGGTCTGTGAAGCTGTCTTGAAGCGTGCGTGTTGCAGTATGCAGTAGCATCAGCCAATATGGCTCCTCCTGAAGTGGTGAACGCACAGCAACATTATCTCCAATGCAAAGCCCGTTGGCGATCCACTCACGGTCAGGACCAGCTTCCACCTCCTCGTCGTTCTTGTACAATTGGCGAGCTTGGCTTGGTCGCTTTGGAGTCAACCTTTCGGTTGCACATGCAATTACAAATGACAACAACATTCAATCAGTCAATAATGCCTCCAATAAATCAAGGCAGCATACCACGTAAGTCAGAACATCATGTAGCTGTTTGCCAAAATACCCAACATAAACCAATACAACAGTACTCAAGAAAGAGTCTATTTGCCAAAATACCCAACCTAAACCAATACAGCAGCATTCAAGAAAGAGTCTGGCAAAGTCAGCTACAAAGGGAGAACTCCCACCTGTGCAAGATGAAGCTAGGAGCATGATCTGATTGGGAACAAGGACTCTCATAGTCATAACCAAGACAAGCATGACAGAGGCAGCTCAATTGCCGATACTGTATCAACATCGGGTCTCTAGCGGACACTGACCGGCATTGGTGATTTCCCATGCTGCCTGGCACTGTTTCAGCTTGAAGAGGGTCTGTTCTGTCCACCGAACCAGGTCCAGAGACTGGAATCTCTCAAAAAAATTTACTTGTAGTGCATCGTGCACCCCGTGGCCCCGCATGTGCTTTTCTAGATTCCTCTTTCAAGAACGCCATGATTTCTGCAGCATTCTGGAGCTTGCGCCCATCCACCTTCATTTGTGACTTTCGTATCTCTCTTTTTAGAAGAGCACCTGCACCATCCACTTCCCCCTTCCCATGCCCACTTCCAAAATAATTCCAGCACATTTGGCACCCAGAATTTAAACTCACACCACTAGTGAGATTAGGATACCTACTAATGAAATACCAAGCACGTGAAGACTTAAACTGACCACTACATCCATCAGACCAGACAATGTGATTAGAAGGTGAGAAACCTTGACTGCGCACATGCTCCCAGTTCAACATGAAGCACTTTTGCACATACAAAGAGTCGTAGGTTTTGTCATCAGAAATGTAATAATGAATTTCTTTCAGAAGCAGTGGCTCTTCGTTTTCAGCTCTCCATGCAGGATTAGGTCTATAGGTTATATGCACTAGAATGGTTATCTGGTCATTATGCCAATGCATTGATTGGATTTTGTTCTGAACCTTGAGAGTATAATTTTCAGAGAAATCCACACAAGATATGAGAGTGTCTGCAGGAACAGACCCAAACAGCTCCCGGAATTGGAAATCCTGCCAAGTTGCAATGTAATTATGAAGTACAAAAGCTTGTAGTTTGGGTTTGAGGTAAGCAATTAACTCACGCGGTGGTGACTCTCGATACTCCATCGTCACCACTTTCTTTGGATTTCCATCTGCAGTTGTTCCCACTACCTTGTATCCAATGCTTTTCCACTTCACGAGCTGGTCAGTGCTTTCTTCAAGTGGACAAACCATAAGCAGCTGTAAGCCACAATCTGGACACTCTCCTAGTAAACAAGCCTGACGATGCCAAGCAGAGAACTTGACTTTCTCACATAAAATGGATGACCACAAGTTTGTTAGTCGTTCATATACTTCACAATGAGCATTGCAGAATCGGCCAGCATTTGCAGAATCCAGACCACCACAGACAAATTCACATTCACAATTGCAACTACTGTGAACTCCAAGCTTATCTACACGCATGGTGTCAAGAGCTCTGAGTAGCTCTAGCAGCTCTTGATGATACTTACAATAGCATGTATTCCATAGTCGTAAACGCCTAACCCACCACGGTTTCATGCTCTCGAAAGAAGTCAAGCTATAGAGCAAGTTAGGATACATGGCCTTGAAGCTTGTCTAGAACTCGAGCTGCACAACCGTAGCTACCGTTAGAAATAAAACAGAGGAAGATACTAAACATTCACAGATATTGCAAAATGAGAGCAAGGAGGCTAAATCTGTAAGTATAGGAGCAAGGTGATGGCTGGCTAGCCACCAATAGGACAGCACATTCTCAAAGATGTAAGATCTGAAACTCCAATAGAAAGAATAGAATAGAAGAGATCAGCTGATACTAAAGCATGAATTCTAGCAACACAGCATATTCAGTAGCACCCTAGCCCATACAGTAGCACTGAAGCACATACAGTAGCACCCAATCACATACAAAGCACTGAAGCACATACAGTACCACCCTAGCACATACAGTAGCACCCTAGCGCATACAGTAGCAACCAAGCACACACAATAGCACCCTAGCACATACGGTAGCACCCAAGCACATACAGTAGCATCCAAGCACATACAGTAGCAACCAAGCACATAATTTAGCACCCTAGCACATACACTAGCACCCAAGCACATACACTAGGAAGGAAGTAGCATTTCTAGGAAGAAAGCAGAGATGGTAGCATCCAAGCACATATTCCAGCAACAAAGGATAAATTTGAGCATCAAAGCAGTCATCTAGAAACATACTAGCACACAAGCACAAATTCTAGGAAGTAAGTAGAATTTCTAGCAACAAATAAAAGATAGTAGCATCCAAGCACATATTCTAGCAAGTGATTGGCTACATTTTTAGCAACACAGCCAACATAGTACCAACCACGCACATTTTCTAGCCAGAAAGCAGAATTTCAAGCAAGAACTCAGAACTTATAGCAACACAGTAAGCACAAAAGGATCCTAGCAAACTTTGAAGCAATAGAGCTAATATTCAAGCAAGAGAAGAATTATCGTATGAAAACATGTTATAAATCAGCGATGCACATATTCAAGCAGAGGCGCACATTTTTAAGGCATGAAACAAATTCTGAGCATTGACTAAGGTTTATTTCCAAGCAACGTTGCACCTTGTGAGGTGAAGAAGGTCGTTTTCAATCAAACCCTAATCCAGTAGCACAGTTGAAGGAGAGAACGGAATGAGGCTACAGGAAGATACCAAACAGTAAGAGGATTGCAAGCAACGTAGAAGTGTAAAGGAACTATATTTTTACAATACCTGAGATACTTGTAAGAAATGGGTAGCATGGGAGACCCATTGCCGTGGACCCTCGTGGAAAGTCACAACATCTTTGCGGTTTGGGGACACTGTCGTCTCTTCCGCCCACCACTGCTCAACCAGAGTCTTCACATTTTCAGCAAGGGAGTCGCTCCGAGTCTTTCTCCGATGGTGCAACCAAAATGCATCTTAAGCAGAGTCTAGTAGTACTCGTCTTCCTTGCGCCTTTGAGATATTACGCCTGTCCACCTCTAACAGCCCAGCAATTCCTCTTCCACTGCCAACATTTCCCTTAGAAGCGAATGTATACAAAATATCCTTTGCCATTATAATTTTAGAAGTTTTCTGACCCACCAAATGCTCTCTCATGCCTTCTCGCACACTGCTAAGAACGGAATGTCCCAACTTCACAGATTCTAAGTTACTCAAGTACGCTGGAGTGATGTCAGCCATACAAGTGTGTCCCAAGAGTTTCTCAACAATGAGAGCTCGTATGTTCCTATCATACTGTTGAAGACACTGTGCTGTAAATGCAACAATTTCCTTTGCTACATGCACACTAATTCTATTCACCCTAGATGTACACAAATTAGAAGTACCCGGCGATTCACAAGATGGATTGGAATCAATCGGGACTTCCTTGTTGGCGCCAGCTGCCTTCCTTGCCCTACAACGTCATGTTCGCTTCCGACTGTCTCTTTTGCACTTTTCAGCATACCATGCTTGGTGTGCCTCTTCTAGTCCACCTTGTGCCTCTCCTAGTCCAGGTGGGGCACATTCTAATGCTTTAGCAGAAGCCATTTCTTCTGCCATTTCAGGAATTAGTGGCCTCACCTAAAAAAGAAGGTGCATACAGTAAGAAAGTCTGATTTTCCAGGTTGATCAAGCTCTTATCCCCTACACCCTAAACCCTAATTCACCAGTGATCCCTTTGGTGAGAAGAAATTGTTCATCAGCCAGTCTTCATGCCTTTTGTTGGGTATACTTCACACTGCTAGCAGGACGCTTACACTGTGCAGAATACCCATTGCAACCACACTCCCCACACAAAACCCACAAAACCCACCTCCGCAAACACTTTGTATTCTTCCCGCAGCAAGCACTCATCAAACCCTCTCAAAACAAAAATGACACAAACAATACTCCGTCAAACAACATCTTAATGTCAAAAAACCTATCCAAAACAGCCTCATTTGCGCATCACACACGTTCTCACCCTGAACCCTAATTCCTTGTGGATGCATGGGTCTTGTCGTGCAAAATCAATGACAGCAAGTAATAAACCCTGAAGCAATATAACTTCAAGCTTGCAATGAGGTAGAACTTACCAAACCACTTATTGAACGTAACTTCCAGAACGCAATGAAACCCTACTTCAATTACCGAAGTTCTGAAGATCACCCAACCCTCCACTCCGCTCCACAAACCCTGAAGTAGCACCTTCCCCCATCGATCGTCCTGGTTCTGCATTGTAGATGCAGCTTTGGCTTCTGACAGTTTCCTCACAAACAACAGGAAATGAAACGCACGCATAGCACCTGGAGAGTATGGGTATCCCATTTGAACGCAGTCTTCATCGTGAGAGTGGTGGCGTGAAAGCAAAATCTGTACGTGCAACGAGATCCTACTCTCTGCAAGCCAAAAAATTGTCTTACAAAAGCAGCGTCTTCAGCGTCATGTGTCCACCAATGCAATGCAGCGCTCAAGGTAATTGGCGGCTGAAACAGAACACGGCAGAAGTAGAAACACAAGCAAAAGCACTAGGATCCGAAAGAAACGACAAGAACTAAACCCTAGAAGTCTGCAGTTGGATTCATCCGCAAATTGCACTCATCCGAACACAATCATCCACTAACGTAGCTGGCAACCTCGATCTTCTGAAGTCACTTATTCATCTTTCACTCAACAGTATTCATCCGTTTAAGGACCTTTTAGCACAAAAAGCACTGGTTACATGAATATAAAGTTGCTTTTGGGATCTCAAACGATGACTAAAAGTGGATGGCATTACAAAATAAGATTCTCTAAAGTTTATGAAAAAAGAAAACATAATCTTCAAACCAAAATTCAATTACACTTTTCACACAACTATCCTAAAGCATTTAAAAAAGGAAGTGTTACGTCCTAAGTGGCTCATATTAGCTCATGTATACCCTGAAAGGGAGAGAGAGAGTCGTGAGGACCACTCTTTTTCCGATTTCCGAGAGTAGACCAGCCGCATCCTAACGGAAGGAGAGATGGCTGCAAGTCAGAGCGGGGGAGCCACCATCTTGCTCCGGTATGTGACACTACGATTGCTCAAGGAGGAGCTGGAGCTAGCGGAGCTGAAGAAAGACCTGGAGCAGATGGGGTGCGCTGGGTTCCTGATCCGATCGTGGGACTTCAGAAGCAAAGCAGTAGTGGCGGAATTGAGGCCTGGAGCGCCAACTCACGCCGCGACCAGAATCCGTGCAAAGCCCAAGCAATGGACGGCGGACATGTGGAAGAAGGTCTATCTATTCAACCAGGAAGGTGAAGGAAGTGCATCCCGGAAATACCAGTATACGGTGGGTAAGTTCTGAAACCCAATTAGTAAGAAAGACGGGTTCTCAATCACCGATTATATCAATCAGAGAGAGAAGCGGTTGTTACAGTATGTCTTGGCCATTCTCAACCCGGAAAGGCCAAGCCGAGTTTCTCGGACATTGGCCAATACAATATTTGGCGCATTGTCTGGAGACCGGAAAGTAGATTGGGGAGTGGTCATCCAGGACCAAGTACTGAAAATGGTGAATAATGTTGGGAAGGCCAAGCCTTCCGCCATCTGTCCATTCCTGTTTCATCTGTATCATTCTGAGGGAATGATGACAAAAGAAGAAGAGGTAGAGTATGAGGCCGTTGCTGCCCTGATAGAGTTTGAAGTTCCGGACTTAGATCATGAGACCGGAAATGAGGAAGAATCCTCAGATGAGGGAGACGATGAGGATGAGCAGAGCGAGTCTGAGGACAATGAGGATGAGGGTCAGGATGATGATAAGGGTGAGGAAACGAGAGGAAAGGGTCACATAGAGGAAGAGCAGATCAAGGATACCGATCCGGTCTGGAGAGACGAGCCGCTAGAGAGAATCACCCGAGAATTGAGCGACTTCAGGAACCGGTACGAGAAGGAGCGAGGGGTGATGCAGACCATCTGCACCACAGTGGACGTCGTCCACCCAGTTCAAGCCTTAATCCGGATAATACAGCTTACCCGAGAGAAGGAGAAGAATGAAAACAAGGAAGAAATTGGCAAAGCTTTCCGGCTAAGTGGCCACTCTTAAACAGGAGTTGCGCCAGAAAACAGAAGAGGTGGAGAAGGAGAAAATGTTCTCCACGCAAACGTGAGACACCATTTTCCGAATCCGGGAATTCGTCACCCATCCGGATGAAGTTGTCAACAAGGCTAACTTGTTTGACCAACAAGTAATGGTGGAAGGACGACAGCTACATCAGAAGCTCATACTGGCTATGGTGACTTATCACAAGAAGATGGAGTCCACACTGAAGCAGCTGCGAGAAGTGATGTGCGAGGTAAACCCTCGAAGTGATCCTGCACCGAGACCAGAACCGGATCACGAATGAGTTCAGCAGCCAACAGTAGAGGACAAGGGTAAAGGTGAAACTTCTCACGAGCAACCAGACCTACCTGTACCGGAGGAGCACCAGGAAGCCAAGACAAGTCAGGTGCAGGAAACTAAGGTTGAGATCACCAAAGTCACCGACCCGGATCCGGAGAATGACGAGTTGGAGGTCACGAAGGTGACGAGACCGGATCCAGCAAAGGCACAAGGACCGGAACCGGCAACCAGACCAGGAGGGTCCATTCCAGCGGAAAGTACCAAGGTGAAGCAGATCAGTGTCCTCTCACCCTCCAAGTCTTCTCCCAAGACTCCCGGAAAGAAGGTACAGTTTGGAGATGCAGGGAAGATGACGGCCCTGATGCAGTCCGTGGTGAAGACAGAGACTAGAGCCGGTCGCGGCACTTAAACCAGCTCACCGAGTAAGGGCCTAATCAGGAAACTGGCTGAAAAAGATGCGACACCTCAGAGCAAGGTAGCAAAGCCTGCTCCAGTCCCGTAGAAGAGAAAGGCTCCTGAACCACAGTTGGCCAAGAAGAAATCCACCAAGGTTCAGGAGGAGGAGGAAGAAGAAGAGGATTACGACTATGATGAAGAGGAATCCGATTCCGACCAGGATTCTGAACCTTATTCGGATCCCGATCAGGCCTTGGCAGAGACCCGAGCAACAAAGGCAAAGGCGGCCAGACTGCCAGAAAGAAGGCAAAAGTCCGGTCCAAACAAACTACCAGGCCGCAGACCGAAAAGAAGCTTTTGACCCGGAAGGGACCAGTTAAGGCAGGATTTTCTCCAGTGAAGAAGAGTAGGAAGTAGGTGAAGGTTTTGACAGTGACTGTAGGGCTACATGCCTAATTTTGACAAGTAGATGTGTAGGTATATTTTTAGTTTAGAAAGAGTTAGGACTCAAGTTGATTCCGGATTTTTAGGATCTAAGATCCACTTTTAGTGGGATCTTTTTGACTGTAGCTTAAGTTACCTAAATTAGACATGAAGTTAGGAATGAAATGTGTCATTGCATTAGCTGTATTTAATCTTATGCCCTTTTTGAGTTTGAGGTGTAGTTTAGTATTTAAAGGCGGATTTTAGGTTTGATCCGTGTGGCATTTTCCATACTTTGTATTCCCAATTTTTTGCAAATGCCGTTGGAGTTTTTTCCAATTTATAATTGTGAGCTGTACCTTTTAGCACTTGTCTGTGTTATCGGGAGAGCAGTGAGATCGTGCAGATTTGGGATCGTCAGATGTCGCAGCACAGGGCAAGCAATTTCCCAGTTATACTACCAAAAACCACTTTAAAGTATAACAAAGTGATTCTAAAGATCGAACCCGCGAGATTCTATGAAGTAGATAGCCTTATTTGGTCTCTAAGCTAAGTCAGTACCTATATTTCCTCTTCCGGTTCAAACACACAACCGGAAACACAACAACACCCAGAACTACAATCAGACCCTCTTTTCCTTCTCCGATCCGATCCACTTTCTGATCTGGTCTAATCAACTCTCATCCGCTCTTACTACTACCCGGTTTAGTTTTATCTCTGTTTCACCATCAGAGGGATCGCCCCTTGTTTTTGAGAGTGGTAGGCCCGCCGCTCTTTCCGTGAATTATAGTGGCTGAAGACCCACTTCTTCTTTCTTCAATTCTCTACACTAACCCGGACCCAGTTTGATCCTTCACAGCAACCCAGAAAACTCTCCGGATCACTGGTCACACAAAGACTTCCCGTACGGCCCTTCCATACTACAATGACCTTAGCGCCCCGTTTCGTCTATGCGAAGCCAGGCGGCTATAAGTGAACCCGTTCGTTCCAACCTCTACTAAAGTTCTTCCGTTTGCCCAATGAGGCGGCGAGATCTCTCAGGAGATCGAACACTCAACCAGATTTCACACCCAGGAGTTCTAGCACGACTAAGGAATCCCTCCCTATCCGCCTAGCCTAACAACGGCTGTCTCGCCCGGAATTCTAAACTCTAGAGCTGCTAAGGAACTGGAATCCACTCCCAACGCTTTCGCAACCCGCTCACCTGCACATAAGACCAAAACAAACACGCCAAAGGGAGAAATCACACCCACACTAGCACGCGCCTTCCTAACTCCTCGCCACACAACCCTGCCGCACAAGGGAGAGACACACAACAAGAAGCCAAGAGAAGACGTACGCAAAAATGAGGTGAAAAACTCTCCCAGCTCCCAAGCGGGGGCTGACTTATATACAACTTGATTACAAAGCAAAAAGGGACCTCAAAATCCGCGCTGGAAATCCGGATCCGATCCTAACAAGCCAGACCGGATAGTCATCCGATCCGGTCCTAACTATCTTACAAATATTTTACATTCCTACTAACTTCCTATCCTACTCTCCAATTCCCCCGCCCAGTGTAGAACTCCTAGGTTCCTCGAGCAGTTGATTGAAGACGTCCGCCAAGTTCCGGCTCCGTTCACCGGCAGCTGGATCCGGAAGATCTGACCCGGGCGACAAATCTATTTGAATTGGCTGCCCCGTTCCAGGTCTCCTGTGACTCTTCCGTGACTCGGGTGTATGATCCTTGTGCTCACCCGGATTCGATCCTCCTGCTAGAAACGAATCCGGCATCGAAATGTCCGAGAGGTGGATTTCCCGGGAGAATAAGGACCCGTTCAGCTTCTGACTGCTGATGTCCATCCGGTCGGCCGCCTTTCGTGCTGCCACTAAGGATGCTTCCACCTGATCGGTGAAGTCGTTGAGGATCCGAACTATCCGGGAACCGGATACCTTCTTCTCCTCGTGCACTTTTTGGTCAAATAAGGGCGCCTTGACTGCGGTGGATCCGGACTCTCCAAGAGTGCCCTTCACCAACTCAGCCACCTTCCGGGTTGCCTCCGCCATCTCCCGGACTGCTGCCTTGTCTTCCCTGAGGGTGACCATGTCCGCCCTCAGAGTATCGACTTCCTCCTGAAGTCGACGGATCTCCGTCTCCTGTTTCCGGTTCTCTTCCGGATCGGCCAGGAATTGCCCCACCTTACCCGGCAAATCGCTATCGACTGGTGCATCCACCAGTTCCGAGATAGTGGTCAAAGTCCTCCGCTTGACCTCCCAGTCCACCCGTATTCCGGCCAGGACAACCGTTAACTGGTTGAACGAGCCGGTGGGATCCTCGAGATCCGGCATCTCAACATCCGGTCCCTGTTCTGGTGTGGACCGGGGGTTCGAGGGGGGTCTTCTCTTATGAGGAGGCGTTGTCTTTTGACGCTTCCTCTGTCGGGACGGCTCCTCCTCTTCTTCTTCTTCCGTCTCGGGTTTGGATCCGGTCTGCTCCTCCACCTCGTCATCCGAACCCGACTCTCCATACTTCAGGATCGATTCCTGAACACCCCACGTCTTCTCCTCAGTAGGAGTGAGAAGTTGGTTCCACTGGTAGAGGTGGAAAAGGTAGGGACTCAAAGGAGTGGCCCTACTCTTTCCGATCCTCGTCACCAGCTGGAACACCAGATCGGAAAAGATCCAGGCCCAGTTCACCTTCCGTTCCCCGCTCAGGGAACCAAAAATGGTGTTGCCGAGGGTCATCGTCACCCTCGTCGGCTTCTCCGGGTGGATGATCGGAACCAGGAACTGAAGGAGGTTACGATGCCGGTCATTCTTACAGTCTGCGACCGCGTACCCGTCCTTGTTACTCGGCTCTCCATGAAATTTGTCATGGATGAACTCGTCCTTCCGCCCGGCCATACTGGAACCTCCCATCCGGAAGTTGTAAACTTCCCTCCATCGTTCTTCTTCCCATTCGGTCGGGCGGCCCCGGAGAGTGTTGTCGAACTCATTCGACACCTTGCACTTGATCTCCCTCACCATCCGCTCCTCATGAAACCCCCAGGGTTTATCCATCAGGACGAGGCACCCCATGGCGTTGAGATCCTCCATCAGCTCAGTCCGGGCCGGTTCCTCCATAGGAATGATCGGAACTATCTTCCGGAGCTTGACATTGGAGGAAGAATTGGGAGCGCCCGGTTTGGTCTTACGCAGTTGAGGCATGGACACCAGACGACCGTTGGACCCTTACCGATCGTTACCTCACTCTCTCCTAGCCGCACGTCCCGTTCCTCACTTCCTCTCGTCCGATCTCAACCGGAAAGCACTCACAAAACCTGCAACCCACACGCTCTTTACTCTTCCTACACTCTCAGACACACCCAGCCGGAAACGCACATATATCAACGGCTCTGGCGCGGACGGAGGCGAAAAAGCGCTCAAGGTCAGCTCCAGAGCTCAAGGGGAGTAAAGGAGTGAAAATGAGGACGACCAGCCCTTATATACTCTCAGGACCCCTGGCACATTATCATGACCTTTTCCGGTCCGGTCCTCTCTCGATCCGGTCCAACCCTAATCCGTTTTGAGGTGAAATCCGGATATGATTCCACTCTTGAATACTAACATTCTGACCGGATCAGATACAGTTTTCTCCTTACTAGATTATCGTTGCATATTCGTAGTTTCCTTCTGCCCTTCTAACCGGATACGGATCCTAATTACCTATTTCCGTTCCGTTATTTAGACAATCAGAGGAAAACCAAAAATTCCGGTTGCGACACTTAGCTTTTTGCTTTTTTGCTCCTCTGATTGTCAGACTTTTGCGATGGGCGAGGAAGCTGTCTATCCTAAATTGGAGGGGCCCAGTTTTGAGGGAGAAGAGATCAGCCTCTAGGAGGTTGAAGACATTGTTATGCAGAAGGTTCAAGTGATTGGCCTGCAGGAGGTTCTAGCCGAAGACACTGTCATGCAGGAGGTTCCAGCCAAAGTAATTTTGGCTAATGTTGCAGCCAGGGCTTCTCGGGCTGATGCTCGCAAGGCAAAGCAAGAAGCCGCTCTTCGTTGACGTCTGTTGAAGGGGAAGGTTGTGTGTGCAGAAGATACCAAGTCTCGTCGAGGTGCAAGAGAGGCAACTTTGATAGCCCGTTTCTTCACGAGTTCAAGAAACCCCAGCAATGGACAGCCCCTTCATGTCCTCTCTAATTCTACACCATCAGATACTAGGCCTACTAACTCTTCAAGAAACATCTCTTTGAAGACTGTGTCTCTAGACACAGTGCTAGTAGAGTCTGAACCTCCAAACTTGTCACAGAGAGGGAGTTCCAGCAGTAGCCGACCAGCACAAGTTGCTCACGAGATGCATCATCATTTGAGGGAAGATTTAGTCGAGATTTCTAATGGAGAAGAAGACTTGGAGTCTGATGATGACTTCTAAGTGATTCCTCCAGTAAAGAAAACTAAGATGAACTATGATCGGACTCATAGATTCCAAAACGAATGGGCTGCAAAGTTGATCTGGGCACAGCCAATCCGAGGTACTGATGGCCACGTCCATCTTGCGAAGTGCAGTGTCTGTTCAACTTTTGAGAAAAAGCCTAAAATCTTAGGTCCAAAGTGGGACACGCTCCAAAAACACAAAGGTAGGAAGAAAATAGCTTGCGATATGCCAAAATACAATGTAAAGGCTGGAGAGTGGTACGTGTCAAAGATGAGCCACCATTAGATCAACTTGAGGCACTTCGCAACCAGACAGCCTTCTTCAGTCCTTCAACAGATGAATACAAGTACTTCTATGGCGCGTTCAAAAAAATAGTGCAACTGTGCACAATTTTTCAAATCTTGTCATCTAGCCGGCCAATGGTAGAGTATGAGGAAAGACAAGCTTTGTATGCGTTTTTAAATGTGCCAAACTTGCCACAAATGCACTGGAGTGATAGCTCTGGGTGGCAGATGGCTACATACATCTACTGCCAAGTAAAAGATGTTGTGAAGAAGAAACTTAGTACTACCCACTTTGTAGCCCTCACATGTGACAAAGTCACCATTGTAGACAATGGTAGTTGGATTTGTATTCATGCATATGTAGTGGAAAATTACATACGAATCCCTCACTTGATTTCTCTACAACGATTGGTTGATGGAGCTGGAGCAGACTGCCTAACACTTGTCATCATGAAGGTCCTTCACTGTGGAGGTGATCTCACATTAGAGCAGATCTCACTAAAATTGATTTGTTTTGTTGCTGACAGAGTCAGCACCTTCCAGGGGGTTCACAGTGGTGTGACCACTCAAATACAAACAAAGTATGTACTTTTTTGCATGGGGGTTCATTGCATGGCCCACCAATGCAACCTTGCAGCCAATCTTTATCTTCACTACCGATCTTTGGAGTTGTAGAACAGGTCATTCAAAAAGCACATTTGTACTTCAGCAAAAGTCCTAAGCAACTATGTGAGTATCAAAAACTTGCTGAAGTTATAGAGACAAAAGGGTTGAAACCTCTTCTGCAAGTATCTACTAGATAAGTGTCCGTGCTGGAGCCGCTGAGGAGGCTGCTAGCTGACTACCAAACCCTACTTGCCAAGATGAAGGCTGAAGTTGGAAAGAACGACGCTACTGAGGTATGGCTCCTTTTTCTTGTACTTGTAGTGTTGTTTTTCTTGCTATGGTATGGTACTCCAGTGCTCTTTAGTCTTTGTTATTAGAGGTGTTACAAACAGCTAGAGTTCTCAAACTGCTGTGCCTCAAAGTCTTTTCTCTATTGCTTGCTGTGGAACTCAAAGTATACTCCAGCTTGGACTTTAAAATAGTTTGGGACTGCTGCTGGCAATTGGAGGCTGTGGCTCTCATTTAGATTCCGTTCTCTTATAGACAGGAGTACCTTCACTAACCTTCAATTACCTTTGTTTTGATTTTTGATTTTAAGTTTCCCTTAGCTCTACGTGTTTGCCTGCTTTTACGTGCCTGCCTGATGCCTTAGTTTCTATCGTCATAGGGATCTAACTCAGAGAGCTACAAAGGATATGCAGCTTATGGGGTTTTTTGCAGGGGTGGAGTGATGATCTGGTGTGTGTTTAGGAAATCTTTTTCTCTTCTCCTGCGAATTATTGATTGACTCCCTCCATTGTACGACCTTACTTTAACATTATCGCTTTGCCTTACCATCAAACTCAGCTTTGTCTCCTCAACCTGTCCTCCTTGTAGGTGTGCTGTAATTTTGGCTATAAAAACTCCCTGAGCAACCTCGATTTGAAGCTCTTTGCGCATGTCCTCATATTTGGCCTGAAACACAGCAAAAGAACAATTGAACCACTCTTCTTCCGTTTTTTAAAGAACACTCAAGTAAGCCCAACAATTTGGTGTTCCAGTTCGAGGAGTCAGTGTTTTAGGTCCAATTCCATTGTAGAATCCACAACTTAGTAGGTGTTTTCAAGATCAGTTGCCAATTCTCCCTGTTTAGGTTGGAAAAATCTTTAGCTTGCTCCCAAATTTATTCGAATTTCAATGGATAGTATTTCTTGCTTGCTTGCTTTGTGGCTTCTTGTGTTAATCGCCTTTACTTTGTAGCTAGATTTGTGGAAAAGATTCGTGTTAGCAAAGCGCCTTTATTTTGTAGCTATATTTGTAAAAAGATTCGTATTACCAAAGCACCTTTTGCTAGTGTAATGCAACACTACAGTATTGGTAGGCGTTGAAATCACGTAGAATTGACAAGTAGTTTGTGCGGTAATTAGATTAGGTTCTGACGGTGTGCAGACGGACAGATGTCTGGTGAGGAGCTTAACAGCAAGTGCTTGCATGCCCTCTGTGCTTCCTGAGATTGGGCCTCAAGATTTGGACTCTCAAGAAACCATCAACAACAGCAGGATAAGCTCACAGAATATGTTGGATTATTCTCTTTTAATTGTTTTCCTTCGAGAATTAGATATAAGAAAGAAAAAGAATGCTGTCCAACTGTATTGTAGTTGTTTCTTCCTTCGAAAAGGTAATGTAACTTTAGAAAAGCTTGAGATTTGCATGGGAAGCGAGGATGGCATGTGTGTTGGTTGATAGGGCTTTCGGCTTCATGGTTTAGTCCAGAGAATAAACAATAATGCATATGATTAATTTTGGAGTAGCCAAACGATTCTTCAGGACGTGGGAACTAGACGATTCTTGAGGACCTGGAGATCTGTCTAAACTACACATTCAAGCTAATGTGCAAAGTAATGTTAGCATTAGAAAGAGGTTCTTTTCTTTTCCTTTTAATCCGTAGACCTCTTTGAGTTTTTGCATTTGAGTTTCTTCATTTGTCTGTGGGAACGGTAGTTGACTTTTCAGCTTCCTTCTTTTCTTGACTTCCAGCTTATATGGTTCAATGTTTGAGATCAAGGATTTCTGAGTTCCTGGTGAGTGATTGTACAATGATTGGTATTTTCAGTAGTGAGAGGCTTTTTCCATAGATTGAAAACGTGTAGAGAAAAAACTTAGTGAACATCACCTTCTTATAGGGCAGAGGGAAAGGTTGCTAGGCTCCGAAAATAACTCAAAATGTTGTTGTAATTGAAGTGGGCTGATGACGTACTTATGTCATACATCAACAGCATTGCAGTTGGCCCATGTAAGTTCAAAATAAGACCATCACTTTGAGGATCAATTTTTTGTAAATGGAGTTTAGACTAGTTGAATGGATTGCTAGCTCCAAGAAACTAGCTAAAGAAACTTCATATGAATTTATGTGCATACTAGAATCAGGGAAATCATAGAATCAAATCCAAATTTCCCTCAATCGGCAAATTCTGAAATATCTCTCCATTCTCCTGAAGCTACACACATTGTATTAGAAATACTCCAAGGTCTTCTAGCAGTAATATAAGTCCCAATGTTGTAAATTAGATACAATCTACTTTACCTACAGTAAATTCTTTAGACGTAGATTGTTTTCCTTACTTCGAGACTCCAATAATTCAGCTTGGCTTGGAACACGTCGTAAACTCGAGGAACTGATGTTGCAGCGCCTCCACTCTTAATCCTAGGGTGAGGTTTGTGAAGTACTATGAAAGTTCCCAACATGATTCATGTCCGTTTCTATGGTGAGGGATAGCTAAGGCTCCAAGAGAATTTCCAGGTCAGTTGATTTCAGATCCAATTTCTCTCGTACCTCCCGAGATTGCGTGCTACTTGAAGTGGCTTCAGCTTGTGCTAGATTAGCACGGGCTCATGTTGTGTCCCTTTCCATTTCAGGGCATCACAAGTTGCTGTGGCACTCAAGAGTGCCTCCTCCAACATTACTAAATTTTCTCTTTTTTGCTTTACGTACAGTAAATTCTTTGGACATCTGTAAAAGAATCAACCTAGTAGAGCAGAGCCACGCTTGCAGTTTGCAGCTTCAAATCTAATGTTATCGCCCTCCCCAACACTCTGTAGATTGCAAGCAAGTTATCGGGTAACAAGAAATAAAGTTGGGTGGGATTACCTTGTGGAAATTATATCATAACAATGAACATTTTTATCAGTTAAATTATATTATTTTCTAACAATCAAGATAGTATCATTTAAATATAGTTTTCTATATGTTAGCATTAGAGATTGGTTATGACCAGCTCGGAATTACATTGAAGTTCCAACAGTAATTTAATCATCTCAGGCGTAGGTCATAATGAGAAACCAACAGTGTCTTGTAGCAATTAGTTGAAACTCCAGCTTCAGCTACTAACTCTATAAAGTTAATTTAAATTCATTTCAAGATGTGGTTTGCATTGATGTTCCTCAGTTTGTTGCATGGGTCTGGCTTTACGTTCTCATCAAGTTCTAGTAGAGCTATAGTCTGACTAGATTTGTGGCGCCTCTTCTCGATTCATGGATTAGGATTTTGTAGACCAAAGGCTTCTAGGACTCACTCAAGAAATTTGCGTGCATGCTTTTACTTCATAGTTGCCTTTGTAGTTTTGGTAAGTAGGTTGGAATTTATTTTGATTGCTGGTTTTTATGCATTTTAGAGTGACACAACAATTAGGAGGTAGCTGGTTGTTGGTTAAATGTTCATGGCAATTGGAGTTTATTTTGTGCAATTTACATGAAATTCTTCTTTCTTTATGCAATAGAAACCAGTTTGACATGAATTAATGTGACAATTGACATGAAATTCTTCTTTGTTTTTGCAAAAATGTTTGAACCTGATGCTGGATCCCTATGCACTCCTAGGGATGACTGTTTTCATACCCCTTTTAGAAACTATAGATTTGTTGGTCACCTTTGCTCAAAAACGAGATGTTTACATCTGTAATTTTGTAACTGCTTTAAAAATAGCAGAGGGACAACTTTACACATTGTATGTTGATAAGGCCACTGCATTTGTTGAAGAAGAATTTTGGGCCTTTAAGAACATTTTGGAGTGTTCTCACAATCAAATCCACATGAAGTGGGTGTCTGATTTAAATGATAAGTCTACTCAACTTATTTTTGTTGCTAATGGGGAGAAAATTTAGGCTACTTATGAAGGATCAATTGTAGACAGAGATGTCTTTGCAACTCTAGTCACAGTAGTGAAGATCCAATGCACAGGTATGTAATTCTTGCCTTCTTCAGATTTCCCTTGGTAGCCTTTCTAGTAGACTTTTTGTGAACACTGTATTTCAAGTTTGCTTCAAATTTATGTATCCAAAGTCATTCAAATTTACATCTATGATTTGAACCTGTTGTTGGAATAGCAAACCTTCCAACAAGTGTAGGTTGCTTAATGTTGCAGTGAAAATTTTATGGTTTTCAGGTAGAGGTGAAGAACTGATGGCAAGGTTGCTTGGAGTCTTAGCTCTGGTTTTATTTTTTATATTTTAAGGTGAAGGATTGCCTAGTGATGTAATTCACGTCTAATGTATTTCTATCACTAAATTGTCAGTCATATACATCTTTTGTGCAAGGGCAGCCCAACAGCTATTGAGGGAGCTGGACACCCCTTTTCCTTCCCATCATGTTATGGACGCCCTTGGTGTTGTGTACCCCCAATATTGGTTGCAAGGTGAAGCTGAGGAGTGTTTTCCCAAGCACTTGTCTGTTCTTATGTCCTACTATTGTAAGCTGAAATTGGTTGAAGTGGACAAGGTGAAGCGACTAACCCCTCCTATTCTAGATTGTCACAAGCTAGAGATTGAGCAAGGATTGTTTGAACTTGCCATGGTCAGTAATTCTAAAAAGCACATGGAACCTCCATTTGACTTGAACCCTTTAACCCACTTGTGGCGTTATTTGGATTCTTGCACTGTTCTTAGAGTCAAAGCATTTTCAGAATATTACAAGTTGGCTCAAGTGGCAATTGTACAAGTTTTAGGTTCTTTTGAAGATGAGAGGTGTTTTAGTTCCTTGGCATTTCTCAAGAATAAATTGAAGAATTCCCTGGACACTCATTTAGAGTGTGTAGTTGGTATGTACTCTCAGAAAATTTTCACCTTGGAAAATTTTCCTTATGATGATGCATTTAACCAATGGACGGAAGGAGCAAACCGTCATTATGGGCTTTGAGCTCAATTTCATGGTTACTAGATATATCTAGAGTCCAAGAGCCATGCTTTAATCTAGGACTTTGTCTTCAATGGATGGGCCCTGGCTTGGCTGTTTGTATCCATGAAGACTATCTATTAAGGAATATTTATTTCCTTACATCATGATCTATAAAATACTTATTGTGGAAGTAAAATGTTCCTCAATTTCTCATTATATGCAGTTTAAGATGGTGCCTAAAGCTAGCTAGAGCACTTTACAAATTTGCCTTTTTTTCTTCGTACCAAATCTCCCAAGTGCCACAATTTGTCTCCACTTTCACAAAAAATCGCCTTTTCAGCTCAAAATCATTTTTCTCAAGTGTCAGATTGTGTCCCCACTTGTAAAAAAATTATGCCACATTAATCTTTTAGAATACAAACCATCGCCATGACAATTCTCACACAAAACTGTAGCCCTCGCCATGTAGGCAACATCAAAAGGAAAAGTGTAGCCACTTTGGCTACAGCCCAAAAATGAAAAAAGAAGGGCTACCAGGGACTTAATGGACAGGGCGGGGATGCCATCGACCCCCACGGACGGGGACTCAAAACCAACCAGGGCGGAGACGTAACCAACCAGGGCGGGGACGTTGTTGGACGGGTGGGCGCGCTATTCGGACAGGCGGAAACGCAAGTTTTGCGCACGCGGATGTCAAGCGGGAACGTCAGGGACAGGCGCAGGAACATAGCCGGGCACATGCGGGTTCAAGGGCGGGGTCTATAATTCTATATAATCCCCTCTCCACTCCACTTATTCCTTGTCAAGCCCTCTCCGAATGCCTCCTATGTTAGCTCACTCAGTGGTCTAATAAGGGAGATCGGTGGAGTTTGGGGCTTGGCCCTAATAGCATACCCGGGTTTTTTGTCGTTTTTTTCAACAAACATCACTTTGGACTATTCATCAATCATATACAAAGAATACGATTTCAATATGCAAGCAGAAGGAAGTGGTTTGTCTGGGAAGCGTCCGCTGCTCGTAGACATGGAGTAGATTGATGAAGAAAGACTTCTACCAACACAAACGTCAATGGCGTCAGCTTCATTACAGCCTTCATCGTCATCAGGGAAGAAGAGGGCAAAGAAGCTGCAGAATCCGAATTGGCCTCCACTACAGTACTTAAATGAAGCTAGGCTAATATTGGTGGAGTTCTACAAAGTGCGAAGCATTGGATTGTTAGAGAGAAACTATGTGAACAGGAATGCCGACGGTTATGATGCGCTGGTAGAACATTTACGGAGAGAGCTTGACGAGAAGTTTGCCGCATCGGAGCAATTCAACAATTGCTCAAATTATTGGTCGTACTCAAACTTCTTGGATAACACGGTGGTTCAGCTAACTACCAATGTTGTGGACAATTGGCATTATTGTATGAAGAAGAAGAGGACAAGAGCAATTGGGATGAAGCAGATCTAGAATTTGTTTCAAAATTACGCATAGTTGAGACATGGTGTTGGAACTTTAGCGTAAGTCGCCATAAAACAAAACAACCGTGGAAAAAAACACAGGAAGAAAAAATTATAGATGAAGGTGTGAGCGGATCGATGTATTGGCTATCACCGTCAGTAAAAGTGGTAACAATGCCAGGACAAGAGGTAGAAGGTGCATACGAGCACGTGAGGAAGGTGCGGCTTACAAAACTTTCGAACATCCCCACCTGGCTTGAGTTTGCAGGAAAGCTCTTAAAGACCACAAATCAAAAGGCAAAACATTGCAAGATGTTGGTTGAGGCTACAGGATATCCGGTGAAGCATCCCAGCATCATTAGATTGACGTACATGCATCCAAAAACGATGGAAGGCTATTCGCTTTGGTGGAATGGGGGGTCTTTAATTAATTTCCTAAGTTCCCAAATCAATGGAAGTGGATGACATTGTAAAGATAACGGATACCCAATTGACAATTGAGGAGTTGCAGTGGGTTGCCACATTTTGCAAAAATTGAGTGAACTTGGCACTGTCATTGCTTGTTATTGTGAGAAAATGCCACAAGGCAAACTACATACACAACAACATATCTACATCCAATGTTTTGCTCCATTTTGCTCCATGGAAAAAAGGTACAGTATATTTGGGGATTTGTGATTGGGGACTTTCTAGCCGAGTCCTGGAAAACGCGCCATCAAGATATGGTTACCGAAACCAAGAGGCACTCGATAAGGAGAAAGCAGCTCGAAGGTTTGCTGCTTCGAAAGTGTTCTATTTGTACGGAGAGCAAGGCTCAGCTAACTCACTTGAGGTCATGGAAAAAAAACATGTATACTCTAAAGCTGCTGGTGCATATGCCACAGGATGGATAGCAGCTCAAATCTGGAAACAAGACTAGGATCCAACTTAATTTCGCAAAGACCAGTTGTGGAAATATACAAACCTACAATTGAAATTGAAAAGCCTTCAAAATGAAGATTTGCAAGAAAGGGCGTCCATCCCGGATGTTCTTGATAAATTGAGGATGGCACCATATTGTTGGAGTATGCCTGAGTGTTGATATCAAAGATCGTAATTTCTTTTTTTCACTCTACAAAGTTTTGCAGATAATAGTTATGTTGAAGGAAAAGGTTAACGTTGTTAATCTATTATCCTCAGAGAGGATCATGTACATTTTGCCTCAACCAAACACTGTTCTATATATAAAACTATAGATATATTCAAAACACTATTGTTTCCAATTACTATTTTCATTTTCGTTGGCATGAAGTAGAAATTGATGACCTATGTATGTCCAAACTCTTGAATGATGCAATTATAACCCTAATTCAAACACTTGACGCAGATAGAAGATACAAAATAATAAACAAATGTCTATTGTATAAATGTGTATGTAACTACCAAGTTTTAATCCAAAAATGTTTGGCTATAAAATGGAGGTCATCTGTCATCTTCAAAAAGGAAGGGATGTAATAATGTAGCATTTCCAAAGAGGAAAATGAGCACCAACATCTGCGCCCCAACCAAATACCGTTGGCGCCTATGTTAAAGTCCGCGCCCAATCAGACTTCAGTCCCCGCACCGACATGAGTCCTCGCCCTGACACGAGTCCACGCCCCTCCTGTCTTCTATCCGCGCCCTAACATGAGTCCATGCCCAAACCCAATTTTCGTCAGCGCCTTGACACGAGTCTGTGCCCTATCCGACTTAAGTTCGCACCCGGAGTCTGAGTTGGCAGCCAGATAATTCCATGTCAACATTTTTTAACTTCACATAAAGTCAACAACATGTTGACTACATCGGACGGGCAAAGCCTCAATCGGACGGGCGGGTGGGCGGGCAGGCGGGCAGGCAATTTGTCCGGTGTAACAACCCTGCCAGGGAGTGCTTAATTTCAATTAAAGATTTAAAATTTCAGAGAGGGAAGGTCCAGAAGTCCCGAACCAGAGCTCGATTCCAAGTTCCAGAACCAGCAAAAGGCGGGGATACAGTACAGATCCTAAAAAGTCAACCATCACTCAGCAGCCTTCCAGCAGACAAATTGATTTTCAAATTCCTTTGGAAAAAACTGCAATTTTGTAACCTCACTTTGTCTTGGATCATCTCACCTTCAGAGTATTGATAACTTGAAAAAATAGATCCTTTGAGTTTCAAGTTGCTTGCAATAAAATACGTTGTGAAGTTTAGAACTTAGATAGATATAGAAGTTGAGTTGTAAGGGGACGATAAAGTCAATATTAGGCTTCTAACCAAGCATAGTTGACTTTATTAGACACATTTTTAATTAGATTAGAAGAAAAAAAGGAGAAAAAACGAAATAAAGAATAGTTTGACTCTGGAAGGAGTTCCCAACTTAGTATTAGTAGAAAAAACTTGACAAGCTACTTCCTAGTTGGAGTGACTTTTAAAAACCAATTAGCAAAGTCTCCATTACATTAGATTTGATAGGATTTATTTGAAGAAAATATCCCAAAAAAAAAGACAACATTACACGAAAAGGAAAATTATAAAGAAAAAGAAAAGAAAGAAGATATGAAAGAAATTGTGTTTTTATCTTGAAGAAAAGTAAGGAAAAAACAACATGGACGCTATATTTGACTACAACAAAATCACAATGACAGTAAACAAGGATGGCATCATCGAATCCGCGATTTTTAGAGTAGGTTCTTAAAAAACCTTTCTTTTATTGTTTTATTATTTAATTGTGAAATTAGTGAATTAAATTAGGATTGTTAATTAGCATTAACGTTGTAACATTAGGGAGTTGGAATACAATTTAGAACATAAGAAACCACAAGAAATAGGAATTGAAACTTAGAACTAGATAGAAAATTTGAATAGCTTCTAGGAAACAATTGCAATTAGGAATAGGATAAAAATTCCACAAGATACAAGAATTTAAGTTAACCCCTAAAAGCCCATTGTCTCTTCGGGGGACAAATGCGTTTTCGGGCAGGTACCTACGGGCTGAAATTTTGTTGTGATTCTTTGAAAAATTTTGAGATGGTGAAGAATTGAGAGAGGTATGTGGCGGAAAAAAAAATTTGAAATCGGACCTTTGAGCAAGAAGTTATGCCATTTCTTGGAATGCGTGGGGAGGGAGGGCAGCAAAAAAAATTTGCAAAATTTTGAACTTTTTTTAAAATATTTTTTTTCTCATAGATTATATTTTTGTCTATTTGGAAAGCTTTGATTCATTTCAATTGGATTTGTCATGAGGAAGTTATGGACATTCTTGTTTTTCAGGCAGTTAGAGTATCTTCTTGAAAAAAATAACTAATAGGATTCATTTTGGAATGTAATTTTTGTAATTTTTCAATTTTTTTTTTTTGTAATGGTTTAGTTTACTTGCTAGAACAATCTCACCATTGGAATTAGTGCATTTTAATTCCATAAAAAATATATGAAGATTTTAGATTTTCCTTCTATCTCGCACCTACTTCTACTTAACAATTTCTTAAAGAATGATAATTAAGTTCTTTTGAATTTTTTTTTTCCTAGACTCTCAACTCAGTTCTTCACTATAAAGATTTAAAGCTCAAAACGCTGTAGTGCAAAAAATTTAAGTTAAAAATGTTTAAAGTCAAAAAATCTGGTCCCGCAATGTGCTGAAAATCTTGTTTTTTCCACATTAAGCGCAGATATCTTGCAATCTGTGCGGTCAAAAATTCTGAAATTTTTTCCACACATTCTCATACTAGTTAGATGTAAGATCCTATGGTTAGATGTGCAAAAAAAACATTTTTAATTTTTTTTCACTCTTTGCTAAAAAAATGGCAGTTTTGGGTGTTTTTTGGAAGAAAAAAGGCCTTGGGCCTTTAGGGATTAAGGTAGAAATTAGGAACAATTTAGAAAGAATTATCCCAAAATAATTCACCAAGGAGTTTAAAATTTACAATAGAAAAGTAACTCAAGTTAGTAAACATTTAACGTAATTTTCAAATATTTACCATACTAGAAATTACCAACATTTATCTTGAATAAAAAGTAGTAGTAATGGTAGAAGTAATAAATTTTTAATGAATAGAATTTTTAGGATTTAGAATCTAGAGTAAAAGTAAACACAAAAAAATCAAAGTACAAGTAGTTTTCAAATTTCCAAAGTAAAAAAGAAATTACGGAAGAATTTTGATGAACTGGATAATGGTCACAATTCATTCGTAAGATAACTTTTACCAAGGAAGTCAAAAGTACTTTTCTTTCACCTTTAAGATAAAAATCAAATCTTGATAGTAAAACTAGTTCACATTAGAAGTAAAGAGTAAAAAAAAATTACATAAGAATTTTGATGAACCGACATGGTCAAAATTCACCAGTAATTGAAAATTACCTAAGAAGTCAAAAATTAAGAATTTAGGATAAGAAATAATTATGTAAGAATTTTGATGAACCAACACGGTCAAAATTCATCAGTAAAAACAATTAATCAAGAATTCAAAAAGTAAGAATTTTAGGATAAAAAAGAATTACATAAGAATATTGATGAACTGACATGGTCAAAATTCATTAGTAAATAACCTTCATCAAGAAAGTCAGAAGTAATTTTATTTTACCACACTAAGTATAGAAGTAACATCTCTAAAGTAAACTATTTAGTTCTAGAGATAGTTGAATTTATCTTCCATTAGTAATAGCAAGAACTTATAAAAAATTATCCAACAAGGGGAAAAGAGATTAATTAATTCTAACTTCATCCACAATTATCCATTAAGGGATTTAGGTTAATTTCAACTTTCTTTACCATTTTAGAAAGAATAAAATAAATCCTACGCACTATACCATCTCGTCTATTTGCTTGTAGATTAATAACCAAATCATAGTTTGATTGTTAGTCAGTTGTAGTAAAAATCAGCAGAATAATACTAACATCTTTTGAATTTTATAACAATTAGAAGTGGACAAAGCTAACAATAGGAACAACATCAAAGATCTATTGCTTGAAAGGCGTAATTGGATTATAAGTGTTAACACCCACTAGAAATGTATACATGACAAAAACTAGAACCTAGCTTTGTATACACTTTATTTCAAGGGTGGGAATAAAGCGCCCACACCTGCCAACTTCAAAAATGTTCTTGGTAAGCAGTTGTTCATTGGAGCAGTCAAGTTTCGCAGATTTTTTTTATTTTTTTTTTAAAATTAATTTTTTTTTTTTTTCAGATTATTATTATTATTACTATTATTATTTTAAATTTTTTAATGGAATTCTGGGTTCCTGCACCATTGTTGCTGCAGTTTCAATTGGGCAAAAATAGGGGAAAAACAATTTTTTGAGCAAAAAAAAAGTATATTTCAGGCTATCCATTAGAGGAAATTTCAGGCCTCCAAAAGGCTATTCTACAGCCCCTTAGGTACCCTGAAATTTGCTTTTATTTTTCTCAAAAAATTATTTTCCCCCTGTTTCCACCCTGCTGAAACTACAGCGATAGTGGCGCAGGAACCTAGAATTCCAAATAAAACATTATTAATTAATTAGTTCATATTTTAAATCTTAAGAAAAAAATAATAATAATAACAAAAAAAAATTTAAAGAAAATTTGTAAAAATTGATTGCTTTAGCGAGCAGTCAGAGACTTTGACTGCTCATCAAGAGCAATTTCAAAGTTGACAGGCCATGCAAAGAATAGCATGGCATGTCAACTTTGGATGACCCTTGGAGGGCTAAAAATTTCTCTAATGCTCGGAGGGCTGTGGAACAACCCTCCAAGGCGTTTGAAATTTTCTCTAATGATCAAGAGTTTCTCATTTCATCTATGATATACATCCATTCATTTTCCTTTTCTTACAAAGCATGCCACTTAGCTGCTTTTCTTTTAGTTTTTACATTTGGTCACTGTTTTACCGTAGCCCACAATAATTCTCACCAACTTAACCGCAGTCAAATCAAGAACTCTTGCCAAATAGTGTTACATGTTATTTTGGACGTTGTACAAAACAGAACAGTTTGTTTTTAATGTCTTCCAAAACATTATTGCTGCACAAGACATGGATTTGTTTTGCTAGTAATATCTAGAGGTTTTTTGGAACACCCAACTCAATTTTGCCTCAAATGGCAACAATCTCATCTTTGCTCCTATTCTAAAAAACAAGCATGTTTGATACTAACGTCTAAAGGGTAGATTTCTTATAGTGAGTGTTCAAATACTAAATTTAATATTTGAATGTGGTATGCAATTGTATTTGAATAAAAGCTATCAGCATGTATTTTTAGCACCCTATGTTTTTTATACATAGTACGTTTTTGAAAATACTGAAAAATACTATGGCAATGCAAAACCAACTTTTGTGAGCAATAAGCATTGTATACAATTCAAACTAGCATCCTACACCAATGGATGAAGAATCAATACCTATTGCATATCATTTGAACACCATTGCAATCACCAATGGCAAGATGGAAAACTAGTGGAATTAAATCCATCAATTACGGATCTGTGGAAATGAGATAAACTACAGTCTAGAACTTTGGAAGGTATACAAACTACAACAAAGAATATGCATTGGACCATAAAGAACTTGCTATGACATGGATGCCTGTACATCTACAAATTCCAAACAACAAGACTGAAAGCAAACACACATTCACAAATTCCAAACAATAAGGCTTAAAGCAAATACACATTTGAAAATTCTAGCAAACAAGATTGAAAACAAATACCAAAAATTGAAAGCCAAAAACAATTAACATGGAAGATGTGTTTATAAACACATTCATGAGTAGTGCATGGGATGCAAACATTTACAGTCTCAAACGTCAGGATTGGGATTATGCAGCCTACACAAATTGCTAAGGTAGAGGTTCAAAATTGTGAAACACTGCAATTTCACATTGCCTACACTAAAATCCACTGGAATGTACATTACTAATGACAACGAAAAAAACTGGAAATACGTGTAGCCATATACACAATACTAAAATTGCAATGTAACGAAAAACAATAGAACTTCAAGGGCCACGACCACGAGCTATAGGAAGCAACTATAGAGTCGGCAATGACTCCTGCCAAATAGTGGAAGCCATCTCCAAGTAGTCTACCTTCAAGTCTTATAGCGCACAACAGAGTTTATCTAGGTTGTCCATGATGAGGTCACCAAAAGCTGTGGTGTGCCATCAATCATTGGGCAAGGGATGCTGCAGGATTTAGTTTTTGGTAAAGATGTTGTGGTGGCCTTCGAATTGGAGAAATACAAACTCTTTTTCCAGTGTCCACATGGAAGGCAAAATCTGGTCAAACTCATGTTGCGCTAAATTGAGCACTCCCCACTCTGCAATGGCTTCTATAAACTCCTACTAGGAGTTGTTGGTCCCTCAAATGTTGTCGATGATATCAGAGGAGGAGGTCTATCCCAAACAGATGATTTTATGATCTTGCCTATTAAAGGGTAGCTTAATCCTAACCCTCAAGCATGCAATCTTTTGCTGCGGCCTAAACTAAACTTGCACTTTAAAGGAAATCCTTAGCCAAATATTGAAATCCTACTATCTATTGCAAAATCCATAGTTCAAGCGCTCATAGAGCACTCCCACTTTCCATACAAAGAACCCTAAAGATTGTGAAGGAAGAACATTAAGAACGCGCTTGTAATTCAAAAGCAGAGGAGGAACTCGCATCACTTGCAAATAGCTATGAATATTGCCGATGGAGGCTATCAGACTCTAAATGAAACCACAATCCTCGGGGGTTGCACTCTATGTACATTTTGTGCACCACATGCGTCAACGGGGTATTTTATAGGGGGCTAATTTTTTCCAAGGGTAAAATAGAAGGCTCCCTATAATTATTTAATTTGGAAAAATGGCCTATACTATGACACTTTATCATTATTTATAATTCCTATGTCAATGCAAAAGTTTTTATGCTATATTATTTACAAGGAAAAAAACCAAATTGAAAAGGAAAGTAAAAGTAAAAGTCTTTGCACATAAAGAAAAAATAAAACATGCACAACATTGAATTCATTAATATTGGTGTGTTGCATTTTGTCTTTTTAACAATGGGTGCAAATGAAAGAACTTCAGCAAAGCTTTTATGTCAATTTTGATTACCTTCTTATACAACTAAATCCATGATTGCTTCAAGTATTTTACCTTTTGGAGACAGGCAATGAACTGTGAATTGATTGTTGTCTTACCTTTGAATTTTGAAAAGAAAATTGAACGATCATGTATTGGAAGCCATGCAAAGAAGAGCAAGAAACAAGCATGACAAAACAATGCATAAAAACTACAAAAATCACAAGCCTAATCCATTCACTGTGCTTACAATTTTGTAATGAATATGTGTTTAGAAATACAATGTTGTGGGCACAAAGTATTAGGATTTCTCAAGAATCCAAACTCATTGTGGTTTATATATAACAACACTTAGTGTTGCCAAAAAGTCTAGAAGAATTGAAGAAATGTCTAGTTTGGAAAACTAGAAGCAAATGCAAGCTCCTAAACCCTAAACATTACACATGTTCCAAATGTAGAGAAAACTAGCCAAAACTTTGGAATTCTGCTGTGATAAATACTACCCTCAGTATCCCATCTGCAATGACAAACACTACATTGAAAATTGCTAAACATTGTGGTCACCCAAATGGAAAATATTATGCCCAAAATCTCATAGCCAAGGTCAGCCAAATGGAAGGGTTTTGGTGGTTGTTGAATGTCCTCTTGAATTACCCAAAACAAGCACAATAGGTGCAAAGAAGCAAGTGAATAATAAGAACTTGAAATCACGCAAAACAATGAGGAAATTTGCAAAATGGAAACGCCCCCAAGCACAAACACTTACCTTCAAAATTGTAGCCTTCTTGCATCTAGTTGCTCAATCAATCATGCTTTGGTGGTGGCAAGCTAGCTGCGGCATCAAAGGAAACAAATGCAATATGAAAGCCAATTGAAGGAGAACATGACAAATCCAAATGGAAAACAAGAATGCAAGGAACGACTTCGCAAATAAAATTCCAAAACCACAAAGTGAAGTACTAGGAGATTTTGACAAGTTTACCACCCCTTCACTCAAAGGACCAAGCTTTGGCAGCGCAAATGCAGTTGCAACTCAGTGCAAAATAAACAAGACACCAACAACTGGAAAATAGGGTGGATTGACTTGCTAGCTCCCTCAATGATCACGAAAATGCTAAATACAATACCAATTATTGCAAGTGCATATAACAACCCTACGGCAAATCACTAAACATCCTCGCGAGCTCTTCTGACAAACATGGGAATGAAGAAATATACCCGAAGCTGCAAATTACCAAAAGAATTGGAAGACCAAAGCCTAGACATCCACTGCAAGTTTTTGATTGCGGCAAGAACAAATTTTCCAAAATCTGATAGCAAATCAACTCACCCTACAACATTGCACCAAAACAGCTCCACTAAACAACATCTCAAAGTTCAGAACCAACAAATTGTTAGCAATTATCATGTAGTTACTATTATTTCATGGGTGCGTATGTTAATTTGTAAGTTATTGCATCGTTACAATGCTCATGATTGCTGCATAGAAATGGCACTAATTTGTAATTTATGTTAACTATATAGCTTTTATATGTTAATCACAAGTGCGCAAATAACATAAATTATACACAAAAATTTACATTCTTTATCGTACATTTTCTGTGCATTGAAAGACACGGAAAATCCATGACAACAATGTCATTGGAGTCATTACTGAAATAATGCTTATTAAATGGTATCATTGTTCCAAAGTGTATTGTCAATGTTCAATTGTTGATCACCATTTAAATTTAAAAAAATTCTTGAATTAAATCACTGGCATTTTGAATTATATCCATCATCACTGTAAGCCATTAAAATTTAAGTTTAAACTAAATCCATTAGTAGGCTATGAAGAAACTTGATAGTGTAGTGAGAGAATTACTTCATTTTAGCTTGAATTGATTACATGAGTAAGTCAACGAGAAACTTGATAACATACTAATGGAATCTCTTCACTGACAATTGGTGAGAGTTGAGGGTGGAGAGGTCCTCTTTATACTATAATCCAATCTATGGACACTCAAAAGATATGGGATAACTTGAAGATGAGAGCTTCACTTCTCATAGTCAAGTTAATTTGAAAATGTATAAATTGTGTTCAAAGTAGAAATTTAGACCTCATTTAGGCATAGTAGAATAAATTTCTTCAAAAAACTTTGAACTAGGAAAAGTTGGTAAATGAATCCAGCTTTCATTCCCAAAAGTCCGTTTGAAATTTAGAGCCTCCGATCAAAAGTTATGGACAAAATTCAAAGGCAATGTTTGAAAATGTCAAAAAAATGTCCTTTCCAACCCCTCTCTAAACTTTGTTCATAACTTTTGATTGGAGACTCTAAATCTCAAACGGATTTTTGGACATAAAAGCTAGATTTATTTACCAACTTTTTTTAGTTCAAAGTTTTTTGAAAAAAGTTATTCTACTATGCCTAAATGAAGCTTGAATTTTTACTTTGAAACAATTCTTGCTTTTTCAATTGAAGTAGTATTGAAATTGTGAAAAATAAAAATATGCAATGTTAGTATAATAACTATGCACAGACATGATGTTGTGTGATTATTGCATTAACTTTATGTGTCTTAGAAAAGCCCTAATGCTGCACGAAATTAGTTGCCCATCACTAAACCACTGAAGTCATACATATTTCATCATGCATAGTTATCGTGCAACTTTCGCACTTCAAACTCAAATGTGAATGATATGCCTAAACTGCATGGTAGTAATGAATGTCAATATCGTATCACAACAATATTTCCAAATTCATGAATGTAACATGAAAGCAATGCCCGATGATAATTGTACGATTACTAGTGACAATTTGTGATAGGGGAACTTTGTAATGAATGCATTAGATGAGATTTGGGGCTACGAGTTCACGGGCTATTAAGAACTTGGAAACTATGCAACAACAATAGTTTGACGTAGCAGAACAATTGCCATGTCAGAAAATATTATTTCATTAATTATTTCATATCTATTTTGGAATTTTTTAAATTTAAAAAAAAAATAATGTATTATTGATTAATCACAACTAACTCATTGATTATTTAAATATTCTGACGATGGCATTGATCATTACAGCAAGGGAAAGAGGTTAAAATGACCTTTTCAATCCTCCAAAAAACATCTAATGCATCTTCAAGCTCCGGAGCATGAAAATATAAACCAATGCTTAGAACGTACGATGGCAGTCATAAAAACAGGTGGACTTACAGATCTAGCTCCTAACATTAGATGTTTTTCAGCTCCTTTGAAGGGCTGTGAGTTCCCTGGGCTGCCAGGGTCGAGGGAACAGCCTTGCAGCAGTCCGCAGCTGCTGCGTGACGTGCAGAACAATTGCCATGTCACCCAATTTTTTATTCTTTTTTATTTTTTATTTTTTATTTTTTTTCATTTTAGATATTAAAAAAATAAATAAAAATTCTAACAGTGGATGTTCCCAATCTGCCAGGGGAACAACATCGGGGGAGCAAGCCTGAAACAGCCCTTTAGTCCCCTCGCATCTCTTCTAATGTTCAACGGGCAAGAATTTCATCCACCTAAACCTTGCGTTTGGCCCGATCCATTTGTCCATTTGTAACCCAACTGTATAGAATGTGCTATATTAAATACAGAATAATGGATCTAGTTCTTTAGAACCTAAATTATATGTATTAATTTTGAATGGCCCAGATTGTAGCCTATCTAAATTAATTATAATGGAATTGGCTATTTTCAATGCTTCCTAATGTAGGTCCTTTATAAATTTGTAGGTCCTTTATAAATTCTAGTTGAAATGAATAACATTCTATCAATTTTTAGCCCGAAGATGGTTTTAAAATGCGCTAAGTGCAGTGCCCAACTATAGCCATTGAGCATGCCAAAACGGATCCAACCATAAAAAAACTAAGGCATTTCCTTGTACCTAAGGCTCTTCATTCAAAAAATGGACTAAATATGCTATTCTTCATCCAAGTACTGCAGCTTGTAAATGTATTTACTCATCCTACTAAATACTTTTGGGGGATCCTATACTTGGCACCTTATTTTTTCTACTATTTCTCAAAATGAAGGAAGTATTTACCACCCTATTTTATTTATAATCATATGCAAGACATATTTTCAATACTATAGTAGATTTAATGAGAGTTTAAAATTTCTCGCCAACAAATTAAAATTTCGATGGTCTCCCCCCTGGAAGAGTATCAAGTATCAACATCAACCATATTTTTTTTCGCCCTCTTCTCATTAGATGGACAACATAATTTACTTTTGTCAATTAGTTGACTCCATTTTTATAACAGTCTTGCCTCAATTGCCATCCAAATCATATTTATTGGAATAATTTTGGTTCTAAAATTGATGAGTATTGCAAATTAATTCCATATTTGTAATAGAGTGCCTTTGGTATAAAAGAACTTTATCAAAATTGAATTTAAAGTCATTTATTCCAAAACATAAAATATTCACTTAGGGCCTAATGGGCTTTTTAGGCTATTTTTTAAAAATCTACATTTTTTTATAAGAATATTTAGAAAATTCATTTAAATTAAAAGCATAAATGAAATTCAAGATCATATGGTGGTATTTGAAGAAAGTCCATGTAGAGTATCATAAAAGAGTACTTTGGAAAAGTAAAAGGTGCTAGTTTGTAAGCATTGATAGGAGCTTTCTCATGCTAATAATAACTAGGAGATTTGAAACTTGTTGTTGCACCAAGACAAGGATCTTTCTCCTTTCTTACAACACATATGCATGGCACAACCAAACAGCAAGCAAGTAAGCCAATTCGAATCTACATTAAGCTTTGCATCCTTTTTTGCCTTTTAAATTCAAATGTTGATTTTTCAATCCTCTCAAAAATTCAAGTGACTTGTGGTTTAAAGCTATAAAATACATCATCTTTTCAAATGCTTCTTAATTTTAAATACAGAGCTCTGATTATGTAATAAAACTTCAAAATCCTTCACTTTGTCTGATTGAGGGTGCCATTGAATATGAATGATATTTTTAACCATAAATTAATTAGAAATCATGATTTTACATGTCCTATGAGTCAAATACTATAGATTTATTTGTAAACATTTGAAACCATCATAAATTTTTGAAGGAAAAAATGAAAAAAATTCATATCAAATACATGATAAATTAAACAAATTTAAAATTTTCACCAAAGGAATACATTATAGTGTTGAATATTATACTACAAACCAAATTTTCACGTCAGTCTATACTTAAGAACATGAAAAGTCTTTCAACTTCAAATAACAATAAAATATTCACTTTTTGAAGTTTTCAGACAATCTAAAAATTAGATTTTAAGAGGATCATGTTTTGGTTATATTTCAAAAGTGAGGGATTCATTTTGAATGTCAAATCAAGATTATTGAGGACAAAGGCAACAATGCTAAAATACACTACTTACATATCTATGATCTATTTGTTTGAATGGGACAGTTTATTTCATTAAAAACAATTAATGTCGTTGGCTTTAAGCCCTAAAGGCGAAAAGTCCCCTTGAGGGACACTTGGGATTTCATGCAGGCTCGTGTGACCTGAAATTTTGGCCTGATTTTTTGAAACTTTTATAAAAGACAGGGAATCACATTAGCTTTCTAAAAAATAATTTTTTTTTCAATCGGTGCCCGGGAGCAAAAGTTATGCCACCCGAAGGCCAAAAAGCAACTCGCTGGGCAGAAGAAAAAAAAATGTAAAAAATTGTATTTTAAAAAAAAAATCTTCTAAAATTTCATGTTTTGTCTACAATTGAAGCTTTGGTTCATTCTATTTGGACTGAAAATGAAAAAGTTATAGACAATCTTGTTTTTCAGGCAATCTAGCATCTTTTTCAAAAAACAACTTATAGTATTCATTTTTGAATGCAATTTTCAAATTTTTTCAAATCCTTTTTTTGAAAAGGTTGATTTTTTTGCAAGAATAATCCCACCGTTGGAATTATGGTGTTTTAATTCTACCTAAGAGCTATTGATGAATTAGTGTTTCATTCAATTTTGGACCTACTTCTACTTAACAATTTTTTTATATGTGAAAATCAAATTTTAACATTTTGAAATTTTTTCCCCCAACTCTCAACTCAAATGTTCAACACAAAAAAACTTAACCCAATGGTTTGTAGTGCAAGAAAAATCTACACATGGCCGTCAAAGTCATTTGAAATTGCAGGCCACAGTTCAAAAAAACTTCTTTTTCCAACTTCAAATGCTACTATCTTCCAATCCATACAGTCAAACTTCATGAAATTTTTACCACATATTTGAAGACACGTGAAATACAAGATCCTACGGTTTGATTTTGAAAAAAAAGTTTGTTTTGGTTTCTTGAGTGATCACAGCAAAAATGGCAGTTTTCAATGGTTTTGGAGCCAGAAAATGCCTAAGGCCTTTAGGGATTAATTCAATCTTGTGAATTCATCTTGAACAAAGTTGTTGTTGAACTTCCAACAAGATTCAACTAAAAAATAGGCAATTTTTAATAATAGGAACAATGCTCAATTATTTATTACTTGGACGCTTGCAATTGGGTATAGTTCCCTTAATTACCTTAGTTATACCATATGTTTAGGTTTGATTTGATACTATCTCTCTGATATAGTTTAGTTTTCCAAATTCGACAATTCGACATCATGTTTTGATTTTCCTGGTTTAGGGTTGAAATTTTCTCAGATTTTCTCTTGAAACTTTTCAGATTTTCAAAAATAGTTGTAGAAATTTAAAATTTCAGACACGATTCAAATTTTGCTTAGTTATTTACAAAACTGACCTACACATAAGAAAATTGTAAACAAGGATTTCACCCAATCAAAGTATCTTGACGGTAATATTGTGATTCCATTACACTAAAATTGGTAAATAGTGTTGGGTGATAATTAGTGTTGTTCCTTGTTTTTTTGAAATGTTGAAATGTTGAAATGTTGAAATGTAGTTTGTATTTCATTATTTAATTTAGATTTTCAACATTCTAACACTTCAATAAGTAGTGTTGTTCCCTGAAATGACCAAATTTTACTATAGAGCTAAAATAGTATTAGAATGGGTAAATAATGTTCTAACACTAACCTTGCAAATCACGATTAGTGTTAGATGGGACAATTAGTGTTGCCAACACTATTTACCAATTTTAGTGTAGTTGCGCCAAGCTGGTGCCAAGTCCACTCTCCCGGGTTTAGGACCTGGATCCCACGGTCAACGGACCCTACCCAGCTTCCTCAAAGGCTCAAACACCAATTGAAATCGGGATTTAGGACGGAGGTCCCCAAATTCACGCTCTGTGTTCTTTGTTTTCCTCCCCGGAGTCCCAGACTTGACTAAACCTGACTTGGGCAGCAACAAGCTTGTCTTGATCGCCATAGCCAGTGCTGGTCTTGGGAGGAGCAGCTCCGCATTAGGTTTTGTTGCACAACAGTCTCAGCATCGCTGCCATCGCCGTCCCAAGCAAAACAGCATCGTCGACGTGATCATTTAACTTAGTGCGGGCCTACTTCTGAGGGCTAGCTGGTAAGTATAATAAGTTATGTTATTGTTTTGGTTTGTGTGCAACGCAAACCCTAAATGCACGATCTTGTGGTTTTGAAGGGTTTTGAGTGAGGGTTGTTGTGTTGGCAGTCGCGATGATGGAGAGATGGCGGTGAAGGAGAGATGGAGGTGAAGGAGTTTGGGGATCGGGGAAGTCGGCGAGCGATGGATTACCGGGGTGGCATGGTAGCCCCGGGAATGGAGAACGGGATGAGCCGTCAAAGCTCATCCCAACGGCGAGGAGGAGGTGGCTATGGGGAGCTTCGGTTTACTCCGAATTCGTTTCAGTACAACGGGCGCGTGGCCGCGGCGATGGTGCCGTGCTCGATCTTCCTCCTTGGAATTGGAGGGAAGCCGGTGCTGGCCACTCTCACTGTGGGCTTGATGGTGGCGTACATTTTGGACTCGCTGCAGATGAAGCAAGGGGCGATGTTTGGGATTTGGGGCTCCCTGTTCGCCACCGGGCTGGCGATGGTCTTTACAGGGTCGAAATTTACAGCTTCGTCGTCCTCGTTCGTGCTCCATGTGAGCTGCTTGTTCGTCGCGTTCCAGTTTATGTTCCTGGTAGGGTTATGGGCTACTGTTCAGTTTCGCTGGATGCAGCTGGAGCATCCTCATGTGGTTTTGGCGTTGGAGCGCGTGTTGTTCGCGTGTATGCCGTTCACGGCGGCCACTATACAGACGTGGGGGGTGGTGGTGGCTGTGGGGATGACGCATGCGCCGTACTATTACATGGTGTTTCTGTTTGAGCTGTACTGGCTGTTCGCGTTGCCATTGCCTTCTTCTTTTCGGGTGAAGAGTGAGAGGTCGTATGGAGGACAATTTTCGGAGGAATCTCTGATTCAGGGTTCGCTGGAGGGCTCGTTTCAAACTCTGGCGATTATGTTCCTGCCTTTGCTGTTCCACATTGGCTCCCATCACGCTCGGTTGTTTTCATCCGCAAATGACGTTTGCGATGTTATGTTGCTGTTCTTTGTTCCCTTGCTGTTTCAGCTCTACGCTTCCACACGGGGAGCTCTTCATTGGTTGTACAAGGATCAGCAATTGCTTCAGCAAGTGCGGGTGATGAATGGCGCCATTGCCTTGCTCGTTGTTGTTCTCTGCCTGGAAATTAGGGTTGTGTTCTACTCCTTTGGGCAGTATATTCAAATTCCGTCTCCTTGGAACTATTTTCTCGTGACCATCGCAGCTGTGGGAGGGGCAGCGGGATTTGGGGCATATCTCGTTGGACTCATTGGCGATGCTGTGAGCTCCGTCCTTCTGACTTCTGTGCTGGTGACGGCTTCGTGTTCGGCTTCAGTCGTTGTCGGCTTGCCTTGGATGGTATGCCCTATTTCTTGAAGACTTTCTATTGGTAGCACGCCATGTATGATTTACCCTGCATTTATCTTATTTGATATATTAATTCCTTTTCTGGGTGTATTGGTTCTGCTGTTGACTTGCATTTGCTTGAAACTCTCTTTTGAGATTATTATTGATGAAGGGTTATGCTACTTCATAGATAGGAGAGAACGCGTTGAAGGAGGATAAAGTGTAGCGATGATTGACATTCTCAAGATTTAAGCTGAATAAGAGATGGAGAGAGTGCTGCTGATGTGAATCATTTACCGGAAGCAGTTTGTGTGGACAAGTGAGGAGGTTTCTTCATTGGCCCACCTATATATGGACTAAGAAGATGGTTTGAGAAGAGTTCCAGCTCTTGTTCTTTAATTTGTATCGAATTTGTCCTGTGCAGTTCTTGCCTGCCCCAGTAGCTGCTGCATACTTTATCTCCCAGTTCTTTTTGAAGAAGGACCTCATTTCTTATGCGATCTTTGTAATGGCTGCGGTTGTGCCCTTGGTATGGTTCGTGGTGCACAATTTCTGGTATTTGAACATCTGGCTTGGAGGGGCTCCGCTTCAAACAGTATGCAAGTATATCATTGGCGGTGCTGTGGTGGCAATGGGGGTTCCAGGGCTTGCCCTTCTGCCGAACAAAGCACGATATGTTTCCGAGGTCGGACTCGTCGCTCACGCTCTGATAGTGTGTCATTTGGAGAACCGATTGTATAATTTTACGAGTATCTACTACTTTTCAATGGACGATGATGTGGTGTATCCAAGTTACATGGTTGTTTTTACGACTGTGCTGGGGCTGGGGCTGGTGCATCGCTTATCAACCGATAGGAGGATCAGCTCAGTGTCCTATTGGCTGATGATATGCCTCTATATGTCCAAGCTCTCAATGCTGTTCCTGAGTTCACCGCATGTCGTGTGGGCGGCTGCTTTGCTGCTTCTTGCAGTTACACCTCCACTCTTACTTTACAAGTATTTACTCTCATCCTCTTCTTTTTTGTTGGTGTCTATAATTTCCAAGCATATGCTTCCTCTTCCATGATCGTGCTCTGAGAGCACCAATGTATTGCAGTTCAATACGTTGTTTTCGCTATTTTGGATTCTAAGGAGAACTGGAGTTCCAAATTGATGGTCTATTGTGACTTCAGTCAAGGAAAGCGTACTTCATGGTTGATTTGCTATCATTATGATTATGATCATTCTACTCATTATGCTGAGGTCTACTTCTCAACTTCTGGTTTGGATTTTGATATTGTCGTATGGGCGTTGTTTTCAGGGGCGGAGTGAAGGGGGGCTTCAGGATGAAGCCATGGCAAGGAGTGGCTAATGCTGCGGTTGTAGGCATATCAGTCTGGCTTTGTCGCTTTACTATATTCGAAGCTATACAGTGGTGGACAGGGGTTTCTCCATCAGACGGATTGATTTTGGGCAGCTTAATCCTGGCGGCAGGTGTTGCAAGTGCTCCAATCGTCACGCAGCATTTCTCCCACATACAGGTATTCATCTTCGTCATAATCCCACGCACAATCTTATGATGCTTCTCAATATCCGCACACAGTGATGAGCTTCTAGTTGTCTTCATTTGGATGAATACTGAAAGACTTTGTTGGAAAGTTCAAATTCTGTGCTTCTGATTAACTACTCAAACGTGGAACAGTTCTGCTAGTGGGCTGAGAGGGAAGAGAATGCATCGTGATTAGCCTACTTCCAGCTCTGCGATGGAGTGGGGTACATCACTAGATGCAGAGAAAGATTTGCAGAGTTCGTTGAGTCGTCTGAGCTATTTAACCTGAGCCTGAGACGAATTAAGAACTGCTACAGCTGTCTAGTTTGTTATTCATATGTATACGGGTTGGGTCTTCATTGTGCTTGATGTTTTATTGTCAACGGAATGCGTCGTGATTAGTCCACTTCCAGCTTTGCGATGGAGTGGGATATATCACTAGATGCAGAGAAAGATATGCAGAGTTCGTTGAGTCGTCTGAGCTATTTAACCTGAGCGTGAGACGAATTAAGAACTGCTACATTATTGTGTTTGTAGCGCACTGATCATTGTAGTGTTCTGCCTGTATTCTTTACTCTACTTTTCTATCCTGATACTTTCTGTGTTTTGAGGTTACGTGCCTCCATCATCGTGCAAACGACTTCTTGACCATGAACTGTGAATATGTTCCCGCTGATACGGATTTGAAGCATCCTGGAGTACATTGGTAGTATTTATGTTGTTAAGGCGTGTTCTTTATGGATTCGACTTTGGTTCTCACATTTTGTGATGGGTCTTGTGGACGTATTAGAAGCTTTGATTTTGGAGGAATATTTTTCATTTTCTGACATGGTTGTGCTTGTTGACGCAGAGTGCCAAGAGGGCGTTGGTGCTTGTGATTTCGGTGGGATTCTTGTTCATAATCATGCAGCCTCCGGTGCCGGAGGCTTGGACGTTCTGGTGGGACAAGGCTCATATGCCAGAAAGGACTGCTGATAGTATTGCCATTTATGGAGCTGTGGCGGACACACCTACATGGCCGACGTGGCTTCTCATCATAACCATCATAGCCTCCCTCGCGGCTCTGACTTCAGCAATCCCAATTCAAGACGTGGTGGAGCTTCGGTTTGTGTATGCAGTGGGTATGGGGGTTAGCACGGGCGTTTATTTATGCGCACAATATTTCCTGCAGGCTGCTCTCTTGCATGTTCTGCTTGTAGCTGCAATGGCTTGCGCTTCTGTCTTCCTGGTCTTCACACACTTGCCATCAGCAACGAGTCCTCGACTCCTCCCGTGGGTGTTTGGAATCTTGGTTGGGCTTTGTCCAATCATTTACTTAGCAGAAGGACAGTTGAGATTCCAAACTGGGGACCGGGCTGAGAGCGAGGATAATTACATCACTCTCTTTGCCCTGGAGGGCTCAAGAGTATCCTTGTTGGGGCTTTACGCTGCAATCTTTATGGCGATTGCGTTTGAAATCAAGGTGAAGCTAGCATCAATCATAGCAGATAAGGTTTCGGAAAGGGTGGTGGGAGGTCACGGACCCAAGTATCGCCTGTCCCAGCAGCGCAAGCCTTCGTCGACGAATGCGTTCAGTGTGAAGAAGCTTGCTGCCGAGGGCGCTTGGATGGCAAGCATTGGCAACGTGTCAACTTTGCTGTGTTTTGGCATTTGCTTAATCCTCAACCTTCACCTCACAGGAGGCTCTGATCGAGCCATCGTCATCCTTGCACCGATTTTGTTGCTCCTGAATCAGGATGCCAACTTGTTGACAGGTTTCGGGGACCGGCAGCGGTACTTCCCATTGACTGCAGCAGTGTCTGGTTATCTGATCATGTCTGCAGGGTATCGATTGTGGATCGAGGTATGGGATGGCTACCACAGCTCGGACTGGGGGATGCAGACAGGTGGGCCTGGACTCTTTTACCTTGTGAAGAACATCATCCTTCTGGGCCTTACCACGCCAAACCACTTTTTGTTCAATAGGTTCATGTGGAATTACCTCAAACAATCAGACATGTTGCTGCTTTTGACGACGCCAATGAACCTGCCGGCAGCCATTATCACTGACATCGTTAGCATCAGATTCTTAGCTTGCTTAGGTATGGTTTACGCCCTTGTCCAATATATAATCTCCCGGAACATTCGGATTGCTGGAATGAGATTAATTTGAGATTATTTTTTTTTCTGGACTCTTGTGAGATGATGTTGTTGTTGAGCATATGGGATGTCCAGTTCCAAGTTGGGAAACCGAAAATAAGCACTTGTTTGGCATTACAGCAAAATGCCAGTGATTTTTTTTAAATTTGAGAATTAGTAATAGCTTTTTATCAGTGTCCCTCTGTCCTAATTTATGTGAAGGAACCGACCATTTCCAATTACTTAAGCAATTACGCATACTTGGAGCGCAGGTTTTTTGTTAGTGGAGTTTTTCCCGTGTACAGAAATAGCGTTAGGAAGGATTGCATATTTTTCCAGAATTTATTACACAAAATATAATTACTATGAATGTTTCAGCGGAAGATTCTCTGTGACCTATATATAGACCTTTCTATTTCTGACCATAGATTGAATGCAAAAATGGATCAAGCGTTGGTTGTATTGAGAGCCTTGTAGCCAATCATAATGTGCCACAATTGCTCTAGGAATTGAGCCACAACTTCATGGAAAGAGAGCAACCTATAGATTGGAAATGGAGGGTGAAAAGAATTGGGTCAACTCCCTATTAGATTACTTGCTAGATTGGTTAGAGGATTATTACCAGAATCTAGTACTGAAAATATGATATTTAGTTTGGTAACATGAATTGTAAACACCAATATATTGCCCCTATTAACCCAAGAAGGATGTCGCAGACAATGAATGTCTGATGAATGACAAGGAATTCTCCATTGTAGGATAGAACTACAACTATTCATCTTTGGAATTTTTTGTAGAAAGTGGAGAATACATATAGAAACTTGACTTCCAATGAATACTGTTGGTTTTTTTATTCCAATGATTCTCATGATTTTCTAAGTCACCCCTGCATCGTTCCAAGCTTAACTCCTAAAGAACCAAGTGTCCATTCAACATATGCAAGAAATCTTGAATAGATTCCTACGAAGTCATTTTTGGTTGGATGTTCATGAAATTTGGACACAATGTGTAAATATGTACTTTCTTGGTGGAAAAACTAACTTTTTTTCCAATCCGGTGAGCCAAATCAATAGTTACATTGCTCTAAACTTTTAGGGCAGCTCGGGCAATTTGGAAATCTTTTGGGAATCTTTTGTAAAAAAGCTCATCAACTTTTGAAATTTGGCATATATATAACTAATAAAATATGGTTTGTATGTAACTATTAAAGTATAGCATACAATTGTACAAAAAAAAATTCAATTCTCAAGTCACATTCTAAGAGGAGTCAACTTTGTTAGCTATGTTGGGGCGGTTTCAAGAGAAAACATTTTCTTCTAACTTCAAGTCAACTTATCTTGCAATTTGTGAAGTCCAAATTCTTGAAATTTTTTCCGCATTTTCCAAATGTTTGTCTGGCTAACTTTTGTGCCTTTGGGATTTCAAATAAAAAATTTCCTCATTGCACAAGAAATCATCAAAAAATGACTAGTGTATTGCCAATTCACTTAACCTCCTTGTATTGCAGGGTGATTTTAGCAGAATAGCAACCTATTAGAAAATTTAGTGATATAAGATATAGTTATCTTAAAGGGTTAAAGTAATGGGAATAGATACCCTACTTCAATATTATCAACCTTGGATGTCAATTGGATTGACGCCAAATGTCAAATGTCAATTAGACATGCATTTGATTTTTGTGGCCTATTAGAAAATTTAGTGATATAAAGTATGGTTACCGTCCACAAAAAGAATTATTATTATTATTTATTTTTTGGACGGTCTGTCCGTCCCATCAATGGCTGGTCCGTCTAGGTCGACGAACAGGCCATCCCAAAAAATAAATAAATAAAAAATATATATATATATATAATCTCAACGCGATCCCAACGCATCTGGACACGTCCGAACCATCGTTGACAAACATCTCAACGTGAAAAGCCAATGTCACGTCAGGATAGACAACACTGCCTAAAACGGCCCTCCAATGCCCTCAAATGTAATCTAATGCAAGGTGGTCAATTTTTGTGCTAAAAGATTCAATACGTTGCTGTGATGCTAGATCTTGTATCTTCTTGAGATTTGCGAGCTACTCACTGAATTCACAAAAATTACTTGAAGTTGTCACCAATTGGGCCTTTAAATCCATTATGCGCTGCCTATAGTTTGTAACCTGTTGTTCCATATGCTACTGCAAGAATCCCACATTTACAATCTACGCTTTTAGTAGTTCTTGTGCTCTCGTATTCTCCTCCAAACCTGTATAAATTTGTTATAGAGGGGAGGAGTATCCATAAACCCGTGTCTGTCGTTGAAATTAGATGATACACTTTCACCATTATCATACAATTTGTGCACCAAGAGTATGCCACCAATGACAATGTATAATTCTAGCATATAGGACACATAGCGCTATGACGTGAAATCTATCAATAAAGGCATTGCCAACAAAAACAAATGGCCGCATAAAGTGACTATGGGAGCATGCATAGTTTTTGTACAGATTGCCAAATCGAAAAATGCCATTGCCAAATTGCTTCTAAATGTGACTGCACATTCAACCACGAGGAAAAGTAATTTAAACCGCATGGAAAAAAAAAGCACCGCGTCAACAACACCAAAAGAATAAGTAGCAGCATGACATATCGAAACGTAAAGCACGTAGAACAACAAGGCAAGCAAGATGTAGAGCAACGTAGAGCAAGACATAGAGCAAGACATAGAGCAAGATATAGAGCAACGCGGTGAGCAAGTTTGAATCATTGTTGTCACATTGGGCGAATTAAGATCATTGAGTGTTCCAGACGGGCGGACACATTAGACAAATTGGACAGACCGGGTGTCTAATGTGATTACTTTAAAGTAGTCACATCGGGTGGATTAGTCACGTCCCGGATGGGCAAACAAATTGGACGGTTTGGACGGACGGTTCGTCCAAAGTTACAAATAGGTGATTGCATGAAATACCTGTACTATTTTCCGTCACATGTTGTGTGTTGATTAGTTTTTTGCCTATAACTTTTTCATTTTGACTTCAAATGACTTAAGATTCATGGGCAAGGTATTTATGGCTATTATAGACCCTGTCTAATTTTCTTTTAAATTTAAAAAATGTTTTACTATTTAATAATAGCCCCCAATATTATACCACACTTGCTAAGTTTGGGGGGTTTAGTACTATTTAGTACCCAAAAAACAAATTTGGAGCTGAAATTTGGTAGAGATGGTTTTCTAGTAGCTTTATAGCTATTGTCAAAAGCAATTCTAAAAATACTTAAATTTATGTGGTGTAGAAGTCCACAAATCGAACTTCATTGAGCTTGCATTTTGAAACATATAAAACACATTTTGGTGGTTTCTTTGGTGAATGAACATCTACATAGAATTTTTAGAAATGTCCGATTTTTATTTTATTTATTAAAAGAAAATTCCTATTTTTAACTAATTTAAACATCGAAGTATCTATTTTCATGAGTATTGGCACTTTTCTAGTTCTCCTACTTAGAGAATTTTCCTAGACTTTTCCTTTGGTGGTTACCTTTATCTTAAAGGTGTATACATTAGCCATATTTTTTAAGCTTTTTAAAAATTATTTTTCTAATTTTCAAGTATTTCAGAAAAAATCATGAGTGTTATTGTAAAACGCACCAAAATTGATAGGTCTTTCAAGCAATCACCCAACTATGGTTTAAATATAGACGCCGACGGCACCTGCCAAATTCAACCCCCACGCCACCCGCCATTCGCTTGGACCCGTAGCATGGCACAAGTGGCTGGGTAGGTGCTCACAAATTAGAGTTTTGTCGTCGGAGGCTCCCTACGCACATGTTTAGTTCCACTATGGCCTGCCACACCAAGAGTGAATTCACAGGACGTCCAAAGTCCACAAGTTTTATAGAATGTTCTTTCACAAATTGTTTAGGATTAATTTCATCTTTTCTTGAGTTTTTATTTTATTTTGTAGGTGTTCCATTAGAAGAAATTTGGACACTCAAATTACCCCTCTAGAATGTCCTTGATAAAGGATCTTAATTGGATTTAAATGTGTACTTGTCAACAAGGGAATGATACATCATTAGCTCTCCCTACAAATCAATATATAGAATTATAGAAAATGAACATAAAAAGTGAAAGAAAAAAGGGTACATTGTTTGGATACATTATTTGTAAGGTGGAAGTGTTTAAAACCAATTTGAATCCTACATCAATTAGCCCCTAAAAGACCAAGCTGCGTTTTTTCTGTCAACATAGCGATTTTGGACAGCTCACTACAAATGGATTTTTTTTTTTTTTTCTTTGAAAATTTTACACAATATGTGCCCAAGGAATAGCTTTAAGACCCGACAATTTTTGTAACTATTGACTACATAGTTAAGAAGTTATTGCATAATATGTGATTTCTTTGAACTTTGGGTAGCTTGGGCAGCTCAAATTTTTTTTTTAAATGACTTTCAAAAAAAAGAAAAGATTGAAATTGGTTCTTTAGATTTATATATACGTAGAAAGCTTTGAATCATTCAATTTCAATCAATGAGTCAAAAGTTATGAGGAGTTCTAATTTGTGGGTAGATATGGTTTTCAAAGACTCCATACCTACCCTAAAACTTAAACTCCTCATAACTTTTGACTCATTGATTGAAATTGAATGATTCAAAGCTTTATATATATATATATATAAAGAACCAAGTTCAAATTTTTATTTTTTTTAAAAGTCATTTTTAAAGAATTTTTTTGAGCTGCCCGTGCTGCCCAAAGTTCAAAGAAAATCACATATCATGCAATAACTTTTTAACTATGTAGTCAAAAGTTACAAAAATTGTTGGGCCTTAAAGCTACTCCTTGGGCACATATTGTGTAAAATTTTCAAAGAAAGAAAATAAAAACTCCATTTGTCGTGAGCTGCCCAAAATCGCTATATTGCCAAAAAAACTCAGCTTTAGGGGTTAAAAACATCTAATTGCAAGTAGTACAAAATGTTCTAAATGTCTGTACAATGCAAAAGCATTTTAGGATACGCTATGAAGTAGGGTTTCAAAAATTCATAATACATTCATATACATTAAAAAAATTTACAATTGACATTTGAAAATCATGAATTTAAAAAAAAAATGTATTGAAACAATCTTCTATATTGATATAACATTAGAATATACAAGATTGTTTAAGTGGATGGTAATAGATACTCCCACCTTAACAGAAAGCCTACTTATGGATGATAATTTATTCCTTCATTTATGAAAAAAATTATAATGCAGTGAAATATGAGGTTTACCAATAGGTAAGTAAAGTTGTTAGTTAGACACCTTTATGGCAAATTATAATGAGAGACAAATGCCTCAAATGTTTGCCAACAATGTCCGCCAAAAACAAATGGTTCCCTATCTCAAATAAGGTGGTTGATGGTTATAGACATCAAATTGTCAAACAAGTAAACAAAAAGTCCAAATGATGGTGGAGATTAAAGAATAATTTTTTTATAAAATTAAAAGAAAATTAAAATTAAAATTCTCTTATTGAAATTCTGTCTTTGATTTTATTCTCTATATTTTTTTGAGTGTGCTCCACCAAATGGTCCTAGTAGCATTTGCATTGAAGTCATATAATCTTATATTGAGACAATGGATGAGGAAAAGACCCTTTGGATTCTAAATGACTTTTGAGTTTTATCATTTTATACTAAGGTAAATGACTATTTGCCATAAGTTGTTTGATTTGTCTAGGATATATTGTTTTCCGCCTGCCCCTAAAGATCATCTATTGGACCTTTGGGGTTGTCAAATTGAGCAAACAACAAGGTGTCCGCCACTTACTTATAGCAGTTTTTAATAAACAAATTTGTACATTTTCATTGTTCTTGTATCATTGCTATTTTTTATTTTTTAGATATTTGCCCCAAAGGTCATTCATCTTGATGGCCATGTGCCAAAGTTGTCAGTCTACCCAAGGCTATTTAATTTCACCTACTTATATTACTATGAACATGATGACGCATTCAATAAATAGCTCAAGAAGTTCATGCAAGTGATGAACCACGACAAAGAGTGGACCAAATTTATGGCAATCAATGAAGAACCCTACTTTTCTAAGCATAGCCTTGCAAGGTGGTTGTGAACAGTAAGAAGGATGGTAACTGCCAAAATGAGTTGTTGTAGAGAAGAAAATTGCCCGCTATAATGTAGGAGCAAAGTGCCCACATTTTATAATGTGATTGTCAAAAGTTGCAAAAGCTTGCATTGCATGGACTCTATTCCCATGAATGTAAATCTCCATTACATCTTCTTACAATTTGCAGCACCTAAATAAAGATGCGTTCAATGATACTATTTCTTGCTATCTATGATGCAGCAAGTCTCCTTTATTACTTTCACCCAAAAAATAGTTGAAAAAGACCTTTATATCCACCGGATTGGTCTTAGGTCATTCATCAGACACAAAACATCCACATCGATGTTCAAGGGTTAATAACTGAATTTGTACCTTTTCATCATTTTTATATCATTGCCATGTTTTGTTTTCTAGGTGTTCACCTCCAAAAGTTGTCCACCTTGATGGCCATGTGCCAAAGTTGTCCGCCCGCCAAAGGCTATTCAATTTCACCTAAAAAAATTTAGTATTGTTTGAACAACTTCATCTTGACGAGCTTCCAATGTTTAGTGTCCAGATGATTGTCTTTAGAATGGGATTAGCCCTTGAACACTAGAATTTTGATTTCTAAGCTTTCTGTAGCAATTTGAAGTCTTGCTAATATGAGGTGTCCATTTGCATAATGTGGTCACAAGTTTTAATATTGCAATGCACCAATATTCTTCATTTCTTAGGATTTTAAATTTTTTCAATACATCACCCATTAAATTGTGACTTACTATTTTGCAAAAATATCATTTATACAAATGGAACATCTTAATTATTATTTACTTGAGAAATATTTGAAAATTTGACAAAAAAAACATGTATCAATAGTCAATACACCATTTGGGGTGCTCATTTTATGCTTTCCAGTATGGGAGCTTGATTCATAGGTGAGCTTGGTATAAATGTTGGTGCTTTGCTAAGATGAACTTTGCGATGAGAAGTTTTTTAGTACCTTGATGTGACCATATGATTCTCAGAAATGCAAAAACCATGACTAAATCATCATAGAAGACCACCTTGCAATTTTCATTCATGCAATTAAGCTTAGTGTTGTTACTACCTTAAACCTCCATTTTGCAAAGCCCCCAAGATTCATAGCCATGTCAAGTTTACAAGCATCCACAACACTTTTGGAATTGTGTAAGAAATCCCACCACTATACAAGCAGTCCAACACAAACTCACACATTTCCATGATCAGATCCTCACACATTCTTCAAAAACCTTAAAAACTATGCAAAATCTGTACATGAATCACCACAATACAACCAGAATCCCATTACCAAGAATCCAACTTGGGATATGATACATCCACATTCCACATGAGATAGATACAGAAAAAAATGAAAAATGAAAATCTCGATTTATAGACTATTTAGGTCAAACATACTTTTGTCCTAAACTGTGACTCCGCTGAGGATCAAGCGAACTGCGCAAGTCTCAATTACGGCAGATAGACCCGTTGCTATTTTCAGACACAAATAATTGAGAATCAAGAACAATTCTAGAGAATTTCTTTATTGATAACTATCTCAAGACACCTGATTCCTTCATACCACAAACAGTAAACATGCCAAAAGAAGCCTTGAAAGATATTTAAGTTGTGAATTAGGAAAGATTGAAAAAGATTGAAATCTTCTACTTGACCGTAGAACTGGAGCAATGTGGCGATCTATGGGAAAACCTCCAAAAAGTTCCATGATCAAGGAAGCAGAAACCGACAATAGAGATATCTTGTTCTAATTCTCGAATTTACAAACGAAAAGCACTGTTGATTGCGCCACCTAAGACGTCACTCACTTCAGACATTTGGTAGAGATAAACCAGGAATCGGCTGTAATGCTTATTAAATTCAAACGACAAGATCGCTCAGGAATAAAATCCAGAGGTCACTGATTCCATCTATGAAATTGCAGTGCAGAGATTTATAGAAATCCCCCAAAGCGACCATAACCAAATATGAAAACAGGAGATCACTCACTCTAATTCTTGAATTTGCAAACGAAAAGGACAGTACTTTGCGTAACAAAGACTTCAGACATGCCGGAAATCGCATAAAGTGCTTTTCAAACGCAGACATAAATTAATCAACAACCGTGGCTCAACTAACCTGTTTTCAAGAAAATCGCTTATTCAAATCCAGAGGTCATTGACTCCATCAATGTTAATATAAACGATGCCCTGCGCTAACTGAAATCGTCGCAGATCACAATCCCTGATCCATAACTCAACACCAACAAATGCTCCCCGCACACATCCTCCACGACCGCCGAAGTCAAACGCACTACGAAACCAAATCAGACAACCTGCTTCCACTTCAACGCATCTCCTTTCTCAGATCCAGAAAATGCTCTTGATCTCACTTACTCCGATCGCGACAAGCAACTTCCAGCCAATGCAAGCGAAATCTCAGTGAAGACCTTGTGCAATTATCAGAGCTCGCAAATGCTGAGGAAGCGCGCAATCAACACGACGTGGTAGAAAAGCACAGCAAATTTAAGAAAAGAAGTAGAACCAGGCGAGGCAGGGCTCGTGGAACCGGCGCAAGTCGAGGGAAGACGACGAGCGCTCGTTGGAATGGCGCGCAGTCTGGTACGCCTGGCGCCTTTCGGGCTTTTAATTGGCGATGGTGTGGAATTCACGGTCCGATGGCGGGAGCCTGATGACGATGAAAAGACGGACGAGGAAACCTGGCTGAAAATCAAATTAAAGAGCATACGATCCAAGGGTTGTCCGATTCCTCCGCCTCGACCCGGCCGTGCTAGGGTGTACCAAAAGAGCCATGCTTCGTCGGGCACCCATAAGCGCGGGTCACCTGCGCCAAAGGGCGGGGTACCTGCGGTGGAGGGGCACCATTGGCAAGGTCATTACGTGCAAAGGTGTTTGACCTAATTCACGTGTATAGAGAGTTTGAACTAATTGATTCTGAGTTTGTGTTTTCTCTGTCAATTGCCAGCTTTCGAGGAAGTTCTGAGTAAATGAAGCAATGTTGAAGCTTTGATGGGAAGAGCCTATTCTCATGAGCTTAAAGGGGAATATTCAGAAGCTCTTGCAGACCTAAATCAGGTATTGCTTTGATCTTCGAAATGACAATTGCCAGAATCATGGTGTCTGTTTATGATCGTTAGCTTAAATTTGGAATTATTACAGATTTCTTGGTTGGAGTTCGTGTAGGGATAGAAGAGTGGTAGAGGAGATTTTTTCCTTTTTTCTGTAACAACGAATCAACCTAATAATGGGGCCATAATTCGATGCAAGGTCCTCTGTTGCCTTCTTAGCTAGGTAAGAGTTCCTCTCGTTTCCAGGAAAATTTACTAGTTTAGCTAGACCAACTCCTGAGTCTCTTAGATTACAGTTTTGCGTTAACCCTTGAAGGACGGACCGGTAGCCATGGAAATCATGTATTGTGATTCCGTGTGACATCATCTACTTTGAAAAAGCTTAATACATTCATTGGAAGTCAAAGAACTGTTGAAGATCTTTCCTTCTTACTCCTAATACCGAGGATGAAAAGTTGCACTTCTGTCTTGTAGGGAAAGATTCTTTGTCATTCAAAGGACGCAGAACGTCCTCGGCGGCGTTCAAGGGTTAAGCTTTGTTCTCTTTAAAATGACTGGGCAGGGTCTCAACTCAGGTCTAAAGAAGATGACTATGACATAGATGAGAATTTTTTAGGATATTCCTGTACGGCGCTGGAGAGAATTTTTTAGTGAAGAGTATAACCCAAAGCATATCAAAGTGTACGCGACATACCGCAGCTCATTTTGACGATCACCAAGTGCAGATTCTGAACTGGAACGGCTACGTCACCCCGGTACACTCAATCTGTCACAAAAACAACCTCCCCACCAATCAAGACGAAGACCCTAAACATCGATTAAGTAAACCACGACTTCATAGCCAGCTACGGTTAGTCCATGAATACTTCAGCATTCGAAACATTGACTCAATACTGTATCGATCACCAATTAGCCACAAACAGAAACCTTTTTCCAAACCTTCCAATACACTTTTGTACAAGAAATGGTATTTGCTCTCTATTGTGATGAAATCCCCTCTTCAGCTCCCAAGAAAAAAAGAATTCTCAGCTGACAAGATCGAGAAGCAAACTCCCAAATAGAATAACGTCAAATCAAGACTGGTAGGAATCCAGAGAAAATTACACAAGCATCATTATGACTAGTCATCAATGAATTGCCTTGCAAAAATTTGTGAAATAATTTGTGAAACCATCGGTCTTTCACAGTGATCACGAGAAACGGCGAATGAATCTTCATCAAACCGCGAACTCCAGCAGAGATATTTGAATCATGTATGTAGTGGAAAATCCTCTGTGAACGGACCCACCTGCAAAGGCATAACCACGTGAATCTCAGCCTCGAAATTCTAAACCCTTAGAACCAAGGATTCAAGGTTTCAAAGGACCAATTCGATTGATGATATTGTGGAGAATGTAATTCGGATGGGGTGGTGGGAAGCCATCTCTCATGGTTTGTGTCTGCTGAATCATCAGTGATGAGTATAGCTCAAGTTTTCAATTTCAAGTTCCGTCTTGGCTCCGAGCCGTCGCACAGACTCAAGAATACGACAACAGTGAAAGACGCAAAGTACCGCAGCGGCACTCCGTCTGCTTCAATCGAATGAGAAATGGATGAAAAAACAGAGCGGGCAGTGGAAATTTTGAATTTTTTTTTGCAATACCGTCCACCGCAGGTGGCCCGCCCTTTGGCGCAGGTGACCCGCGCTTGTGGGTGAGGGACAAAGCATGGCTCTTTTGGTCCACTGTAGTGGCGTCTTCATTCTTGGTAGAGCCCGACCTGACCGCCACAGCAAGCGACATGTCCAGGCCATTGCGTCGTCGGACCTACTCTGCAAGCTTTATCTTCCTCGGAATCTGAGGAGCAAGCACGGATAATGCATCCACCTTGCTGACGCATTTGAGGGAGGGTGCATGGACGGGGAAAAGGTAGATTCCACGCACGTTGTCACTGTTCACGTTTTTGGACTCAGTCTTGAGAAAGCCAATGCAAGGTGGACGCTGGACACATTCTCGTGCAAGTACCGAATTACATCGCATGTGCCAACAGCATTTCGCTTGCCCTTCAAGAATCCGTGCTCAGATTTCCCGTGTCAATCACTGTGTAACTTTTTTTGGTTTTTTTTAGATCTGCCCAACTTAGAAAATATTGACACCTTGCCATTGATCGACCCACCAATTCCTCATCGTGACTGCTTTTGATTATATTTTTTGCTTTTCGGCATCTCAGAAAGCTGGCGCAACGACCCTACGCCACTTCCGATTGCTCTGTAAAGAATCCCACCCTCGGAATCACTTCATCTGCGAACGCACGGTTTTAGGAAAACTTCCGACTGGCACTCCACGGTGACCAGTCCGGCATTTCAGGGTTAACTGATGTCTGCACAAGATTTCATGCAATCTGTTGAGCCTAGTGGCAACTTTGAGAAATCATTTCGAGACTAAACTGACATCTACCCCATTGGTTTCCTAAATATTTCTGCACATAGTCTCTAGTTTGAGCAAATTTTTGAGACTAAACTAATATCAATACTCAAGAGGGAGAGCCTGCATAGGATTGCTTGGTAAGCAGAGATTGAAGAGAAGCGTACACTCCAAGCTCCAGAAGGCATCATCATTGTCACCATGGCCGCAAAGATTGATAGTCACTCAGGCTTGTTGCACACTTTGAATGCAAGTGAACAAGTGATGTTCCGGAAGTCCACAGAATTCACAGTCGCAGGACTTCAGTGTAAGTTAGTGCAAATGGCTCCAAGTCCACACTGTTGCTCAAATAATATACAAGGCAGTCTGTATGCTAATGGCACTGCATTTGGGCTCCCGCTATATAGCAATGCTGCACAAACTCTCATTAAACATTGATAATTCAAATGACAAAGAAAAATGCATGAGATTCCACAACCGGATCTTTTGAAATTGGCTTTTTGAGTTGTAACTTGCTGCAGGAATAGGACCCATTCAAAGTGAACAATATTGTTTATTAGTGTTGGATGGACCCATTTATTTGAATTGATGAGTGTGCATCTGTACCCTGTGGCAATGAGCAAGCAAAGGTAGCAATGTCCTGCACAGCAAGTAAGTTAACCCCTGAGCGCCCCCACCTTAGCGCCATCCTGCCCGGCCATACTGGACTCTGTTCCACAAAAGTGAACACTATGCAACTGTATAAAAACCGACCCACCAAAGACCGCCTAGACATGTGCAGGGAAGCATGAACCATTAAGACCTCTCAATACACAAAACAAACATCAAACAACCGACAACACCAATGTGTTTCAGCGAGTCAAAGACTAATTATCATTTCATTATAAGCGAGATCTGAGTCCAACATAACTGAGAAAACAAGCTAACTTTTCCAAGAGTAAAATAACTTCAAGTTACAGTATTGGCAAGGGTATGTGCTGACTGTTACCCTAAAATGTTGAAAGGATCCACAGTACATACAAATAGGGCTAATCTACAACAGCTGTGAGCATTCCACTCCACCTGATGGTGTAGCTCATCTAGCAGTGCACATTGAAAAGCATGGTTGAAAGAGGATGAATTGGAAAAAACTTCCTTAGTTTCTGTCTCGACATTCTTCAGCTCGTGAGTTGATGTCCTCCAATTAATTGCATCTGAAGCCTAGCTTAAGGATGGCGACTCTCCGGACGACGAGGCACCGAAAGTACCATATGAATTCCCGTGCTTGTCATACCAATTCAATGACCATCTGCAGAAAGAAGATGGACAGGGACAAAATCATTTCGCCATCGTTATTGTCAAATCTTATCACGGCGTCGCTCTCCAGATTGAACCATCCATTTCCACTAACTTCTGCCTATAAGCATGCGTTAACCTTCTTTGATTTCCTAACAAGAATATATCCAATTTGACCATCTAGTCATTACAACCATGCTCAATGCTTGAAGTGTCAGTTCTAGGTGTCCCTGACAAAAAAGGGAAAAAGGAAAGAAAAAACTTCTAAAAAAACACTTCGAACTGTACAGCGTCATTTCTGAAACCAATTCTGAGCAATTCTGAAATTCATGATAGCTAACGATATGGTACTTGGTGACGTGTGGCCAATTACTTGGGCATCCAAAAAGCTGTTGCGTTGCGTGGAGGGACTTTAAAAGCAAATAAAAATAAAAACCCTACATCCGATTCAGACTGACGATTCGTGCCCCTAGCTTCAAAACCGAAAAATAAACCTCTAAAACAACACTTCTAACTGCACACTCTCAGAACTTCTAAACCCAACGCTAAGCAGTTCTGAACTCCATGCCTTTCACTATGACTAACCAATTCCTTGGGCATTTTCAGAGACTTTCAAAGCAAATGAGAAAACCCTAAACCCTAAAAATCTCATTGAGATGATGGTATCAATACAATTCTGAACTCCACGCCTTTGCCATTGACGATGACTACCAATTCCTCGCCCCTTTTCGGAGACTTTCAAAGCAAACGGGACGACTCTAAACCCTAGAAACCTCAGTGAAATGATAGTATCAGTACTTCGTCTTGATGCTCCCCTGCGTCTTCTCCATGTCCGCAGCCCACAACGCGGCTCCCACGGCGTTCGTGAGCACCAACATGATATCCAGCCCCGGAATCAGACTAAACGCCGACGCCACAAACCCAAACGACTGATACTGCGCCTTCCTCGCATGCACCACCGCCGAAAATTCCTCGCTACTCAGCCCCTTCATCTCGATATAGTAGTAATGATGCAAGCTAACCGCCGTCGGGAACGAATTCAAAAAACAGAACATCGCATTCCCCACCACAGGCACAAAATTCAGCGGCAGGGTCAAAAGAAAATGCAAGATCGGATGCTCATCCTCGGTTAGAATATTGCTCAAGTACTTCGTGGGCTTCTGCTTCTTCGCGGCTCCCTTCATGGGCGCTTCCAACGGGATCCCCACCAGCTGCGGGATCAGCTTTTCCTGAAGCCACGAGTGATCATCCGAGGAAGCGACCTCCACAGACACCTTCCGAATGGCAAGCACATCAATGAAGAGTTTTCGTTGGGCGCTCTCCAGGCGGTACTGGAACAACATCACGATGGTGACCGCAGTTTCCAGGAGGATGAGTGCGACGGCGCCAGGAGTGCCTGTCCAGTGAGGGAGCAAGCGCCAGACGAGGCGACGTTGGGAAGAGAAGGTGAACGTGAAGAGGACGAAGAGGAGTCCGCCGGTGGAGATGGCGACTTCCGCGACGAAGCGCGCCACGTGATGCCAGAGACGGTGCGCGTTGCGGAAGAAGAAGTAGAAGCCCTTGATCGGGTACGTCCACACCGGGACCATCATTGTGCGAAATGATCGCAAGACTAGTAAGCTCAAATTCTACTCTCAATGATAGCGCGACGCAACCTCGCAAACCGTGAAACCTCGCAATCCAGCGCGCGAATTTGGAAATGGTGAGCAAATGCTTCAGGAATTCGGGCGTCGTCTAGGGAGGGGTTTTTTCCGTACAGCTGGGAGAATCTGGGGAACGAGACTCTTTTGAGGTGTACTGTATATCGATTGGGTACAGAGGGCAAGGGAGAACTGTATTGCGCCGACTTTTACCCGTACAGAAAACACTGAAATTCTTTATTTGCCACATTTGATAAATTTGCAATTTCTGGATTCATATTTGCACTCAGAGGCCCCAAATTAATTTAGAGGCGTGAAGAAATACAAATTTAAGCGGCACAAAATAGGGGGCAGTTTTTACATTTTCCTTTGGACGGGCCAATAGAGGGGTCAATCTTCCCTTGGGGTACAGAGCCACGGACAAGCCAACAGGCACACTAACCTCTTTAGTATCACACTAGCTCTCGTCTATTCAAACTATTGAGGCTGGACCGCTAAACATGCCTTGTTTGAAGTTCACTTTTTATACTCATCTACTCTACTAAGTGCAAAGTGGTGCGTTTTTATTTGTTTGTTCTTACTAACTTGTCACTTTTCAATAGGGATAGTCATAGCTGTTCACAATTGCGGTGAATAATGGAGATTGATGTTGTGGTGGCATAGGGTTGGCCTCCTTTTGCCGGATTATTTTTAGCATGACACTCTTTAGAGAGAATTTGGGCCTTGTAAAGGGCCGCAAGTTCCCACAAGTTCTATTGAGTTTCCCACTACTGGAACTATGCCATTGTAGTAGGGCGACATGGTTGAACTTCAGCCACATCAGATTTTCAAAAAAATAAAAAAAATAAAAAAAAAAATTGAAATATATTATTCGTACAGTTCATACCGTGGTTCACAGCATGAAGACAGGCTTGAAACGGTCCTTTTTTGCCCACAAATCCCCTCTAATGAATTGTTCACCTTCAACATCCATCTTCGTAGGTAAACATTGGGAGTGCACAAATGATGAATAATGGATATTGAAGTTGTAGCAGCGTAGTATTGGCCTCCATTTACCTCCGTCCATCTCTATTATCCATTCTCAATAGCTAACCATTTGAGGGTGTTCACAGCTTGTTCACCCAGGTTGACTCCCCGTTGGCTCCCTAGTGGTTCCTATTTTTCCCCGTCAAATCTCAATATCCATTCTTCATGGTGCCGACAAACGACCTGTGACTACCCCTAATGAAAGCCTGATGAAATCTTCTACACAAAATAGTGAAATTAGATTGCCTTAACAATTAGGCTGCCTTCACCAGAGAAGTTACCTTATGACTCACTACTTGTCTAGATGAAGGCACATGCCATTCTCTAAATCCAAGCTTTGAACCAATGCACCAATCCATGCAACATACATAGTTTCTACATTACTGCATCCTTCTACAATAACTATAGATATTTATATAGTGTAGAATGTCAAGAAATTAGTGTGTGCAATCTAATTTCACTATTTAGTGTAGGTTCCGTTGCGTTGCAATAGAATTTGTTCTAAGGTAGAGGGTGCTAAATTCAACCCGACTATAAGAGGCGCCTATATATGGTTGCAATATGGCAAGACAACAAAGTGTAAGTGGATACAATAGAACTTTTATATAGCCAACAACCTTTCTTAGGTGATATTATTCCTTAGATCCCGGCCTGGATGCATTGAAGATGTACTAAATAAAGAAAAAAATGGACATTGACTTTCACGGGTAGGTGCTCACTGCAATATAAATGACGTCATTGCAGTCATGGTAATGGTGGAAAATTACGCAAAAATGTGGAGCACACAACGCATGTTCAGCAAGAAGAGAGTATGTGACCGGCCGACATCTTACACTGACGACATAGACATTGTGGAGCTTGCAATGCCCCGGCCTCTGAAGAGAGAGGAGAGTTCATTTTTGACAGCAGCCTGCATCTCAAACAAAGAGCCCAGTCAAGACTAAAATAAGTCCACAACTGCATGCCCGCACTGAAGAATGCTACAAAGTAAACGACTAAATGAAGAAAACTCTAACTGCCATTTCGGCTCTTTGTATTAGAATACTTAAATGTGATGTCCTGCTAACACTTGGCTTTCCAGTGGAGCTTGCTGTTATTGTGCACATCCATTACAGAAAATCTGGACCCTATAGAAGGCCGTTAGGATCTTGGCAAATGTGCAAATGTGCAAATACAGTGAAAATAAAATAAAATAAAATAAAATAAAAAAATATATATATGTAAAATAATGTTTGAAAATAATTATAATAATAATAAAATTATTGAAATTCCAACGAGGCACCTTGGTTGACTATTCACCTTACAAATTGCCTAACAGCCTTTTGGGGTTGATGTTTTTCCTAAATGCACATTTTCATGCATCCATTCAACCATATAGAAGGCTGAAATTTTCTCTAGTGTCTCCCAGAGAGGAAGAATTGCAGTCTACTCATTTTTTAGTCCCTGTCATGTAATTTGAAAAAGACTACAGCAGTCCCAAAGCGTTGCCTGAAGCTTTTAACTCTATAGAAGTCATTTATCCCGCACTTCACATTGTACATTCAAAAATTTGTCTTCAAAGCTGACATACTTCACTTCATATTTTTCTACAAAAAAATTGCTCGCACTTCTGCACTCGCAGTCATTAAGTTACAACCCAACTCAAAATCCACCTCCGAACTTTCACAAAAATTGATGAATGAAAATACGCACTTCTTTGTCTGCAATGACTCATCCATTCCATTCATCGTCCAGTTTTTGGACGTTGGAGCGCTCCAGGGTTAAGGAAAATGCCCTTGTCAATGCTAGGTGAGCTAATAATGTACTTCCTATTAAGGAAGGAACAATTCAATATTTAGAATGCACCCATTTGGGATTTAGGCATTCATAAGCATCAATCCATATTGCAATTTGTGACTATCTTTTCAATAAAATGAAGAACATTGGATGCTAAAACTCAAGCAATTTATTTGACCCCTGAAGTCCTAAGGTTTTTTTCTTTGTAAAAAAGCGCTCAAAATTGTCATTTCTAGTGTAAAGAGAAATATTTAAAAATTAGTATTTTGAGCATATCTAATCATAGGTTTTTGCATTAGACTAGTATGAAAATGTGTGGAAAAAATTTCAAACACTTTGACCAAATAGATTGCAAGATAAATGCGTTCAAAGTGAAAAATCATGTTTTTTGCCATGAACCGTAGCAAACTAGTTTGTGAGACTTTGAATTTTCTTAACTTGAAAATTTTGTACTGTAGATTTTGAATTAAAATATTTTTTCATGGAGTACTAAGTTGAAAACATAATAATAATAATAGCTTAAAAAAATAACGTGATTTTTTTCCTTAACAAATTGTTAAATAGAAGAAGGTACATTATAGAGGGAAAAATTGAATCATTAATAGCTCTAAGATGGAATTTATACACTAATTCCAATGGTAAGATTGTTCTAACAATAAAAGTTCTCTAATCTAGTGGAACTTTCTATTTTAAAAACTTCTAAAAATTGAGTTCAAAAAGGAATCCTATACATTATTTTTTCAAAACTATATTGTGATTGCCCACAAATCTATAATTTTCACATCACAAATCCAAATGGAATGAATCAAAACTATCCATATAGACAAAAATGCAATCTATGACAAATAAATTTTTTAAATTTTATTTCAAATTTTTGTAGATTTTTTTTCTTGCCTAGTTCAGTTCTAGTCTGATTACGTTATAACTTTTGCTCTCAAGGACCAATTAAAATAAAAATGATATTCCTAAAAATCTAATAAATTTTTTTATTGTATAAAAAAAATTTAAAAATTTCACCAACAATTGAGCTCATAGAAACTTGCTCAAAATCCATTTTAATTGTCCTCTAAAGGGACAATGGAACTTTAAAGGTTAAGAGACTTTATCAAAATGGATTATATATACAAGCTTGTCCTATGAACCAAAAAATTGGGTATATTTTATAATTCCAACTATTTTCTTGATACAATGTTCCAATGATAACTTAGGACTAAGTTGATTTAGAGAGATGAATGAAGAGTCCAATAATTTAAACACTATAAGAAATCTATATTTAGGTAACAATCCATATTTTTATATCAACAATAATGTCATGTTAGACATTATTGTTGACATAAAAACAAGGGTTGTTACATTGAATGTCATCTAAAATCCGTCACCTAAAACACGATTTTTTTTGTATGAAAAGATGGAAGTTTTGGTTGTGGTAGAAGTTGAGGGTCATTACAATCTGATTATTGTAAAGATAGCGGGTACAATATACTTCAATTGGGAAATGAAGGCAATAACCTTGATTGGATGAACGATGAGGAGGCGTAGGAACTTGTATAAGAAAATATTTTCACTACTTAGTGACAGGGACACTATTAGAAAAGGGGGCCCGTTTTTGCATAGATTGTGTTGATTTTTGTTGATTTCAGCAAATATATATGTTAAAACGGCACATTTGTCCATTTTCTTTGAACAATCAACATAGATTGCTTGAACAACAAAGATTTATGTTGATTTCAACTATACAATGATCAATCAACTAAAATTTTGTCTTTTAATCAACATAGATTGCCAAAAATTGTTGATTTACAATGTACAATCAACAAAATACAAAGACTCTAATCAATTTCAAGTAGTTTTTTAGAAAATTTTAGAATCTTTCAAAAATCTTTTTGAAATCTATTGGAATCTTTTGAACCTTTCAAAATCTTTTGGAATCTTCTAAAATCTTCTGAAAATCTATTAGAATCTACTGGAACTTTTTAAAAAACCTACTAGAATCTATCAAATCTATTGGAATTTTTCCAAAATCTATTAAAATCTATTAGAATTTTTTTAGAATCATTTATAATCTTTTGAAATCTTCCAAAATATTTCAAAATCATATGGAATCTTCTACATAGCATAAATCTAGATTTTGAATTTTAATCAAATTTTAACAAATAGAATTTCATTTTGAATTTGATTCAAATTCCAATGAAATGCAATAATCACAGTTCTGATTTAAAATTTGATCAAAGTCTTAATCAAATTTAAATCTAATTCAAGTTCAATTTGAACGCAATTTCTATTTCAAATAACTTAATGAAAATTCAAATTCTGATTCAATATATTTAAGTCAAATTTGATTGAAATTTGATTGAAATTCAAATTCTAATGCAAGTATAGATCTATTTTTTACAAATAATAATTTGATTAGTGTTCAAATTTACAATTTGATTTGAATTCTGTGTTTTGAATTAAAGAAGTTCAAATTTTGAACTATTCACACTTCTAAGTTAACATCGAATTTTGCAAGCCCTACATTGCTGAAGCCATTTTTCTACCAAAAATCAGTTAAAATTTCTTTTTTTGCTGCATTCATCCAAGAAAATAGGAAGGATATATTTGTTTGGCCAAACCATAAGATCTTGTACTTCATTTGTCTTAGATTCTTAGATCATATGCTAAACTAGATTTCATAAAGTTTGATTGTGCAAGTTGGAAGCTAAAACATACATTAGCATTCAAATTTAGAAAGAAATTTTTTCTAATGCTAGCTTGCAATTTCAAATGACTTTGATTGTCATTTGTGGAAATTTTTTGCACTAAGGACTTTGAGATAAAGAAAATTTGTATTGAAGAATTGAATTTAAACTCTCTAGAAAAAGTTGAAAAAGACAGCACTTCATTTACAATCTTTAAAAAATTGTCAAAGATAAGTACATTCAAGATTGTAAAAAACTAGACTATTTATAGCTTTGGAATGGAATTAAAACACAATAATTCAAATAGTGAGATCATTCTAGCGAACAGATTTAACCTTTTAAAATGAATTTTTTAGGAAACTGCATTAAAAAAAGAATCCTATAGGTTATTTTATCACCAAGATGCTTAGATGGCACAAAAATTAAGGTTCATCACATTTTTTTAATTACCAAAAAAAAACAAAGCAAATCAAAACTTCACATTTACAAAAAAATATAGTATTTGAGGAAAAAAATTTGGTTCCTTCTAATGACAGTGGTAAATTAATTAGGGTTCAAATATGAACTTTAAGTTTTGAATTATTCAAAATGTGACTTTTCAACTATTGAAACTTCTAAATTCGATCTGTTTGAACTTCTAAATTTGAACTATTAAAAAATGGAACTATTACATTGTAAGTTTTGGTCGAACCCCCTTTAGGAAAATGTTTGACAAATTTTCAAAACATGTTATAAAAAATTGAAAATTTTATCACTAAAGCTAGACTTCAATGTCTACTTTTTCTGACAAGTTTCATGGAAAAAAGACTTAGCATGAAGGAAATATGAACCTCCAAAGTCTGATAATTTTGCACAAATGGACACGAAAAATGAATAAATACATCTAACTAACTTAGGCCAAACGCCCTTTAGGAATATGCTTGTCAGATTTTCAAAACATGTTAAAAAAAATTGAATTTTTTTTTACTAAAATTAGACTTCAATATCTATTTTTTCCAACAAGTTTCATGGAAGAAGGACTCACTGTGAAGGAGATATGAGCCTCCAAAGTCTGTTGAATTTGCCAAAATAGAGACAAAAAATGAATAAATACAACTAAATTACCTATTCTTAACAAGAGACTCCAACCATGGTGCAATGGTTGGAGTTCTTGGTTGTTAGCCAAGAGGTTCAAGGTTCAAACCTTGCCTTTTTAAGGAGGGCTAAGGCCCGAATCAACATAAATCTATGCTAAAAAATGTCCAAATCAAGCCGTCCTAATCAACTCTTCCTATCAACAGAACTATGTTGAAATGGATGATTGGCAAAAGGCCAGTGGCCTTATCTGCATTGTGAAGCTAAAACCAATCTTATTGCAATCAATCAATGAGGTGGTAGCTAACATTGAACATATGAAACTTAGAACATGTCACGTAGAAATCACAAATACATGTGCTTCCCTAATACCTCATATACATTATAAAAATACAACCTCATATACATTATAAAAATATAAACAACACATTTGTTGGAAATGCACACCCCAAAACTGAGAGCAATTTTGTTCCTAAAATATATCTCACCTATTGTTTCCAGTATGCTAAGATATAATTTAATGTTGCTCAATTATGTACAAATTCAATTCTTAGATAAAAGAGTATATCTACAAATCCTTCAATTACACCATGTGATCCAATTACTATTCAAAATAATTACCAACAATGGATACAACTCCTACACCTAGACAAGTGCCACATTCATGTTGATCATTTGCAAGGATTTCATCAAAAAAGCAAGTCTTGATCTAAGGCCATATTTGTTAAAATGAGAGAATATAGCGTCTCATTTTAATTATGAGCCTAAATTTAGTATGAAAAAGGGTTCATTAATTTGAGATACTTCAATAAATTGAGACTGTAATATGCCAAAGCAACTACAACTTTTTGTACAAAAAAAAGTTGCACCAATCCATGTCACTTTGCACACTACACATTTCATATCTTATATTTGTATATTTTTCCATTATAAAGATCACGTACTTTTTAGGGTCTCTTTGGATAAATTCGCTTTCCACCATTTGTGGGAAAGATATTAAAAGGATCTCAATGACATTTGAACAAAGATTGTTGATAACATACAATAATTAACAATTTTAAGATTGTTTGTACAATATTTTGCACAAGCAAAGGAATCAAAATTCATAATTAGTCTTCATAAATCACAGTCACCTTCAGAAAGAAACAAACATGAACAATAGAAATGAAATTAATAAGTAGAAAAAGGCACAATATAATATTACAAATAACAATACAAATTTATTATATTATGAAAAATGTAGAATATACAATATAGTAATAACTAAAAAAGATTGAGCACCCCAAACTAAAGTTAACCCAAAGCAAAATCTATGTAAATATGACCTTCCAATCTAATTCATTTTAATTATTTTTTTATCTTTTTTTTTGGCATAGTTATCATAAAGAAATCACCTAGCAACTTATAACACTTCTCCCAAATTTTTTTTTGTTCTAAATTTTTCTCTTTTTACATTTATTCTTTAATTGGTTATTTAAAAACTAAACTACAAACTCCTAAAATGGCATCCTATGCCCAAAACCTATTCATCCCTGAGCCTAAGAAGGATTGCTTCCTTCAGCAATGGCATTGGCGTCCACGGACTCTTTGATGATGCAGATTTGCGTTTTCGGGATTTTGATGCGAGGGTCTGCAGTAGCCGCCTTCACACGGGGCTTCCAAGCCGTCATTAGGGTATCCGTATGATTCCAGCTTGTGGAGACGTTCTTGTCTTCACACCATAAATTCCCTTGTTTTGTGTCCCATCCAAGATATGTATTGTCATCAATGTGCTCAAATGAAGCAGGCGTCCAGTACTGCAAGTGAATGTAATTGACATGCCCCGGGTCTGGACTAGGGTTTGTTAATGCCCTTGCAAGCCAAAAAGGACGAAGGTCACCATCGGCAGGACGTACTGCAACAAAGTAATCGGCATATACATCACGGGCTACACGAAATGAAGAACGAGGACGGTCACGCCTTTTCCCAACAAAAGGTGCATCCTCTGCAAATTCTTCACGCATATTTCCATCATCTTGGTATTGGTCTTCTTCTTCTCTTGCGACTATTGAATTCGGCCAAAATCCATCTCGCAATATATCACGACCCACAAGTTGTTCTTGCAAAGCATTTCTCACACCTTCCCAGTACTTCATCACTGCCGCATTTCTCCTCCGGAATTCCCCAGACAGGTCTTGATTAGCCATTGCACCCCACAAAGCAATATACCCGTCTAACCCCTTACAAACCTCATCAAAGCAACGCATCGGTTGCGGTGCAAAAGGTTTAGGACTACCCTTTGGCACTTTAGGTCTCCCATCACATGTCTCCTTCCATAGGCGAATCCCTCCACCTTCTTTAGGCAACCAGTCAACGTCCGTACAAAGAATTTTGTACTGCATCAAGGGCCATCCATTCGAATCTTTGTAGAACTTGAATTGCTGCGCTTGTGAATGGCCTTGTAGTGCATCATCGCCAGTATGCAAGAATCCTTCAACATATTTTTTGAAATCAGGGACCTCTTCAATTAGATGCGGAATTACAGATTGTGTTTCGCAATCCATGAAGGACTTCATGAGCCTTGGAACTGTGAGGTAGTCATTTGTCTTCAACATGCTGCTCCAACGACCAAACAGAGCATCGATGTCCTCATGAGTGTGCCCAACAAGAAGGAAATTGATGTAGACTTCACAGAAAACGGCTCTGTATACAAGGAGTGAGCAAAATGCAAAAACCCATCGGTTTTTGTTGTCTCCAGCGGCATTATCGAGCTGTAGAATTAATGTTGGAGGAAGACATTGGGATTGCACCACTTCTTTAGAGTGAGGAGCCAGGGAGTCCACACAAATCTCCGAGCCTTCCAGCACAGCCTTTGACAATCGATGAATCATATCTTTGACAGGAGGAAACAATTGACGTGATGAAAATTTCGGTTCAGACTCAAGATCTCGCAACAATTTTGCAATGGAGCCCACTGTATAGTTGGAGTCCGTAGGAAAGATGTCTAAGCCGTAGTGCGCATACTTCACGTCTCCATGACCGTGAGCAATCATGCCAGTGATAGCAATGGGCAACTTCATGAAAGAATCGGTGCCCTTGTTCTTGTGAGAATAATGGGGAGAAGCCGTTTTTGAATGATCCATCTTGTCGTGGATTATAGTAAGAACCTTCTCCGGATACCTCTCAGACATCATACGATTTGCATAGTACAGCTCTCTGTGTGCCTCTTGATCAGCGAGATGGACCTTTAACTTTGTAGTCCAAACTTCTTGCGCACGGGAACGTGGAGTGCAAGCGGCCCTCAGTTGCTTGAGTTTATCACATTGTGCACATCGAGCGAAATTGTCACCACGTGCTTTTGGAGCGTACTCTGGAAAAGAAGCTCGTCGGATGTTGCTCAACCCGCTCGTTGAAATTTGTCGCAATTGAAATGTGGAATTGACGTTGTTTATCTCTGGCAAATGCTCCTTCCATTGAAATGATGAAGGCAAGACCATGGATGGAACCTTATCTCCGGACTGAAGAGTCCTTGATTTGTGAGGCATCGGGTCTGCTTCCCTCTCAACAATAAGTCGAAGTGTGGCCGTCGCTTGTAATATATGAGTCCGCGGCTTTTTCAAGCCAAGATTACCATGGTGCTCCGGCTTCTTATCGACTTTGGACATCGCCCTGTACCTATAGTACGTAGCCCGTGATATTCCATGAATTTTGTACCAAGCAGTGGGACAAACTTCATGTTGGGACAAAGTAATCATATCCTTCCCATCATCGCCGGGGTGGGTTTGCTTGTACGCGTCAAGGAAACGCGATTTTCGTAATTTCACCCCGTCGTCGACATGAACGAGGGAACGAAGCGCTTGAATCTGACCACGTGGGAATGGCTGCAAACAGTTCTTCGGGCAACAATCCATAGTTGACACCTGAGTGATCGCTTGCGAGGTGAGGAGGGTTTCTTTTTTCGGAGGGTTAGCCGGTTCTATCCTCTGTCGAGCACTTTCATAAGAACGAATTCCAGCCCGAACACGCCGCGTAGATGCACTCATTGCCGACTTGTACAGAAATGTCTGATCATGGTCATACAAACTGACACCGTTGAGATACGTCCTTGAAATGGGCCAGGAATGCATTGACCACATCCATTGCGACGGAACATCAGCTTTCGTAGAGGGATTCCGCAATTTGAATTGCGACCCGGTCATCTCCAAGCGGTTTCCCATCCATATCAATGACGAGGCCTGCATCGACGCTGTGGCAAATTCCTTTTGCCACTTCCATTCCAGCTTCATTTGTGAGTGTCACGGCCTTGGTATACCACAAAGCACGAGGGATGCCCTCGCATGGCGCGACACCCGGCAGCAAGGTTGGCACTGGGTCCGCAAACTCATTCGCGGAAATATTGTCCATTCTGTACATGGCATCAAACTATTAGTAAGCTATTAAAATTATAATGAACACTGTCCATGAGATGCAAGGATTCAGTTCACAAGTTTATCTTCGACTCGAAGAAAATCCATTGAAATGATTTCTGCCGGTTTGACAAATTGATCGTACACTTGACAATAATCCAATCAAATGAGTCATTACAGTCAAAAAATCTTATCATTGACATAAACATAATCTAGTGGAACGTCACCCTCCATCCTGACTAATTTATCTTCGACTCGAAGATAATCCATTCTATTTTGAACATATTATATGAGACTCAAAAAATAAACTAATGGAACGAATCTCTCCGGTCCGGCTATTTTGTCATAGACTCAAAGTTAAAGTATAATCTACAGTCGAGAGTATCCATCCTGGATTCAAAATAAAAACAATGGAATGACGAGAGTATCTTCGACTCGAAGATACTCCTGTGGAAGGACATCATACAGTCTAGAATTCATTATCGTTCGCTCGAAGATAATTCAGAGAATTGAAGGAGTCATCACTGACAAACAAGTCAGATGGTGTGTTCCTATTTATCGTATCCTCGACTTGAAGATAATTTGACATTTCTATATTGCTAGGAGGAACGTCATCGAATAATCCCCATAATAGTAGTCGAGATATGTTTATCTTCGAGTCGAAGATAAACTACATTGCAAGTCTGACGTTACTATCCTCGCGCCGAGGATAATCTCTGCCAGATCATGAAATACATACACTTTTGATACCTAAAGCATTAATTCGATTCAGCGAGTCCAGATTATCTTCGAGTCGAAGATAATAATTTCACCGTTTCAGTTTATCATTATCCTCGAATCGAAGATAATCCCTTCTTCATGTCTTTGAGAGTGAAGACAATCTTCGCTTCCGGTATTTACGGCGTACATTTCGGTAAGCTGATATCTGTTTAGAAACAAGCGTTGCAATCGAGAATTTCACCCTCTCAAAAATCAGCCCTGAAGACAATCTGATCAAAACCAGGGACGTGGAATGGCTGAATGCCAGTACTGTCCTATGAAATCAGAGTACTTTCGGTCGCAAGTACTCGGCATGAAACAGAGGAAAATGAACAACAAGCAAAACAATGACCTTATGCGAATGAGTGCGAAACTGAGGACCGCTGATGATAGTGCTTTCGCACAGAATAACTGAAATCGCGAAGTACAAACTGAAAGTATGCGCCGGAGCGATGCTTGCAATGGCGATGGAAGAAGAGAATGAAGGAGGACTGCAGTGAGGAAATGTGGGGCTTGCGGAGAGAGAGAGACGGTGTTGGCATGGCGGGAAAATAACGGTGGGAATTTCTGGATTTCGAACCGTTGAACACTTTTCGCTCATCGGGGGGAAGAACCTCCTCAGTTTTGGGGTGCGCTGACATTGGAAACCTCCATAAAAAGGTAAGCGGCGACGTTGACAATGTGCTTTTTCTTTAATATTAGAGCACCGTCCATTCCGCCACTTTTCTGTAGACAAGGTGGAATTTGCTTTACACAAATCGGGGAGATAAATAGGGGAAATATCACTTTACAACAATTCCGGCTGCCAAATTCTCGAACACACTGTCAGCTTCATTTATTGGCGATTTGGCTTCTTCTCTGATTTGACATTTGTCCAATTCACGAGTTGTTCGTCCCACCTGCCTTCGACCATTTTCGTTAACTTTTTTCTTTTCTAACATTGGATTGCAGTTTGTGTTTGTGACAAGTGGCAGCACGAATTTGTCATCATGCCACTAATGTACGTAGAATGCTATTTTTTTAATTCAATATATTATATAGTGGGGGGAATCAACTTGTAGGATCTAGGGTTTAGGGTTTGAAGGGTTTAGGGTTTAGGGTTTAGGGTTCAAGGTATTAGGTGTGGTATTCTACAATTCCTGATTTTACTAGAAGAAATAGATTCTAACTTAGTTGACTATTGCTTTTGGATTGTTTTTTTGTGGGGGGAATCAACTTATAGGGTCTAGGGTTTAGGGTTTGAAGGATTTAGGGTTCAAGGTATTAGGTGTGGTATTCTACAATTCCAGATTACACTAGAAGAAAGAATTCATTCTAATTTTGTTGACTATTGCTTTTGGGTTGTTCTTCTGTATATTCGCTAACTCGTTCTATAAAATCATATTGACATCTTCGAGATCTTGCAAGGTGCAAGGTTGCAATATTTCTTTTTAAAATCTTGTACGAAGGTGCCCATTTCTTTCTTGAATTTTCATATTCTCAAAGGCTCTTGGAATTGAATCTCACACACAAGAGATTTTGTAGAGACAATCACACTAAAAATTAATATAGAGCAATTGTAATAATAGTAGATTTAGGAATGTTATAAATTCACTGGAGATGTTATAAATTGAAACTCATATTTTATTGGTTTAAATTATTTTTCATTTGGCAAGCAAAAAGAGAGCTAAAATTTTTTTATAGTTTGATCACACGCATGATCAAGCATTATAATCTTTCAATTCTTAAATGATATTGTCCTTTTATTTTGCTTATGTGATTTCTAACATATCCCCTTAGAAGTACTATGGTTACACTTTAGAGAAATGTAATTCAACTTATCAAAATGTTGGCTGCTGGTTCAATTTATTGAAAAAATATGAGAGCCTCAAAATAAGCGTTGGCATCATTGATATAGAACTAGTTTTTTTACGTTGACCTTCAAAATACAAAGTTTAGGAGCCAAAAAATTTTAGGAGTGCTTGCTTGGTACTAAAAGATCCTATGTAAAATAATAATAAGAATCTTACAATATAGAAATATATAAATGCAAATGTTTATTTGAGAACTTTGATGCTATGCAAACTCTAGGTCTTCAATAATATGTTTTTAGAACTTTTGTTTCTCATTGGGTCCAAGCTAAAACAAGTTCTTATTTTACCTACTCAATTATTATTATTCATGCACACTACAATATAAAGATAACAAACTACAGTAAAACAAATTAAAGATAAACCATGCACAATAGTTTTTGGAATTTTATCTCAAATGTTTTATAAACTTAAATAACTGTTGAAAATGCTTAGAAGAAATTTTAAAACAAAAAAAACTCACAGACTTCAATGGATAAAGATACAATTCTAAGTTTTGGGTAAGAGTTTTCAGTGAACCCTAAACAACAGCTTTAACAAAAAATGATTTAATTCCTAATAAATGTGAGAAATTTCATCCAATTCTAGTTTCAATTATTATATATCTTACTAAAAGAGAAGTTTGTAAAATAAAAGGTAAAGTCTGTAAATTAATGACTATTCTATACATTGGTATGATCATTGATCATTACAAAGCTCTAACTTAATAATATATGCAATAAAGCATTTTATGAAGTACCAAAATATCAACAATTTAGAAATGATTTCAAGTAGAATCCAAAGAGATTGAGTACCCTAATAATCCAAGAAATGAAATTAAAATATTGAATTGAGTTCATACATCTAATATATAAAAGTAAAAATTTCTAAATCATTCCATTTTTACTAATATTAAGATGAAACTCATGAGAAAATTCACTAGAGAATATTTTTTGAATGTTTTCCATTGACCTTAATTTTTAATATGTCCAAAAAAAATAAAAAAATTGATTGTAGATTGTTTTTTTTTAAATTTCCATCCTTGGAGTTGGCTTTCTTTTAGTTCAACAACTATATATTTCTTTATAAATTAGTTATTTTGGATCATTCTCCAGTTATGAGTAAATCGTTTTTCCATAAACATAAATTTGAAATTATTTTAAAATCTATAGTTTCATATTTTTACATTTTTATATACTTCATAAGATTTTATTTAATTCATAATTAGAAAGTCGATTGCAAAAGTTTTGAGGGCGTTCAATTTGTAGAAAGTTAGTAGAAATGTCAATTATGGCATATTCTAAATATTGGAAACTGCATTACATGCCATATATAATGGTATTTTGAATTAATTTGTAACCAATTTCATCCAAGTGTACGGCAGGACAAAAATGCAAATATTTATCTTCTGAATTTCATTCTAGAAAGGACAGGCTGGTCGAAATTCTACAATATAAGTGAATTTCATTTATAAAGTGTGGAAACCTTAAAATCATTTTAAATTTCATTAATGAGATTGATGACATTCATGACGCTTTTTGTTTGAGGATAGTTAAGGAATCTGTATTGTAAAATGAAATCAGACATCTCTCATTTCAAATAAACCAAAACCTCTATCATGAAACTTAATGTTTATTATTTTGAAAAATTACTAAAATACTAGGTGCAAATTGATTATTACAACGTTACAACCTTTGTAATTGGCATTTTTCAATTCCACGACTACACTCATGGCACCAAGGTAGAAATTATAATAATTTTCCAATTTTGTGTAATTACACTTTTTTTTGATAGATTTTACAGTTCCAATAAATAATTAGAAGTAGAAAATGAAATGAACATTTGTAATTGACAAGCGCCTACAATTTGTGCTGGGAATCTAATAAAATTGTAAATATATAGATCTAATTACAATATTTTGTATATTTTGATGCAATGAGTGCCTTACTATAGTGCAAGTTTTTTCATTAGAAATTAAATAAACACGATGCATCAATATGTGTGAAGCGCAAATATGTGCTAGACACGTTTTAGGTTATTTTTTAATAAACAACCAAGTTTAGTCCTTTTTTTGTATTTTGAAATTCATAAAAAATTCCCATTGGAATTCTATAACATTTTCACTCTCGGTTTGACCCCAAAAGGACCATGAATGCAAATATTTAACAATTAATTAACACAACCACAACCCAAGCTCAAAAAACTGCAATTTTTTCATTCATCAATAATGTTTTGAGATTCTTATTATAATTCTTTAACACTTTTTCGATATGGATTACAAAAATTTGCTTTGCAAATATTCTGTAGTTCAAAAGATATTGGGAAAAACAATCTTGTAAAAAATAAAAAATATTCTATCTAGTATGAATTTGAGAATTAATTTTATTTTTTGGTTGACTATTTTATAGAAAAATATTGATTAATTCATGTATTTGCTGACCAAACCATAAGTATGGATGTGATCTTTGTTTACAAGTTTTGTTTCAGTCATTTTTCACCCCTAAAGGTTGGAGCTCATGATTAATTTTCATCAGAAATGCTCAAAATCTACCATTTTTAGTACAAGTACATTTTAAAGCAAAAACACTTTTGAAAAAAGGTAACCTTTGGATCTTTGAGTAAGCTTGTTTAAAAAGATGTAGAAAAGATTTAAATTTTCCACCTTTTAGATTGCAAGTTAGACATTTTCATATAAACTGACAGAAATCCGGTTTTTGGCCTTATGGAAAATGAGACAGCTGCACTTTCTAATGAAACATTTAAATGAAACAATGTTCATTGTGGTAGGTACTCCTTGGATTTATTCTTGAAAGCAAGTATAGGACGTATTCTTGAAAAAATTCAAATCATTTTCAATTATATAACGTTTAGGGTAAAAATAGATTGTAGGAAAAAATAGAAAATATTTAAAAACATTCAATTGTCAATAATTTAATTATGGAAATGAACAATGTTAATCCATCCGAACGATTGTAAATAATGATTAAAAAAAACCAATATACATCCTGTGCTTCTACTTTTTGCATCTAATACAAAAGCAATTTCAAATATTTATTTTCTTTAGAAGAGATTTAAAAGAAAAAAAAAAGTTGCCTTCCAACCATAGAAAATGATATATCATCTAATAACTTTTTAACCATATATTAGTCAGAAGTTTTGAAAATTGTTGGCCTATGAAGGTACTCCTTAGGCACATATTGTTTGAAATTTTCAAATGATAAAAATAATTTTGTTTGCAATAAGCTACTCAAATCTCCTATATTGCCAGAAAACAACGTTTGGTCCTTTAGGGGTCAAAATAATATTGTAAGTAGCATTCTAAAATAGATCTTTACAATTTTGTAAATTTGGACACTTCCTTGGTCTTTTAGGGATTAATTGCTATGGAATAATGTTTGTACATTAGTCTTCAAAAAAGGTAAACGAAGAGCTCAATGAGAACCAAAACAAAGGACATACAAACTACAATATTTCTCACAAAATAAACAAACAAACAAAGAAAACAAACAAACAAACAAACAAAGTAAAACACAATGCAGACTAGGAACCAAACCATAGGGTTGGGGGCTTACCAAACCAGGACTGGCGGCTCGGTGCAGGCTTGGGAAGTCATCTCGCAGCTGGAGAAGCAACATTCGTCATTCTTCTCCTTCGTTTCCAGGAGCGCGCTGAAGATTTTGTTGTTGTTGTCGTTGTTGCTTCCCCAAGAAGCGCGTTTTCTTTGTCTCATTCCCACCTTCTCTTCTCTTCAGTTGTTCTGTTCTTTTTGCGGAGGAGCAACGATATTCTTCTTCCTGATTTTTTGGGTCGCGGTAGAGCATCAGTGTTCGTCGTTGTTGATTTTGTGGCCTCACAGGCCGGCAGTTTGTTGTGGGAGAGCAGTTTGCTGCGGTGGAGCATCAGTATTCTTCTTCAAAGTCGTTTTTGATTTTGTGGCCTCACAGGCCGGCAGTTTGTCGCGGGAGAGCAGTTTGCTGCAGTGGAGCATCAGTGTTCTTCTTCAAAGTCGTTTTTGATTTTGTGGCCTCACCACTTCCTATTCAGCTTGCTCCTACGTATACTACTGTAAGCTTTTCCGCAACTTCGTCGTGTAATTTTAATTTGAAGCTCATCGTGAAGTTCGATGTTCAAAATTTTACAAGCTTGGCTTGAAACAATTGAACTTTCGTTGAAGCTTGCTTTCAACTTGCATTGCTGAATTGTCTTCATTCAAGAATTGGGTTTCTTGGGATTCTGCAAGGAGAAGAAATTTTAGTTGCGTGAAAGCTCGTTTTATGATTTTCCTGCATTGTGTCTCCTGCTATTGGTTTTGACCTAATGCTGTATAGTAATCGCAATCCGCAGTCCCTGTGATGATTGTTGTGCGTAATGTGATCCGTTGCTTCTAGTACCTCCATGTTTGTGTAAGTTGGCTTTCTGTTGCCTTGGAGACGATTGCTGGTTGTGTTAATTTTTTGGAGCTGTTTTGGTGTGCGGGATCGTTGTACCTTTAGACTATTTTTTAAGTTTGTAGGGTTCAGGGTTTGGCTTCCCAGTAAGGGTGCACCTGCTGGATTTTGGATTTGGGGTTTAGGACGCAATGGAATCTCTTCAATTTGTGATACTAATTTGCTGTGATTCATGTTTTTAGTGCTAGCCTTTTTTGATTTTATTGCTAGGCTAGTTGCAATTCACATGATGCTATATTCAATGTCAATTTGCTGTGATTCATGTTTTTAATGCTAGCCTTTTCTGATTTTCTAGCTAGGCTAGTTTCCATTCACATGATGCTACATTCAGTGTATTTAACTTGTAGGAAGCATTCACAGTCACCAATGTCTGTTTGTTGTGTAGATTTTCACAATTTGGATTCGGAAGCTTCAGCCACAGTGCACCTACTTGTCATACCAGGTTAGTAATTCTACTGAAATTGCATTGCTTTTCCGCCCCAAAATTCTGGAATTCACAACATGTGTGAAAGTTCACACTCTCTGTCCACGTGCTGAAGGTCGACATTAGGGTTTAGGGTAGAATTGTTTAGCAATGTGCTCGCCCAGCCCTCAGGTTTATCCTCGGGTCGAAGATAAATCTCAGGTTATGTCCCTTGCATATCGGCAATATGCCCACCCGGCAGAGCCATTTATCCTCGGACCGAAGATAAATGGATCTGCTGGACGGGCATATTGCCGATATGCAAGGGACATAACCTGAGATTTATCTTCGACCCGAGGATAAACCTCAAGTTCTGTCTCCTTGCGTGGTGGCAATGTGCTCGCCCAACAGCTCCATTTATCTTCGAGCCGAGAACAAATGAAGCTACTGGGTGAGCGCATTGCCACCACGCAAGGAGATAGAACTTGAGGTTTATCCTCGGGTCGAAGATAACCCAGAGGTTATGTCCCTTGCATTTCCACCATGCGCTCGCCCAACAGCTCCATTTATCCTCGACCCAAGGATAAATGGAGCTGTTGGGCGAGCGCATGGTGGAAATGCAAGGGACATAACCTCTGGGTTATCTTCAACCCGAGGATAAACCTCAAGTTCTGTCTCCTTGCGTGGAGCAACAGTCCAAATACAAGAGATCAAATAAATGATCAGAAAAAAACATTAAACAACACTCAAGCAAATCCCAATAAAAAAGAACCCAGCAACCAGAATAACATGAATCGCAACCGCCACGGCTGGGGCATCAAGAATCCTAAACAACTAAAACCATATAAATCTAAGAATCCAAACCATCTTCGATGCGAAGATAACTTAGATGACCCCAACAACGACCACGTCAGTCAAAACAATCGTCATACACATACACTCTTAACCAACTTAGAATGCAGATCCCCTATCCATTATCCTCGAGTCGAAGATAGACATCAATGTACAAAGACTAATGATCCACATGACCCGCTGCAGGAAAGAAGCATAATGGCAAACGGTTCAGACTACAACTACTCGTCAACACTTCCATTCCTGGAGCCGTTCAACAAATGGATCAAGGACGAATCGTTCATCGTCCACTACAAAGGAATCTATGGAACGCTATGGCAATTCAAGCCGGTGGTGGAAGCGTGGACGTTTGGTGTGAATCCATCCAAGGAGTACATATACCTGCGGCACCGCGTGAAGGGAACCGAGCAATTCTTGAACTGGAACCTCAATGAGAAGGTCACCCTAATCAAAAACCACCAAACAAAGTATACTGTTCTCACACTGCACGCGCTCCACGATAATGGTGAAGAAATTAAACACACTCACTCGATCGTCATGCACGAGGAGGACGAGTGTGGTCAGTTCGACATGGAAGCCCTTCTACTCGAACTCAACGCCATCAGTAAGGAAGACATAGCGCAAGACATACGCACGCCGTTTGGTCCGTGGGGGAAACATGACGCCGTCATAACGTCTCGGACCCTGAACTTAATTTTCCGAGAGCTTCTGAAGCAAGCACAACGATGGTCCCGTATTCGGCCGGGGACGATTGAACCCTTATTGGGGTCAGGCGCGCGTGGAAGGTCGGGGAGCCAACGCGGCGGTCGAGGAGGAACCCGTGGTGGCAGCCAGGGAGGAAGTAGAGGGACCAGTCAAGGCGCAAGCAGAGGCAGCAGGAGAGGAAGCGCGAGATCTGAATCTCAGAAGAGGAAGTCCGCGGAACCTGAAGCAGGGGAAACAAGCGGCAAGCGTCGGAAGAAAGCAGCAGAACAGCGACCCACAGCTGCAGGGAGTTCCGGATCTGCTCTCACCAATGTTGCACCCACACCAAAGGGAGAGCTTGTAAAAATCCCTAACTACGAAATCGCGGCGAAGTATCAGAAGAACTTCAAGGAGAAACACGCCAAATGCTTCTTGTTCGACGAGCAAGTATTCCAAGTCAATATCAAACAGTGCTTCCTGCCCCGTCCGAAGTACGTCATCAGGAAGCTGGAGGCAACGGTAGTGGATGACAAGCGGAAAGAGCTAATAGCCATGCCCGACATGAGGGAGCGGCAGACGATATGCTTGACACCCATGGACGAAACCAGGAAACTCCTGAAGGAGCGACCTAAAGACTGGAATGCCATCAAAGCTGGGAACTTTTTCATCATCAACGGCCAGCACAGCATCACTGCCGCCAAAATGCTGCAAGATGGAGGCGTAGTACAGTCAAGAAAGGTCGAGTTGCAGACGTGGAGTGCGAGAATGGTCTGGAGCAGAGATCCAGCCCAGCTGACCGAGATATCACGGTGGCACAACGCAGCAAACCACATCGTCCACAGTCAGCCGACATGGGAAAACCAGATCTCAGCGTACAGAGAAATCTGGATATCATACAGGAGGCCAACATATGTTTAGGGCGAGGCTGCGATCCGTAATAACAGGGCTGAATTTGCCGAAGATGTATACAAGGTGAGACTGTGACCACATGATCATCATCGGATCGAGGATAATTTGTTTACATCTCATTTGCTCGTAGTTATTGCCTAGAATGCTGTGTCTTCAATGCCAGGATCGATTACCCTGATGATGAACCCCACCTCATTATCCTCGGCTCGAAGATAAACGTAACATTGCATCAATATGCCCTTTCTAACGATGTTGAGTACAATTGCCGGTGGATGCAGAAATTCATCGATGCTGTCATAATCCGCTTCCAGAGCATCAACCCAGAAAAGGACGGCAGTCAGGTGAAGAAATCCTCGGACGTCAACAACGAAGTCCAAATAATAACCTTGGCGGACGGCGTGTACCGTATGTGGGACGAGTTCATCACGAGTCATATGGCCGGAGAGCTCCTCGATCCTGTCACGATGGAACCGCACAAGAAGTCCGATACATTCAAGCCGAGGAGCTTCACTCTGAAGCGGGAGTTCTTCAAGCACCTGGGGCATTTCACAGATAAAGACCTCAAGGAATACGTTGTTCATTTACTTGGGCGCACACCCGGGCGAGAGTTGTCGTGGCCGAAACTTACCGTCCACAAGGTTCCTCACTTGAAGGTAGACTGTTCAAGCGGGCAGGACTGGGTGGAGCGCAGGAAGCGCAAGAAGGTCATCCTAGATGAGCTCATGGTCAACGACAAGAACTTAAAGTGCAAGGACAAGCACGACGACGTCATCGACAATGTTTGGAGGGCTTGGAAGCGCAAGAACCTCTTCACCTTCGCGTCGTGGGATTTCCTTCTCAACGCCCCACCGAACGGCTTCTTCACAAGACGGCTCACAAATTAGGGGAAGCTGAAGAGGGCAAAAGACTACAAAGAGAAGCCGTTTCCTACAGTCTTCCCCATGTTTGAGCGCTTCGTGAAGCTCAAGAAGCGCGTGGAGAAGCCGGACGGACAGGTCTTCATTCGGGGACACGTATTCTACCCTCAGGGATTCTGCACGAGCTCGACCTGGGCAATCCGCAGAGGAGCGCTTCCCCTTGCGGTAATAGACTTCCGCCAGGTCCCGAGGCCTGCTCCCGGATCCGGGGACCCCGCACCGGTTCCAACTCTCCTCAACTTCCTCCATGATCACCTCAGGCCGAGCATGGGCACTCCGGACGTGTGGATGTGGGTACTTGGGAATGACTTCGACGAAGAGGCGGCCATTTCCTTCGCAAGGGAGAAAATGAAGTCCTTCGCCATGAAACGTTCGACGTACGTTCCATGCAAGGCCGAGCGTCTGGACGGCCTGAGCAATCGTCAGATAGTGCCTCCGTTTACCCTCCTCTTCCTCTTCAAGAGGGGAGACGACGGTGCGCCTAAAGGTGTGGATAGCATGAGGAGGAAGTACGCAACGTCGGACAATTCGTACTACCGGGATTTTGCAAAGCACATGGAGGCCAAGCTGAGGATGCACAAGAGCGAACTCAGGATGGAGTTCTACATAGACATACTCCAGAGTTTCGTAGTGCGAGGGGAGAACGTCTTGGGCATTTACACGGGGTCCAAGTTCATGATCGCGGCAAAGGTAGAACTCTTTGAGAGATCGCCCACCTTATCTTCGAGTCGAAGATAAACAATGCAGTGAAGTCATCTGCAGATTATACGCAGTGGTTCCCTTGTTTATCCTCAACTCGAAGATAAACTACCTGACTGAAATTAGTGGGATTGTATAGAATACACTGCGTTACGTCATTAGAGATAGTGGGCCGACTGTCGCTGGTCCCTTATCTTTGTGTCGATGATAATGTCTTCTTTAACTTGGTGTTCATCAAATGAGCAAAATTTTCTAACTCTTTACATTTGCGTGGCAGTTGTATGGCCTCACTTGCTACGCAATCCAAGGGAGATAGGAAACAGAATCCTACCGCAAGGTGGTTGTGTATCATGGCAAGAGGATGGACATAAACGACTTTCTTCACGACAACTCGCCGTACCTCGCAAATTATGTGCGGCCACAACTTCTTGGGACCCCTGAAATGAATTCTGACTCCACGCCTTCAAGAGAAGGCACAGAGCGTGAGGAAGTACATGAAGAAGCGAGGGAAGAGGCCGTTCGGGAAGACGTTGGACAGCAAGGAACTAATGAACTCGGTATTAACGAGTTCGGAACAAACGATGATATTCTCGGGGTCGGGGAAATGGAAGTCAGGGCGGAGAGCTTCCAAGTGCAAAACCGGGAGCCGGAGGACGTAACCGTGGAACTTCACGAGCCTGATGCGGAGGCAAGGAAGAAGGATAAGGGGAAAGAGCCAGAATATGAAGTCATCGATTTAGAGGACGACGACATGGATACCTACTCCGACATGGAGACTTTCAACTATGGTGGGCCGGAAGTGGATCAGACTGGACCATCCGGGGGGGACAACTCCGCGGAGGCTTCGGGGGAGAAGACTGGGACCGAGACGGACCCCGAGAAGTCGGCCACTGAGACTGAAGCTGGCGGAAGTGTCTCCTTGGGGTTGGGGCCCGTGAAGAAGGAGAACAGGGAGTTCTGGGCACAACGGGACTTGAATAAAATTAAGAAGGCGGAGGAAGAGAGGATTGAGAGAGAACGGGTGAAGAAGGTGGAGGAGGACAATAAAAGGCTGGAGAGAGAACGTATGGAGCAGGAAGAAGAGAACAGGAGGCTTGCAAGAGAACGGGAGGAGCAGGCAAAAGAAATTGAAGAGCTCAGGCATAAGCTCGCAGCCCAATCGCAGGGCGAGTCATTGTCTCAGCAGGGAGGCAGTGATATCCATGTTGTGGGCGAGTCCTCCCAGGCCTCCGTCGAGCAAGCCAGGAAGGACACCTCCAAGGATTGTCTTCGACACGAAGATAATCCTGTTCCTCTTCCTCTTCCTGCCCAATGTGCGAATGAGCCCCAAGTCCTCCAGACGCAAGACGCAGAAACTAGCAATCCTTTAGAAGCGATTGTAACATCCGTCCTGCCCCTAGTGATTGAGCCTGCTACTGCGCTTGAGATGCCGCACCCCGAAACGGCTCCAGAAGGATCCCCTATTGTTGAAGTTTATCCTCGAGGCGAGGATATCTCAAGGCAGTCTCCTACCTTGGAGTTCCAACAACCATTGATCCCAGAGACGCAGGAGGAAAATGTCCCTGTCGAACCTAGTGCCCCTTCTGAGACACCGGCACTTCCACGAGGAGCATGGGAAATGGAAAACCCTGGCGACGATGACGACGACGAGACTCTCAATTACGGGGTGTATCTTAATGAGGGCGAGGACATGGAGACGGATCAGGTACAGCCTTCTCCATCTTCAGACCCTTACGATTATTCATGAGTATGTGAATTGCCTTGTGATGGATGTTTTGTGGGCACTCCATCTAATTGTCATTCACAAAGTCGTAGGCACTTATGTCCGTTCATTCTGCCTTTCAGGGGGGAGTGAACAGTCAGTGATTGTGGGCGTCTACAAACTGCCCACTTGTGACATCTTGTAGTAGCATAGTGTACAGACAGGAACGGAGGGTAGTTGGCACTTGTGCGAAATCCACTAGTAATCAGCGAACGCTAAAAACGCTTGTATCATATATTATTTTGAAATAAATATGAATGACACATTTTCAACTGAATCGTGTCTAATGAATTGACTTTGTCCATGCTTGTGACGAGCCCAAAAGAATGAAAAGTGTGCTCCGTCCGAAAGCTCTCAAACAATCTCTTAACGGAGGGGTTCTGCAATCGCTTAGTGGAAATCTCTGCTTGTCGCCGTTTTATGGCTCTCATGATTCTGCGTTTCAACAGGTAACTTCATCTCTCTTGTGTTATGCATGCATCAGGTAGAACAAGGGGGGTGCGCGGAGAGAGTGCCGCGGAGAGTGTCCTCAGTAGTGGTTAAGCCACCACAGAAGTGGTTGAACATTGTGTTCGACCTAAACAGCGTGCTATGCGAGTGCATAAATAAGTCGCAGTATACGGGCAAAATAAAATACGAAGTCCACGATAATCAGTTTAGCGACAGGCACCCCACCATGGTGGGCACCAAGGCCGTCTTCGTTCGTCCGGGCTTGAGGGAATTCCTAGATGAGGTCTCCAGCATCGCTAGTCGCGTCGTAGTTTGGAGCTCCATGTTGAAGAAGAGCGTGGAGCCCATTGCGGGATTTCTGTTCCAAAACTGTTCTAAATCTCCCTTCGACATCCTAGGACAGGACAAGTGCAAGATGGTAGAGACCTCGAAAAAGAAGTTCCTTAACGACGCTTGGAGTCCCTTCAAGCCGTTGTTCCTCAAAGTGCTTGATGATCACTTGTTCGTAGATCCCGGTGATCCAACGGCTTTTAATAAAGAGAACAACATTCTAATTGACGACTCCCCCTTAAAGAGTGTCCTCAATGAGAACGGAAACGCCATATTTCTAGAGAGCTGGAATCATTACATGCGGAAAGACCAAGCACTGATGGGAGTGCTCATGCCATGGCTGACGCAACTCCACGAGGACTGTCCAACGGGGCGCTTGCGGGAGTATGTAGACTCGCACCGGATTGGGGAGAGCCCCATGACGAAAACCTCGTACAGAGTTGACCTTCTCTTGAGTGGGTTGAAGGAATCCGCCGCGTATTTAGGATCGCGTTATGTCCTACCGGAGATGAATTTAGTGATAGAGCCCGAGGCCGAGAAGAATGTCGAGGAAAGGACCTTTGCCATGTCAACCTAGACTCTAGTAGGCACTGTACATTGTGTGAATTGGTATTTTTTGTAATATTTCATTCTTATGTATAATTAAAGTTTTCATATTTCATTTCATTATGTAGTCCTACTGTCTGTGGTGTTTTATTTCGTCTCCTTGCACTGCTGTTATTTGTCTTGTCTTGCGATCATGTCTTCTATTATCTTTGGGCCGAAGATAAATGTGTGGACCTGTTACGATACCTCTGTGGATTCAGTTTGGAGGGCCCCTTCAGCACTCGTTCCATTACCAACAGCCTATGACAAGGAGCCTCTTGTCCGGATCGGAAGCGTCGCTCTCGAGGAGGTCCGGCTCAGAAGGGGGAAGCTTCTTGGCCTCATCGTATTCGAAGCCTACTGTCTTCGGCTCTGCAACGGATGCTGCCTCCGCGGCCATAGACTTCTCGAAGGGAAATGTAGAAGAAGGTGCCGTGGACAGCCCGCCAAGTCGGGGACCGCCCAGGACCCCGATTTGCTCGCCATCGCCGATGAAGTGGAAAGACTCGGCACCAAGTCGACTCCGTTTGCAGTCACCCACTCCCCGAACCCCAACTCACCCGCACCGAAAACTGTACGAGGGTGACAAATCACTTGTCCACCTCGATGTTGGAGTCTTGAAACCGCCCAAGGTAGGAGGTGACTCGCTCCTGAAGAGCTACCCAGAAGCAGATTCGAGCAGTGGGGATCGGAAAAGGAAGCCTCTAGCCGATGATTGGACTGAGGCTCGGAGTCCGCAACGACTAGGCATCGTCGACTCCCAGTCCCCTAAACCTAGCGAAGGCAGTCCGTTGCCTTCCACTGTATCTATTCTACACAAACCAGTCCTTGTGAAGCATCAGCGTTTGAACGTCTCGCGTTCGGCTGGATTTGTAGATCCACATGTAAACATTGTTCATAGATCGCTACCAAAGCCGCCTCCTCGAACTTTTGCAACTCTTTCCAGTGAAGAAATTTATTATCGGATCGAACGCAAGCGACGGAGAGAAGTGAAGGACGTACTGAAGCTCGAGGGATTCAGCTCCTTCCGAAACACATCTGAGCACGTTAAGCCAACTCGGCGCGAGGATATTCTAAAAGGATATGCCAAACTGAAAGTGCTGGAGGCAGAGAAAGAGGCGAAGGAGGCCTTGAGGACCAGTTCTTCCACTAAGAACGATGGTTAGTGTAGTGGTTCTCATTCACAGAGGAATTGCCTTTGCAAAACAATCATTACTATTAATAGAATAATCATTGCTGTACATAAAACGACCATCTTTTGGGAAGGTAGAGTGCCCTGTGTGTGTATATTTTCCTCTACAATTTTACACTCGGTCGTTTAGAATAAACTACATTTCATCTTCTATAGTCAAAGTATTCATATAGGCACATGAGATAAATTTCATTCATAGGTACATGGGTTTTTTAAGGAAGTTAATGTCCTTCAATGTAAAGTGACCCACTTTTATAATGCACCATTCTTTTTGGCTTAATCATTATGGAATATTTGGTCATCATTGGCTTACAAATCATGCTATAATTACATAATGTAAAATGCTTCCACCTTGCTTTGTCCACTGCATGTGTAATCTATTTATTGTATTGTTCTAGTGTGCCTATATTTATTTTTGCCTTCAACAACTTATCTTTGAAACGAAGAGCCTTAAGGTCTCAATTCAACCAGTTTCTCTCATTTTAACGAATATGGCCTTATCTGGTGACTCCACATGAGCATCATATGTCTTTTGTTGAGAGCTCCTGCGTGGAGGTAAGAATGGCATGTTAGAAAAGATGGTGAATGGGGTGGCTTGAAGTAGAAGACACTTAAACCATTATGGTCTCCAATGTCGATCTCTATTCATACACATAGACTTATTAAGACTTGGCTAAATGTCTAACTGATCTCTGAAAGGAATGAGGTTACCACTACTGCTAACTAATTAGTTATAGTAATAAATCCATTTTTGATTAGTTAGTCATTGTGACAACCTCATTGTCTACCTTAGTTAGATATATTAAGCCAAAAGTAGAGAATCAAGCACCCTAGTGTACAATGCTAAGTGCTTGTAACATCCTCCCCATTGAGGGCATTGTAAACAAGCTCCCATACAGGCAAGTCTAAATTGTGTAATTACAAGACAATATCATGAAATAAAGCATCACAATTCCCTAAAAAGAAGGTCAAAGGGGCGAGTTAAGAGGGGGATCTTGACAAATGAAGAGGAAGAAGAGCTTGTCAAACACCTCTTAAAAATGCAAGATCTAGAATTCCCATCAAGTATAGGATAGTGAAAATGAAAGTAGCCATAATAACACAAATGAGAGTGATACCATTTAAAAATGGTATTCTAGATTCTAAGTAGGTGAAATGCTTTAAAATATGTCATCTAGAGATAGCTATCAAAAAAAAAAAGGACTGAAATAAAAGAGAGCTTGGCATTGTGTCCAAAGAATCATTTGAGAAAAAATCAATCCTTGGGAGGGCCGTTCCAAATTGATATGCCAAGCTATTTCAAGCATGGCCTGTGAACTTGAAAAAGTGCCCTTGGTAAGCAGTCAAAGTGTATGATTGCTCGTCGGAGCAATCAGATTTTATTTATTTATTTATTTATTTATTTATTTATTTATTTATTTATTTATTTATTTATTTATTTATTTATTTATTTATTTATTTATTTATTTATTTATTTATTTATTTATTTATTTATTTATTTATTTATTTATTTATTTATTTATTTATTTATTTATTTATTTATTTATTTATTTATTTATTTATTTATTTATTTATTTATTTATTTATTTATTTATTTATTTATTTATTTATTTATTTATTTATTTATTTATTTATTTATTTATTTATTTATTTATTTATTTATTTATTTATTTATTTATTTATTTATTTATTTATTTATTTATTTATTTATTTATTTATTTATTTATTTATTTATTTATTTATTTATTTATTTATTTATTTATTTATTTATTTATTTATTTATTTATTTATTTATTTATTTATTTATTTATTTATTTATTTATTTATTTATTTATTTATTTATTTTTAATATACATGTTTTATATGTTTTTTTAAGATTAATTTTTTTTTAATAGTAAATTTTTATTCAAAAATTTGGGTTCCTACATCATTGTCACAGCAATTTCAACTGTGCGGGAATAGGAGAAAACTATTTTTTCAGCCCCTTAAAACTAAATTTCAAGGTACTAAAGGAGTCCGTGGAGCAACCCTCTAAAGGGCTGATTTTTTCTCTAATGTGTAGCTTCATTCTACAATCATCTACCTCAATTTATCAATTGAAACAAGACAAATATCCACTTCATCACATTTGGAACTATGATGAATTTGGAGCACGAGTTAGAAAAGATGGTTGGAAGGTATGTAATAGCAAGAAGAGGATCTAGAACAATATATGCATACAATCATTCTAGATCAAAGAGAGTGACTTTCAATGTTAGCATGAATAAATGTATAAATGCAGCAGGAGAGAGTATCATAACGTTTCACATCTTCAAAGGAAAAAGGAGAATTAGAAATTTCTTAAGAAAAACATGAATGAAGGGGGCATGCATGGCAATGGAAGACAAAGCTTAGATGACACGCCATATTTCTTGCCATATTTTCAAATCTTAGATAGATCACTTTATACAAGAAATTTCATATTAATGTTACAACATCTCTCTTACATGCAGTCACTTATTTATCCTAAATGGACACAACTCCCACGTGACCTTACAAATTGTCCACATATTCATACTAAGTAGCATAGACTAAATGGTCACCATTAGAGGGGATTCGAGGGCCTTGGAGGGCCATTTCAAGCTCGTTCCCCAATCTGGCTAGATTCAGTGAACAACAATACAAGCGTGTCAGAATTTATTTTTTCAAAAACAAAACAAAAAAATAAACAATTTTTTTTTTACCAAAATATCATTTTAAGCAAAACAAAAACAAAAAACAAAAACTCTTTCTTTTCTTTTCAAAAATGACGTGGCAATTGCTATGCCACGTTAGCCAACTGCTGCAACTGCGTTCCCGCAATCTGGAAACGCAGGGGAATTTGCAACCTTCCAAGACCCCCAAATCCCCCTAATGTCTCCCTTTACACACATTACATGCATTGGAACCATTAGATGTCACTTATTTCAAACCCTTTAAGTTTGTTTTTTAGAACCTATAGAGACAAGTGGGGCCCCTAAATAAGGGGAAGGTACCTAAGAAAGAAGGCTTAGCAATGTGGGTATCATTTGGACGAAAACAAGCTCTAGTAACTTCTAACATTAAAGAGGGATTTGCCACTAGAATATCTCCTTTTTAACAATAGATACTAAAAAGAACCTATGTTGTACTTGTCAAAAATTGCGTTTTACTCAACAAAAAAGTATGGAGGGGATTTTGTTAAGGTCTCCCTTCGTAATGCAAAATTTTGCATTCTAACACAAAATTTTGCATTTTACTTGTCAAATTTGTATTGAAACGTTGGAATGAAGAATTTTGCGTTACAAAGGGAGAACTCAACAAAATCCCCTCTACACTTTTGGTTGAGTACAAAGCAATTTTTGTCAAGTAAAACGCAGAGTTGACAAGTAAAACGCAATTTTTGACACGTAAAATGCAGTTTTCTTCTAGTGAGAACAATGGAGGGGAAAATGAAACCAAATGAGATCTATGAACAAGAACCACAAGATAAGTGAATCAAATGAAGGAGAGGATCAACTTCTATCCTGGGTCATTGTAGAGATTTTCTTAACCCCTAAAGACTGAAGGCCTTTTTTTTAGCCAAAAAACACCCAAAACTGCCATTTTTATAGCAAAGAGTAAAAAAATTAAAAAATGCTTTATTAGCACATCTAAATTATAAGATCTTATACCTAACTAGTATGAGAATGTGTTGAAAATTTTTTAGAATTTTTGACCGCACAAATTGCAAGATATCTGCATTTAAAGTGAAAAGAATAAGTTTTCCAACATATTGCGGGACTAGATATTATCACTTTAAACATTTTTAACTTTGCACTATAGAGTTTTGAGCTTTAAATCTTTATAGTGGAGAATTGTGTTGAGAGTCTAGGAAAAAAAAATTCAAAAAAACTTATTTTTCATTATTAAAACAATTGTTAAGTAGAAGTTGGTACAAGATAGAAGGAAAATCTAAAATATTAATATCTTTTATATAGAATTGAAAAGCAAAAATTACAATGGTGAGATTATTTTAGCAAAAAAACTAAAATTTTTCTTTTAGTTATGGAACTTTTCTTTTTGAAAAGTTCTAAGAATTGCGTTCAGAAATGAATTCTACAAGTTATTTTTTTCAGGAAAATGCTCTAAATGCCCAAAAAACAAGATTGTCCATAACATACTCATAAAAATTCCAAATGAAATGAATCAAAGCTTTCTAAATAGACAAAAGTATAATCTATAAGAAAAAAGAATAAAAAAAAAAAATTGCAAATTTTTTTTTGCTGCCTCTTGAAGGTTGCTTTGAGCTTATTTGGACATAATTTTTTTTCCCTGGCACCAATTGGATAAAAAATTATATATGCACAAAGCTTAGCAGTTTTCTATCTTCAAAAAAAGTTTCAGAAAATCACAACAAAAATTCAGCCCGTAGGTACCTGCCCAAAATCCCATTTGTCCCTTAAAGGGATAATGGGTTTTTAGGAGTTAAAAATCCTTGAAGATGTCCCTAACTACCATCATTTTTTATATAGACTTAGAAGGAGATAGTGAAGCCAAGAGATCAATTAGAGACCAAGGCATAGGAATTGGTCAACAATATAAGGGGTTGAAATTTGACTAGTACAAAACATGCCATAAATAACTTGTCCACAACAACTAAAAAATGACTGCTGCAATCATAATAGACAAGTCATTTAAGACATTGTTTTTTATTAGTGTTCAACAAGAGAAGAGCATAGAGGCAGCAAGAGATGATGCCCCTCCCATAAGTAAAACCCTAAAACTCCCAAAGATTAAATTGCCTCAAAGATACCAAGCTTCAAGAACTCCCTACATTGCCTCTAATAAATTGATAATCATGACAGAAGAAGAGTACATCAAGGAGCTTGAAGACATGGCTACTAGAAAGGAAGAAGTTGCAAGAGACCAAAAAGAAAAGAAGTTCAAGAAAGAAGCCAAAAGAATCCAAAGACTCCATAAAGCTAAGGAGAAACTTAAAGCAAAAAGATTTAGACAAGACGAAACAAAGTTTAAGAAGGCAGCCAAGGATCAGAAGTCAACAAAGAATGTAAGGGCACCTAGAGATCAACTACATGATGCTATAAGAAAAAAGGATTCTATTACTTTTGGGTCCTATTGTGCACCTTCCTACTATAGCAGTATTCTTCCAAGATGTAAGAACAACCAACGGAAAGGAGGAGACTATTCAAGTGGCCTAACGATGTGGAAGTATTTTGGGAGAAAGAAAGACTACAGTAGTTGGGATTGTCAATGGATCAAGTTGAGCCATGTTGATTTTGGCAAAATGAAAATTCAAGTGAGCAGAGTAACCGGTTGTGCAGTACTGTACAGGCCTTCCCAGTTCATTATATGAAAGTAGGAAAAATAAATGCCCCCAGTGAGGATCGAACTCACGACCTTTCCCTTACGAAGGGAACGCTCTACCACTAAGCCATGGAGGCTACGCAAGCATCACACTCACCCATGATTTTCACGAAGACATACGAGCAAGCGAATTCTACACAAAATTTATTGCGGAATGGCGATGAATGGCTAAGACCTTTTCACGGTCTGTTGAGGACTTTCACCGATTGAAACTTAGCTTCACACTAAGCTTAGTAATATGGTACTTAAGAGGCGAGCTTAAACACAAAAGCTAAGTTACATGCTTAATTACTTGCTCAACTACATCACAAGTTGGCACATATTCTGTCACCATGCTGAAATAACTAGGAATGCAAGCAGTAATCATTTCCAGCCACCATTAATTAATCGATGAACATTCATATCGCTCCAGAAAGCAACTGTGTCCGAACTTGAACGGACGAACTAGACAATATGAGAAATCCAATCCTTTCTCATGCAAGATGCAGCGGAGGTGTCTGCAGCACACCACCTATCCCTCCAATTACAAATTCAGATGATGGAACCTTGTCCTACTACACAACCACATTCCAAGTGTCTTGTCACAAGCACGGAAATGTATGCTTTCCAACTTAAGACGTTCGTGACAAACTAGTAGGATGTCCAACCATGCTCAAAATAGTAGCTCCAGAAATTAATTAATTTTGATTCGTATGAAAGCAAATTGGCCCGACAATAATGACGACACCTCTCTCTATAAATAACAGTCAAAGACTCCAAATCTTAGAGCAAGCACCAACAAGGGTGGTGTGGCACTGTGGAAATTTGAACAAACCAGTGTGACCTGCTCGATCAGAGTGGATACGTTCTGGGGATGCAGAAGTGTGATGAGGAAGATCGATAAATAATTACAACCGGCTTCGAGTATTTGTGTCTGAAGGCTTGAGATCTCCAACTTCCATACGTGAACTGTTTTTAGCAAGTCTTCTCAGGGCCATATGGCGAACCAAGTCCTTTCTAATCTTGCCAGTGGAGGTCATTGGAAATGCTTCTTTGATCACTAAAATAAGTCTTGGTACTTTGTACCTGCAAAATACAAGTGATGAGTTTCCACAAACGTGGTCGATGGTAATTTAATGTATTTCTCTGAACGTTGGTGATTTGAAGCGAAAAGGCCAACTAAAAAGAATGCTATACACGTTGTGAAGCTCGAGTTGTTACTCAATTAACATTTAAGACCAGGAAGTCGGCGGCTGCCTAATCAAAGAGGCATTGGACAGAGAAGGGACAATCTCATGTGAACACAAGCTTCCAATACCACGCAGAAAGGGAAATGAGGGATCGAAATTGGACCTTGAAAGGCCAAGTTGCTGGCAGTGGATGCGCAACTCAATCTGAGATACGACCCGGTTGCCTAGGTAATCTTCCACCTGAATTTGATTAGAGGCTCCTGTCACGCTGAGTTGCCCTTGATATTTGTCTTCCCAAACCCACTTGTCGCGGAGTCGCACAAAAGCAACCACCATTTCGGTCAACCTCTCATCGGGAATACCCACAACGGCCACTGATAATATTCCTGGATGCTTCAGCAAGACACTCTCTACCTGCATTCACAAGGCCGAAATACAGCTCACGTCAAAGAACGAAGTTGAAAAACGGAGATTGTCCAGAGTACCAAACATGTGTCAACCAGCTTGAGAGAATCAACGTGCTTATAAAAAGCACTTGTAATGAACCATAACTCAACTTTGACGCAGCAATGGCCAAGCTGCGGTGATACATGTCTTATAAACCCGCCAAAAAGCAAACCATAATAAAATCAACTTCTTGTTCGTTACACTTTACAAGTCACTTTCCAGTGATTAAAAAAGAAAACATCGGGAAGCTGACCAAGGCTTTCTGTCGAGAACTAATCAGCTCAACGATCCAAATACGATAGATCGAAAACTGGCAGGCCTTTGAGTGGGAACGATAACATAGTAATTCATTCAAATGGCCCCATTAGGGATCAAACCCATTTAATTGTTTTTTTCATCACGGTAGTTCCTGACATGAAGTTGAAATTGCGTAACATTCCCCCAAGAAGCAAGAAACACAGAGATAATAATCACCTCTGAAGCGAAGACATTTTCACCGCCACTTTTGATAACATCTTTGGAACGGCCGAGAAGCCAAAGACGCCCAGATTCATCCATCCATCCGACATCACCAGTATCTAACCACCCATCAGCACTTAATACTGCTGCAGTCTCCGTCGGAAGCCCCCAGTAGTACTCCATAACATGGGGTCCTCGAGTGAGAACATGCCCTTCTCTAAACAGTTCACTTCTTACGACGGAAATTTCTGTAGTATCTACTTGTTTCTGATCCAGGACTCGCTGCCCAATTCTCAGTTCAACATGGGGGGCTGGCTTTCCGACACAGACACCACCAAGTTGGCCTGTTGAATCTTGCTCATCTATTGGTATGAAAGACATACTTGAACAAGCTTCAGTCATACCTATTCAGCAAAACGAAACAAGAAGCAACTTAATAGAACGGAGGAAAACCTGAAAACATGGTCCTCAGTTAAAGATTTAGCACCATGATCCAAAGCGTCAAACTACACGTTCTTCGGCTCTCTTCAAATAGCAATGGCGAACCACCTTAACCCACTCAAGAGCAGAGTATGACTTCAGCGTCTTACAATCCTCACTCGTAGGTCAATCAGTCACTGAATCCAATCCATTCCGGCTCAATTTATGAAATATATTTTTCTCAAAAGAGGCTATCCTAACTAGAAGAACATACAACAATAATATTGACAAGTACAAGAAAATAGAAATAAAAAAGCACCACAGATGTACAAACCAAACAATCAGGCGGTAAGAACAGCCTGCGGCGATATACTATGCTGAAAACAAACCTCATCAGTTGTTGGTAATGGGACGCTTACCATATGCTGAATAAATTTCTGCATTTGGAAAGAGAACTCTAGTTGAATCCAAGAGCTGTGCAGGAATTCCCCCAGCTCCATTTAACAATATCCGTATACTTGAAAATGAAAGCTGACTCCCCGATACTCTGAACCACTTTTCACAATCAATTTCTTGCTGCACAAGGTTTTCCTATCAATTCTTGCGTGAATTCAAACTGTAACCGCCATGAACCAAAGTGAAACCGCCGGAGGAAGAGAAACGTTAGGTGACTCAAAAAGAATCTCATAATGTGCTATGTTTGACAAACGCAGGCCAATAAATAATGTAAAATAACTAATGACCGTCTCTGTCACTGCGAACAACAACCCTTCAAAACCTATCACGATTCAGTGCAATGAGGAAATACCCCTTTGTAGATGCAGAAGCTGCTACCAAGTCTGTAAGCATAGTTGGAACAATGATCATGGAGGTAACATGATGGTCTTGGATGGCATCAAATACTGCCACAGCATGGAACCTGGGCAAAATAACATGGGAGGCTCCTGCCATAATATTCGCCAAGGCTGACGAAATCCCTCCTACATGACAGAGTGGTGATATATGCAGATAAACCTACAATACAACAAGTGGTTCAATAAGGTAGTCTGCAAAGACCTGCCAATCAGATAGTCTGGGAATTCTCGACCAGATAACCTGCTCCAAGAATACTAGATTAGCGACCGAAACGATAGAACCTGCCTAAATAAAAATTTAAGTGTATGCCAACAAAATTTCAGAACTAGAGTATGTGTACAGGGAGCGATCATCCTACATCAGAGGAACTGTAGCCAATCACAGCTATTTTTGCTAGTGACTGCACCACAAGCGCATTATGACTAATCACCACTCCTTTAGGCCTTCCCGTGGTTCCTGAGAAGAACAGGCGAACGACCAAAGTTAAAATAAAAAAGGAAAAAGATCTGCCGTGATGACACAAGGGTCCAATGAGAACCAATCTGTTGTGACAATGTCTTCTGCCTAATTCATAAGTAACACGCCTACGCGGCCGCCACAGACATTAAGTTCAAAAGCGGTTTCTTCAAAATAACAGCCAAACACTTGAATGTCTGGGAAATAAGTAAATTTAGTTAGAGACGACACAGTTCAAAAAGTAATCACACCAATATTTAGCACATGCATTCTAATTACTATTTTAGGCGATAGCATAATGTCCGGACTGGCATCAGTGTTAATGAAACAAAACTCTAAGAAAGCAAACGACCACAAAATTCTAAGGGTTCTCGGTGGAGTATATACAGGGGAGAAAAATACTCACGAGGCATCAATGTGTACCTGATGTGAAACAAATAAGGGCTGTGGAATCTGGCGCCCATTTTAGGTCAAATTCCAGGCTTGGACGGGCCAACGTTCGCACATCTTCCGCCTCAACAAAAGCTGCACATACTCTTCAAGATCAGACTTTCCGGATACTGTCAGATTTACTGTCACATCCGGAAAGTTGCCGTCACAAGCATCAGGTCATCCCGAAATCTAACTCTTGCAGAATCTTTTAAACACCTTATCGGTTTGCCTACTGAAGCTAAACAACCAAATCACAGATTTGATGATGTCATTGACTACTGATGATTAGGAAGAAGACAGCTCAAACAAGCACAACACTCTGACATCAGAAATTGTAACTCCCCTCTTCAAAGGAAGCACAGCTGATGATCTTCCAAGTATTATTGGGAATCTATCAACAGGAGTTCGATTTTTGCATAAGAAAACGTGGTGCTCTAATGGTCCAGGGTAATTTCTGACTGAATAATCCTAGCGACATTCGCAAGAAGGGATCTTCCATTAGCCACGTGGAAAAGACTTCATATCTCCTGATCAAATGATTAGCACATCAAGCATACTTACAGGGTAGACCATTACTCACAGGAAGGACAGTTCAATCCTGGACCAAGAAGAATCTGCAAACGAAGCGACTGGCACCTGGTGTGAAGATCAGGCCACTGCTGTAAACAGGTCTGATCCAGCACCAATATCGTGGCCCCAATTTGCTCAACTGCCTCAGTAGCCTCTTCCACGCTCTGCACTCACGATGAGGAAACGCTCAATGATTTCTAACTGCTAAATCTCAAGTGCAAAGAGTAATTAATTCAAGCGATGCTTCAATAAAAACTGCAGATGTTGGATATCCCGTCACCTCATCGACAACATTTTCATACTAAAAACAAAATTCTACGAATATTTGTAAAATAAGTCAGATCATCAAAAGATAGAGAACTCCGAATCACAAACTTAGGGTCTGCATTGTCATACATACCCATCTATAATTAAGCGGGGCAACGATTCCACCGGCGCATGGCACAGCAAACAGCCACTCCAAGTACCGTTCACTGCAAAACGAATCTTTGATGAGTCTTGACTTAGCCTACACAAAATAGTGAAATTAGGTTGCCCCACACTATAATTCACCATGTCTGAAAGTGTTAGATATGAGAAATTAGTGTGGGGCAACCTAATTTCACTATTTTGTGTAGAGAACGTCATAAAAGTTGAAAAGAGTCTAATGTCTGAACAAAGCGACGCCACATCAAAGTGGTGTAATACAGAGATCTTGACCTTTTACAAAATGCGGACGCGAGAATGTTCAAAAATGATATTACAAACTTCTCGGAATCTGCAATCCGCTACAATGCGAGAGCCTCCACCATTGCCACAAATATCTGAATTGAGGTTTCTTTTGCTTAAATATAATATTTGATGGAGCTCTGTTGTAATCAAACTACGACAAAATTCAAAGACTGCATCAAATTTTGCAACGAATTCTTGCAGTAGACGCTTTGAAACTAAATGGAGGTCATCAGATGTCTAATAGCAACCAACCATATCGGGGGATACACCAGAAGTCCAATTCAAATCGTCAAATCTTCAAATCTTCAAGTCACAGCCGACATTGTCAGATGCCTAGAACACTCCCCCTAAGACGTAAGGTGACGAAATTCTTAATTAATTTTTAAAGATCTTCCCAAAACCACAGAAGCGCGCAAGAGGCATAAGGATCATCGTTGTGAAATCCGGAAGGCGTACCTGTTGAGCGCGGCAACAGCTACGCGATCTCCGGGCTGAAGACCTCCATCTCTAGAAAGCCCCGCAGCAATAGCTGTCACTCGATGTGCGAATTGAGCAAGGGTTTGAACCCTATCCTCACATGAAATGGTGCCATTGCGAGTGTGAAGAGCTCGTAAAGCTTGGCCAATATGAGCTCTCTGATTCCTCCCCATGGTTTCTTTCTCCCGTTCCAGATGGAGCTTGCAAAAGGAATTCGGGTTGCAAAGAGGACAGTCGGCAACCCGACATGGCGACGAAAAACTGGCTATGGAGTTTGAAGATCGAGGGAAAGCAAGCAATCGGTCCCACGGAAATCTTCTTGCAGCAGGCTACAGTTGCGATGTGGTCAAAACACTATTTTAAGTACTTTTGCCGGGCTATTTTGCCGGGCGCATCGCGGAAACCGGTACTCTAAAATAGAGCGTACGAAATACAGTCGTCACCGTTATCGTTAAACCCCTAATCACATTTCATTCGTCTAAAGTTTCCATTAACGAATGTCGTTCATCCTCCAGGGGTCGGTGATCTCACCGCCCTTCTAAATACCGGGTCACCCTCACCGTTGGTTTCCATGAGCTCCAAAGCCCTCGGTGCTGCTCGACGGAGCTTGCGTTGTGTGACCGATCGGTAGACGCGACTTCAACTGCTCTCGTTCGACGATGCGGAGGCTGAGCTGATCGAATTTGCATCCGGAGGAATCACTTGCGAGGCTCGCGGGTGGAGAATTGCGCCAGGAGGATGGGTGGCGGCACGTTGTGGAGAAGCGTCGCTCGGGCGGTTGGAGCTGCCGCTCCGACTGTGGCCGTCACGGCCAACGCAGCTTACTGCAGCGCATGCACTCCGGCGCCCTCAGCGTCGCCGAGAACGCGAGGTGCGGCTTGTAGTTGTAAGGTGCTCCCGGGGCCCGTGCAGACGCAACCGGCGCTCACTGCGGTGAGCTACGTGCCTCAGCAGTTTTGGGATCTCGACGACTGGGAGATTGCCGGGGATGAAGAGCGGGATCATTATGTCTTTGGATCGCTTCCGACCGTGAAGGAAGTCGAAGAAGCGTCGTCCGACCTCCAGAATGCGCTGCGCTTGTATGTGTCGGAACCTAATTTGCTTAAATTTTGTTGTTTTTGTTGGTCGAGAGCTTAATCTTGGACACCGAGTTCTATGATATGTGGATCGGGTATTAGAGACGGGATTAGACACATCTGGTGCCTTCATTTGAATCTTTAACTTGTATGTGCGTCTTGTCATAAACTGGTTTGCTTGAATGTTGGTGATTGGTCCAGCTTTTCATTTGTAATCGGAATTTTTGTGTATGTGAGGAATTCTGAAATTTGAAGATTGGTTTAGAGTTTAATCCGATATTTTTATGCGAGTTTTTCCTTGGGACTTATGATTGGAGATTGCGAAGTAGAGCTTATCCATTTGTGGCTATTGTAGGGTTTGATATTCTGTCATGTTTAGCTCAGTATTGCATCGCTTTTGTGTTGCGTATGACTGATGTGCATTTTTTTGACCTCATGATGGGATACTGGTTGTTAATTTTGCTCAGGGGATTCCTTACGCCAGCTGCTCCGACTTCTGAAACCCTTCCTGAACCTGAACCCTCTTCATCGCGATCGCCACGCTCACCAAGCTCGCCACGCACGCCACGCATACCACGCACACCACGCACACCACGCACGCCACGAACACCAACGTTCGTTGATGTGGAGGAGGTTTCAGAAGTATCCACTGTCACAACAGTTGGAGATACAGAGAAGGAGGTTTCTTCGGACCTTTCTGCGCCTCAAGTCGAGCCCGAGGCTTGGATAGAACCTCCACCGTATGAGGTGGTCACCAGCCCTAAGGAGCTAGAGGCTCCAAGCAGTGCTATGTTAGAGGCGTTCCATCAGTTCCAGCACGACCCACAGGTTCAGGTGTGTGTTTCGATTTTAAAGTGAATTGTTAACTTCTCCTGTGATTATTCGTCTGTGAGAGAACTAAAGAACATGATGTGGCCAAATTTTAAATTTGTTTTCATTATTTCGAATGATTATTGATTGCTTTGTAGCATGATTCACAAATTTCTTTTTGAATATTCTGTAGGGTATGGTGATGTCCATTGCAACTGACAAAGGGGTCTGGGATGCGGTGTTGGCCAATGAAAAAATCAAAGAATTTCGTCGAAACTTCAGTGCTCCTACATCAGAGGGTACTTCTAATTAATCACCTACTTATACTTTGTTTTTTAATGTTTGTCGAAAGTCGTCCCCATTATTAATTCGAAGTGTTTTTTCTTGGTAAAATTCCCAGGCCTGCTTGCTTTTTCAAGAGTTCGTTTTGCTGAAGTGAGTATTTATCAATTGCTGCTTTTAATCTGATGTGCTTCTTGCATCTACAGACTCTCTCAGTGGCGCCATGGATCTGAAAGGTAAAGGGTCTCGGAAGAATAATAATGTATTCTCTCGATTATTCTGGAAATCAAAGCAGGCCTTCGCCAACTTTATTACAAATTTCCAGGACTTCGTGACGACATTGTTTGAGACTGCCGAGAAGAAAGGTCCTGCTAATTCTGTCAACGGGAAGACTAATTTCTTTGAGCGTTCAGTGAAGGCTTGCATGATGCTTGCAATCTTGGTCTTGGCCGTCGTAGTCTTCAAAAGGTCAGCTCAAGTTAAGAGGGGTTGATGCGTCTGTTACACTCGGAGTGCACGCTGGAGTTATCTTGCTCGGAAGTTGATTTGGAATCTTTACTCGCAGTTTTGAAAGTATGCCTCAGACTATCGTAATTTGCCTGCTTCATGTTCCTCGATTGTGCCTAGCCCTCTAGTTCTTGACGACGATGAAAGATTTAGTAAAAATAGTTCTGCTGTAATTACGGTTAAGGTTGGTCTAGTTATTCCTTAAATTATGTTTGATTACCCTGTAAATAGAGGTTATACTAGGGGATAGATAGATATTTGTGCTTTCTCATCAGTGTTGGTTTCCCCCGATTTTGCCTTGCTGGACTTCAGAGTGATGAAAGCCCATGGTGGTTTTTATCAGTTTTTTTAAAGAATAGTATTTGCTGTAGGATTGTCCTTTTCTGTGTTAGACAGTTGTGGCTAAATTTGATAATATATTTAAATATATTTAAATTTCCTTGCCCATTGCCCATGGACGTATACGTTGTCCCTTCTGCTTCATTTGGCTCTAGTCGATTTCCAACATTACTGCAGAATCACAGATTGACTGCAATTCTTGCTCTATAAGGAAACATTGACCCCAGACTTCTGAATTAGACTTGAATCAAGCAAGGAGAGGAGACATGCCTGTTTAATAGGATTGGAGCAACTATGCCCAGGGTTGTTTTTTTGAGCGATACATTCTCAGGTGGCTTCATGAGGTAGGCTTAAATTTGGAGGGACTTGTGAGCACAGGTCCAAACCTGTCGGATATCGCTCAAAAAAACAACCTGACTATGCCCTCTTCATCCTAGTTAGTATCCTGGAGTATTTCTGAATGATAAAATTGTCGTCTTTAGAGAACAGAGGATGTGACATCATGGTCATTTGCACATACAGTAGGGTGGTGAGAGAATAGAGGGTGCAAATGACCATCAGGGTTTGTTTTTTCTGGCTATTTATTGCCAAATTGTCAGTCCCGTAAGCTATTGCTCCTTGCTCCCTCCAAATTTAGACCTTTCATGGAAGGGCACACAAGGCTTCACTATTGATCTATAGTGCCAAAAAAACCCCGTTGATGACCATGTTATGGTGATGTTAAAAGGAATGACCCTAACCCCATTATTTTGCAATGCCTCACTTGTTCTATTTTGTGTATTGTATACTATTTCAAATTCCAAAAAAGTTATGGACTAATCATTTAGAGTCTCATTTTACAAGTTTCTAACATCCCTTGTTCTCTCATCACTAGCCGGTTACTCACGGCAGCAGCGAGTGCGGGTAGCCCGCCAAAATTTATTACAGGACCGGTCAGGTGCGCCAACCCCACTCCCACCCACCCGGCTATACCCACCAGCATTAGACCCTGAGGCCGTTCCAGAATTCAGTGGAGGGGCTTTCTTCAGCAAAACAACAAAGAAGATGAACCTCCAAAGAAGATTAAGGTCAATCTATTATATTGTTGCAACGTTAATCAGTGGGTGCCGAAATTCTGCTCCGAATGCGAGAGATTTCCCTCGCGGACAATTCTTTGGCATTCATTTTCCAAATCCTCTTCGTACACGCAACTTTCCGTGACATCCTTCAGCTCGCGCGCCAAAGATTCGTCATTCTGAAGTTTCTAAATGGTGGATACTAGAGGTTTGTCATGCTTTGCTTCGACCTTTGTGAGCAGGCTCTACAAAGTGGGGTTTACATTGAGGCTCTCTCTCTCTCTCACTTTCTAATTACATAGTAGGTAATAATTCTTGCTTCAGTTATGTTCTTAGCGCATTGTTCCAGAGTTCCAAGGTTTAGGTGGGCTAAACTCTTCAATCTCCTCAGTTTGAATTAGCACTGCATTTAAAAACTTTTCTTCCTTGCATCTGGTTCAATCACAAGTGATGGTAGTCCATAACTCCTTCCAATCTGGTAAAAACGTAATAGGTAGGTGTCCTGACCATTTAGATGGAATGGACCTCTTGTGTTTGCAGTGGTGATTGATAAGCTACCTGCCTATCGATGTAGAGTACTCCATCAGGTTTGCATTGAGGATGAGGTTTCATCCTATTAATCCTATATCTGAGAAAGATTTTGAGGTTGGTGATGCCTGGTTCAATGGTAAGCATAATCCGCCAAAAGAGCAGTGAGAGACTTCAGGATCTAGAAGTTTTAGTCCTTCCACTTTCTTGGGAAGGTAGCAAGTCATCCTAGCATACCCTTGCTCGAGCTGCGTACTCCGATCTCTGACAGAGGCTACCTTCATGTGGTCAATATGGCATAATGTGGTTGCAATTTGCTCTTGGAGAGCCAAGATTGCCACAGGAATAGATACAGTGAAACTACAATTGCTCTGACCTAGCTACTGAAGAAACTTTCCTACATAGATTCTACTCATGCCCATAGGCTCAGAAGTTTGGGAGTATGCCCAATCCATCATTCATCATCTTCAAGATGTACAGCCTATCATGGGTCCCCATGACTGTTTGGATTTTGCCCAATGTATCTTTGGATCCGCCACTCCTTGAAGGTTCAAGGAGCTCAAGATTATTTGGACTTTATTCAAAGGCTCTGCTATTTGGATCATTTGGATCTCACGCAATAGCAAAGTTTTTGCCCATTCCCCCTGGCCTGTAGAGCTTATGCACACCGCTCTTTGGGACACTCTCCTTGACTGTGGTTGTGCCGCTCAGCTTAAGGCCCAACTTGGGATTCAACTCCATCCATAGAATAGAGATAAAATTTGGGCTAAGTTTGATAGTATTTGGTTGTCTATTTTAAAGGTTAATTAGTAAACTGGAAAATTTGGAGTAAGCAATTTCAAGTAAAGGAAATATACTAGTGACAAAAATCTAGCATTTTTATGATGAGAGGGCATACCTTATTTATTCTAGGATCACAAATACCATGTTGAACTCTAGAGCAAGTGATGGAAGGTTGAAGGATAAAGTTGAGAAGTAGAGTAAGTTTGTACATAGCAGAATGTGGAATCCAATATGAAGAAGCTCTTAATTTATGCCAATCCCTCCCAATTGAGGATTTGAAGTTATGTCTTTCTTTCTTTCACTTAATAGTGGCTATGTTGTATATTCTAGCAGTCACCCTTGTTCATCAATAAATAGTTATAGAATAGAAAACTTGAAAATATGCAAATTAAACTATCTTGCAACTTTTGGGGTGAAATTTTAGAAAATCAAAACTTTGACCTTGGGATAACACTTTGTATATTGCCATTATATTTTTTATACTTTAGTGTGAAATTACTTATTTTGAGTGCAATTTTCAACTAGAAATTGATGAATTTCTTACAGATTATCATATTAGCTTGACAAAAAGTTTTTATCCAAATAAATAAATATTTTATCACCATAGCACTGACAAATTAGCCTCACTACTATGGTAGTCAAGGCATTGCCTCCTATTTTAAGGTTTGCTTAAAATGTGATGTAAACACCAAAGAAAATGTCTCCAAAAAATTGAATGACAAAATTACATTTTTCAATAAGATCAAATTCTATGAGATCATTCATAAGTCATTTTTTTAGCTTTGCCGACATTTTAAGGATAACATGATTCTTAATGTATAGTGTTTTTCATCAAGTTTAGAGATTTATATGGGTTTTGTATATAAGCAGTCTTCTCTTGACATGATGCTTTAAGGTTTTGAGTACCCAATTTTGTACAAGATTATCCTATAAGGCCAATAGGCCCAATTTGAATATTGAATGTTTCCCTTGAATGATTCCCTACTTGTAAAACATTCAATATTTGATTTGAATTGACCTTCTAATCTTATAATAAGTACATGAATTAGTGTTAGAGGCATATACAAACTTTCATCCTAAAACGTATGTTTTCTAGCTTTGAAATTCATTAGAAACTTAAAAAAATATTGTATATTACCTACTAATAATGATGAGTGGAAGTGTAACCCTAAACCTCCCTTCCTCAATTCAATTGCATTGTATTATGTGGCAATCCAAACTAACTATCTAAGAAAGGGTTGTCTAAAAAAGGGTCATCCAAACTAACTGTCTAAGAAAGGATTGTCTATGAAAGGGTCATAGAGAGATTTCACCTTATGAAAATTTTCACAAATTGAATTTTTTTTTTTAAAGTTAGAGAGAGACCTCACCTTATGAAAATTTTCACAAATTGAATATTTTTGTTTTTTCCTTTCATTTTGCTAGAATATTGCCAATTTGCTTGTATTGTGCCTTCCAATTTATAAGAAGCTCCAAATTGATGAGGGTAATATTGATAATGTTGCTAGCTCATTTTTCACCAACTATACATGTACTTGAAGTTGTCATTATTGTGGTTATCAAATAATAGAATAATATGGAATGCCAACAGCAAGGAATCCCTAATTGTAGCCACAAAAAAACTAAAAAAAACTTACTCTAATCTTGAGACTAATGTGAAAGAAGAGCAAGGAAGTTCTACTAAGGTGAATGTACCCATACCTGATGACTTGAGGGATTTTGCAGCAAATGATGAACAGTTTAAGGCGGAAGAAATTTTTCCCATATAGAAAAAGAAGAAATATGGAAATTCCATAAATTTTAGGAGCCAAAAAGTTATCTGGACTAGTAGCCAATCTCTAGAGTCATCCAATTCCGATCATCTAAAGAACTGCTTTTCTACTCCCTATTTCCTATTTTTCTTTTTCATTACTTTGGAATGTGTCATAACCTTAATAGTCTTAACCTTGAAAAAACAGATTCCAAGCTTTTCAACCGTGGTTGAATATAGTGCCCCCTACACGTTGGTTATGGATCATGATCGAATATGGATGCATTTACCTTAACTAGCTACCCAACAACACCAATGTTGATAGTGATGGAATGCTAGAATGGCAAGATCAATTTTGTTATAGCTATAATATTCCTTTTTCTTGACAAGTTTCAAGGTGACAAAATTTGATTTCAAATGCAGAAAGTTAAAACTATCAAAGTGATGTGATGGATTTTTTGGTTGCCTACTTGAAATGTGAAAAACCTAGAGCTTTGAAATTAACCCTTAATCCCTAAAGGAATGGCATGCGTTTTTGGCCTGTATGGAAATTTTGGGCAGGTACATGTGACTAGAGATTTCCATATTTTAAGCTAAAATTTTAATAGAAGGTGGGTGCAAGGAGTATCTTTCATATGCACTAAATTTCAACACATTTGAAAATAGGAGTCAAAAGTTATGGCCAAATATGTTACTTTTTTTTTTCGTAATTGGGCAATTTGGGCAGCAAAAAAAATTTGGTAAAAATTTGATTTTTTTTTTTTTTTTTTTCTCGTAGATTATATTTTTGACTATCTGGAAAGCTTTGATTCATTTCGTTTGGATTTGTTATGAGAAAGTTATGAACATTCTTGTTTTTTGGGCAGTTAGAGCATCTTCTTGAAAAAAATAACTTGTAGGATTCATTTATGAATGCTATTTTTGCAAGTTTTCAAAAAAACAACAACTTCATGGTTTAATTTACTTGCTAGAACAATCTTACCAATGGGATTAGTGTATTTTAATTACATCTAAAATATATGAATATTTTAGATTTTCCTTCTATCTTGTACCTACTTCTACTTAACAATTTTTTTAGGAATGATAATTAAATTTTTTTGAATATTTTTTTCCCCTAGACTCTCAACTTAAATCCCCACTATAAAGACTTAAAGCTTAAAACTCTGTAGTGCAAGAATTTTAAGTTAAAAATGTTTAAAGTCAAAAAATCTAGTTCCACAATGTGGTGAAATACTTGCCTTTTTCACTTTAAACGCAAATATCTTGCAATCTAAGCGATCAAAAATTCTGAAAGTTTTCCCACATATTTTCATACTAGTTAGGTGTAAGATCCTACGGTTAGATGTGGAAAAAAAAAAAAAAAATTCAAATTATTTTTACTCCTTGCTATAGAAATGGCTGTTTTCAGTGTTTTGGGGCAGAAAAAAGGCCTTGGGTCTTTAGGAGTTAAAGGATGGACTAGTAACCATGGAAATGATCCCTTTGGATACCGTGAGAATCATTGCCTTAAAAAAAGAATGCAAAAGCATTCATTGGAAGTCAAACTAATGTAGAAGACCTCTCCTTTTCACAACAATATTTTGAGGCTAAATGAGGTAAGAAGTGGGCATTAAAAATGGACCTTGTAAATGGCTGTGAAATGGTCATGAATTGGTTTTGAAATTGACCAATATAGTCATTGAATGAATTAAAGAAAAAAACATTATTAATTTCAAGAGCAATCATTCTCTTTGCTTTCTTCATTTTTAATTAGAATTTGTGACCTAGACTTACAAAAAGGGACCTACAATCCAACTCGTTAAGTAACTCAAAAATGCTCAGAAAATAATGAAACCACTTGGATTAGATTCCTCATCAATTTCCCTTTGTCTGAAAAATGAACCAAAAAAATTCCCGTCCAAGGAAATATATGAAAAAGGCAGACCGGCCCTTAGATGCTCCATTTCTGAGCCTCCTACTTGGCTGTTGCACTTCTATCTGCATGCAAGGACTCTCTATCATTCATTGGACACCAAACATCTGCCGCATTGTTTATGGGTTAAGTAGGTGTAGATTGAATTTTGTACAGAGGGCTACCACAAAGATATGTGATGGCAATTTTGGCCATTCAGTTTTCTTTGCATAATGTGAAATTCAGTTACCATTTTCTGGTTTGCACAATCAATATTGATATCTTACGCGATCCCTGTCAAGTATACCAAATTTTCAGTTTCAAAAAACCAAAACTCCATTTTTGGTGAATTTTTTTAATTTTTTTTCACGGTTTTACATGAAAATTCATAGAAAAACATTGGTGATGAAGTTTTTTAATTTGTTTATAGAGATATGTAGGAAACATCCTTGCGCACATCTTTCCTTCAACAAGCATCTCCAAGAAAGTTTCACAATTTCCTCCAAAGAGATTTTAGTGGGGGTATGTCCAATGCCAAAAATTTTGAAAATAGATTTCTCTTTACTATAATTAGATTTTTGCAAAGGAATAGTACCATCATGCTCAAATGTACAAAATTAGTAGAAGTGTGAAGAAAAAATGCAAAAAAAATAATTACAGTAAAGAGATATCTATTTTCAAAAATTTAGGCATTGGAATACCCCACTAAAATCTCTTTGGAGGAAATTGTGAAACTTTTCTGGAGATGCTTGTTGAAGGAAAGATGTGCGCAAGGATGTTTCCTACATATTTATGCAAACAAATTAAAAAAAATTGTCACCAATGTTTTCCTATGAATTTTCTTGTAAAACCGTGAAACAAAACTAAAAAAATTAATCAAAAATGGACTTTTGATTTTTTGAAACTGAAAATTTGGTATACTTAAGGGAGATTGCGTAAGATATCAATGTTGATTGTGCCAACCAAAAAAAGGTAACCCTGTTTCGTATTATGCAATGAAAATTGAATGGCCAAAACTGGCATCACGTATCTTTGTGGTAGCCCTCTGTACAGGCGTGAAACGCTTGGATTCCTAGTTCCACACATCATGTCATACATATTGGTCAGTAATTAACTGTGCAGAGCAGGGTTGCCAATAAAGATGCTCAAATTCTGATATTGTGGTCAAATTTGATGACTGATTAAACCGCTCTAATCAGGTTCACCGTGTTCATAAACTCGAACTTAGTTTCATTTGGGGTTTTGCTTGTCGCTGAATGAAAAATTCCGCGGACCTGCTCTGGACTGCTTTCGGTTGGAGTGTTGTATGGCTTCGTTGTGAACACATACTCCGTACATTACAAAAAAAAAGTTGGATCAACGCCCATGGACAGTGATGCAAAAGGAAATCGACACTAGGCCAAAACACCTCGAGCAACATAATCGGGATATTCTTTCAACCCCAATTTGCTGAAACCCCACCATCGGAAGAATCCATCCTTGTTTCACCGAGTGTCTTAATTCCCTGCATACGTTAATGTTGAACCCACGACGAGCGTCATTTCTGCATGACGACAGATGTATCGAATGGCAGAAAAGTGCCTGCCGGTCATAGACTCTGAACCCCGGCGTCATAAGCGTAAAAAATCTTTAATGAATGGATGGAAGTGAATGGAACTCCGGGGCCAAATCTGCGGCGATCTCTGGTAACGTAATGGTTAAATGAAAAAACATTGAAAACACACAGAAAATGGGATGTTTCAGACTTCCTAGTTCGACCGAGATAATAGTTTCGATAGGGGGGTTTGCGCTAGTGTGAAGAGAATCTCCACACGGTTGCAAGATGAATGACATACTTCTGGTGGAGAGCGAAGTGATCTGCCGGAAAATCAACTCAAAAGAACTGGGTTTCGGATCCTTGTCCGGGGCCGACGGTTTCGGTTTATGCAACCGTTTCACCACGCCCTGGCTGGTGGTGAACGTGACGAGGTCGTGATCCAAGACTCTCTTGCATTTGGTTGTTGAATATGTACATGGATTATCTTGAAGTATGGGCTAATTCTACAGCGAGCATTTAAGAACTCCTACAGGCCAAAACCATAACTAATCAGCTCATCTATTTCAAAAGTTTAGAACTTTTATTTCAGCTTTCTTGAAATGAAGGAAATGAGATGTTCATCTGCCCAACACGCTCACTTAGGCCACGCTCACCAGCGGGCGCCTTGTCAGCTGATGTATCCTGCAGTTCCAATACAATTTCCAGTGTTACTACAAGATAATCCATGCACATATTCAACAACCAAATGCAAAAATTGATACACAATGGAGTGGTCTACTTGATCCAAAACCCTAAGCCATTTAAACTTAATCAAGTATGCCGGAGGCTGCATTAACCTTTTCTATCTCAAACTCTCCAATACACAACAAAACCCCAAACCCCAAACCGTGTGAACTGAGTAGGGAGTTGATTACAAGTTGCATTCTTATTCTCACTCAATTTTTTCAATGAACTCTATAACCCTAAACCCTGCACCAAGGAAACTAAATAGGACATCAATCACATTACCCTTCCTCACTCATGATCACCGAGATCATTTCAAGCCCCAACCTCTAACCCATATAAACTAACGAGTACACTGATCACATATGCTAGAAGGTCATTATCTAATATTCACCCAAAATCTCTCCAATAAACTCTATAATCAATATGAATTGAGTAGTGAATTGATCAACTAGGCAAGATTCTTGCTCCATTCTCTCTCATTCAAAAGCACTCCGATGAACTCTTAAACCCTAAACAATGTAAACTGAGGCAAGAGAAAAGCTTGCTGCATTCTCTTCCCCACTCAATCTCTCCAAGAAACTCCAAAATTCTAAACCCTTATCCAAAATATAAATCTCAGGTAAGCAAAACGCTTGACTAATTACCATTCTTACTCATTCTCTCGTATGAACTGCAAACCCCAAACCCTAAAGTATGCAACCTGAGAAGTGCATTGAACAGACAAGTGAGACGTTACTACATCACCTTTCTCTTCTTCAAAATCTCTTGAATGAACTCAAAAAGAAACCGGTAAGCAGGGTGCTTCTTGTCGATAGGTTTGCACGTATCACTGTGATTGGAATCATAAAGCTCTTCCACTCTGCCTCCACTTGCTTTAAAATCATCCATCGACGCTGCTGGTACAACGATTCTCTGCAAATACCAATCGCTTCAGATGACAACCTAACAACATCAATTCGAAAGAGATTCTGCCGAATTCAACTTCAATTTCAAATTTCAAACAATTTCTCAGGAAAGATCTAAGAGCCCAACAATGGTTGGCAGTAAACGAAACGACTCGCTAGCTTCCCTTACCCTTCGGGTGTGTGAGCCTTCGATCAATGCCATCAACTTCAAGCCGTCACTTCTCGCTTCCATGAAGCGCTCGGAAAGCTCCTTCAGTTTGGGAGAAGTTAGACACAGATCATTGAAGAGAGTAGGCGAGTAGGTCAAGCCGCCGAAGACGTCCTTGAGCAGCTCCGCACTGGGCACCAGTCCGATGTAAGGTGGAGCGTAGAAGAAGCATCCAGCCAGGCTTGCAAGGAAAGCTTTGGAGACATTGGCGCGGTTGGCTTCGAAGTCGCCTTTCAAGCTGTCAAACGACTCCGCCCTTTCGTTCAGCGCCACCACCAGCTGCTCAATCACCACGCACCCTAAACTATGACCCACGAGGACAATGGACGGTCCCAAGTATGCCCTCGGTTCCATCGGTCACTGCAGCAACCAAGCATCATGTCAGAGATGATTGGAATCACATGAGAATCGTGGGTCTCAAATTCTTCAATAAACCCTAAAGAACAGATTACATGGGTTTGAAATGACCAATGATTTCCATCGGTCACTGCCGATTGGAATCACATGAGAGTCGTGAATCTCAAATTCTTCGGTATACCCTAAAGAAACGAGATTTCATGGGTTTCAAATGACCGATTTGATTGCTACCATTGCGAAAATAAGAGAAATTCATACAAGGCCAAGTATTACATCACGAAAGTCGCTAGAGAGCATTGCCTGTGTTGTGATAAAACAAAATGAACAAAACAAAGTTTCAATATAACGCACACAATCGTGAAGTCCAGGTTGGTCTCTCATTTACCTGAAAACGAGGAGGTTTTGCAACTCCTCCACCACGCCTTCGACACCATTCTCCGAGATGCAATACTCCAGCAGCAAGACGCGGATGTCGCCTCTGAAATCATTCGACAACCAATCGCGCGGCCACCACACGTCCGGCTTGCCACGCTGCACCCACGTATCCTTGCACGACAGGTACTCCCGCCGTCCGACGTTCCCTTCGAAGAAGATCACGTCCAGCTTCGTATTACCCGAGGTTGCGTCCTGCGTACCCACGCAGTTCACGAGGTAGCCCAGCGGCCTGTCCTCAGATTGCGTCTTTGACGAACCTGCAGCAGTGACACTAAGAATCGTCAATCCTGAACACTGAAACAACACAAAAGCAGATCACGAAACACTGCCACGGACCTGCTCTGGACTGCTTTCGGTTGGAGTTTTGGATGGCTTCGGTGCTGGGGTCCCCTCCTGAACACATACATCACAAAAACAAGTTGGATCCATGCCCATAGACAGTGATGCAAAAGGAAACCGACACTAGGCCAAAACATCTCAAGCAACATAACGGGATATTGTTTCAACCCCAGTTTGCTGAAACACCACCATCGGAAGAATTCATCCTTTTTTATCTAGTCCCCGAGCGTCTTAGTTCCCTGCATGCACTATTGTCTAACTCACGACGAGCGTCGTTTCTGCATGACGACATTAAGTGGTTGACAGAAAAGTGCCTGGCTGTCAGAGACTCTGAACCCTTATAGATCCGGACCCCTCATAAGCGTAAAACTCTTTGACAAATGGATGGAAGTGAATGGAACTCCGGGGCCAAATCTGCGACGTTCTCTGGTAAATTAAGTGTTAAATGAAAAAACATTGAAAACACACAGAAAATGGGATCTTGTTTCAGCCTTCTTGTTGAACCGACATAATGGTTTCGAAATGTCGCTTTGACAGGGGGGTTGCGCTAGTGTGAAGAGAATCTCCACACACTACCAAGATGAATGACATACTTCTGGTGGAGAGCGAAGTGATCTGCCGGAAAATCAACCCAAAAGAGCTGGTTTTCGGATCCTTGTCTGGGGTCGACTGTTTCGGTTTATGCAACCGTTTCACCGCGCCGTCTCTGGTGGTGAACGTGAAGAGGTCATGATCCTCGCGAATGATCCCAAGGCTCCGGATCTGCGCAAACCGCAGCAGTTTCCACAAATCGGCGAAGCTGGGCCTGTCCTTAGGTCGGAGCTGCCAGCAATTCGTGATGCAGAATCTCAAGTAGTCAGGACAATTCTCTGGGACCTGCGGCCGCAGGCCTTTCTGAATCTTGGTGTGCAACGCGCTCGTGCCGTTTGTTTGTTCTACCTGGAACGGAGGCTGCCCACTGAGCACCTCATTGAACATGATCCCGAAGCTCCACACATCCGCTAACCGAGGAAACCTCGGCGATTCCTTGGGGAACGGGGAATCTTTAATGAAAACCTCTGGTGCTCCGTAAATCCTCGTCCCCACATTTTTCGACACCGTGGTGTTCACCATGCTCGTGGCCTTGGTGTTCACCAAGCCGAAATCGCCGAGCTTCACACGCACGTAGCCGAGCGCCGCGAGCTCGGGAACCTCCTGGAGGCTCACGGGTTGCACCAGCACGTTGCTGGGCTTCAAATCGCGGTGCGCGACGTTGTAGTTGTTCAAATGCCACATCGCCTTGGTCACTTGAAGCATCAGGTCAATCGCGACGTCCTGCGGCATGGCGTTGGTCGTGGGGCTGCGCATGTGCTTCGCCAGGTCGGTCGGCAGGAGCTCCATCAGAATGTGCGATTGGGCGATTAAGCCTAACTCTGGGGGTGCAACGGACGCGACGCGAGGCGACGTGGAGCTTCCCATCGCTGTGCTGTTCCCACGGGGCGTGCTGTAGGGTGTGGACTTACCCGACTTGAACGAGACCGGCGCTTCCCAGTAGCGGAAGAACTGCACGATGTGCGGATGCTGGAAAGAACTCAAGCTCGTGGCTTCCTTCACGCATTTGTAGTTGAGAACTTTCAATGCGCAGCTGCGTCCCAACCATTGCACATTCATCACGGCGCCGAAGCTGCCACTGCCGATGAAACTCGCGAGTTCATGCGCGTTGAGGTCCACATTAGTCATGGACTTTACCAGGTCGATATTCTCCAGCCGTGTCCGCACATGGGTCGCGAGGAGATAGTCGGGGTCGCGGGGTTTGCCAGAGTACGATCTCTGAAGCTCCCGCACACGCTCGAGCAGCTGCTCCTTGTCCGTGGCGACGGCCTCATCGAGCTCATTGTCGCGCGACTTGAACTCCTCCAGCAGCTGCTGGACATCCTTCTCCGCCACTTCCAGAAGCTCCTGTTCGATTTTCCGCCCTCTCGTCACCCACGTGACAGACGCGATGGCAATGTCCACCATGGACGTCCACCAGCGAAGGTCGAGAAGGATGTGCACGATGTCCTCCTTTATCTGGGCGAGCGTCACGGCGGACTCCAGCCACGAAGGCTCCACCTCGCAGCAACAGCCGCGCACCAACGTCTCCGCGCGCTTCACCGTGAAGTGCAGCTGCCGCAGAGCCTTCCGCCGGATGTCATCGCCGCTGGTAATGCCAACGAGAGATACCGAGTTCTCATTCAGCAGCTTCGCGGTGTCGGTCATCTTGGTCGAGAGGTACAGGCATTGACGCAGATGGAGCTGCACGCGGCGCCCGGATAGCATCTCCTGGACGAGCTCGATAGACGACGACGCCTCCCTCCAGTAGTCCACGTCGAGGTAGTCCATCGCCAACCCATTTCGAGGCATTAGTGAAGGTCTCGGGCGGCACTGGTTGGCACCTGAGGAGGATGGATGTATCGCACTAGCTGCAGGGTTGGAGAGCTGTCGAGGAATCGCTAGTGCCTGCACCCCTGCTTGCGCCTGCACGGCCTCTATACTCAACGGATGTGATGTAATCCACGGAGGAGATTCACTCAACCACTCCACTGTACTAGACAGATGTAACGCGATTCCAACACTCTGAGGAGAAACTAAACCACCAACACCGACACCACTGGAGGAGCCCCGACGGGACACTTGCAACCCACCACAGGAGGAGCTTCCACCCCGGCCATCCTCAGCATTTGCAAGTCCTCGAAGCTGCTGCTGGGGCTGACCGGACTGTTGTTGCTCAGGCTCAACCTGCTCGGCTCACAACAACCTCCACCCGTTAAAGCTCAAATCTTATATCTAAAGTGACATTTAAGAAAACTCCCTACACACCAATCTTATAGCAAATTAAACAAGAGACAGCTGTGAAAATAACCCCATTTGACCAAACGAAATCAGAGGCATTTTTCTTCAAAAAGAGTGGGACCCACCTCTTCCCCATCAAAAAACTCCACTTCAGTGATCAAGTTCATAGCGATTTGAGGAGAGCGATCTAGTTGTCGAAGCTCAGAACGCATCTTCATCGTTCTTTTTATATACAAGTCACCAGGATACTCTTCATCATATTGATCCTCTACTTTCAATCGTAAACCCAAAGAAGGTAATGAATGCTTCCTCAAAAGCTTGTGCCTGAGCTTCTCAAGTCTTTTACAAATGTCCAAAAAATTAGGTCTCAAATCCCTATCCTGCGCCCAACCTTCCTTGATGACTGATGCCAACTCCTTTGGAGTGTTAACAGGGAGTTTGGGCCTCTGTCCTGAGCAAATTGCTGCATATAGATCACTCCTCTTTATGCCTCGAAATGGTTCCTCTCCTGAGAGGATCACTGAGCACATCACTGAGAAGCTGTAGACGTCAGCCTTCAACCAATTTGCTCGGCCATTCGAGAATGCCTCCGGGGCCATGTAAGTTGTGGTACCAGTTTTGGGGCGTGATATTGAATTTGACTTGTCCTGGTTCAATTTGATTTTAGCAAGGCCGAAATCAACAACCTTCACCTCAAGAAATGGATGATTATAACTGCAAACCACGTTGGGAGTCTTGAGGTCCCGATGAGCAATTTCATTATCGTGAAGGTAGCACATGCCATATCCAATTTGCAATATAATGTCAAGAGCTAAAAACAAAGAAAGCTTCGCTCCTCTTTCCTTCAGCCTCCTAATGAAAGATCCCAGGCTAGTTTCCATTTGCTCCATTGCAATGAAATGGCCACTTGCATGAACAGTCTCATATTTGTTGCAGCAAAGAAACTTCACGATATTGGGGTGATTGAGACTGGCTAAAATATTGGATTCTGCTAGCCATTCATCCTCCCGCAATGTATCCTCAAACACCTTCTTTGCACAAGGTACATCAAGCCAAGCTGTCTTGTTAACGCTACCCCCAAGATGTTCTGACTTCTCACTCCACTCTTTATCAAGGACTTCCCCATCCAATGACAAATTGGAAGACCTCACATCAAAATGCTCGTCGATAGATTGTTTCAGAGCAAAATTCACTCTCCCCAACAAATACTTTCCAAGCTGTAGGGATCGGTTGTCACTGCTCGAGATATTTGGAGCATTGACAAGGCTCTCGAGTCTATCCTTTAAAGCAACGCGATCTTCAAAAATCTCCTTTGGACTTGGGGGATCAAAAATAGAAGAGCTACGAAGATCCTCCAAGTTGATTCCCTTGTTGATGTCTCTCATAAGTTCACAGATGGTGCTGTAACTGAGGCTTGTCTCGAGCAAAATCTCCCTAAATGCCTCCTCGTTCTGGATTTGAAATGCAGATGCTGGGACCCAATCTACACTGCAACAGTTCTCCACAAGCTTCTTCGCCTTCTCAGACACTCGATAAAAGTTCTCCAAAGCCACACAACCGTAGAAAGGGTTGACGTCTTCAGACAAGTATGCCAAAGATTCAATATTTTCAACGGCCCCTTTTAGCTTGGATGACAAACTTAAACATTGCTGTGGATTCAAAGGTTCTTCATGACTTATCAATTCACATATTCTCTCTATGTTTGTCCTCGAGAGAAGCAGAAAATTTGTAGGTGAAGAAGATGCACTTGCACCAAATGGCCAAAATAAACACCTTGAACTCGCCATTTGTATATCCAATATCTAGATTCTTCGTCAGAATGAAAGCAGAGAGTAGCCAACACTTGCTTCCTGCATCTCTGTATAGAAGTGTAAGGCTTCTGATGAACACTTCAAAAAGCTTGAGCCTTCCTTTGTGTAGTTCACTCCAACCAAAGCTTGCAAAGTGTGACAAAGCGTCCAATCTCTACAAGGCTGCACATTAAGCCACAACAAGCACAATTACAAAAAATTCTTATTTGCAAAGAGGACTACGCAAATTTTAAGAAATTTCTAAAATTGGACCTTTGTTCCTCCTAGGAGTCAGCCTGGACACTCTGTCTGAAAAGCTATGACTCATATCATTCGCTTCTGCACCGTGTTCAGTACTACAAACTTGAATTAATATAAGCACCATATTATCACAAATAATCGCACCAGGGGGCATCACAATCCTGATGTTGCTGACTATTGTCGTCACGTAGTAAGGCGCATTCAAACGTCCTATCAACCAGTACTTTCAAAAAGGCCTGGCAATTGTGGCTCTAGCAAGTGGACAAACAAGAGAAAGTTTCAATCGGGTTGCAATTCCGACCATCACCTACCACTTATCAAAGATAGGCTTTAAAAAGGTTGATGACGTTTAGTTGCAAAGCAACCATGACCCCAAAAAAAGGGAGCCAGCGTCGCATCTCTTCCAAAGCCTCCACAGAAACTGCGCGAAACTACAACACAGAAAACCCTTGCACTACGTATCTCGCAAGACCCGAGACCTGTCACCAGATAAATGCTCATTGCCACATGATACACACAAGCACACATTTTTACATATATCAAATGACCTCAAGAACTAAACCCCAAAAGGATCAGATCCATTGGGACATGATCAAAACATCCTGCTTGAGTTAAATTAGACTTTCAAATTTTGTTCAAATATCAATCTTATATTCTTACTATGTGACATTATGGATTGTTATCATTGAAAATTCTTGATTTGCTCCATGAATAATTGTCATTGTTATAAATATTTTATCAAAAAGTGAAAACAAATTAGCAAATATAGCAAATTAAGTTGACTTTTTTTAGGAGGTACAAGTAGCAATGGAGACTAGAGTGAAGACTTATGAGGTAACCCCTCAAGGCCAAACGTTCAAATTTTGAACAACGGATGAAAGCAAACACATCCCAAGCATACAAAAATGCATTTTTTCATCCGAACTGAAATTTGTACAAATTTTAGGTCAAATACTATTTAAATGCATATTATTTACAGAAGTAACATGTTCTTAAATTTTTTAGGATTGTTGCAAGTTACATTGAGAAATTGAAGGATATAAATATTATTCATACAAATTCTAGATAAACAATTGAGAAGTTGCTAGCGAAACAATGCCCTTGACCCAGAGACTACAGATACAAGAAAATACTCAACTTTTGGAAGTTTTAAGATCTATAATTTGAAGGACACCCTAGACTTGACAAACTTCAAACCCTTTCCCTGGTCAAGATGTTCGGTCCTTGGACAATGAAAGCACTATAGCAACTGTGAATTGCAATGCATCACCAAAAAATTCAAGGAGGGCCTACATCATGCCCTCAGCAGGATAGAAAACAAAATTCTCGGTGAGAAACTCAACCCCCAACTGCAAAAGAAGCACCAGAATTCACAAAGACGGGAAACATCACGAAATTCGACTGCAAGCAACAAATCTTACCTTCAAATACTGCATGTAATTCCAGTCGAAATCCGCAACTGCACGCTGGAGAGCTACAGCGCAAGACCCTGCAAAAGACAAGAACGACATGTTAAAACCATTTGATAATGAGACTTAGACAAGAGCCTGCAAAGAAACGCAGAAAACATGATGCGATGGATTTCGAGGTACTCAGACAGCTAAAGGACACTGACATACCATCAGTACAATGACTTTTAATTCAAAAGGGTAAAATGCAATGAACGAGGCTGAACCGGGAGAATTCAACATTCTAAGAAAGCAAACGTAACTCTCGACTGCCTATCACATATTCATTACGAGATGATCCAGAATATAATTCTGCCTGCCAGTAAATTTTCTCGCAGATCACTCTGCATTTCTAAAGTGAAGAAAAACACCTAACCGCAGCATGAATCTCAACCACAGCATGTATCCACGTAAGCAAAAGAAAGGAACCTGGAATCTACTCAAACTCAAGTGAAACCAAACCAGTGAAGCTTACCGACACCAAATTCCCACTACTGCAAAGCGATTCGGATTTGCGCATCGTCTTCCATGACGTGATGGTGAGCCCTCGTGCGCCGCAGGTGTTGCTTCTCTCCCACTCGCTCTCCAGGGACACTAACAAGAGATTTGTAGTGCAAATGTCGGTAAGAGAAAGCTGGGGATATCCCAGCACTGCAAAGCGATTCGGATTTGCGCATCGTCTTCCATGACATGATAATGAGCCCTCAGCTCGTGCGCCGCAGGTGTTGCATGTCTCCCACTCGCTCTCCCAGGAAACTAACAAGAGATTTGCAGAGCAAATGTCGGTAAGGAAAAGCTGGGGAATCTCCACCACTGCAAAGCGATTCGGATTTGAGCATCGTCTTCCATGATATGATAATGAGCCCTCAGCTCATGCGCCGCAGGTGTTGCATCTCTCGCACTCGCTCTCCAGGGACACTAACAAGAGATTTGCAGAGCCGCGGCTCCAAACCTGCTGTGACTACCCCTAATGTCGGTAAGGTAAAGCTGGGGACGCACTACTACTGTTCGAAGGGCAAGGTCCAATTTCCAATTCGAACGGCGATAATGGCGCGGTTGAAGTAGCCAAAGTCGCCAAGCCGTGGCTGCTGAGTGGCCGGGGATCTAAATATAGGCATGCTGCAGGATAGAAGTGCAACTGTTCATCTTCGGAATTTTGTGTGAACAAGGAAGGTCTTTCATAATAGTTTGACCCCTAGTAAGTGCTTTTGGATTTTTTTTAAAAGTAAAATGATGTCACACGATACTAAAAAAATGATTTTCACGGTCACCAGTCCGTCCTTTAAGTATTAACCCTAGGACATTGTGGATTTAAAATGTCCAATGGTTGGATGGATGACTTCATTGTTAACTATAGAAACAAAGAATGAAATTACAATAGTGGTGCAATAATGAAAGTATTTTGGTATTACCCTGGACAATCATAGAAGCTGAAGCATTTTAGAATTAATCCTACCACACCCCATGGATGACTTTCAGAATTAATTGTATATTTGAAGAATTTACTTATTGATCCAGAATTAGATCATTTTCAATTGGCAAAGTACGTTTGTGATAGGTCTTGTCATCCGTTCATTTCTAATTTAACCCCTAAAAAACCATTGTCAACTCGGCGGACATTTGGGATTTTGGGCAGGTACCTACAGGTTGAATTTTTGTCTTGATTTTTTGAAACCTTTTTAGAAGATAGAAAAATTGACAAGCTTTGTAGGAATATCATTTTTTTTCAATCGGTCCAAGATTAAAAGTTATGCCCAAATAAGCTCAAAGTAGGGGAGAGGAGGCAGCAAAAAAAATTTGGAAAAATTAATTTTTTCTTTTTTTGAATTTTTTTTCCCATGGATTGTATTTTTGTCTATCTGAAAAGCTTTGATTCATTCCATTTGGATTTGTTAAGAGAAAGTTATGGACAATCTTATTTTTTGGGCACTTAGAGCATCATTCTAAAAAATAACTTGTACGATTCATTTTTGAATGCAATTTTTATGATTTTTCAGAAAAAAAAATATCCACGTGGTTTAGTTTTCTTGCTAGAACAATCCACCATTGGAATTTGTGCATTTTAATTCCATATAAAAGATATTAATATTTTAGATTTTCCTTCTATCTCATATCTACTCCTACTTAAATTTTTTTTTTTTTTGGCTTTATTCTCAACTCAATTTTCCACTATAAAGATTTAAACATTAAAAAATATCCTTGAATTACAAAATAAACCTAAAAAATCTTAGCAAGTGATCGTTCAACGTAAGCAACTAATGCAAGAAATCTTGGGTAGTTATGCACAAAGTCAATTTTGGTCAAATTTTCACAAAATTTTCACACAAGGAGTAAACATGTACCCCTTTAGTGGGAGTATAATTATTTTTTCCAATTGGATGCCTAGATCAAAAGTTATGTTGCCCTAAGCTTTCCAAGCAACTTCAAGTAGCATGTGCAAAACTCTTCTTCTACTCTTGAAATTTGGCACATATATAACTTACATGATATAAGATGTGATGTAAAAAATAAACCATGTATAGTGTCAATAATATTTTTGCTTTAGGAGGAGTTTAAGTTTGTTAGCCTTATCAAATAAGGTCAAAAAACAATTTCTTCCAACTTCAAATGTTGTAAGCTTTAAATCCGTATGGTCAACATTTTTGAAATTTTTTCCTTACATTTCTAAAATTGTCTCATACAAATTTGTGTGGTTGAATTTTGAAAAATAAATTCATTTTTTCATTTTTTTTCTCATTGTTCTAAGAAGTGTCAATTTTTTACAATTTCTGCCCATAATATGCCTCAATCCTTTTATTAGAAAAAATTTTGAGCCTCCAAAGGGCTGCTCCAAAGTAAACAAACCATACTATTAAAAGGTTAGTCTAACATTCATGAAAGTGACCACAGTGAGTATTTAGCTAGTGAGCTAGTCTAACTTTTGCAAAAAAAATTAGACTATGACTATTTTTGAGAATAAAAAATGTATCCTTAGGTTTGTTTGTTTTTGTTTTTTCTAAATACATGGACCATTGTATCCACAATTTTTAATATTACAAACAATGTTTAAACTTAATTTTTTTCAATTAAGTCAAATTAAATTCAATCAAGCCATAGAATTTTACTTAATTGGATTTAATTTTACTTTATTGAAAAAAATTAAGTTTCACAATAATCCAAATTAAGTGTCTACTAAAGCTAATTGCCAAAGGCAACTAGCTCCAATAGCCACTTAATTTGAATTATGTGAAACCAAAATGAATTTAATTTGTGAGTAGCAAGATGAGAAGAAGAGGTCTCTATGGAATTGGAGTTGTGGTAGGGTTCACAACTCGTGTACCCCGATTATAATATTTATATAGTATTTTGATAGTAGTTTATAACATGTACATACGGTATTTAAACTGAATAATATTTTTCATTCTTTATGTAAATCAAAGATCCTTCAAACGGATAAAGGATTTGGTATTTGTACTTGAAGGTGATTTGTGGCTTCATAGAGTTTTTTTATGCATATACTTGATGTCCTGATCCAATTGCGGTCAGAAATTCAACATTTTCCAAAGCAAATCTCTCCATCCGACACAATGTATCCAAAAGTGGCAACCAGCCGTGCTTGGTTCCCCCCTGCACTAAGAAAAACATGAGCCATCGATTTTCTTAGGAAGAATTAAGAAAAAACAATAGCCATCGATTTTCTTAGGAAGAATTAAGAAAAAACAATAGCCATTGATTCAGTATAAAAAATGCAGAGGGGTCATTGCATCTAGGCCGTAGATCTAGGTGTCTGGAACGGCCATCAGTACAATGGATGATCTTGGGATTAGGGTTCGGCGTGAGCTTGCTATGGTATTCTGTGCGTCGTGTGTTTCATCTGCACGCCATTGCCGCACCTGGTTTTGGAGGTGAGCCATCCTTGCATTAGATAAAATTACAGATCCCCGGAGGGCTACTCCACAGTCCTTTGGAGGACCTTGAAATTGTGTTTTGGGGGGCTGAAAATGGTTTTTTGCCCTATTTCCGTGTAGCAGTTTCTGCTGTGACAGTGGCATAGAAACCAAAATTCGTGAATAAAAAATATATATATATAATCTTAAAAAAAAATTAAAAAAATTAAAAATTAAAAAAGTACAATAGCTAACTGCTCACCAGCAACCATTTCAAGATTGCAGGCCTACCTTGAAATAGCTTGGCCATGTCAATCTGGAGCATCCCTCCTAAGGGCTGCTTTTTTTTCTAATGAAAATCTTCAGAGTGAGGATTCAAGTGGACGTCAAGTGGACGTCTCGGAGTTAGGGTTTGGCCAAGTTTGCTGAAATTCAAATCTTGTATTTGCTTTGAGATTTCTTCAGCATTGCATTGCAATCACATGATTAGTTGTGGTCATGGAGTGTCCATTTCGCAGCAAGGCGAGAAGGCTTGTCTGAACGTGTACTGTAGGAGAAATTTGCAAGTGAGAGGCTTCGTCTCATAATCGACAATATTGTAGTCAATGTTCTTCATTGTGTTTCATTCACTGTTCAATCCTAAGTTTCACCATTTTCACCATTTCGACATCTAGGGTTCACTCTCATTACAAGTGGGGCAACTTCTGCGGAGCGAATTTGCTATAAAACTCATTTTTTTTTCGTCATTTTGTCGTTGATTGGAAGAAAGTTCTGCGCTGATTGTTAGAGAGTGATTCAAGATTGTTCGTGCGAGAAAGTTTGTAGAGGCAGGACGTAGGCGAGGCAGCGTTCGAAGAAGCAGGAAGCAGGTATGATTGGCCGTTCAGTTTTTCATGTTTGCTTTGGTTTGCTTTTGGTTTGCTTTTTTATGTTTTCATCAGTTTTCCCTGTTTGTTCGCTTCATTCAATTCTGCTTGATTCCATCTTACTTCAGTTTCGCCATGTTGCTGTTTGCTTTCTGCCTAAGCAATAAATTGGTTCTGTGCAGGCTTTGAACATGGCAAAGGAGAAAGTAATAGATAATACAGATTTGAAAACAAACGCAAGTGCTGCTGAAAATGTTGCAGAGGCATCTGCAACACAACATGAAACAACGAAAAAAACTGCCCTACAAGCAGCTGCCCTAAAAATTGCAGTGCAAGCTATTTACATCGTACATTTTCAGTTGTGTTCCTTTGCAATTTTTCCAATTTCAGAAGCTCTACCTAAATAATAAATTTGTAGCCCTTTTAAAAAGCTTAATAACTAACATTTGAGGTTTTGCTACGTGTCCCCCTTCAAAAATCATTTGTGTTATTATATAAAATATGACACTTCCTCGCAATGCACTATGAAGTGGCAGTATTCTGCCATACGTCAAATAATAAGTCTCCATCCGACAAAGGAGCTCGAAGGTGAGAAGGTTCTCTTTTGGAATTTTTTCTTTCTATAATCATGTCACTGGGTGGTTTGAGCTTCTTGTAAAAGTATTCTTATGTTTTTGCATATATATATTTTTTAATTTTGGAATCATTTGTGGTTTGAGGTTTGATTTGATTACGAGTTGTGGCCTTGTAGGAGGTTCATGACAATTATTGGATTGAATTGCTATAAATCAAGTTTAGTTAATTATGCTGTCAAGTTTGAAATCCATTTCAATGTACAAAGTTTTGCTTGTAGCTAAATGAAAATATCCACAACATCAACTCCACAAAGAATGTCAATTTTGTTAAATTGGCAATATTTCATTAGTCAAAAACTCAAAAACTGTGACATAGATCGTCACACAAAGGTATAATTTCAAGCCATAAACTGGAACAAATATAGATTTGGGGTTCATACTATGAAGCTTGAACCTTGTTACCTTGCCAAAGTATGTATATTGGAATGTCAAAATTTAGCAAATTGATGTTAAAGACTCATATGCACAAGGCTCATACTACTTCATTAGAGAAAATCTAGGGCCTCTAGAAGGCCGCTCCACAGCCCTTCAAGGACCCCGTAAACAATGTTTTTTTTTGCTTAACAAATTGTTTTTCCTTATTCCCGCTTACCCTTTGTTGCAATGTCAATCACTGTGAATTTCTTAGAAAATGTTAGTTCATAAATCAGGGCAGTACATGGCAACAAAGCACAGTACAAGGTGCTAGAACACACAATTTTCAATTGGAAAGTTTAACCAATGAAGTGGCTTTTGTGCCACATACTTAATTTTGTGTCACAATCAAATTTATGCCACTTAATCAATTCTGTGTAATTGAGGGTGAGAAGAGAAGCTCTTTATATAAGTGGAGTAGTGGTAGGTAAAATAAACCATGTGGGATATGTGAATGAGGACTAAAAGGAGCTCCAACATTCAAGGTTAAGTGAAAACGCAAAAATTGTGTTAAAAGTCAAATTTCAGACCTTTTTAGGCATAGTAGAAAAAAAACTTCAAAAAAACTTCAACTAGCCAAAGTTGGGAAATAAAGCTAAGGTTTATCTCCAAAAATTCGTTTGAGATTTCAAAACTCCAACTACAAGTTATGGACAAATTTCAAAGAGGGTGTTTGAAAATGTAAAAAAAATGTCCTTTCCATCTCCTCTCTGAAATTTGTCCATAACTCTTAGATGGGACTTAAATCGGAAACAGATTTTTGAAGATAAGGGTTAGCTTGGTTTTCCAACTTCTTTTAGTTCAAATTTTTTTTCTAAAAAGATACTCCCTCCGTCCCAAAATGATCTTCTTGTTAGACAAAATGTTTTGAATTAAGGTTGAAAATGATATTTAAATTTTTTTTTCTGAGTTGTTAGTAGAGTGTCATGCACTCCTAATATCCTAAAAATTTCAGATTCAAATATTTTTTCAAAATGTAATTATGATTTTCCGAAAAGTAAAATTTTGGGGCCATTTTAATAGAGCACCGCTGGCCAATCGTTTTTGGAACTTCCCGCACTGTATGCTCTTCATCCTGCTATCCTGTAGTGTGTGCTATTGTTCCCGCGTTAGCAGTTGCCATGGCATACAAGCAAAGACACATTAGAGAGAATAGACCCGACAAACAAGGAAAAGGGAACTACCACGCAGGTACTCCAAATTTGTATAAATAACTTTGAACCCATTACCTCTAATCAAAGTTGTCATGGAACTTCCATTCACTGCATCATGTTCATTAAATATTACAAGTAATTGATTCTATAGACCCAGCTAAGGTCAGACCACCTATACCTAGTCACTTAACCCCTAAAGGTTTTTGACTATGTTTTCACCAAAAACGCTCCAAAACTGCCATTTCTAATACAAGTATCAAATTTTAGAAAAAAAATAAATTTGGACACATGTAACTGTAGGATCTTGTAGTAAACTTGTTTGAGAAGATGTGGAAAAAATTTCAGAATTTTCCACCTTGTGGATTGCAAGATAATAGCAGTTGAATTGACAAAAATCCTTTTTTTGTCCCTGCAAAAATCCGGGCAGCTGCCCTTCACAAGGTCACATTTGTATGAAAAAATGTCCAAAATGGTGGTTACTCTTTGGATTCATTTTCCTAGACAAGTTGGATACATGCTTAAGAAAATTTAGATCATTTAGAATTGTACAACATATAGGAAAAAAACAGTAAGTAGGAAGAGGTAGAGAATGATTCAAAACACTAAATTGTTAAGAATTTATTTATGGAAATGAAATGCCAATCCCAACAGTTGTAATGTTCTAATAAACAATCTACACCCAAGGTTTCTATTTTTTTTCAAAAATATTGAAAATTGAGTGAAATAAAGGACTTCAAAGTTTATTTTAGAGTTGAGATTCCATAACTACCCTCAAACTAAGAATCCTCATAACTTTTGATTCATAGATCCAAATGGAATGATTCAAAGCTTCCCACCTACATATAAATCTAAAGAACCAATTTCTATTTTTTTATTTTTTTTATTTTTTATTTTTAAAGAAGTTTTTTTTGCTGCTCGGACTGCCCTCCGAGCAATGAAAACGACATATCATGCAATAACTTTTTAATCCTGTAATCAAAAGTTATGAAAATTGTTGGGCCTTAAAGCTACTCTTTGGAAAAATGTTGTGTGAAAATTTCAAAGAAAAAAATAAAAATCTCCACTTGTAGTGAGCTGCCCCCAAAAGCTATGTTCTCAAAAAAGCATGTTCAGTGCTTTAGGGGTTAAGTTCCTATGGCACAGATGGTGAGCAATTGAATGTGATGGCAATTTTTTTTGTATAGGGAGATAGAAAATACTCACATTGCAAAATTTTCAGAATTTTTTTTGCAAAACTGAAATTTCTGTGAATTTTGGGAGCCAAAAAGAGTTTTGAACAAATTCCCAATCTTTAGAGTCTTCCAACTCTGATCACTCAAGAACAAGCTTCTTACTATCTATTTTTTTGTTATTTTTTGCATACTTCAAGACATATGCATGATTTTACTAGTTTCAAACTTTAAAATGAGTAAAAAACACATTACAAGCCTTGATTGGAAATAGGGGCACTATCAGTTGGAAATTGGTCCCTGGTTGGAAATGGGTGGTCCGACCTTACTCCTTGTCATGATGGTTGCATTGACCCAAGTGTCCATCCAATTGTCCATTATAAGGGGAATTCATTTCGCAGGCTCTTCCTCCATGTCATAAGGTAGAGCCACCCATTCCTAACCAATGACCCATTCCCGACCTATAGGTGCACGTTCTTTTGACCAAGCTTAGAATGTTTGTTTTTTTCCTTTTCAAGGTTGGAACTAATAAATACATGATACATGTCCCAAATTAAGAGAAAGAAACTAGGAAATGATGATTAGGAAAAAGGTTGTTGAATGATCGGCATTAGAAAAGTCTAGAGGTTGGCCATGGGTTCGGAGCAATTTTTGCCTCCAAAAATTCCTAGTAATTCTAGTTCAAGCAATAAAATTACCAAATTTTTTGCAATCCTTGTCATTTCTATCAATTTACCTCTGAAAAATATCTATTTTGCCTTCACTACTCCAAATCATGTTGGAATTCCTTATTTGGTCAGTTATGGGTGGTTCTACCTTAGTAGGAAAATCATTTTGGGACAACAAATTTAGGCCAACTGGAAGATCATTTTGGGACAAATACTATACTATGCCCAAATGAGGTCTAAACTTTGACTTTGAGCACAATTCCTACGTTTTCACTTAACTAGGAGTGACTTCATTTTTTGTAAACAAAATTGAAAAGTAAAATATGATACAATCTTAGTGGTGGAGAATTTTCTACTTGAGTAAGTGAACCCAGTTGTGATCCCTTTCTTAAGGCGACCATATAAATTCCTATCTAAGATGTACAATATGTTGTATGAACACTAATTTTTAGCATTGTGAAAATTCATAATTTTATTTATACATTGTCTAAAAAATGCACTTTAGGAGATTTTAGAGTATTGTATAGATTTCTACCAAGATACAACAGGAAATTGGTAGTTTCTTAGTAGGAACAATGTGCAATTGCATATTTGGTCACATTTAGGCATAATTACTTTATGAAAATCTAAGAAGGAGTGATGTTTTTGTTGTCAACTTTTCATTGCAATTTTTTATTTTATGTGTATGTGTAACGCATAAATTCTATCAATCATAATCAAAACTTTCATTCAAGTGATGAAATAAAAATTGTATTTTTCAAGTATTTGAAAGTTTTGTGTTTCTAAATTGATATAACAAAGACTAATCATTAAAGATATTAGAAACTTGATATGAATAGATTCAATCATCAAATTGAACACTCAAACAAAGTAAGAATGTCAAAAAGGTTGTATAATATTATATACTATTAATAACACATGTAGGTTTGGTAAGAATTGACTTTTGGCATTTAGAGAATAAATCTCATTTAATTTGCAATAAATTTAGGAAAAATAAATGAATTCTTATAACGATTTTCATTTTAAAAAAATTCAAAATTTGGGCAAAGATGAGCCCTAAAATTACCTAGAATGGAGTACTTTGGAAGGAAAAAGAAAGGACTATGGTGTTGTTCTACAAACATGTTTTTTCCAACCCTTCTTTTAAAATTCTCAACCACTAAGATTGTACCATATTCAACACTTTTCAATTTTCTTCACAAAAAATGAGGCTATTCATAGTTACATCTCAAATATATCCCCCCTTTGCTTCACTAATTGTTCCAACATTTGGTGCAATATTGCACTTTTTCAAAGTCACAAAAAATGACTAAAAATTGGTCAATTGTTATTTGAAACAGTGATGGAATATTTTGGTATGTTTATCTAATGGTTCAATGTATAAAAAAAGTTTAATTGTTTCAATAGTGTGTCATAGTCACACCATTATATTTGAAATTAAATCGTATTAGCATACCATTTATCCATCATTGAAACTATGTTTAAACACCATCATTTAGCCATTATTGAAACAACTATGGGACCAAATTTATCAATGACACATTGTTAAAAAATAATATCTTACTTGTATGCCACATTTATAGTAACTACTTTTGGACTATTCAATGAATTATGGACAAAACATCATGGGATCCCACGATGTTTGAACAGATCTCTTGATATTTGTACAGATCTCTGGATGTTTTGGATAGATCTCCTGATGTTTTGCACTATCTCTTGATGATCAATTTTTTTCTATTGAAGACCATTATTAATTCTTGGACTTTCAAAAGTCCAAAAGTAGTTAAATGTGGTATTTGGTCATACCATTTTTTGATTGGTTGTCCTTCAACTTCATTTGTAAAGCAACATTACTATACCAAGGACACCCTGGTAGCAATATGTAGCCCTAATATAAAGTGGCCAATCACCAAATCAATCTCTAGGCTTGTAGGAATACCAAGTGCCTTGCTTATTCTCAACATTTGAAAAGAATTTCCATAGTAAGCTTATATTGAATTATATCTCAATCCAGTACAAACTACTAAAATTAAAATTAAAAATTTACATCAAAAGTTTGATTTCAAGAAAGGTATAACAGGTCACTTAATTCATGCATGTGAATGCAAGTGGTTATCATGTTCATACTCTTGAAGTAGTCTCAACAATTATTCTGTTATTTCAGATTGGTGGTTTAATAATTCTTGGATTACTTTTGGTACCCTAGTGACGTTATAGTCCCTTCTTCTTTGAATATCCTCAACTAAAGCCCAAAGGTATTTGATCTAGCTCTCACGGCAAAGGTCTCAACCAAGAGCAATGCAAGTTTGCAAATGAATTTGATAATACATTAACACTTGGTGCAAGAACCTGCAAATTTCAAGAGAATTTCAAATACATAAAAAAAAACATTCAAGAAAATGCAATTTTTAGTATACATAATTATCCAAAAGAGAATGAATAATTGTTCATAAAATTTGCCTTCAACATTATTAGCAAAACTTACCTTGTCTAAAGCAGTTACTTTATCAACATGCACTCGTTTTGTATCTTCCATTTTTTGTCCAATTTTTTGAAGTACATCAATGCATTGATTATGCTTCACAATTTGGCATTAACATCTTCTTTGATCTTTTCCTATAGGCAGACTTTATGTGCACTATATGAAAATGTTCCCACATATTTGTTGAATATTCCCAAGGTAGGCTTGAACGCTTGATACAATAGGTGAAGTAGCCCATCATTGTTATATTGAACTTTGACCTTTGAATTTTATACAAACTTCCTTTCATAGAAGCTACTATTTTGGATGTTCATATCAAAAAAAGAAATGAAAAAGAATCAATTTTATATAAAAAGGCTTAAACAACATGAAATTGAATGCAATTAAATTAAACTTTCAAAATTATGAAAAGCACCAAAACAAAATTTCATACCTTTTCATAAGAAGTTTTAATTTATTGTACGGTACCCTCTTTGTGATAAGAGCTCTCAAATGCTTTGACGTCCCACTGGGTAGTTGCAAGAAAGACCGACGTTTTTTGTAGCATTTTCTCCAGTACTCATTGTTTTTTGAGGGGTATTGTACAATCAGAAAAACAATTTAAAAAAAGTATGAAAAATATGTTTAGTTTATGAACCTTTAAGAAGAAGGTACACTAAGAAGGAAAAGCATAGAAAACTTCTCTAAATAGGTGAACTAGAAAAGTGCAAAATCTCATGAAAATAGGTACTTTCACATTTTAATTTGTAAAAAATAGGAAAAGCAAATTCTAAAGAAACTCAAAACTGGTCATTTGGGAAGAGTTGATGGTGATGATATTTCACCAAAAGAATGATCTTAAAACCATCTTCAATGTTCAAAAATGCGCGCACAAGAGATCCCTGTTTGCACGCATGTATTTAACATAAAATAAAATATTTTAAATTTTTTTTGAAATAAAACTTCCTACTATGAGAATAGACCACAAAAATTTCAGCTCTAGATCATTAATTTTGGATACTCCCCAGTACTAATAACCCCTAAACCACAAAGTATGACAAATTAGGGAAATTGAAAATTAGTTATAAAATTGATTTTCTTTATTTTGAAAAACAATAGGTCTCTTTACTATCAAAGAAGCCTTCTTTAAAAAAAATTCAAGTACATTAGCTTAAAGCTCCAAAAATTATAGCCCATGACAACTCCGGCACGTCAAACTGTGCGACGCAAAATACTATTGGTCTTTCTTGCATCCACCCCATTGAACAAAAAAGATTATTGTGTGTACAATATCATCTTTAAACAAACCTAGTAACTAAAAAATAATTACTTGCATCACAATCCAATGTTCGTACCTAACATAATTACCTTGAGAGAGCAAATAGCCTCCTTTTGCATTCCTGGATATTCAAAAATTTGAATATTGACAAGTTTTTGTTATCACTATTAATATATCATCAAATGCTTGCAATACATGAGGGCTAACCAATTGGCCTAAGATATCCATCAACATTTTGAAAATCCCAATATTGCTTTGATGTAGAATTTCAATATGGATTAAAAGGTACAAACTGCAAAGGGGTGTCATTCCCCCCATTAAATCCCTCAAAAGTACTTTGTCACAAAATTTGAGAGCAATTTAGATGTAAAAAATTAAACCTTGACAACATCTTTGAATTAACATTGAAACGTTTCAATTTGAGATCATTAATGAATTTAAATAGAACAAGCACTTACAAGCACAACATGAAGTAACTACTTTTTTGATAAACCTTGAGAAATTGTTGTAGAAGATGATTTCAAAAAATTCAACCCCAAATAAATGCTGATTCAATATTCTACACTATCATATTGAAAATGTTGCAACAATATCTTTGAATAGTTATTGATTCAATATTCCTATACCACCATATTGAAATTATTAAAACAATACCTTTGATTGACAACATTGACTCAATACAACTTGTGACATTGTTGAAGCAACCTTGTATGTCTAGTTTGTGTTTGTCATGTTGTTTCAACAATGGTAAAATAGTGATTTAAAGTTCTGAAGAGTTTGAGATGTAAATGAAATTGCAGGTATTGTGCTCAAAGTTGAATTTCAAACCTGATTTGGGCATATTATAGTATCTTTTTTGAAAAAAATTGAACTAGAAGAAGTTGGAAAACCAAGCTAACTTTTATTAGTTGAAGTTTTTTGAAGTTTTTCTCTACTATACCTAAATGAGATTTGAATTTTGTCTTTTAACACAATTTCTATTTTTTTTACTTAACCTTGAGCAGTGGAGCTTCTTTTAGTCCTAGTTCACATGGTTTGTTTTACCTACCACTAGTCCACTTGTATAAAGAGCTTCTCTTCTCACTCTCAATTACACATAATTGACTACGTGGCATAAATTTTTTTGTGACACAAAATTAAGTATGTGGCACAAAAGCCACTTCATTGATTAAACTTTCATTATTTGTTCATTCTTATTTGTGTGTTTGTGTGTTCATTCTTCATTATACTTGTTTCCAAAAAAAAATTAAAAAAATTGTAAGTCTAATTGCCTTGTACTATACTTTGCTGCCCTATGCTAGTTTAGTTTACAATGGGGCAATTGCAAGCTAGGGTGACTGAAAAAGGACTATCACAATCCATATTTTTTTAGTTTTACATTCATTTTTTAAGATTAAAAAAACATATGGTATGATTGTAATTAAAGAGACACATTTATGCGTTGTACATTTAATAGATTACAACACTCTATAGGTGAATTAAATAAATTTTTAATATTTTAAGTATTATAAACTATTTAGTCTTCCCTTGGGGATTGTCACAGTCCATTGATTTTTATGAAATGACTCTTGAGTTCATTCAAGAACATAGAGTTTATGTTTTATTTTTTGAAGAAAGGATTTTTGCACATCATTATTTCATCAAAAATAGTAATGATATTATGAAGTGCATTAACCCCTAAAGTTCCTTGACTATGTTCTCACCAAAAATGCTCCAAAACTGCCATTTCTAGGACAAGTACCAAATTTTTGAAAAATATCATTTTTGGACACATGTAAGTATAGAATCTTGTAGTACTCTGGTTTGAGAATGTTTGGAAAAAATTTCAAAAATTTCCATCATGTAGATTGGAAGATATTAGCGTTTGAAGTGGCAAAGGTCTTTTTTTTGGCCCTGCAAAAAATCAGGTAGTTGCACTTCACAAGGTCAGATTATTATGAAAAAAATTCTAAAATGGTTGTGCTTCTTTGGATTCATTCTTCAATGCAAGTTTTCTACATGCTTGAAAATTTTCAAATTATTTGAAACTGTACAACATATAGGAGAAAAATAGTAAGTAGAAAGAAATAGAGAATGGTTCAAAACACTAAATTGTTAAAAAGTTAATTATGGAAATGAGAAATACCAATCCCAATGGTTGCAATGTTGTAATAAACAACCTACAAACTACAATTTTATTTTTTTTGAAAAATATTGAAAATCAAAACCTTGTACTCTAACCAAGTTTTGGAAAAAAAATAAAATGTAAAAATTAGTCCAATGACATTAAGATTTTTTTAATGGCAATGTGATAGTCATAAATCATTGGCAATTGGTGAAAATGAAGGGTGAAGAGGTTGTTTATATAGAAAAATTAGTTGTCTATGGTGAAATCTCAAAGAATATGGGATATTTTGAAGAAAGATCACTCATTGTCCAAATTCAAGAATTGTATTAAAAATTGAATTTCAGACCTCATTTAGGCATAGTAGAATAGTTTTTTTCAAAAAATTTTGAACTGAAAAAATGTGCAAAATCAATCTAGTTTTCATCTTTAAAATTTTGTTTGAAGTTTGGAGCTTCCAATAAAACGTTATGGACAAAATTATAAAAGGGTATTTAAATTTCAAAGAAAATTTTGCTTCCAAATCCTTTTAGAATTTTGTCCATAACTTTTTATTGGAGGCTCTAAATCTCAAAAGAATTTTTGGAGATGAAAACTAGATTGATTCTCCACATTTTTGTAGTTCAAAAATTATTGAAAAAAACTATTCTACTATGCCTAAATCAGGTCTAAAGTTCAACTTTTAACGCAATTTCTGCTTTTTACTTAACTAGGAGTGGTTGTGCTCTTATTAGTTCTAATTTACATTTCCCACATGGATTGTTGTATAAATATCTTTTCTTCTCAATTTCAAATGCACTAAACTATTTGGCTTACAAAGTTAGTTCAAGATCACTAGTGTTTCTAATCTTTTTGACAATTAGCATCTCATTTTGGTTAATTTGATTGAATTTGATTAACTACCCAGTTAATTAGACTTTTACTACAATCACATTAGTGAGTCCTGACATCCTTTTGTGGACGTTAGAATACCCACCTTTGGTTTTAGAGCAAACATGACCCGATTCTCAGCTTTTATCCACTTTTGATTTAAGAGGGTGTTGCGCGAGCGGTCCACTGTGCCTTCCAAGCAATGGAACTTGCTAATGTTTCCTAGTTTTGTTGATGGCAGTAGGAGTAGCTGTAATCTGCGTGCAAGTTTTACTAACCGGTTGCTAGCCTAAAAGGCTAACCTAGGGAATAAAAGAAAACAAAACAACTTCTCCGGACACTTTACCTATCTTATGTCCCTTCCATGATGTTTCCTGCTTATTTTCCACTCATTGGTTGTCCCAATTGGTTTGTGACTTTTAACCTTCTACATTAAATTAGAGGTTAAAAATTAAGAGTTAAAAAGCTTAGAGTAAGTTTAGGGGATAAAATCCAAAGGTAATTTAGAAGTCAAAACTTTAGTAAAACAAGTAGAAGTTAAATGATTAGAATATTTATCAAGAAGATAGAATTTAGGAGTTAAAATCTAGAAGTGAAAAACATAGAGTAAAACTTAGGGGTTAAAATTTTGAAGTAATTTTAGAAATAAAAGACTTAGAGTTAATTTAGAAGTAGAAATTTGGATTAAAAATTAGGTGGTAGAAATTTAGAGTAACATTTTGACGTTAGGAAGTTAGAGTAAAAATTTAGAAATAAATCTTTGAAGGAAAGTCAAAAGTTAGGGTTAAAGTAGAAGGGTAACAGATTAAAGTCAAAATTCAAAAGCTAGAAGTAGATTAAATTAGAAGTAAAAAACCTAGTGTTCAGGTAGAATACTTAAAACAAGTCAAAGGTTAAAACATAGGGGTTCATGTAGAAAGTTAAAACTCACGAACCAACCGGGAAAGCCAACTAGTAGGAAATCATTGGGAAAAGCACCATGGAAGGGACATAGGATAGATGAAGTGTCTGAATAGGCTGTTTTTTTCCTTTATCACCTAGGCTGGCCTCTTGTATTAGCAATTAGTTAGTAGATCCCTGCATGCAGATCATAGCTACAACTACTGCCATCCATGAAACTAGGAAACATTAGCAAAGCTCCATTGCTTGGAAGGCACAGTGGACCACGCTCGTAACACCCGTACATCTGAACATAGTTGATAAAAGGCTAGAACCGAGACAATGTTTGCGTTATTACCAAGGGTGGGTAATAAAGCGCCCACACCGAGATGACCCTTGAGAAACTTCAATTGGTGGCCATTTGCAACACTGCACCTTTCTACAAGACCAAGGTCTTGAAGTGATGGAATTCCTCCATGCCGTCACGTGATGCTAGGCGGCTTCCACCAAAGCCCGTATCGGAGACAATATTGGGCCCATTCTTGAACAGATGTGTGTGGTATGCTGGGGTAAGTGTTTCATTTGAGATTGTTATGATTGTGAGAACCCAAAGGTTTATAATAAATTAAACTAAGCATGTGAAAAAAAAATTGTAGCACATAAAATGTTTTTGGGAATGGACTAATTTTTGTTTCTTATAGATTGAAGATGCAGCCGTTGAATACTTCAAGAAAGTGGTGAAGGAGGACAATATGAACATCAACATGGACACTCCATTCCAACCCGATACCTTGTCAGTTTATCTAGAGGGTTGTAGGAGGAAGATTTGGGATCAAGGCTTTATGATGCGCATACTTGTGATACTATGTTCTCTTTGCATCTTAAAACCCTAATATTGAGGAGACTCTAGTACTACTAACCTACATAATGTGCTTCACACGCGTTGTAACCTTTTTTGGTTTTGATGTGGCAGGAAGAGCATCCTCAGTGGTTTTTGTAAAAAATGCAATTTATAGAGTGCTCGAAATAAATCATTTAGAGCTGAAATTTCTATGATCAATTCCCATAGTAGGGGAATATGTGCCTACCAAGGAGAATCTAAATGTACATTTCTACACTACAAGGGAGCAATGTCAATTTGGACATTTTTTTGTCAATTTTTTGTCAATTTGGACATTATTTTGTCAGTTTTCTGTCAATTCGGACATTTTTTTGACAAAATTCTGTCAATTTGAACATTTTAGTCAATTAAGACGTGTCAATTTGAACACGGTTTTCTTGTAGTATTATGGCCTCTATATTCATGCAAATACAGCTTCCTTGCGTGCTCACTTCTGAACATTGGAGATGATTTTGACTTGATTTTTTGGTTGCAAGTCCTTACAAATGGCCAAATTTTATTTTATTTTCCTTCATGACTTTCTATTTTTTTATTAGTTTATACTTCTTGTATCTATTTTCTGTGACAAACTGTCTTTAAATCCAAATACTATTGTTTCAGTACTTGCATATAGTCATAAAACTCGCAACAATACTTTCAGTCGTCAATTTTTTGAATCAACGGCTGAGATTGTTCTATTTTGTAGTACTCCTAGTATTAAGAGTATTATTTCAATACTTCCCAAAATGCTATGCAAAACGCAAGGCCGTTCTTGCAATCAATCCATTATATTATTTTTTTGTCATCCAACAAATAATTACACAATTTATAATGTTTAAAATGCATCCAATTATAATTTACTTATTATACATTGGTGACACTACATTTAATCATTTATATTTTTGTAGCCTTTATGAATATTGCATTGCCTACATTTATGAAAACCGTAAGGTTTGCTTTAATACTAATTGCACCCTCCCTAGTTTTTTTGCCGAAGTTCTCAAAATAATTGTTGGCCTAAACACTAATCTAGCTTTTCAATTAGCTTTCTATGTATACAACATTTGATATTTTTTTCTTTGGGATAGAAGATATTCCAAAATTGAGCATTAGTCTTGGTTTGGAATTCCCAAATTAAGGATTTCAAACATCCTTTTGTCAAACCAAAGAGTGTAAGTGAGGATCTCAAGTAAAATGAGAGATAAAGCCAAGCTTAGTGTTCCAAAATATTTGAGTTATGGACATTAATTACCCTTCTAGGTTGTCTATTAAATTTCAATCTTTGGCACATACATGTGCATGTCCAAACTGGTTCTATCTCAAATCAAAAAATTAGAGGAAAAAATGAAGAACCCACCTCCCCAGATGGACTGACTCCCAGATCGAGACCCTAAAATTGGCTGGACCGTATTGGTCTGTATGCCTCCATATCTGCTGCCACATATCGGTTAGCGTGGCTTGGTGTTGGACTTGACTAGGGAACATGGCCCCCTTTCGATCCATTGAGTTGGAGCCTCTGCCTTTTGGTCAGTCCAGGGACTCAGCTCTGGTTGGTTCTTCCTTTGTTGGACTTCTGAACTGTGATTAACTAGACCTTAAATGATCCAGTACTTGGCAGTTGCACGCCAATTTTTTGGGTCTTTTAAAACCAAACCTTGGATCTCCATATGAGGAACCTCCAATACAAAGTAAGGCGGAAAAAATTCTAAATAGGAGCGAAGCTTTGCTGTCCAAAAGTATAAAACAACAAATAACCAAGGGAAAAATTTTCTCTAGAAACAAAGCTTTGCCATATAGGAAGTTAGCTCCCAAACTTTTGGACAATTCTTGACAACGTTAAATAGTACAATACTTAGAGAGTTGAATCCCATTCAACTTCTCTTAATTGACAACAAAATCACCACTTGGACCACAAATTCCAACGTCAAGGCTCTAGGGGGGATTTGCAACACCAAAAGTGTAAAATCCCGAACACTCCAAAAAGCTCGGAGGGAATTGTTTGAAAACACATCAACACCTAACACTTTGTTTAGGAACAAACTCAAGGGGGATTCTTCAACTTGAAGTTGAGAAATATTTTGGAGGTGCAATGATAGAAATGATGGGGATTGCAAAAATTTTGGTAATTTTATTGCATGAATTGAAATTACTATGAATTTTGAAAGACAGAAAGCATGCCAAATCCATAGCCAATGTTTTGAATTCTTCTAATTCCAATCATTCAAAAAACTACTTCCCAACTCATTGCTTACTACTTTTTTGTATACTACTTTGGAACATGGATCATGAACTTTTAGTCCAAACTTTGAAAAGAAGGAAAAAATGCATTCTCGCCTTAGTTGGAAATCCATCAATCTATAGATTGGCTATGGGGTGTTGGTCAGGAATGGATGGTTCTACCTTACATTCAACATGTTGAGATACAAAGCCAAAAATAGCAATGGTCCAATATCTAGGTTCACCACTCTCAAGGTTCAATAGAGACAAGGGTTTGAGAAGGGCTATCCAAATGGGATTTGGATTGAAAACTAAGAATCAAACTTAGGGTTCCACATTTCATCCTTTTTTCTAAGGTAGAAAGGAGCGCTTGGTTTTTTGTGAAGAAAGGACGATTTATGTTTCTACAAGAAAGTAAAGAAAAAGAAAAGTAAGAGTAATGCATGAATCTCATTGAAACTACTAATTAGAGCAATGGATGGCTTGGATGTCTTCACTTGATCTAACGGTTACAATTATGGATGGCTTGGATCGAGTTGGGGATCCTACGGCTATGGTCAATTTAGGATTTGGGAATACCTGTTGTTCTTCTGTCCTCCTTCTATTCACCTCATCTCTCCAGAGGTGTGTGTACGGGGTACTGTGCATCAGTAGTGTCACGCATATGAGGTTGCTGGCGGAAGCCGGCTCCTGGGGATGAAATGGTTGCCCAGCAAGGTCCTAGCCTGGTGGCAAGCAACTATTGAAGAGAAAAATTGCTCGTGAATAGCAACGTAAACAATATCGGCTTCTGGCACGGCTTTGTTTGGCTCTTAGTTTTTCGGTGCTTTGAGCACAGCCAACTTCAGCCAGCTCCCGTTGACGAGTTTCATCCAGGGCAGCGGCATCGCGCGGCTTTGAAGCCGCATGTGAGAGAGACTAGTGGTGTTGAGCTTCTGTGTGTGGAGGTGAGCTTGCTGCTATTCTTCTGTCCTCCTTCCATTCACCTCATCTCTCTAGAGGTGTGTGCGTAGGGTGTTGTGCATCAATGGAGCTGAGTTTCTGTGTGTGGAGGTGAACTTGGTTACTGGAGAATGATTTGGTTTAGGTGGTTGTGTAGGGTTTGGATTAAGCTTGCGGTCATTTCTTTGATTGGATGCTGACTCTATCGTGGATGCAGGGTTTCACAATGCCGTTTGTCTACTTCAAAACGATTACATCTGAACCTGCTGGGTTAGATTGTACCCTTGATGGAAGGATTGATTTATTTGAACTTGGTAAACAATTTGGGTTTAATCTAGTGTTTATTATATTGAATGGAATTAGATTTCCTAAAAAGGGCTGAAGTCAACACATAAGTGGCAACAGATCAAGGCGGACTTCAATAAGGCTCGATTATCTTTGGGAACGAACGAAGATCCTATTAAGGTCACTGGTGCGGCTCCAGTTCATACAAGTATATTTCCCACGCGCACTTAGTCTCTTCTGGTTTAGGACTTAATTCCTGATTATGTGCAAGCATCTCTTGTTGCCCTCATTGAACTTGCTGCTGGTGGTATGTTTTCTAACTTTGCTCTATTTAGATTGACAAGGTTTTTTCTTTTGGTCATTGTTTCCTTATCTTCATTTGGCTGTATTCTGTGTTCTTGGGTGCATTTTTGGATGGGTGTATCTCATTGCTTCTGGTCTTTTGTAGGTTCAGCCCTTTAATCTAAGCGTTTATTTACGTCTTTTTAAGATTTGCACTAAGGGGTTTGAAGGATTAGTTAGGAATTAATTTTTTCCGCGCTACTCGCACTGCTTACACTTGTAGAACAAGCTTTTGTGGTGGACTGATTAGGGTTGAAGGTAGAATAAGCATATTTCTAGAGAAGGCGTTGAGTCCAGGGGTTATCTATGCGTTAGGATTTGCTGGGAACTATGGCTGTAATTTTTAAATGCTTAGGGAGGCACCACAGATGCGCCACAGAGGCGCCCACCTCCTGAAACGCAAGGAAGCTTGGGCAGTCTTGAGAAAGCATTTTCTTCTACTTTGCATGCTTTATTTACACACATACAGTGCTCTTAGATCCTAGATTTTTTATATTAAACCCCTTTGATACTAATCAAGAATAAGATATGATGGTTAATTGGTTACAAATTCCAAAATAGGATTGATGTTTTATAAATAGCCCTTTTCTAGTGAATGACAATTTTTGGCAGTTTCGTGAGAATTTTTCATTTCTTGACAGATGGGGTAAGTGGGTAGATGTCAACAAGGTTGAGTGTAGTTTCATCTGTAATTTCATGGTGCCCAGAATTGGCCAATCCTCTTCCAGGAAGAGGATTTTGGATGCACGGAAATCTTTTGAAGTTTGACAAAATCTGGCATGGTTGCAGTGGAGGAGACATCTGCAAAGAAACAGAAGATTGTGAGCAAGATTCCTATGGATTTTGACTCAAAAGACTGCAACATCTCCAAATGGAAGATTGATACCTTGGTGTCAACGGCCGACATAAACAAAGTCATGGCGAGCTTCAGTGGTTTCTCTGCTGAATACTATGTAAGGCAAGAAGAAATTTATGTGTTCAAAATAATCTGGAGTCGTTATTCGGTAGGAGATTCGTTGAAGAAGTATGCAATTCTAGGGTCTTCTGGAGTTGGCAAGTCAGCTTTCATTGTGTTTCTGGCGTTTATATGGTGAGATTCAAGTCACGTAGCGTCCTTTTATTGCGCCGTTTGAAGGAACTAGGTCCAAAGGTACATAGGTGTGTAGTTTTATCTCAGGATGATTACTACGAAGTTCAATTTGATAATCTTTGTGATTTCGGAGACGCTTATCGCAAGCTGCACGAGAAAATCCCTGGCCTTTTGTTCTATGTGGACGAAGGGAATAGGACGCGTTATTATTACTCTGGTGGTAGTCTCCGGGAGTTTTGCAAAGATTTACCTGATCTAGAGGATCGGGTTAAAAAAAGTTTAAGTGGAGTTGGAGGGACCGATTAGGTGATGACACTAATGAGTGAGTACGGGGGAGCATGCACTGTGAGTCAAGTGGACGCTCTATGTCAGAGGTATCTAAATGATCCCAAGGATAAGGAGCAATACAAGCGGATAGCTTCTAAATTCGTGGTTGACTCTGGCTATGTGCTTCGAAGTCTTCTCCAACAATGCGACAAGGAGCAATACGAGAAGGTATATAACTTCACAAAAGCGTTTGGGGAGGCTTTCCATGGATGGGCAATTCAAGTCGTACCTGCATAAGTTAGCTATCTTTGGTGGTTTCACTATCCAAGCAAAAAAATACGGGAGTGCTGATCCTCGAGTGCAGTATGAGATTAAATGTTCCAAACCGACTTTGGAGGGTACCAACAAGTTGGCGTGCTTCACTTCACTTCATAGTTGGGCTTCTAATAAAAAATCAAAATATTAGTATCCTCAGTATCTACGATTCCCTAATATTGATAGTGTTATAAAGACGGTCCGCAAGACTACAGGAGATACGGTTATAACCTACATCTAGATCACTACTGCTGAAACGCACAAACTGGATGGAACTTGGATGGACAATCTTGATAAAGTATTCAAGGGAAGTTGTAATGACAAAATATATATCGCCATCCAGCCTAAGAACGTGGGTTCAGACCAGAAACTCAAATTAACATACACACCGACGCATGTTCCCCTTTATGAAGCTTATTTTGAAACAGGGTTGTCACTGTCATGTCACGTCTGGATGGATGTGACTCTGACGAAACATCAGGATCCAATTCCAGCGTCCGTCCGTATCCACAAAAAAAAATTTTTTTTTTTTTTTTTTTTTGGACGGTCCATATGTCCCGTCGACGGCTGGTCCGTCTCCCCCCCCAAAAAAAAAAAAATCTTTTTTTTGGGACGGTCCGTCCATCCTCTTGATGGTCGTCCGTCTAGGTCGACGGACAGACCGTCTAGAAAAGAAAAAAAAAAATTTTTTTTTGCTTTCAACGCAATCCTGACGCGTCCGAACACATCTGGACCATCGCTGATGCAAATACCGACATAAAAAGCCAAAAACCCATCAGAATGCACAACCCTATTTTGAAAGGTGTTGCGTAATTAATCCCTAAGTGTCCCACAGGCCAGAATCTGGCCTCCTAGAATTTAATTTGGACCAAAACAATCTTGGATCTTAGTTGTACTGCTCAAGAAAAAGACAATACACGTGGATACATTAGAGTGATGTACAGAGTGCTTTTGGGTCTCATCATTGCTGTACAGGAGAGTGGACCGGCGCTTGTATGCGTTATACAGGGAAATGCGAGGTTTGAGGAATTGCGCTTTGGGAGCATGACCGGGACCACCGGCAGCGACCGGATTAGGGTCCGTTGGAATTTTTTTGGCGCGCTGTTGACAGTGCTGAGGGTGATTTCACCCTCCCCGCAAAGTTTTTCTCACTTGTGCAGCTCAGGGTGTGAAAGCGGTAGTATGCTTTGGCTACAGGTGCAATTGCCCAATCTTGGAGAGTCATTTACGGTACTCCGTTGTCATGAGAGAGAGAGAGAGGCGCCGACCAATGTACTCCATTTTGTCTAGGGTGCCAACAAAATGTGCTTCAATTCATGGAGTGTTGGTGTGCTTCTTTTTATTAGATTTCTTTCTGGAGGCTTGAGTGGCCATTTTCAAATCAGTATGGGGTGCAGATTCCATATCGGGGAGGACGACCAAGTACAATTGTCGAGACAATCGTGTATGCCAGCTTCATGCATGAACTCTCTGGGGCAGCTAGTCAGCTACTTCACTTGAACTTTGATCCACCGCTGCGCTGTGGGGTGGGTGCTAGTTGTGGCTTAGATTTTCAATAGCAAGATGCGACTTGGATTTTGATGGAATGTTGTGTTGTCATGAGGTTTTGACGATGTTGCTTAGCAGGGACAAGTTTTCATCTTTTTATCTTCAGTCCTTGTTAGATGCAGAAGTCGAACACTTGCGATTGGTGGATCCATGTTATTTGGTTGAAATCGGTTAAATCCTTTTGATAGCTGTGTTTGTCACTGTGGAGCGACCCTCTGCTGACCTCAAGTTTTCTCTAATGTCAATTTTGGTAGATTGGCAAAATTTCATTACTTCAACACAGTTTCACACATATATGATATATCCGTACTTATCCTAGGTTATGACCTTTATGTACATGTATTTCACAATTTTGGCACCACAATCACGCCACTCTAACGAAATGGACGTTTCATTTTATGAGCATACAATATATATTCTGTAACCATGTGTCACAGTGCTAAAAGTGTGGCATAGTTCAAGTGCAATGCATGAGTCCTAAAACTTTGCACCAGAGTAGATCTCAAGTTCCACAATCCACATGCATCGATCGGGAAAGTGTCAATCTCCGGAAATTTGCCGAAGTGATTATATAACCTCAATTACGTAAATACGTACCAGAAACTTAACTTAAGCCACAATTGATCAAAGAACATTTTCTGAACTGATACTTGCTTCAGTTGGTAGTGAAGTTAATGAACCGCAACATGTCAATGTATTCCTTGTGGGCGCAAGTGAAGAAAAGTGTGAATGAGATTATTCTTGCAAAACTCTTAACTATCGTCGCGGACTTTCGAATTCATTCTACTTCCGAATTCTCGAGCTAGGCTTCCCTCTTCAATCTGTCTTCCTAGTGGTGGGTTCCATACAAGGTACGTGGATGCCGTACATGTGAAGCGCAGGATTCATTCTACATGTGAAAAGAGCTGTCATAAAGCAAATGCATTCGATCTTCGACCATAGGTCACGGGTCCGGCTCAATTCAAAACGATGAGCGAGTGTGATTAAGAAACTGCTCAAATGAAAGAGGCCGGTGCACAATTAAAAAACTGCAAATGGGTACGGCATGCATGAGAATGATCCAGATGAGGACAACTTACAGGTCGGATCACACTTCGATTCTCAAACATGGCTTGCACTTCCATACCAAGCTCTAGACTGAGTTTGTATATATATCAACGATCAAACAATTCTGAGGTCCGAGCACGCTCACTCAGCCTCAGGTGATTATCTATTCCGAACAAGACTGAAACAGAATACGAGTCACAGAATCTACTTGAATGAATAGTTCAATGCAGAAAATTCTATTAAACAGACGGCTCCAAAGCTTGGCGCTAATACTACTGTTTCACATATCGTGCATGAAGACTAGCTCAAGATCATATATGATCAGGTTTATGGTATCAGATTAAGTGCTCAGTGCAAACTAGTGCACACACTTGGCAGTTATTAAAAATATAATGGGACTTCACATATCCATATATTCCCTCGATCCGTCCTGCACTAACTCGATCAATAAGTCAGCTAAAAATTATACATTAAGTCTTCAAGCCTGGAAGTTGGCTTTGATCTGCTGCACGGTCTTCTGGGTCACCTTGAACGCCTTCTCCAGCACCTCGTCGCTGATGGGTGGGGTAACGCCGAAAAGCGCCGGCGCCACAAGCTGCACGCCCGGGTTTTGGCTGCTCAGGGATGCCAACGCCACAGCCGGACCCTTGCCCACATTCAGCTGGAAGTGCACCAGGCCCTTGGGAAACACGAATACATCGCCCGCGTATAATGTGGTGGCGAACAGCTTGTTGGCCGTGCTCACGAAGCCCACGTACAACTGCCCTTGCAGCACCGTCAGGAGCTCGGTTGCGCGCGGGTGCGTGTGGGGGACGACGATGCCGCCCTTGGCGAAGTCCAGGCGGGCCATGGAGATGCCGAGCGTGTTGAGCCCCGGCAGCTGCGCAGCGAAGGCAGGCGTGACGGCGCTGGCGGTGGGGTTGTGGGTGTTCCCGGGCTTGTTGATTCCGCTGAACAGGAAGTCCGTGACCTCGGCGTCGGCGGCGTTCTTACACACCAGTCCATTAACGGTGATCTTGCTAGTGGAGTCGGCCACGCAGAAGTCCTGGAGGGGATCGGCGTCCGCGGCGAGGGTCAGCACGGGCAGCAGAATGAGAAGAGTCGCTTGCACCAGGAGGACCGCCAGCGCCATGCGCTTCAGTGAGGCCATCGTGCAAGCTTGCTTGCGCGCTGCAAAGCTGAATTCGATCAGGGCGTGTACGTACACGAATGGGAAGGAAGGAAGTGCGGATGGTAACTTAGGAAGTACGTAAGCTCACTAGCTTGCTGAAGTCGACGTCAACCTGAGCTGCAACAAATGGTGGGCTGGATGGAGGCAGAATTGAATGAACTTAGGCTCGATCGATCGGAAGGATGAACTGCTGAGATGAGCAATTGGGACGCAGCCCTCCGCCTTATATATCCTCAATCAATGCACGGAGGATCCTGGATCGATGAGCGGCACCAGCAACGTACTGCAGTGAGCGCACACTTGAGGCAATGCGATGGAAGGCGACTGATCGATGGCTTGGCGCTTGACACGGTGAAAAGAAGGACTGCGCTGACTTCGAATTGCGACACTCGTCGTTTCCGTAGTCGAGCTTCGGGTATATTCGGTTCTGCAGGTTGAGTTTGAGGTTAGGAAATGGCACTCCCAAGTTCCTGGAACCGTGTGATGTCAACGGGACTTTGACCTGATGTCATTTGAACTTTGCAGAGGGCAAGTCCCGTGAAACTCCGTCGTTGATGTCGCGGCGCCCAGTTCCAGCAATTCCTCGGTGAGTCCCCCAGGCAGGCAGTTTCTGGTAGATGCTACATCGGAAAGGGGCTACTTCCGTCAATGCATAACCGACAGGGTCAGTCCGGTGATACATAAGGAATATTTGATTGTCTCGGACTTTGGGAAACAAAGGCAGTTCTAACTTCTGAGGTCCGTAAATAGTGATCATTTACCATCTGATCCGCAATTTCGGGGAAATTGAGTTTATTTAAATCCTTTGAAAGAGAAATGAAATTGCCATGGAACTGAAGTCGTTTAGTATTTATTGGGCCTTGGTGGAATTAGTGAGTGATTTTGAAGTTTAAATTGCATAAGACTTTAAAAGTGTCCACCTCTTGATACGTTCCATGTTGATACATTGATGAATGCAATTGGTTTGTTCATCTGAAGAAAACAATATGTATAAACTTATTAAAAAATAAAGAGTGTGGTTGCTTTGTGGACCTCCTACCTTTAGTTAGAGATATTCATGAGCTAGGCTTAAATGCCAAATCTAATTTAGAAAGGCACAATTAGAAGTCTTTGGTAGAATAGAAAATACTTGAATGATGTCTTAATTAGAATGGTTTTGGAATCAAATGTATATTTAAATTTGTAAGGTTGCTATTGTGCAACTATTGTAGGGGGAATTATTTCACTTTATGTCTCATGCATTTTTCAAATTCGAACTAAGGAATTCACTCATGGTTACATAAAAAACTACATGAGGTATAAAACAATTGTAAGTTTTTAATTCAATCAAGGTTTAAATTTGTACAATTAAAAAAAAATAGGAGATTTTTATCTACTTTGAAAAACATTCATAAAAAATTCTTGGAATATTTATTTATTGTTCAACAATATGCTAATTAAATATAGCTCCCTTGAACAAAAAACAACAAAATTGTCTTGTTAGTGAGGTGCAACAGGTGTCTACAGCCCATGTATGCGTGTTATAGCTTTCACAAGGAATAAAAACAGCTTAAGGAGCAAAGTAATATAAGAGACACAATCCATTCAGAAAAACTTTGTCAAAAAAACAGGTCAGAAGTGGTGCGCTGTGAAGACGCCATATACTCAAGCTTGTATCCACCAAAACGAACTGTCCAGAGCTATTGCTAAAAGAGGAACAATATCAGCCAAAAAGTTTCAACCCACTCAAGTAGTGAAAAAACTTCAAGTAACTAGCTCAGTAGTCTCGGGAACAAAAACAAGTCACGCAGTCGAGCTCAGAGTGGTAGGATCGTCTCTCAGTCAGGAGAGTGCTGAGTAAAAACTCTCGTCCTTGCTGGTCCTTTTACTGGAACCTGGGACCTGTAGCAGAAAGGCCGTGATTTGTGCCTAGCTGCATTTCCAGCCGTTCCTTTTGTCTTCCACGGGCCACCTGATAGCTCATTTGAGGCATGGCATCCGGAACTTTTAAAGCATGGCTTAATTAATCGTCATCCTATTTACTTCCAGCTTCAACCGCCCATATTTGGGGGCTAATTTGGTGAATAATTAGAAGCAGTACTGGGTATTATGTACCAGTCTTAGCCTAATTGTGGACAGTCTTGGGTGATTGCACGAAACACCTGTACTATCTGGTTGCGTTTTTTTTTGGACCGTTATAATATCTGCTATAACTTTTGATATAAAGGTTCAATGCCAAAACCAAAAAAAACTCTTCCTAGCTGTCTTCATTGAAATTGTATCTCTTATTTTTCAGAAATTAAGAAAAATAAATTTATATTTAAAATTCAATTTTGTTAATTTGTCACACTTTGACGTTTAGGAATTTTTAGTACTACTGAGCGGTTTAAATTAATGATTTTCAATTGAAATTTCTATGGTATATTTCCCTAGTAGGTAGACATATTCCTACCAAAGATCATTGAAAAATACATTATTTTATATCCTCCACAGTTGTGCAAATAGGCCTCCCTTGCGTGTGCACTTGTGAACAATAGAAATGGTTTTGACTTCATTTTTTTGGTCAAATCTCATCATTAAGAAGTCCTTACAAATGGCCAATTTTTAGTTTTGTTCAAAATTTTTTTTTCTATTTTCTACAAATTAAAATGTACACTTCATGAACAACTTAATTGTTTTGAAATCCAAAATCGCTTCAATTGAATAAATTTCTCAAATCATTTGGTAGTAGTGATAGAATTTTGAAATCATAAAAATTGTAAAAGTGACATTATAGAGGTGGTTGCAACAAGGATTGCAAACTACTACTTTATTTCTGTAATATAACATTGTGTGAAAATATTATTTTTATATATGCATGATTGAAAATATTTTTACAAAATATTGAAAATATGTTTACATAATATTGAAAATAATTTTACAAAGTATTAAAATTAATTATTTCAAAGACTTATTGCAATCATTATCATGGATTCTATTCAAATATATCAAAATTTTACTAATATGTGATACAATGAATGCGTAGCATAGCAAGCATGAATCCCTATTATTAATGGTAGCATTTGTGATATTACAAAGGGAGTTATGATTTTAGTAGTATGACATTACATGAGATTCGAGGGTCTTAGAAGGCTCTGAGTTCCCCTGCTATTTGCTACGTTCTCAGATTGCGGGAATGCAGCAACAGCAATTGGCTGACGTGGTCGAGCGACTGCCACGTCATTTTAAAATTAAAAAAAAAAAAAAAAATTGCTTAAATTGATCCTTTGGTATAAATTTTTTTTTTTTTTTTTTTTTGGAAAAAAAAAAATTCTGACACACCCGTACCGGCGTTCACTGAATCTGGGCTGATCAAGGAACAGGCCTGAAACGGCCCTCCAAGACCCCCAAATATCATCTAATGTTTCATGACTCAAATATCAACGGATTAAAACCGCTCTAGATCTAGTTAGACCAGATTACCATGTTCACAGACTTGAACTCAGTTTTGTTCCGGGTTTTGCTTGTGGCAAAATGAAAAAATCTACAACGTGAATTCCACAAATAGTGTCAGTTTGTACAAGGTTCATAATGTTCTGTACAAGGCTAATAACGTCAATTCTATTAACCCCATTAGATGAGATTTGGGGGTCTTAGAAGGCTCTGAGTTCCCCTACTGTTTGCTACGTTCCCAGACTGCGGGAACGCAGCAGTAGCAGCTAGCTGACGTGGTCGAGCGACTGCCACGTCATTTTTTGAAAAAATAAAAAAAAATAAAAAATAAAAAATAATTGCTTAAAATGATATTTTGGTAAATTTTTTTTTTTTTTTTTTTTTTTTTTTGAAATTTTTTTTTTTGACACACCCGTACTGGCGTTCACTGAATCTGGGCAAATCAGGGAACAGGCCTGAAACGACCCTCCAAGACCCCCAAAAATAATCTAATGCCTAAAGGTTCTTGACTATGTTTTCACCAAAAACACTCCAAAACTGCCATTTCTAATACAAGTATCAAATTTCAAAAAAAAAACATTTTTGGACACATGTAACCATAGGATCTCATAGTAAACTTGTTTGAGAAGATGTGGAAAAAATTTCAGAATTTTCCACTATATGGATTGCAAAATAATAGCAGTTGAATTGACAAAAATCCTATTTTTGTCCTTGCAAAAATCCGGGTAGCTACCCTTCACAAGGTCACATTTGTATGGAAAAATGTCCAAAATGGTAGTTACTCTTTGGATTCATTTTTCTGGACAAGTTGGATACATGCTTGAAAAAATTCAAATCATTTAGAATTGTACAACATATAGGAAAAAAATAGTAAGTAAGAAGAGGTAGAGAATGATTTAAAACACTAAATTGTTAAGAATTTATTTATGGAATTGAAAAGTGCCAATCCCAACACTTGTAATGTTGTAATAAACAATCTACACCCAAGGTTTTTATTTTTTTTTCAAAAATATTGAAATTTGAATTAGATAAAGGACTTCAAAGTTTATTTTAGGGTTGAGATTCCATAACTACCCTCAAACTAAGAATCCTCATAACTTTTGACTCATAGATCCAAATGGAATGATTCAAAGCTTCTCACCTACAAATAAATCTAAAGAACCGATTTCAAATTTTTATTTTCTTAAAAAGTGATTTATAAAGAAATTTTTTTTGCTGCCCCGGGCTGCCCGCTGAGCAATGAAAATGACATATTATGCAATAACTTTTTAATCCTGTAATCAAAAGTTATGAAAATTGTTGGGCCTTAAAGTTACTCCTTGGGAAAATGTTGTGTGAAAATTTCAAAGAAAAAAAATAAAATCTCCGCTTGTAGTGAGGTGCCCAAAAAAGCTATGTTCTCAAAAAAGCATGTTCAGTCCTTTAGGGGTTAAATTGGCAGAATTCCAATACTTCAGTACTCTCAAACATAATCCACACTTATCCTAGGTTATCTTAGATTATCCTAGGTTTGAGCCAATTTACTTGAAAACATGTGTCACAATTTCAATGCCAAAATTGCGCCACTCTAACAAAATTGACATTTCATTTGATGATTATATATATGGGCAACTTCATTAAAATGGAAATTTTTTTTAAATGGCGTGAAAACAGTTCATAATGACTGTTCTAAATCTATACCTATCTTAGATGGTGAAAATGGTGCACTGTCGAAGTGACACTTGGAATACCGCCATTTTAATGAAATTGCCCATATATTCTGTAAACCATGTGCCACAGCGCCAAAAGTTTGACATAGTTCAAGTGCAATGCATGGGCCCTAAAACTCTGGACCAGAGTGGATCTCAGGTTCCACATGTTATCAACCTGGAAATTTGCCAAAGTGCCAAACATAATCTTAACTTAAGTCATAATCGATCAGCCAGACTGCTCAAAAAAATCCTCTGCACTGATACTTGCTCGGTAGTGAAGTTAGTGAACTGAAACTGATATCAACTGTACTCCTTATGGGCACAAGTAAAGGACAGTGGGATTTAGGGATTGTTCGTGCCAGACTCTTAATTCTTGTCCTGGCCTTTCGAATTCATTCTACTTCCAAATTCTTGATCGAGCTAGGCTTCCCTCTTCTGGCTTCCCAGTGGTGGGTTCCAAACAACGCGGCTGCCAACATATATGCGAAGCGCAGGATTGTACATGTGAAAAGAGCTGTCATGAAGCACCTAGAATTCAAAAGGATGAGCATGTGTAATTAAAAAACTGCTCAAATGAAAGAGTTCAGTGCACAAAAAAGTGCAAATGCGTACGGCATGAGAATCCAGATGAGGACAACTTACAGGTTGGATCGATCACACTTCAATTCTCAAACATAGCTTGCACTCGTTATCAAGCTCTAGACTGAGTGTGTATATATATCACACCGTTCAAATAATTCAGGTCCCAGCCTGCTCACTCAGCCTGAGACGAATTTTTTAAAGCAAGATTGAAACAATAATAATATGAGTCACAGAATCTACTTGAATGAGTACTTCAATGCAAAAGTTTCCATTAAACAGACGGCGCCAAAGCTTGGCGATAATACTCCTGTTTCACATGTCGTGCACTCGTGCATGAAGAGTAGCTCAAGATCATATATGATCAGGTTTATGGTAGGTATCAGATATCTTACAAGTGGAAACTAGTGCGCACATAGCAGTAATTAAAAAAATAATGGGACTTCACAAACTCATATTCCCTCGATCCGTCCTGCACTAACTCAATCAATAAGTCAGCTAAAAATTATACAGTAAGTCTTCAAGCCTGGAAGTTGGCTTTGATCTGCTGCACGGTCTTCTGGTTCACCTTGAACGCCTTCTCTAACACCTCGTCCCTGATGGGAGGGGTAGCGCCGAAAAGCGCGGGCGCCACAAGCTGCACGCCCGGGTTTTGGCTGCTCAGGGATGCCAACGCCACAGCCGGACCCTTGCCCACATTCAACTGGAAGTGCACCAGGCCCTTGGGAAACACGAACACATCGCCTGCATACAATGTGGTGGCGAACAGCTTGTTGGCCGTGCTCACGAAGCCCACGGACAACTGCCCTTGCAGCACCGTCAAGAGCTCGGTGGCGCGCGGGTGCGTGTGGGGGACGACGATGCCGCCCTTGGCGAAGTCCAGGCGGGCCATGGAGATGCCGAGCGTGTTGAGCCCCGGCAGCTGCGCAGCGAAGACGGGCGTGACGGCGCTGGCGGTGGGGTTGTGGGTGTTCCCGGGCTTGTTGATTCCGCGGAACAGGAAGTCCGTGACCTCGGCGTCGGCGGCGTTCTTGCACACCAGTCCGTTGACGGTGATCTTGTTTGTGGAGTCGGCCACGCAGAAGTCCTGGAGGGGATCAGCATCCGCGGCGAGGGTCAGCACGGGCAGCAGAATGAGAAGAGTCGCTTGCACCAGGAGGACCGCCAGCGCCATGCGCTTCATTGAGGCCATAGTGCAAGCTTGGTTGAGCGCTGTAAAGCTGAATTCGATCAGGTCGTGTAGACGACTTGAGAGGAAGGAAGTGCGGATGGTAACTAACAGTAAGCTCACTAGCTTGCTAAAGCGGACAATCTGAGTTGCAACGAATGGTGGGTTGGATGGAGGCAGAATGTACTTCAGTTAGACTCGATCGATCGGAAGGGGGAACTTGCTGAGATGAGTAATGGAAATGCAGAACTATGGCTTATATAGCACCCTCAATCACTGCACGGAGGATCCTGAATGAGCGGCACCAGCAACAGTGAGCACCACCTGAGGTAATGCGATGGAAGGCGGCTGATCGATGGCTTGGCGCCTGACACGGTGAAAAGAAGGATTGCGTTGACTTCCCATTGCGACACTCGTCGTTTCCGTAGTCGCATTTCGGGAAGATTCGGTTTTGGAGGTCGAGGGAAGGAAGTGGCACCCCCAAGTTCCCAAACCGTGTGATGTCAACGGGACGTTGACCTGATGTCATTTGACCTTTGCAAGTGCAAGTGCTGTGGAACACTGGCCTTGATGTCGCGGCGCCCGGTTCCAGCAATTCCTTGGTAAGTTTCCAGTTTCTGTGGGATGCTACAAACTGCGGAAAAGGAGTCACTCGACCCGACAGTGCCTTTGTTTCAAATTTGTCATTGCTAATTCAAATTTGAACACCAAAATGTGAGTGCATTCAGAAATGGAGAAAAACAATGAAGGGTACCAGAAGTTGGGGGTCTAGGTGATACCTCTAAATCCTTAGTCGGATCCAACTAAGGTTTTAGAGGTACCACCTAGACCCTCAACTTTTGGTACAAAATGTGTCCCAATTCTTTTTTTTTGGCTCTGTCTTTTTTTTTCATTATGATCTACAAGGGTCTTGAAAGTTTCAAATTTATGTTTCCTTGAAGTTATGTAATAAATTAATGTGAAATCATTTTCTATACCAGAAGTTGGGGGTGAAGGTGATACCTCCAAGAGCTTAGTCGGATCCGACTAAGGATTTAGAGGTATCATCTAGACCCCCAACTTCTGGTACAAGAAGTGGTTGCAAACAATTTTATTCGAGCCCAGTTTTTTTTTTCAATTTTTTTATTTCCCTAAATCCAAAACCATAAACTATATTCTTCCTTCAAAATAAGCATCAAATTCATGAAGATCAAATAAGAATCAAATTCATCCAACTAAGCTCTTGGACATAGTAGCTGGGCCCCGAATTTCTATGACCTTAATTGGTAACTCTTCTTTCTTAATCCCCTTTTTTCCTTGGTTTATTTATAGTACAAGAGTTTTTTAATTTGATATCAAATTCCTCCTTCTTGTACTTGTATTTTTGCTTCTCTTGTATTTTATTTTGTAATGAAATTGTTGGTTTTTATTTTTATTAGAGTTTTGAACTTTTAAATAATTTGTTGTTCAATTTGTCTCCAGGTATTTTAAGTTGGAGCTTCTTCCAAAAGGTGCGATTTCTCAAGAGGATCTTCCTCTTTTCTTAGCTTCTTGGCTTGAATGCAATTCAAGAGATTGTATATATACTACAAACCAGCTCCG